>CM056051.1:132817853-133417853 GCA_029574335.1 Rana kukunoris
TGGTAGTGGTGGTACTTGAGGGGGGTGGTGGCGGTAGTACTGGAGAGGGGGTGGTAGTGGTGGTACTGGAGGGGGGTGGTAGCAGTGGTACTGGAGGGGGGTGATGGTGGTGGTACTGGAGGGGGGGGGGTGGTGTGATGGTGGTGGTACTGGAGTGGGGCTGATAGCAGTGGTACTGGAAGGGGGGGTAATGGTGGTGGTACTGGAGGGGGGCTGATGGCAGTGGTACTGGAAGGGGGGTGATGGTGGTGGTACTGGAGGGAGGCTGATAGCAGTGGTACTGGAGGGGGGCTGATAGCAGTGGTACTGGAGGGGGGGTGATGGTGGTGGTACTGGAGGGGGGGTGATGGTGGTGGTACTGGAGGGGGGGTGATGGTGGTGGTACTGGAGGGGGGTAGTAGCAGTGGTACTAGAGGGGGGCTGATAGCAGTGGTACTAGAGGGGTGGGTGATGGTATACTATACTATACTGACCACTACACTGACCACTATACTAACCAGGGCCGGACTGGGACAAAAAATAGGCCCGGGAATTTTTAGACTGAGCAGCCAAATTTTCCAGGGGCAGGGTGTGTCGCGGCTGTCGCCATTCACGGGGGTAGCTGGTGTCGGTCCTCTACACTGTAGTGGGCAGGGACACTGTGATATAGAGGGGACAGCACAGTAAAGGGGCACTGCAATGATTACAGTGCCCCTTTACAGTGAAATCAGCTTTTTATCAGTGTCCCAGTCCTATTGTGGCCATATAATGCTAGTACTCTCTGTCTCCTATTGTGCCCACACTGCCCAGTGACACTTACCTGCTCTCTCTCTGGTGGTGCTGGACAGCATTACCCGCTTTCTCTCTGGTGGTGCGGGTACAGCGTGGCTCTCTGGTGGTGCGGGTACAGCGTGGCTCTCTCTGGTGCTGTGGGTACAGAGTGGGTCTCTCTCTGGTGGTGTGGGTACAGCGTGGGTCTCTCTCTGGTGGTGCGGGTACAGCGTGGCTTTTGTGGCTCTCCCTCTCTGGTGGTGCGGGTACAGCGTGGCTTTTGTGGCTCTCCCTCTCTGGTGGTGCGGGTACAGCGTGGCTTTTGTGGCTCTCCCTCTCTGGTGGAGCGGGTACAGCGTGGCTCTCTCTGGTGGTGCGGGTACAGCGTGGCTCTCTCTGGTGGTGCGGGTACAGCGTGGCTCTCTCTGGTGGTGTGGGTACAGCGTGGCTCTCTCTGGTGGTGCGGGTACATCGTGGCTCTCTCTGGTGGTGTGGGTACAGCGTGGCTCTCTCTGGTGGTGCGGGTACAGCGTGGCTCTCTCTGGTGGTGTGGGTACAGCGTGGCTCTCTCTGGTGGTGCGGGTACATCGTGGCTCTCTCTGGTGGTGCGGGTACAGCGTGGCTCTCTCTGGTGGTGTGGGTACAGCGTGGCTCTCTCTGGTGGTGCGGGTACAGCGTGGCTCTCTGGTGGTGTGGGTACAGCGTGGCTCTCTCTGGTGGTGCGGGTACATCGTGGCTCTCTCTGGTGGTGCGGGTACAGCGTGGCTCTCTCTGGTGGTGTGGGTACAGCGTGGCTCTCTCTGGTGGTGTGGGTACAGCGTGGCTCTCTCTGGTGGTGCTGGGGCTATTAGTTCCCCCAGCACTGTCTTCCTTATTTTTTCATGTCTACTGTAGCTGTTACAGTGTACCACTGCTCACCTTGTTTCCGGGTTTTCTCTTTTTCCCCAGCAGAGTGCATGCTGGGGACTGTAGTCTGCTCTCTGCTGAGAAAAACTGGGCCAATGGGGAGGGAAGAAAAACGGGCAGTAAAAGACTTCTCTTCCCCGTGCTGCTGACATGAAAAGGAGAGGGGGGTGGCGGGGGAAACCTCCAGACAGCAGCCTGCAGCTCTCCCCACCTTATCCCACCTGTGCGGACACGCATTCACGAGGAGGAGTGGAGAGCGGAGAGGGGGCCAGCAACATCTCACCATCACAAGGAGGAGAAGACGGCGGCGTTCGCTGTGATTGGGCGGCTGAGCTGACCTGTTAACAATC
Organism: Rana kukunoris; assembly: GCA_029574335.1. Classification (NCBI taxonomy): domain Eukaryota; kingdom Metazoa; phylum Chordata; class Amphibia; order Anura; family Ranidae; genus Rana; species Rana kukunoris. The sequence goes on from CM056051.1 coordinate 132,819,860, forward strand.
GCGGTTGCTCCTGATGTCCCGCCTTCGCCCAATCACAGTGTGCAGGAGAATGAACATGGGCAGAGGCGGGACATCAGGATCTACCGCGATCGTGGACAGGCTAGCCCTGCCGCTGCACATGACCCCATACGCCCAATCACGGGGACATGGTCACAGTAACGAACAGGTCGGCGGGCCCCCTCCGGGAGCGGAGAACTACAGGGCCCAGTCGCAAGTGCGACTGCTGCGACAGCGAAAATTCCGCCACTGGATGCATAGATGGCTGTATAATTGCACTGTGTGCATTTGCATTTAAAATCTAATAATGTAAAGCAAATTACTTTCTATGTCATTATTTGTAGGAACCAGAGGGTTAGTCTCACTGATATTTCCATAACTTTGTAACATTCATATTGTTTTTTATTTTCTTTTGCAGTCTCAGCAAAACATAGGCTAGACATTTTGTAGTAGATGCTTAGGTTCATGTGCAAGGGTATACTGTTTTTACCAATAGATTTTATTTATCAAACAAAATCAGGTGTTAGACCAATTGTATTTTTGGTCTTAAAGGGGTTGTAAAGGTAAAAAAAGAAAAAAAAACATAAATACTGTAGCTTCCTTTACCTTAGTGCAGTCCTCCTTCACTTACCTCATCCTTCAATTTTGCTTTTAAATGTCCTTATTTCTTCTGAGAAATACTCACTTTCAGTTCTTCTGTCTGTAACTCCACACAGGAATGCAAGGCTTTCTCCCTGGTGTGGAGAAAGCCTCTTGAGGGGGGGGGCGAGCAGGAGTGTCAGGACGCCCACTAACACACAGTTCCTTTATCGGCAAAGTAGAGAGCGTCCTGACTTGCCTGCTTGCCTCCTCCCCCCTCAAGTGGCTTTCTCCACACCAGGGATTTTTTCTCCAGCCCATACTCACTCACAAACGCCAAAATAAGGACATTTAAAAGCAAAATCGAAGGATGTGGTAATACTATTTATGCTGTAGTATTACATAATACTACACTTGATGTCTTTAACCTCCCTGGCGGTATTCCCGAGTCTGACTCGGGGTTAGATTTCTGTTCTGCGATCAGTAACCCCGAGTCAAACTCGGGCTCGCCTCGTTGAATCCACAGGCATGGTTTACTTACCTTGTTCCTGGATCCAGCGATGCATCCACGCTGTGTGAGCGAGCGGGTGCTCGCTCGATTCACACAGTGTCCCCGTGTGCCGCCGAGCTCCGTTCCTTGCGACGTTGCGGCGCACGAGCTGGAGAACGGCGCCATATTCAAAAATGTAAACAAGCACATTACATACAGCATACTGTAATCTTATAGATTACAGTACTGTATGTAGAAAATACACACCCCCTTATCCCAGTGCCCTACATGTTCTTTTACATAAAAACTGTTCTTTCTGCCTGTAAACTGTAGATTGCCCATAGCAACCAAAAGGGTCCCTTTATGTCAAAAATTGTTTTAGAGCAGCTAAAAAACAGCGATAATAAATCAGAATCACTTGCAGAATTGAGCGATAGCGATTTGTGCGGTAATTTGTCATAAAAAAAATAATAATGACAGCGACAATTCTGCAACTGAGCAAATTTCAGTGATTTTGATTTGATTACATTATTGAATACTTTTTATTATAATTATATTAGTATTTGTTATAATTATTTATAATTATTTATTATATTATAATTTATAATTTTGTTTTAAAAAAAATTCATACCCGAGATGCCTATTAGACTCTTGTTTGGACAGATTTAAGTGAGTTATTCCTAAGAATTACAAGCCTACAGTATAAAACGCCAAATTTCCATGCAAATAATGGTACCGCTTTCAGCACCTAAAATCTGAAAGAATCATACCGCCAGGGAGGTTAAACACACAGTGGTTATGTTGGCACTTACTTTGGGTATTTGATATTGCGAACAGAAGGAGGATGACCCCATATTTTCTGGATCAATCCAACGCTCTTGCTTACCTGTAGTAAGATTTTGGGGTTGATTTACTAAAACTGGAGCATTGAGAATCTGGTGCAGCTGTGCATCATAGCCAGATAGCTTCTAACTTCAGTTTGTTCAAATAGGATTTGACAATAAAACCTAGAACATGCACCCCTTTGTGTTGTTTAATGGGATACAGCTAAGTGTATAGAACCACCTGAAAACAATCTTGGTTAGCTGTCATTTTGTAAAGGCTAATAATGTGAACACTACACAGATGCAACTATGCACATACTCACAAATGGAAATGTTTTTGGCCGTTTTATCAAATGTACAGAGAGAATTACAATTCCTTTGGCCTGTAAAAAAAAAAAACACACTTGAATTACGCTTCAATGAATAGCACAATAAGGTTGTCTTTTACGCCTCATTCACATGGGTGTACTTATGCTTACTTCCATGTGAAGAGTCATCAGGTGTTCTGTGCATCTGTGTGTGGGCAATCCCAATCATGTCTACCCACATGCAGCAGCTTCATGGACACAAATGCTTGTCCCAATTTGACAGCCATGTGGGTACATTTCGATCAATGCGGACAGTGTGCATTCAGGGACACGCACCCACACTCGCATGGCTGTAAAATTGGGGCCTCTGTCTGTTTTCATGCAGTCCCTGTGTGGCAAGTTATCCTTGCTATCTTGGAAGTACACACTTAATGAAAAGTATTAAAAAATGGGCTGTATGGGTTAAACATGCCAATTACCTGCAGGTTACATTGCCATTAATAGGACTTTAATAGGATTTGAATTGCTTTTGTACCACTACAAGTCTCAGCGCATATGGCTAAGCAAAGATAATGGTAATAGGAAGTCCTATGTTCAGATCATTAGTTGGAAGTCTTCCAGTCACAAAACCTTTTAGATAGATTTCAACTTTCTCCTCAGCTGTAATTAACTTTTTCATTATCATTGTGTCTTTAACTGATCATTGAAAACAGATATTGTCTACCAAATTGGACTTTAGTGGAAAACAGTAATCTATTAATGTTAACATGGTAAGAAAAGATTGTAATCCTTTAAAAAATCAAAACAGCCGTACCTATCCCAAGAGCTGTGTAATCAGCAGCTTAGCTGCTACATTCATTACACTGTTTACAGGTAAATTGACATTTCCATCACCTAGCATGTTGTGTTGCATTGGCAGATGATTTTCTAGTTTTAGAATTATTTATGGACTCAACTGTCTATTTTTAGAGATTTTGCATTATGCGGTAACACAGTAAAACAGTACGGATATCACAGATGGATGTGATCAGGAGGGTGATTGCCATGTGTTTAAATTTGAGGAAATAAATTCAAGCAAAAATAAAATTATGTATTGACTAAACAAGCTCCTCAATTGTATTTTTAAATAATTCATTGTTTTTTCTTTATTTTGTTATGTTAAGTCTTGTAGTTTCCTGCAAAGCATTGGCTTGTAGCACTGCCCCTTCCTTTCACCTGAGATGGGAGTGCCAGCACTACACGCCAATAAGGCTTTACTATATTGCACAAGGATAATGACTGATAGGACTGTGTTGTATGATGCTGTTTTTCGCTATCTAATTACAGGATTGGGTAGTCCTTGACCAAGTTTTATTGCTATAATGCAGTAGAGAAAAATGAACTTGACTGTGTTGACAGGAATATCTGTATATAAAAAAAAAACTGTACCTATTTCTGCTGAAGTGACCTCTTTGCCTTAAAGTGGCAATCAAGGTAAAAATAAATGCACTTTTTTAGGTAAAAATAAATTGAAAATATTTTTTTTCTAGGAGCCTGAAGAGCATTGCACCAGTAAATAAACCAGTAGATCATGGGTGCAATGTGCATCTCCTGCAAACTCTCAGTTTAGCTGTCTTCCCATACCTCTCATATGGGCAGGCAGGTACCTGGGAACCTGGGAACAGGAAGATCAATGAACTACAGGGGGGATGCTCTACAGCATTCTTGCAGTTCATTGAGAACTATAAGCCATTGGCCGAGTTGGCTGACGGTAGTTGTAGTTTATCTGTTCACAGAACTGTGAATGAATGACGTGGCCCTGTGGGTGGATCTTCTCCCCAAACCCATTGTCACAGGGAGGGGGTGGGGGGAGGTTCAGATGCTCGAACATTTTACATGTTCCACCCTAAAAATGGGTGGAATATGTAACATGTTCCAAAGGTGAACTTATCATTTAAAGCACTCTCCGCATTAAGGTAAAAACCCTTTCAAAAGCTGCTTCCCCTGGCTCCTCCTTCATTTTCCGGAGCCTGATTTGAATCCAGTGTTGTGTCCATGTGCAGCAGCTCTTCCCCCTCTCTCTTCTACAGGAGAGTCGGAAGCAGCAGAAGCCATTGGCTTCTGCTGTTGCCAGTCAAAACCTGACAGCAGGAGGGATTGGATGGATTGGGGGTGAAGCCAAACTTCTCTGTATGTGTCTAGTGACTCACACAGTCTGGTTCGGGATGTAATCTGCATGAGTGCCCCCATAGCATGTTTATTATTTTCAGAAGAAAATATGTTTTACAATTTTTAATTCCACTTAAATCTGTCAACTCAATTTTAAAATTTGAATGAAAAAAACTGACTCATGTATGGCTAGCCTTAGTCACTGCACAACATTTGTCTCGCCACCCTTTAATTTATCTCACACTGGACAATTATTAATAACATATTAAACTATCCATTGAGTCTCATTCTTTCTAATTACAGCCGCACCAACAGGGTCATGTCCATATTTGGAGTCCATTTTAAATAAAAACCATTACATTAAGTTGGATACCATCTGATTTATATACAGAACTGCAATACAGTGCAAGTGACTGCCAATGAACAAAACTTCACTCTTATTTATTAAAGGCAAATAGACTGTGCACTTTGCAAGTGTAGCTTCTCCAGAGCTCAGTAAATTAGGCAAAGTTTCACTTTGCAAAAAATACCCAGTCACATGAAAGGGAAAAAAAAACAGCATTTCTTTTGCACATGATTGGATGATGGAAGTCAGCAAATATTCCCCTAATTTACTAAGCTCTGGAGCCACTGCACTTGCAAAGTGCACAGTCTGCCTGCCTTTAGTATATCAAACCCACTGAGTACTGAGTTTTCCTACAGCAGTACAGGCATACCCCACTTTTAGGCTGCATTCACACCTGAGCCTAGCGTTTTGCCGCGATTTTGCAGCGTTTTTTACTGTGCTTTGCTGCGATATTTGCTGCATTTTTACCGCGATTTGCCGCGGTGTTTGCGTCGTTTTTTACCACGTTTTGTCTCGAATTTGGACAGGTCTAGGGTCACCAATGTTAAGAACAGAAAAACGCCCAAATACGCTCAATTCGAGAGTCAAAAAAGGGTCCAGAACTTGTTTGAGCTTCAGGCGTTCAGCGTCAGGAGAACCATCTCCATTGAGAATAATGTATTTTTCCCCATTAGCATTTGGAGCTTCATGCTTCAGGCGACAAAACGCTCAGGTGTGAATGCAGCCTTAAGTACTCAATGGGGTTTATTTACTAAAGCTGGAAAGCGCAAAATCAGGCTACTGCTGCATAGAAACCAATGAGTTTTCAGGTTTTATTACCAAAGCTTAATTTAACAAGCTGGGGATAGAAGCTAATTGGTTTCTTTGCAGAAGTGAACTTGATTTTGTGCTTTCTAGCTTTAGTAAATAAACCCCATTGTGTACTTAAAAGTGGGGTATGCCTGTATCTGCACTCCATTGCCCTATAGAACTGTTTGCTGCATTTACCTGAAAATGTTTGGAAGTGACACAATAACAGCAAAAGGAAAACATGAACGTGAAACATTGGAGCCTAGCGCTGCTCTGTTTTAGCTTCTTTAGAAACAGACCCTCCAGTTGGTTATGTTGTATATAGCCCAGAGGAACATTGCATGTGATAGATGGTCCCTTTTCTGAAAAAGATGAGAGTGGCTGTGTACCTATTTTATAGAGAGGTCTAGGTAGAGTGTCCACTTTTAAACTTTAGAAGACAAGTTATATGTCTGTGTGTAACAGCACTTATATTAAAAGATAGTAATATGTAAAGCTGTGCATACATTTATTCAGAGGGAGCAATATTCAAGTGAGCATTAGGTATCTCTGAAAATTATTCTTTTATTCATTGTAATTTTTCACTTTCATATTTGTTTCAACAGTAAAATAGAAGGGTGCTATAGTATGTTCAACTTTAATTAGTAAAGTAAATGAATATATACTGTATGTTTGCATTTACTTAACTACGTATATTAACAATGCATAAATGCATATATTTATCTACAGTATATTAAAGAGCCAGTTCACCTACCTGCTATAATATAAGGATATTTGAATTGTATTTTATAGTAAAATACCTTTCTCCTAAAAATATCCACTTGGTTTTATTAGGAGTGTATCTTCAAATCAGTGAGTTGGGTGTTGTCAGATTGTCATGAATATTAGATAGATAGAACTCTGTGTTTTACTTCTAAAGTCATTTTCATGATCATCACTCACATGATCCGTGAGACAAAATTTGTTCCACATGAAAAAAGCCTCAGTGAAGAAATTCATTTTTTCACCATGAAATACAGAACAGTTTTCAAGCAGTACTATAGATCACAAGACATTATGTAAAATGACTTTATGTTGAATTTCTATAGGTCTTAGAAGATTTAACGGGTGAATGGCATATGAGGTGCTACAGGTTTGAGGGAAAAGCTGTGCCAGTTTAAACCATTTGCTTTACTCATTAGATGGAAGTTCTTTATCTTAAAATGAACCTTGCAGGGAAAATATTAGGTTCATTTCAATGTCAATCTCTAAAGCAGTTGATACTCCTGCCCTCTTCACTCCTCACGATCACGTTGGCTGCAGTACTTCTGGGTATGTGACAGCATGTGACCTAGTGTTCCTCATCCCACTTGACAACACTTGTGCTTTTTGATTGACTGCTCATGCACTCACTGCTATAAAATGGGGTGAAAAGCATTCCTCTGCCCCATCAAAGCTCCAAGTCACAATGGCCTTTTTCAAAACCTGACGTGGTTTTACATCTATTTACTACTATAACTACCTTCATCATTCAATTGGTGGTTCAGGTAAAGAACTGTAAAGCTCCCACACACACATACAGCAAAGCCCACATGATCGGTTTGTCTGATGAAAATGGACCGTTTTCATTGGACAAACCGATCGTGTGTGGTCCCCATCATTTTTTTTCCATCGTTAAAGGAAATAGAACCGCAGAGAAGTTTCCAGTGAAATATGACATCATTCTGTTATTGTTTGCTGTAGCAGGAAGACCAAGAAGTCGCAGACTTCTGGTATGACCTGCCCACTAACATTGCATTACTTGATTGACAAGCCAGAAGCCTCTGGGTCTTTCACACCCATCCATTTCTGCTCCTTTCCTATGTAATAATAAATGCATTAAAAGACATTGGTAGACATACAGAAACTAGTAAGGAATGATAGAGAAGTGTGCAGCAATGTGCGTTAAAAGCTTTTAACTGGTACACTTTTGATCCACCCCAAACTCACCCACAATCCATCTCATATGCATGCCTATAACAAAGAAAAGAAGGAGATGGACAGCCGCACTCCAACACAATACAAAAATGTAAAACATGGTGCCTTTAATACCAGTAAAAAAATGACACTCCACAGCAATAAAAAAGCAAACAGTGGGGTAACAATGCTGACGCGTTTCACATCAATAACTGATGCTTAGTCATAGCTATACTATACTATAGCTATAACTATGACTAAGCATCAGTTATTGATGCAAGTGAGAGAAAAAAAAACACTTGTTTTTTCTATGATATAGGTGAGATTTGCAATTCATTCCGGAACTTAGCTTTTCCATGGAAATTCCTTTTTAGTATCAGTATTAGTAACGTTAGTAAGTTTCTTTCTTTTCTACACTCCTTGCAGTAGCACTAAGCAGTCCCTTTATATCAGAATATATGTACTTGTCAATTTTACAAGGATGAGGAACAGCAGTTACGTTTCACCTGGAGTGCCACCTCATTGGCATTTAATAGCTGCAAAGCCAAACGTTGCACTGGTTCTCTACTGAACCACTATATTTTAGTGATCAGGCTTAACCAGGCATAGAAAATAAATGTGGGATGGGCGTCTGTCTGTTTTAACAAGAGGGCTGTGTTTAAAGCACTTTAAAAATGTTACAAGACACAGCCTTATGCAAATCATACACCATGTCCAGGTTAAGCTCATGACAACATGTAAAAAGACCAGGTAGCACACTGATATTCAGAGATACATCAGCCAATGATGGTACACACCACAGCATTGTTTCAGTCCATTTATATAACACATTCAAGATATCCACTGCTTTAAACAAAGCATCTAGCAGTGTTTTGGTATCATGTTTGCTGGTGTTGTTTCTTCATAATCCCCAGTGTCTCAAGGAAGTACCATGAAAATGAATTATCGTAGAAGCAGACTTTAATTTAGAAAATACTTCTTTTATAAGAAATTGGCTGGTTATATATATATATTTTTAATGAGAACCTACAATTTTGCCAACACACACACACGTGTCTATATATATCGATATATTATCCTTCATATACTATTATTACAATCGTTTGTTGTTTTCTTCAAATCCATTAATAACTCATTCCATTTGAACTGTTGACTATTATAGCATGTTAGGTGTTTATATTTTCTTCATAAGGTTTATTTGGTAATGGAGTTCTGGCTGCTAGGCAACAGAGAGTAAAAGTATTTTATGAATATCATATATTCAATCAGTTCTTTGTGAACTACTTCTTTTTGACAGCCAACATTGTAGAGCAACATATTATAATGATAGATGTCATGATTTGAAACCCTACATTGAGATGTCCTCAGTTTAGTTAATAATACGCACCATACAAAATGTCTCCTACATTGGTGGCCATCGAAAGACAGAAAAACAGTATATAACAATGTATTTTTTACAGTATTATGATTTCAAGCATTCACAACATACATTTTAAAACATAAGTTCCATAAAAGGTTATAAACAATGATCATTTTTTAAAATATTATCATCAAAACTATGAATATATATGCAATCATCGTAAACAAGGACCAGAATGCTAGTCATGAAACATAATTTACTCAACACATCATTAAACAATGAAAACCTATTGACAAGTACAAATATAAGAGGGACTGGGTAGCTGCATGCTCATCCTATAATTAATGGTAAGCTGTACATATTATAGCAGATAAAAGATAAGCGATAACTAAATGTGTAAAATGGGAAGAGCAATTAGGAGTGACCCCTGAAAAAAAAAAAACAGTAGTTAGAACAATGGACTATCTTGGTATCCAATTAATAAACAAAAATATTTAAAAAAAAATATTTGTACAAAATTGTTTAAAAAGACAAAGATTCACAGTGTATGGTAAAACAGCAATGTATGACAACCTCAACAGACAGTAAGTTATACAAACATGTCTAACTGGTCACATACAGTAGTAGCCTCCAACGGGTGCTGAAGGCATTTGATTCATGATGTACTGTATATCCTCTACATGTTTCGCAGCTAAAAGCTGCTTCTTCAGGAGGTGTTATACATAGTATCATCTACAACAAATAAAAAATGTGATTATGCCGAAATATCAATAAATGGTAGTGAGGGGAATGAAGTCACCAATTTCTTACCCAAGAAAGACTAGAGCCCAGATGACAATCAAGTTAGGTACTTCACAAAGTTAAAAATAAGAGTGAAACAGGTTCAAATGAAACTTAATGTTATGATTCTGTTTTTTTTTTTACTCAGATTTTTAATAAATAATCTTCTTTGAGTTTAGTACTAGAGAATTGAAAATAGTAAGAAAAAATGAACATATAAATCTTGTCTATGTCTATGGATGACTTGCCTTTTATTGAGTGGTTAGATTTTGTGAATGTGGATGCAAATCTTTATCATGCAGTCTGAAGAATCTGGTCAAATGTTCATTTTTGGGGCAAAAGAGTAAGCACGTGATGTCATTCTGTGCATACCACTAGGCAAATCATCATTGACAGTTGACTGCATGAAACGGAAACACCAAATATGTGAAGAAAACATATCCTCACAAGGTTACTATATACATTGGAATAATTTCAGCAGATATTACTGCTGATCCTTAGACTGTTGGTTTTGTGTTCATATAGAGCAAGGCCATTCTGTGCATTTTCTGAAATATTTTAAAATAAGTACTAGGTTCTGCCTATACTGTAATCATATTATTCATTGCAATGTTACCATAGGATACATTGCACCCAAGGCATCTCTATAAAAATTTAAGGTTGTTTCCAATACTAAAGCTTGCAGTGAGTAAATTCAAATATATGTGTGGGAATGACAATATTTGTTTAGCAGACTGTATCTAATTTAAAGCACAGTATACATAGGGATGCATTTACTAAAGGCAAATAGACTGTAGTGCTGTTGCACTAATTTTCCCAAGAGCTTTGTGAAGTGAAGCTTCCAACCACACTCACTAAGACCCCTTTTAAAAATAGCGCCTGCAAACCGACCTGAAACAGCGGCTGCTATTTCTCCAGTGTGGAAGCCCTGAGGGCTTTCACACTGGAGCGGTGCCCTAGCAGGACCGCTCCAAAAGTTCTGCTAGCCGCATCTTTGTAGTGGTGAAGGAGCGTTGTGTTTACTGCTCCTCCACCGCTCCTTCCCATTGAAAGCAATGGGAAACCACGGCTATACCACTGGCAATGCGCCTCTGACGGTAAACTGCCGCTAAAAATATCACCGCTTTAATGCCACCGCACCTCCCGCAACAGTGTGAAAGGGGTCTAAGTTATGGGGAACTGCAACTTGCAACTGCACTTGCAAAGTGTACAGTCTATTTGCCTTTAGGAAATCAACCCCATAAAGTCACTTACAGAAATCTAATGTATAGTAATCTATTGTAATCCTTGATATGTTACAGTGGTTTCAAAAGTAATTTTATATATTTCTACATTTCAAGCTTTTATTTAAACAAATGCCTTTTATATTACCATAAAGACACAGGCGTTTCCTGCTATAGGGTGACTATTCTCTTCTACTGTCTCACATTGTACTTGTGCATTGTAACCATGTCACAGCCAAGCAGCCATACCAACAAAGAATGATCAGGCATAGTCCAGTATTGCCACGGTCAGCAAACCTACGCAGGTAAATACCATGCAGCCATCATTGGAATGCATGTAAGTAGACAAGAGGCTGCATTAGATCAGCATTACTCTGATGCAACAAAGGATAAAAGTTACTTCTGGCAAAATGAGAGGTCAGTTACATAAGCCCAGGAAAGAGGTTTCTGGGAAATCTTTTCTTCAAATTGGAAAAAGATGAATATTGTTGCTGATATTTATTTACTTGTGGGCAATTTAATATCTTACATACTGTATATACTCAAGTTCCATACTCAAATTTAGGGTAAACTCCTAAGCCTTAGACTCATAACATTACTGAAAACATGTGTTTCTAACTTTATAAATTGACAATCAAAAAGCTTGTTTGATTTGCATGTGAGATCCAGTAAAGTAGTTATATCCAGTTAAGCATAAGTGCTTCAGCAATGTTTTTTGTGAACACTATGTATAATCCAGTGCAGTCAATGCAAATAGGCATGCACAATATGCACACAGACTGGCAACAACTGATTAGCTTGTGCACTTTTAGATTCACTTATATATTTGCAATCTAGCAAATTGTATACAGATTGGCTTATCTTTAAATTAAGTTCATGTATGCTAACAATTTAGTCACTGGATCTGCTTTAGCAATATATTTGTGTGTATGCCAGCACCATGTTCATGCATGAACAACCAATTTGCATCCTCACAATATTTACCTTGTGTCTTCAATGCAGGAAGATAAGCATGCAAGCAGTGAATTTACTAAGAAGCGTATTTTATTCTTAAGCCATGGCAATCCTAAAAACGAATAATAACATTTGGGTCTAATCAGTGTTAGTAATTTTACAACACTTCTATGTTGGAACAAGTCACATGTATGTAGTAATATTATTGAAAGGATAGCATAAAAAAGTACACACAAAAAAAAAGTTATATTCTCTTCCAGGGGTATTATAGTGCACTACTTCCTATGGCCATGGCAAGATTACACATAGATTGTTTATACTTTTGCATCTAAACCGGCTTCTAAAAGTCACATTGCTTGTCACATTACAGTTATTTTTTATAAAAATGTTTTGAGGGTAGACTTTTGATAGGTATATATCTTATTGTACCCTGTCAGAACAGAAGCAACAAAGCAGCATTATTTGAATGTTCAATGCACACTGCAAACCACATTGTAAGCATTGAACATCAGTATATGTTTTAGTGGATAGGCTTATGAATCGTATTTCGATATGCATGAGTACCTCCCCATACTCATGCCATCCCACAATGCAAGTTTACATTAGCGATTTATGCTTAAACTTTTACATTTCTCTTTAGTAAACTAGACCCATTTCGTAAATCATAACTATTCAGTATACAACTATTCCTGATCGGATATAAGTAAATGTAATATGTGCTGACAACCTATTGGATCCACATGGTCATTGCAGAGATAGGCTAAAAGAAGTACCATTGTTTATTAAGACACACTTAGGTGAAAAAATGTGATCTTGTAGAGAGTTAATGTTCTACTTTGTATACTATACAGCCTGTATTATGCATCCATTTTACATAATGTGGAGCTAAGGCATCATAGATGTATTTCAATGCCACTGGCAACATATACTGTAATGCATTAAAACTGATTGGTGTTTGAAGGCAAAAAAAAATCCAAAACAGTCACATGAACTCTCAGTGCACTGCCTTACAGGCATCTGGTGAAATAAGCTCTTTCTGACACACTTCTCTGAAGTGAAACCACTTGCTCTTCAGTTAAATCATTAATAAATGATTATCAAAATAGCATCTCTAAGGAAAGGAAGACGTGATTCAAGGAATAGTCTGTTTTCCTCTTATAAGGAGGAGAAAAACAGTCAGTGGAAGCCCACAAAAAAAATGCAAGAATGTTAGAATTCATAAAAATATGTTTATTTCCAAGCAGGGTTATTATCTATATTAAAATTCATCTCCTAGCATTATGATCTGCTTCTGAATTACCACGGCAGCTGAAACAAACATTCACTGGAACAGAGGAATGAAGCTTTGCAGAATTTCTGATTTCTAATACATTGTTAAATGTAAAAGGACCTATTCATGTCTAGATCTACTCTTCAGAATATTATTTCTAAAGAATATATTTCTGCTGTATTGGAAAGTCAAGGAGATTTTTTTTACCTCCTTTTAATCCAGTGGCATTAGAGTTTTAACAGTTTCAGACTCTGAATAGAAGATATAACATTATTTTTTTCATTTTCTTTTTTTAGCTAGTACCAACATTTATATTAGGTATTTTACTCATGCTTTCGCCCATATGCAAAAGATAAAATGTCAATTATACATGATTTATTAAACATTAGGGATTTAAATGTATACACTGAAATGCTAGTATATGTTATAATCCCTCATTTTTTTTATATAATGGTAAGCTTAAACTCAAACTGAGTATGGGTAATGCCACACAGTGGAAAGTCAACTGTTCTTTTCTATAAATGGCAAGCGTTTTAACCACACCAATGAATTAGAATGTGCATTCTTACCAGAATACCCAACAGTAGTGCCTGGGAGACACTTCTCTATAGTTATAAGTGAATGTCTATGTGGGCATATTTTACAATTGTGAGAATTCAGTAAATACTAGTGGTCATTGAAAGATTGTAAGACGACTAAAGTCTATAGCTTTCCAGAGGGAACCCACCACCTGTAGCCCCACCTAATCTGCTATATCTGCTATATAAAACTAAAAGATTTTAATAGTCCACTGGGAGCCTTGGCGTGGCATTGCTGCTCACAAGTCCAGCATGGTGGACTGGTGCCAATCCAATTTGATGAGGATGTGATGTGTATGTGCTAGGGACCACAGTGGTGTGCATGCATGCATTCTCATTGTGCCATGATTAATGTGTGTGTTTAACGTGCAAAGATGCATAATGTGAGCTGGCATGAGATGGGGTCATGAGATGGGGTACCAGTGCATATGCAGAGTCACCTTGAAGGGAAAAGACAGGAGGATGTTAGTCATGCATGTGCCACTTGTGAGGTGTGCATCACGGGAGGGGATAGTCATGCCTGACTCCCATGTCACTCACCAACCAGCCAGCTGTCCCCATACATGTTCTGTTCGAAATCTGTGGGGATGGGGCTCTGATTGGATATGTAGCTGTCATGGGTGTCATGGGTGGTGCCATGTGTTGGGCTGCTGATGTCCTCCTGCAAGGTTGTGGTCATTCCAGGATGACATGAGGGGTGAATCTGAAGATGCGAGACACCTCAGAATCACTCATGCCAAAGATGTCTATGCGTGTGTGATATATCAAGTGAAGAGTGAGGGGCTTGTATCAGATAATAATATTGTATTAGATTAGATTAAATTGTAAATTTTATATAAGCAAATAAAAAATAAAAATAAAACATCTCCCGTGCCCTCCTTAGTGCCCTCCTCATTGCCCTCCTCAGTGCCCTCATCATTCTTTGTTCATCTAAAGTCAGTAGTATAGCTATGCGCGACGATGCCCCTGGCATGTTGGCAAACAGATTGTTGTGCAACACGTGTGACTGCTGAACTCCTCACTAACAGTGTTGCTTTATCTGACAAGTAGACTTTTTCCAGCAAAAAAAATAAATAAAAAAATGACAAAAAAATAAAAAAATCTATTTAAAAAAAATAAAAATGGGGAAAAACAAATTAGTGCCCTCTGCGTGAGCCACGCCTGGGGCGCCCCCGGCCAAGGCCCCGGCTTCTCAGGGGAGACTCATGGGGGAGGGGTAAAACCGGGGAAGGAGGAGCAGCCCCTGATCTCTGCCCACCTGGCGGCCTGCCCTCCAAGGCCACGGCTATTCTGTCCAGGGCAGCACCAAGTGTTGCCGTGTTGGCCTGGATAGCCAGGGTATGGGCCCTCACATCCTGCCCAACGCCTGCTGATGTCGTCTGCAGTTCGTTTAGGCAGGTTGTGAAAGCCCGGGAGTGGGAGTCCAGGTTCCCCAGCGTATCCTTGATGGAGGACAGGCTCTCCTCCATCCGCACCAATGTCTGGCTGACCTGTCCCAGATGGCGGGTCTGGAGGAACTGGTCCCTTTTCAGGGTGGCAGGCAGGAGATCGGCCAACCCCCTGGTGGTCTGGGATGACATCCTGCCTCCAGCTGATGCTTGTGGCCGGGGAGAAGGGGAGGCCCTTGTGAGGGGAGCCATGTTGGGGGAGGAGGGGGGGGGCTCCCCCTTAGGGAGGCCTGCCTGCTGCCAGGCAGAGGGGAAGAGTCCTCAAAACCCAAACGTCCAGTGCCTGACATGGACTCCTCCTCCTCATGATTCTCCTCCTCCTCATGATTCTCCTCCTCCTCATGATTCTCCTGCTCCTCTTGAACCTCCTCCGCGGACTCCGGCCTTGTTGGGGGGGCCTCATTAGGCTGCTGTCCTGGGGTTGGTGCGGTCAGGCCAGATGGCCCTGCACCCTCCTGCACATCTGTGGATGACACAAAACATTCACAGGTTGGAGGATCCACACACTTGCCACATATTCCCTTTCACCCCCTCCCCCACACATGCTACACACCTGATATTAAAAATAAATAAAACTTACCTGGCACCACGGGCTCCGGACTTGAGTCAAAGCCGGGCAGGCCCGCAACTTCATGCCGATGAAAGGTCAGGGCCACCGCACGCTCCTCCGCTGTCAGGCTAATACGGCATGGTGGGCCCCCTCCTGTGCCCCTGGCATGGGCATGCATTCTGGCCAGCTTCTTTTTGACCAGACGCCGGAGGTCATTGATTTTTTTGTCAATCCCAGACCTGGTCCGTGTCTCCCCCTGCCCCGCTGAATTCACCTGGTCAGTGATCCTATCCAAAATCTCCCTCCTCCTGGCCGGGGTGGTGTTGGCACTCTGTGGGCCGTGGAGGAAACACCCATACTCGCTAATGGCCCGGGCAAGAATCTGTTTTTCCACAAGTGTAAAATTCAGCTTGCGTTTTCTCTCACTCATCCTTCCAAAAAAAATCAGTCCCAGTCAACAAAATTCACGCACACAAACAAGCACAACCAATCAAAAAAAAACACACACACAGAGAGAAAACTACTCAGCAAGAAACAGTCACCAAAAAACAAAACAAAAATACAGCAGGAAAAGAAACAAACACAAATATATCAATCAAACAAACAGCCTCTCAAACACTTATCAAAAACCACTTTCAAAAATCTACTAACAAACACTTGATCACACAGAACACTAATCTGACAACTACAAAACACACCGCAATGAACAACAGGACAAAAGCACTTTGTTAAATGGGAAGGGACAAAGGGATGTACTTTTGCAAAGGAAGTGCGTTTGTGTGTGTCTATTTATGCTGTCTGCGTAGTTCACAACGTTGCCCTAGTCCATTTCCAATTTCACTGATTGCGCCGCTCCCGAGTTGTGAGCATGCACACAGCGGAGCTGACATGGTCTCCTTCAAGCGCGCATGCGCGAGCCGGCCGGCCCTTCATTTGCATGGGGTCACGGCTCATTTCAATGTAACACGCCCACGTCCTTCCCAATTTGTATTACTCCTCCCTACGCCTCTGAAAAAACGTTACGTATGCGCAATTTCCTGCGCAAAAGCTACGAGAATAGGGTGATTACGCGGCAAAATTGCGCAAGTCTAACGTAAAGGCGGTGCGCTACGCCGGTCCAATAATGCGCAGATGTACCTGAATCTGGGCCAAGGTTTTTAATGTTTTAACTCATAATGGAAAGATTATTGACAAAGAGACTACACATTCCTTTTAAGTTGGCTTTGTGGCCTGGCCAAACCTGCTATTGGCCAGAGAAGGAAATTCCAAAACACACTGCATATGGTGCAGAAGTGTTTCTCTATTCCCCTTGCCATGCATTTTGTCTTTAGGGAAACCAGGAGGGACTCTTGGAAGGGTTGTACCATAATGATGGTTCAATACATCATAAATTATAACACATGTCTATATACATAATGGGATAATCGGATAAAGGAGTAGAGGTTATTTTCTTTGCAAAGCAAATGTTAGAAAATAAGGTGAACAGAGCTTTCGCATTACTAATAACTACCTTGTAATTCAAATATTCACTTTGCTCATTTAATAACTATATATATAAGCACTTTTGTGTTTGTGTTTGCCCCTACTTATCATGAGCTGAACTTAAAGATCTACGTATTTTCTTTGTACACAAAAGGCCTATTTCTCTCAAATATTGTTCACAAATCTGTCTAAATCTGTGTAAGTCAGTGCTTCACCTTTGCCGAGGTAATCCAACCACCTCACAAGTGTGGCATATCAAGATTCTGATTAGACAGAATGATTATTGCACAGGTGTGCCTTAGGCTGGCCACAATAAAAGACCACTCTAAAATGTGCAGTTTTATCACACAGCACAATGCCACAGAGGTCACAAGTTTTGAGAGAGTGTGCAGTTGGCATGTTGACTGCCGGAATGCACACCAGAGCTGTTGCACTACCATAAGCTGTCTCCAAAGGCGTTTCAGAGAATTTGGCAGTACATCCAACCGGCCTTTCAACCACAGACCATGTGTAACCACACCAGCCCAGTACCTCCACATCCAGCATATTTACCTTCAAGATTGTCTGAGACCAGCCACATGGATAGCTGCTGCAACAATCGGTTTGCATAATCAAAGAATTTCTGCACAAACTGTTAGAAACTGTCTCAGAGAAGCTCATCTGCATGCTCGTCGTCCTCATCGGGGTCTCAACCTGACTGCAGTTCATCATCGTAACCGACGTGAGTGGGCAAATGCTCACATTTGATGGTGTCTGGCACTTTGGAGAGGTGTTCTCTTCATGAATGAATCTCATGTTGCACTGTACAGGGCAGATGGCAGACAGCATGTATGGCGTTGTGTGGGTGAGCTGTTTTCTGATGTCAATGTTGTAGATCGAGTGGCCCATGGTGGCGGTGGGGCTATGGTATGGGCAGACATGTACTATGGACAATGAAAACAGGTAAAATGTATTGATGGCATTTTTAATGCACAGAGATACCATGATAATATCCTGGGGCCCATTGTTGTGCCATTTATCCATGACCATCACCTCATGTTGCAGCATGGTACTGCATGCACCATGTTACAAGGATCTGTACACAATTTCTAGAAGCTAAAAACATCCAAGTTCTTGCATGGCCAGCATACTCACCAGACATGTCACCTATTGAGCATGTTTGGGATGTTCTGGATCGGCGTATACAACAACGTAGTCGAGTTCCTGCCAATATCCAGCAACTTTGCACAGAAAATTTAAGAGGTATGGAACAACATTCCACAGGCCATAAATAACAACCTGATCAACTCTATACAAAGCAGATGTGCTTCACTGTGTGAGGCAAATGGTGGTCTTACCAGATACTGACTGGTTTTCAGACCCACTGACCCCCCCAATACAGTAAAGCCCTGTACACACGGTCAGACATGTCTGATGAGACTTGTCTGACGGACCGTTTTCATCAGACAACTCTAAACTTGTCTGATGGTCTGATGTGCGTACACATCATCGGACCAAAATCCGATCAGACCAGAACACGGTGACGTAGAACACAACGACGTGATGAAAAAACGAAGTTCAATGCTTCCAAGCATGCGTCGACTTGATTCTGAGCATGTGCGGGTTTTTGGTCCGATGCTTTTGTGTACTAACCATCGAACCTGTCCGATGGACATGTTCCATCAGACAGATTTTAAAGCATGTTTTAAAACTTTGGTCCTATGGAAAACGGTCTGATAGGCCGTACACACCATCGAACTGGTCCGATGAAACCGGTCTGCAGATCGTGTGTACGCGGCCTAAAACTGCACATTTTAGAGTGGACTTTTATTGTGGTCAGTCTAAACCTGGAAAATTCCGACCGTGATTATGTCCCAGCTGACTTTTTTCCGAGGAATTCCAACAGAGTTTAGATAGAGAACATGTTCTCTTTTACTCCGATGGAATTCTGTCGTAATTCCGATGTGAGTTTGGCTGGGCAAAAGCCTGATCGTGTCTACGGGGCATAAGGCACACCTGTGCAATAATCATTCTGTCTAATCAGCAACTTGATATGCCGAACCTGTGAGGTGGATGGATTATCTTGGCAAAAGATAAGTGCTCACTAACACAGATTTAGACAGAGCTGTGAACAATATTTGAAAGAAATAGGCCTTTTGTGTACATAGAAAAAGTCGTAGATCTTTAAGTTCAGATCATGGTAAATTGGGGCAAACACAAAAGTGTTGCGTTTATAATGTTGCTCAGTGTATGTATATATATATACACCGTACAGACCAAAAGTTTGGACACACCTTTTCATTCAAAGAGTTTTCTTTATTTTCATGACATGTGGAATTATATACATAACAAAAAAGTGTGAAACAACTGAAAATATGTCATATTCTAGGTTCTTCAAAGTAGCCACCTTTTGCTTTGATTACTGCTTTGCACACTCTTGGCATTCTCTTGATGAGCTTCAAGAGGTAGTCACCTGAAATGGTCTTCCAACAGTCTTGAAGGAGTTTGGGTTCAGGTCTGGTGACTGTGGAGGCCAGGTCATCTGGCGCAGCACCCAATCACTCTCCTTCTTGGTCAAATAGCCCTTACACAGCCTGGAGGTGTGTTTGGGGTCATTGTCCTGTTGAAAAATAAATGATGGTCCAACTAAACGCAAACCGGATGGAATAGCATTCCGCTGCAAGATGCTGTGGAAGCCATGCTGGTTCAGTATGCCTTCAATTTTGAATAAATCCCCAACAGTGTCACCAGCAAAGCACCCCCACCCCATCACACCTCCCCCTCCATGCTTCACTGTGGGAACCAGGCATGTAGAGTCCATCCGTTCACCTTTTCTGCGTCGCACAAAGACACGGTGGTTGGAACCAAAGATCTCAAATTTGGACTCATCAGACCAAAGCACAGATTTCCACTGGTCTAATGTCCATTCATTGTGTCCTGTAGCCCAAACAAGTCTCTTCTGCTTGCTGCCTTTCTTTAGCAGTGGTTTCCTAGCAGATATTCTACCATGAAGGCCTGATTCACACAGTCTACTCTTAACAGTTGTTCTAGTGATGTGTCTGCTGCAAAAGGTGGCTTCTTTGAAGAACCTAGAATATGACATATAAAATGTATTTTCAGTTGTTTCACACTTTTTTGTTATGTATATAATTCCACATGTGTGGTCTGTAATATATATACAGATATACATATATATCTATATATCTATCTATATATCTATCTATATATATATATATATATATATATATATATATATATATATAGATATATATATATATATATAGATATAGATATATATATATATAGATAGATATATATATATATATATATATATATATCTATATATATATATATATATATATATATATAATATCTAGATATATATCTGTATATCTATATATATAAATATATATATATATATATATTTTTCTCTACATACAGACTTCATTGATATATCAATAACCACAAATGCAAGACATTTAAGAATGTTTGCATATTATTTTAGGAAGAGGACTAACTCCAATGTTATAGCTTTCCTTTGTGTGATTTGAAAACGTGTATCAAATGTACCATTTTAAAATAGCATTTGAATTCCATAAAACGTATCCTATTGTGTTTGACCCTAGTCATACCATCGCCTTCAAATGTTAATAGCAAAGGTGCATTGAAAATGTGACACACTCGTTGTTAAATAAAACAGTAACCTATGCACTTGCAGTGCTTTCTATATGACCTACTTACATGTTACTTCACCCTCCCTGTGGTATGATTAAAAGCTGCTTTGAATCCACCATTCCCTCAAGGGATTTGAGGCTAGAATTTAACAAACTGCTGAGAAGGCTTAAGTCAGTAAGAGCCTGGGCTTCCCTGCAGCTTCTTCCAGCTAATTCACATGTAATTAAAAAGAAAATACATTTTTCAAAGAAACTAGTGGTTAATGTAGTATTTTAAATGTACATATCTATTTCAAAATAGTAATCATTGCAGGTATTGATGATAAAAAGAATACATATTTTCTTTATTGCTTGAGGTAGCTCTCTGTCCACTAACTTAGCTGATTACAGCCTGTTTTTTTTTATTATTATTCATAATGCAAAGTATTTATTCCTTCTAATTAAGAGTGGACCCCTGTTAATATTGAACATTTAAGAGCTTGGTAAAAAAATATGTTTTATGTCCAGCTATATTTTTTATCCTGTCCCAAGGTAAAATGTACAGGCAATATGGGAGCAGTGCTGTAAATAACCTTAGTAATAAAATGTAATTATCAATATTGCTAAAGGATAACTTGTACATCTATAAGAAATTATTTTTGTGATTCCCATTATTTTTCCATGAACATGTGGCTATACTATACCATTAACAATTACTGCAACCTCCATACCCCAAGGAAAAGCTTTTTGACAGATACATGTTATTGGCTGTACACACAGTGTGTATATTAGAGATACCGCTGATGTTATTGCATTCATGTTCTTTGCACCATGGTATGGGATATGAATTTCTCAAGTTTTTAATAAACAATAGCCAAAAGATCTTTATAAAACCCATCTAAAAAATATATTTTGCTGGACTAAATCTTTCATTGGTGATATATGGTGGAAATCCTCAGGGTACATTGCACTGAGTAGCTTGGTAAATTGCATATCAAACCTTAAAGCCTCGAGGGTTTGACCATAAATAAAGTCACCTGTGTAATATTTAGGCCAATCTCAGTCCAATCACAATTAAGCCTAACTCCAGCCAAAACATCTTTTGTTTTGAAAAGAGTGGTGATGGGTTAGATCCTACACCACGTTGTTATTGCTGTGTAGGCACGTGTAGGCTTAATTTCTGTCCAGCAGGTGGCACTATGTCATTATACAAACGTAGTGGAGTTAGTTAGGGGAAATGTCCCCTCATGGACTCCATTGGTGTCTCAGAAGAACCAGCCATAAGGATGCTGTGACCTTGTGTGACCTTTGGCAGGCATCTTGGTGTGGGACTTTATGAAACATGGTACAGAGCCCCAGCTTGTTAGGGAGTTTGTATAGTGCAGGGTAAGGTTTCTGGCGAGTAGGGTCAGAATAGGGACAACATCTGCCTTGTGGAAATGTTTCAGTATTTGGATTAGGAACATGAGGCTCTTCTTAGCAGTTCCGTTCCAGTACATTGCAAACTGCCACCACTCCAGCAGAAGGGGGTTTATTTACTAAACCTGGAGAGTGCAAAATCAGTCTCACTTTTGCAAACCAATCAGCTTCTAACCTCAGCTTTTTCAAATAAGCTTTGGAAATAAAAGCTGGAAGCTGATTGGTTTATATGCAGAAGTTAGATTTTGCACTCTCCAGCTTTAGTACATAAACCCCCCAGCTGCCTTCAGGTAATACAGGTCCAAACCTGGTAACATTATGTAAACATCAATCTTCTATCGACTTATATTAGTGCCTACAAATTGTGTTGATATTCATTACTGCTATTCCTTATACAACATACAAGAAAACTATAATTTTAAGAAATGTGTGTGGTCTCCACAATGGATCGAGGCCCTACCTTTTCCCACCGGGGAGCTTTTTACTCACTCCCTGTCCTGATTAAGAGTGAGAGGAAGCAACAGTTGTTCTCTGCCCCAATGGTAAGATTGTGCTATTGCTTCCACCCCTCAGTGTGGTTCACATACAAAAATACCTTGCCGCGAAGTGCATAGCTTTTGCAATCAAAACATCCTGGTTTGCAAAATGCTTGACATTCATTCCTATAAATCAGGGATCCTCAAACTACGGCCCTCCAGCTGTGTCGGAACTACAAGTCCCATGAGGCATTGTAAAACTCTGACATTCACAGACATGACTAGGGCATGATGGGAATTGTAGTTCCTGAACATCTGGAGGGCCGTAGTTTGAGGACCCATGCTATAAATAGTACTCATGGCAGGCTTCAGCCATTTAGAAAAGTACAGACAAAGCATAAGAAATTAATAGGACTGTGGCCCATGTGCACACTAGGCACAGAATCCATCTTTTGCAAATATCATGCAGCATCAAGCAGGGCTGCACTACGAAGATTCAAGAGCTGGAATGACAGTAAATATTTTTATTGTGCTGGCTATCGTGGGAGAGTGGGAGTCTTTTTAAAGGACAACTTTACTAACATTTATGTTGTCCTTTCATTTCAGTAAGAGGAACTCTGAGGGATATTTCACACAGGTCTCTGCAAGGATACACAGAAAACCAGTTTTCTATGTACCCTGTCCACACTACAATGGAGTCCGTGGATGCAGAACAGTGATAGAACAGACACCAGCCCACAAAGAAAAATGGCTTGTTTTTCTGTGCAGGCTAGAGTGGTCTTTTATAACAAAGGGGTTTTGTTTACCAGTGCTATGGTATTTAAATAGGAATATTTTGAACCATAAAGGCTGAATCCAAGTATCAATTCAACTCTGGACAAGTATTAGAACTAGCAGTTTGTTGCTCTTTGGCCTCGTACACACGACCATTTTCCTCGACAAAATCCATCAAGAAACTTGGTGGCAGAGCTTTTTTGCTGAGGAAAACGATCGTGTGTATGTTTTTCGTCGGTGAAAACTGTTGTGGATCTCGACGAGAAAAAAGGAGAACAAGTTCTCTTTTTTCTCGCAGGGAGTCTCAATTTCCTCGTTGTGTTTCTCTTCGAGCTGGTTTACGAGGAGAAACGCGTTCATGTATATATGCTTAGTAACCTGCGAATGCGCAGAATAAAGTATGAGAAGGCAGCGCACCTTAGGTAAAAGTAGCGTTCGTAATCGAGATAGCACATTCATCACGCTGTAACACACTGAAAAGCGCGAATCGTCTCTCACCAAACTTTTACTTAACACGCAGTAACATGAGATTAGTAAAAGCAGCTCCAAGGGTGGCGCAAGTGGAATCAAACTTCCCCTTTATAGTGCCGTCGTACTTGTTGTATGTCACAGCGTTTGAGAATGACAAGATTTTGTCTTGACAGTGTGTACGCAAAGAAAGCTTGACAAGATTCTCGACAAGCCTGACAAGGAACTAGTCGAGGAAAGCGATGTTTCATTTACAACAAGTTCCTCGGTGGTGTGTACGAGGCCTTAGAGATGGACATTGACAAAAGGACAAGAAATGTCGTCCATACTGCTGCATACAATAAATTAGACAAGGGAAACAAAAAGCATCTGGTTGCTATGGGCAATTTGCACCTGGCTTCATAAAGCGTCTAGCGTCAGTAGTGTATTGTCCAAGTGAGAGATGCTTAGATGTTGCATTATGTTTAGACATGCAGTGGCTGGATAATAACCCTGAAGGCAAATGTTTTTCAGTTGCATCAACTAGAGGAATGTCAGATGAATACAAATTTGAGAGGATTTTTTTTCTTTTGGGAAAACTCTTTTAATCTATATTAAATGCCTTTTGTGGAATTTGTATTCTTCTGAAGTCTCAAATGTATCATTGTTAGTGTTTGGTAAAGTAGAGGTTATTCAGTAATCAGATCACACTTTATACTTCTTTTGTTTTAAAATAATAGCATTAAACTTTCATTCTATGGGGGTTATTTACTGTATTACTGTATTAATGTGTTTAATCAAATTTCACATGATTTTCCACCCAAGATTTGCACATTTATAAAATGTAAACTGAAAACTGTGAATCTTGGTTGAAAGTCTTGTACATCTTGAGTGAAAGCATACAAAAAAAAACACATATAAAAGGCCAGGAGATAAAATCAAATCTTTGAAACAAAATTGTAATAGATACAACAGGCTTGTTTAGTAGTAGTGTACAGTAGGTGGTAACAAATAGGCAATAATAAATATTCATTTGCTACACAAATCCATGGTGTTTAAATGCTCAAGCCCTGTACACACGGGCCAGAATCTCTTGCCGCCTGAGTGTACAGACACTACATTCAAAAGAACGCAGTTCGTTTGAATGGCAAGAACGCGGTGATGTCATCGCGTACGACGAGCATGTGCTCGTCACATTCGACACCGTCGCCGCCATCTTGCTGCACCCTACCTATGCCAAGGAAGCTACCGCGCATGCATCAAAGTAATTTTCGAAAACACTGCCGAGAATCACGTGAGAAAATAGAGAGCAGGTTCTCTATTTTTACCATCGTGATTTTGGGCAGTTTTCTTGACGAGAAACCTGAATGCTTCATATACACATGCATGGTTTACTTGGCAAGAAAGCTCTGCCAGCAGTTTTCTTGCTGGTTCTTGCCAAGTAAACCGTGCATGTGTACAAGGCTTCACAGTCAATAAAATGTACAAAATGCATGGAACATTTTAATTTGGCAGTATCAGTTCACAAAACACAGTGACTTAGAAAACACGCAGTGTCTATGAACCGTGCAGACCAACCATGGTAATGCATAGTGGCAGGTTACAAAGTGATTAATGGTTTGTGTGATATTTAGCAGAATTTGGCTATTCCATAGCCTTCTACAGTATATCAACAACGTATTGAACCCTTTGATGAGCTTCATGAGATCCACTATTCAGGGAATGTCATGAGATCTGCTCTTTGCTGCCTGTGATCGATTACGCTATTTCTGCAGCATATTAGAATACTGAATTAAAAAAAATATATATATCCACGGATTGCTATTAAAACTAGACATTTTTCATGCAGCATACCTCAGCTGCCTGTCACATGATAGCATCAACAATGCTCATATTTTATTATAATTCTTGCCCAGGTATAGTAGACCTAAAGAAAATCTTTGAGGTGTTTGGGAGCACCTTCATTTGTTTGTTTTGTAATTAGAATGACTGGCAGATCTGATATCGTTTGTCTGAGATCTACTTGTGTATGGCTGGCCTTTAGCCAACTTTACCCAAAAATCTGCGGAGCACATAAATGGCAATACCTACTTCTTGTGTCCATGAACTGTAAATAGCCACTCATTCAACTAAGTTTTTAATGTGGTGTGTGATATGAACAATTAGAGGACAATCAGGCAGGAGTAGAGGACAGGGTCACTGCTGTGCAGGATACTCAACCAAGGTCCTCCTTCTCATATAGCATATAGCTGAGATTGGATTCACTTACAGACACAGCTTCCTTTTGCACAGTGAATATACAGACACAGCCTCCATCTGCATAGAGTGTATACAGACACAGCCTCCATCTGCATAGAGTGTATACAGACACAGCCTCCATCTGCATAGAGTGTATACAGACTCAGCCTCCATCCGCACAGTGTGTACAGAGAATATACAGACACAGCCTCCATCTGCACAATTGGTATACAGACACAGACTCCGTCTGCACAGTGTGTACAGGAAATATATAGACACAGCCTCTATCTGCACAGTGTGTACAGGGAATATACAGACACAGCCTCCATTTGTGCAATGAGTATACAGACACAGCCTCCATCTACATAGAGTGTATACAGACTCGGCCTCCATCCGCACAGTGTGTACAGAGAATATACAGACACAGCCTCCATCTGCACAATTGGTATACAGACACAGCCTCCATCTGCACAGTGTGTACAGGAAATATATAGACACAGCCTCCATCTGCACAGTGTGTACAGGGAATATACAGACACAGCCTCCATTTGTGCAATGAGTATACAGACACAGCCTTCATCTGCACAGTTCGTATTCAGACACAGCCTTTATCTGTACAGCAAGTATACAGACACAGCCTCCATCTGCACTGTGTATACAGACACAGCCTCCATCCGTACAGTGTGTATACTGACACAGCCACCATCTGTACAGTGTGTATACAGACACAGCCTCCATCTCTACAGTGTGTATACAGACACAGCCTCCATTTGTACAGTGCGTAGCTGGTTGTAGTTCTGACCTGTTAAATCCCCAAATTATAACAGCAGTGCAGCTACAGTAGCCAGCTACACACTGTTTAGATCGAGGATATGTCTGTAAGACAATCTGCTCTCAGATATGTGTTGTGTAGGGAGGAGGAGCTCTGCTGAAGGCCCTGCGCACAGGCTATGTGCAGTGCAGCATAGGAGAAGGAGCTTAGGGGCTGGGGCCGGGCACAATGTCCATGGGAGAGGCAGTCCTGGGTGGTTGCAACTAAAATCTGGGGGGAGGCACACTCCCTAGATCCAGCCAAGTCCTAGAATAAAATGCACTGCACCCTGAGGTAGGATATAATTGTACTACCTCCTATACTGTATATAATGTAGCCGTCACAAGGAATATATACCATACCACTTGTTAATATACCCATTGGTCTACTGGAGGTAGTCACCAGAGGTACATACATTTTTGGTAGAAGGAGGACTAAACTATACTTTTGGGTGTTTTTGAGTTTTAGTAAATTGCAATATACGTACCCAAACTCCCCAAATCATGAACCCAAAAACTCCTGTTCCAAGAACCCCACATATTTATTTTAAACAGCCCTTAAAGGGTCACTAAAGGAAAAAAAAAATGTTTTTTGCTGAAATGACTGTTTACAGAGTATAGAAACATAATAGTTAACTGATTCCTTTTAAAAACGATAAAAAACAGATAAAATCAATCATATAATGTGCCTCTAGTTTCACTTTCGTTTTGGCATCTAGCTTAGTTTTTGCATGTAATTTAATGCCTCTGTGCTGGACAGTGCCATAGAGAGTGATGGTTAGGAAAACAAAACTAGAATCTCCCAGTACTGTGGTCATCAGGAAACAGACAACTAGGAAGTGTTCAGAATTACAGCAACATCAGAGCAAAAAAAACGAACAATGAGGACATGAAACCAGGACTGCAGTAAGGTAAAGGAAGCTATTTAGCTACAAAAAAAAAAAATCTTTAGTGACCCTTTAATCCATGCCATTCAGAATGGCAACAATGCAGGGAGGATCTGGATTTATGAAGATCTTTTTTCTCTATTCTAGTCTGTAATCATGTTTTATCATGTGGTGTCTGACACGTTCAATCAGTGGCCAATCACAAAAGAAAAAACCAGCATCCTGGAAAACGATACACGGCACCTTGAACTGGGATATATCTGTACTACCTTGAATACATTGTACAGCTGTCTCAGGGAATCCATACCATACCACGTGTTAATATGCCCAATGGCCTGCTAGAAAACATTGATGGAGATACATGTGGTACAATGATTTTTGGTAGCAGGAGGTCCAAACCTTACATTTGGGGGTGGAGTTTTAGTAAATTTTCATATACGTACGCAAGTCCCCCAAAGTCGTGAAGCCAAAAACTGCTGTTCCAAGAAACCCAGATTTTTATTTTAACCACTTAAGGACCGCCGCATGTACATATACGTCGGCAGAATGGCACGTACAGGCACATTGGCATACCTGAGACTGAATGCAGTGATCATATATGTACTGATCACTGCATGTAGTGTCAGTGTGACAGTTAGTGTGACAGGCAGTTAGTGTTAGGTTCAGGGTAGCCCCCGTACCCCCCCTAATAAAGTTTTAACCCCTTTATCACCGCCCTAGTTAACCCTTTGACTCCCTATTGCCAGTGTCATTAAGCGATCATTTTTCTGATCGCTGTATTAGTGTCACTGTTGCCGCTAGGTAGCTATTTTTTTTTATTGCGATTTTTTTTTACTAAAGACATGTGGCTGAATACATTTTGGCCTAAATGTTTGACTAAAATTTAGTTTATTCGATTTTTCTTATAACAAAAATTAAAAAATATTGTTTGTTTGTTTTTTCAAAAATGTCGCTCTATTTTTGTATATAGCACAACATTTTTTTATTGCAGAGGTGATCAAATACCATCAAAAGAAAGCTCTATTTGTGGGAAGAAAAGGACGCATATTTTGTTTGGGAGCCACGTCGCACGACCGCGCAATTGTCTGTTAAAGCGACGCAGTGCCGAATTGTAAAAACGCCTCTGGGCATTTAGCAGCATATTGGTCCGGTCCTTAAGTGGTTAAACAGCCCTTAACCCATGACATACAGAACTACAGGAATGGATGCAGGGAGGATCTGAATTCATGAAGATCTTATTGTTCTCTTCTAGTCTGCAAGAAAAAAAAAAAAATCAAAATACCATTTGAGATGATGCAAGGAAAGTTGAAATTCACTCCAGCCAGACATTTCTAGGCTGGAAATCCCACATTTACTAATGAATCAGAAAATTTTTTTGACTCATTTAAAACTAGCTTAAGCTGCCATGTATCTTATGAATACTGCAGTTTGGAGATATGAACACCTAAATTAACTAGTTGAAATAAAGGGAGAACATTAGTCCATTGATTTTCCTATCTGGAATCTTGTCAACGTTTCATACTTGTCCGCTGCAGCTTTTCCTAATCTTGTTAAAAATCAGTTCTGTGCTTAGCGTGTGCTTAGTGTGTGCATGTATGTGTGTTTTCAGTACATACATAACATTGTGAGATGGAATAAGCATTTTTTCTCCAAAAAGTAAGAAAAAAATCTTTTTTTTTATGATGCTGGTGCCTAGAGTTACAATGAAACATTTAGCAGATCTATTCAAAGACCAGCAACTGGTGAGAAAAAAACACCATTAAATGCCAGTTGTTAGTTTTACAACTTAAATCTTTTGTCGTGTGAATCCGAAGTGTGAAAAGCACAAACTCACCCCAAATGTCACCATGTTTTTTTAATAGTAAACCCAAAATCCTTTCATCATGTTTTCTGACCTCACATGACTCTGTCAGTTCCTCAATAAAAATGCTTGAACTGCAAATATAATTGCCAGAATCTATTTTAGACACTAATGGGAGACGATTATAAAACTCACGTCAGCTAGAGAGCAGGCTGTTTCTGCGGTTTACTGAAAATATGCATTTTTGCTAATTATTTACCTGCAGAATTAGAAAGTGAGCAAGCATGTGTTAGTAAAAATACATACTTAGGAAAATAAACACACTTCAGATAGAAAATATGCAGCGCAGAAACAATGCCAAGTTTTCAGCTTGCTCCAGTAACTTGTGTTTTAAAGCCTTTGGCCCAGATTCACAGAGCAATTACGCCTGTCTAACTGGTGTTAGACAGGAGTAATTTCAAATTTTGCGCGCCGTATCACTAGTTTGAATCCTCAAACCATGATACGGCGGCTTCAGGCTTCGATCCGAGAGGCTTCGTAAGCCTTCGGATCTACGCTGCGATATTTTTGCGGCCGCTGGGAGGAGTCCGTGTCGTTTTCATGCGTCGGGATATGCAAATTTGTTTTTACGGCGATCCACGAAGATACGAGCGGTCTTCGCAATCGCTTTCGTCTATTTTTTTCTACGTACTGTTAGACCAGCTTTTTGCTGGTCTAACAGTGCGTAGCCCATGTTAAGTATGGCCGTCGTTTCCGCGTCAAATTAAAAAAAAAATGTTTTCTTTTTACGTAACTCGTTCGGGAATAGG
Organism: Rana kukunoris; assembly: GCA_029574335.1. Taxonomy (NCBI): domain Eukaryota; kingdom Metazoa; phylum Chordata; class Amphibia; order Anura; family Ranidae; genus Rana; species Rana kukunoris. The sequence goes on from CM056051.1 coordinate 132,850,214, forward strand.
AATGTCCGTAAACGACGCTACTCAAGAAAAAATGACGTAACGACGTGATTTCGCGCAATGCACGCCGGGAAATTTCTGAACGGAGCATGCGCAGTTCGATCGCCGCGGGAACGCGCCTATTTTAAATGCTTCACGCCCCCTACTCGCGTAGATGGCTTGCGCCGGGAGAAATACACTACGCCGCCGTCGTTTACTGGACAAAATCTACCGGGATTCCACGTAGAGCCAGGTAAAATACGGCGGCGTAGTGTATTTCTAAAACTCTACGCGAATCTAATTGTATCTGAATCTGGGCCTTTGTTTTTTTTGTTTTTTTTTTGCCAGAGCTCCTAAACTCAGCACCATAACAGCCTATGTGGCTGATTTACTAAAGACAAATAGACTGTGTACTTTGCAAAGTGCAATTGCACTCGTCAAGTGCAGTTGCTCCAGAGCTTAGTAAATTAGATACGTTTTCACTTTGCAAAAAGTATCCAATCACGTGCAAGTAAAATAAAAAAACTGAATTTTTGCTTGCACATGATTGGATGATGGAAGTCAGCAGAGCTTCTGCTCATTCATTAAAGGGGTGTTCCAGCCAATATTTGTGTTTATTAAAAGTCAGCAGCTACAAAAAGTGTAGCTGCTGGCTTTTAATAAACAGACACTTACCTGCTCCAGCGTTCCAGCGATGCGCCGACCGGGGCTCTGCTCCTCTTCCCCCCTCCCCGGCCGGCGTCCTCATCACAACTGTGGGCACCCAGCCGTGACAGCCTTCGGCTTCACGGCCGGGCACCCACTGCGCATGCGCAAGCGGCACTGCGCATGGGCGAGCGGCGCGGCCCATCGCTGATTGGACAGGCGATCGCATGGGACCTGTCATGTGTTCCATGCGATCGCCTACAGGGAGGGGCTGCTGTAGGCGATTAAGCTTAATCGCCTAACCAGCCCCTTGGCGGAAGGAGGAAGTGGGACAGGAAGTCCCACTCCTCCTGAAGCCACCACCCCCCCCCAAAAAAAATTACATGCCAAATGTGGCATGTAAGGGGGTGAGGAGTGGGATTAGCGGAAGTTCCATTTTTGGGTGGAACTCCGCTTTAAGCTCTGGAGCAACTGCACTTGCAGAGTGCAACTGCACTTTTCAAAGTGCACAGTCTTTCTGCCTTTAGTAAATCAATCCCTTTATCCAGTGGCGGTGCATCCATAGTGGGCTCAGGAGCGCCACCCGCTCTCTCAACAATAGATAGATTCATTCATTGCATGAATCTATCTATTGTCACCGCTGCCGCCCACTATTCAGGTGTCCGGCCCTCTGTTGAGCACTGGCCATCTGAATAACAGTGGTCGGTGTGTTTTGGAAGTGCCTGATTGGAGCAAGAGGCTCTAATAGGCTTCCCAATTAGAGCCTGTAGGCTATAATTGGCTTTCAAATGTTTAAACAGCGGGTGCATGGCTGTGCGTTCCCTGTTTAAACAGTGCTGTGTTAGGGAATTGCTTCCCTAACACTGACTCGCCTCTCAGACAATCAGGTTCACCGGGTATGGTTACCAGTCACCTGATTGGCTGAAGAGGCAGGCTTGGAAAGAGGAGAGGAGGAGTGGGTCGGTGAAGAGTCTTCCTCATTGAGGAAGAAATGGAGGACACCGCTCGCCGCCTGCCACCGTTTGGGGCATTGTGGCAACACTTGAGGCACACTGGCAGCATTTTTATTATATTTTTATTTTTTTATATTTTTTTTACCCACGATAGTTCCACAGAGAGCCAGAACGGGGATCTGTGTATGTAAACCAACAGATCCCCATTCTGAGGCCTCGTACACACACGAGGGGATATGCCTGCTGAAAACGGTCTGATGGACCGTTTCAGCAGACATCTCCGATCGTGTGTATGGGCTAGCGGACAGATTTGTCCACCCGACAGATTTCAAAGCATGCTTTGAAATCTATCGGGTGGAATCCGTCCGCCCGACATGTCTGCTGGTTAGTACACTTACCAGCAGACATGTCGTCCCGCACCGCCGCCGCGCCGCCGAATGGATTCGGCGCATGCGCGGAAGTGTTTTACTTCCTGGTGCGGTGACGTGGCGGCGTCAACGTCACCGCCACGTCACCGCGCCGTCCGCCGGCGGGGAATTTGATCCGATGGTGTGTTCACGCTATCGAATCAAACTCCAGATCGGACATATCCGATGGAAATGGTCCGCGGACCGTTTTCATCGGATATGTCCGATCGTGTGTACGAGGCCTGACAGGGGAGAAGAGAGAGATCTGCTGTTCCTAGTAATCAGCAACAGCAATCTCTTTTCTTCTCCAGTCAGTACACTCCCCCCACAGGTAAAAATACCTCCCTAGGGAACACTTAACCCCTTGATCACCCCCTATTGTTAACCCCTTCACTACCAGTGACATTTATACAGTAATCAGTGGCTATTTTTAGCTCTGATCGCTGTATAAATGTCACTGGTCCCAAAAGTGTCAAAAGCGTACCATCTGTCTGCTGCAATGTCGCAGTCCTGCTAAAAATCGCAGATCGCCACCATTACTAGTAAAAAATAAATACATAATAAAAATACCATAAATCTATCCCCTATTTTGTAGACGCTATAACTTTTGCGCATACCAATCAATATACGCCTATTGCTTTTTTTATTACCGAAAATATGTAGAAGAATACATATTAGCCTAAACTGATGAAGTCATTTTTTTGGGGGGGATATTTATGATAGCAAAAAGTCAAAAATATTGTTCTTTAAAAAAAAATTGTTGCTCTTCTTTTGTTCATAGCGCAAAAAAATTAAAAACGCATAGATGATCAATTACTACTAAACTAAATCTCTATTTGCAGGAAAAAGGGACAGAAATTTTGTTTGGGGTACAACATTGTTCTGGTCCTTAAGTGGTTAAAATAAGTATTTGTTTGCACTTTGCAGATTGCCATTACTATACAGTTCTAAAGGTGCCTTTGTTGTCATTTTTGTGATAAGGTGTTTCTCTTTCAGTCTTTAAAATAATCCATTAAAATAAAAATATGGGAGCCTCCACTACAGACTAATTTTAAAAACTGCAAACTCCGGGGCTACCATACATATTTTTCCTTTACTACTGAGAAAATGAATGGTCTGGAACAAGCATGCAGCCAGTGAAATGTCAGGGCATCTGATATGTGCATACTTGTTCCACATCAGTGGCTAACCAAACAGTGAAGGAAAGATAAGTATGACAGCCCTGAAAAATCCACTTTGAAAAACAGCTCAGCAGTGTCAGCTTCCATATTTTCTATCCTGGCAGATTCCCTTTATGGTTTGGATTTGATATCCTGTTTTATATATATTTTTTATTGTAAATATTGATTCTGACAGCATTGCTTATTTATAAATGTATTCTGGTAATTTCCCCATGTTTTAATATATATTTTTTGCTTAAGGTGAAAGAAATCCAGTGATATTTATTATCAATAACTTTGGGAATCATTTTTTTTTTTTACACTGGTAAATTTACGTGGATGTTATACTATTCTAAGATAATACGATGCATCATTCCCAAAGGAGTGAAGTCAAAGGAGAGAATTTTTCAAATTTTGTATAACATCTGCCTGTAAGTATAACAATATTTTAATGATTAGCATTAAGAAATATGAAATATACAGCACAGTGCATATAAGGTAGAGTCCCGCATACAAAGGATAGCAGTGTGGAGTATAATACACAAGACGGTGTTCTGAGTGGACTATATAGCAGCAAATTGGCGACAGAGTCATGGTCAGTCAAGGCTCATTGACGCACGTGGGGAGCGAAGGATGGCCTGTGTAGTCTAATCCAATAGAAGAGCTACTGTAGCTCAAATTGCTGAAAACGTTTATGCCGGTTCAGATGGAAAGGTGGTAGAACACACAGTGCATCGCAGTTTGTTGTGTATGGGGCTGAGTAGCCACAGACCAGTCAAGGTGTCCATGGTGACCTGGGTCCACAGCCAAAGTACCTAAAATGGGCACATAAGCTTGAGAATTGGACCACAGAGAAATAGAAGAAGGTGTCTTAGGCCTCGTACACACGAGCGGACAGATTTGTTCAAATCTGTCCGTCTGACAGTCTTGAACAAATCTGTCTGCTGGGATTTTGGTTTGCTCGCGTGTACACACGAGCAAACCAAAATCCCCGTCCGGAAAACGGCGCGCTGACGTGTCGGTGACGTGGCGGTGACGTTGACGCCGCCACGTCACCGCACCAGGAAGTAAAACACTTCCGCGCATGCGCCGAATCCAACCGACCGTTTCCAGCGGACAGATTTGATCGTGTGTACGAGGCCTTATAGGTGTTGACATGGCCTCCAGAGTCTCCAGATCTCATTCCAATCAAGCATCTGTGGGATGTGCTGGAAAAGCAAGTGCTTGGAGGCCCCACCTTACAACTTACAGGACTTGAAAAATGTGTTTGGTACCAGAAAAACACATCATACCTTTAGAGGTCTAGTGGTTTCCAGACCTCAACAGGTCAGGGTTGTTTTGGCTGTCAAAAGGGGGCCTACTCAATATTTGTTGGGTTGTCATGTTATGGCTGATCAAGGTATATCATTTACAGCACAGTGCACACAAACTTAAGTATATAATGTGAAGTAAAATATATTAAGTGGAACCGTATGGTGTATGTACTGTAAGGCACAGTGTGCTGAGTAGAGAATATATTGTATAGTATAGTACATTAAAAGGATTTGTGTGGAGTGTATAACATACTGTACAGTATGCTGAGTGGAGTATATAATGTGTATTACAGTTGTAGCAAAGTTCCGGGTCTCTTGAGGCCTAATGGTGACCTCCAGAGTTAGGGACAGCTGACATCCTTCTGGGTAGAGTGAATTACAAACCATGGTGGGTGTACTGCAAGATGAAATGGTAGGCGCCAGACACTTTTTGAATGCAAAGAGATTTATTGTCTCCTGAACAGAACTGTGAGAGGGAGGGTTAGGGCCAGGACACCTTTAAGTAGACGCAATGATAATTGGCAGACTCCGAGACTTCTATAAGAAGACAGCTATACAGGTGAAGGCCTCCAGCCGGACACCACTTCTGTATAGGTAGGACTGCTATCTTCTACGGAAACAACCTTGTATTAAACTATTGGCAACAAAAACAGTTCTCTGCTTACTCCACAGTCACTCACTGTGGGTCTTCACTCAACGATCTCCCAGTCTTTCACTAGACTTCGGATCCATTAGCCACTGGATCCCCTTCCACTTTTAGCCCTCAGTATCTTCCTCAAGCATTGCCCCCTTTCCTGCTGGGTCCCTCCGCAAGTGTTACCTCTGCTGTCCCAATGGGTCCCTGGCTTTGCATTCACTGAAGTTTTCTCCCTTCTTCACCGTCCTCGGCTGGTGAGAAGACTGCTCTGGTACTGGCTTCAGCTTGCTCACAGTGGTCTCCAGTAACAAGGTGGATGGTCCCTTAGTGGCGACAGCTTCCCTTTCTACCTCTGACCACAGTGTGTTCTTTGTCCAGTAGAACCACTACTTCTGGTTGGACTACAAGCCAGCAGTCCCAACCCTATGCTGCTCTCCCACTCCTGGAAAGGCCCTCAGGCAGCCTAGCAGCCAAATGTCTCTGGGATAAGCCTCAGGCTTCCGACCTAGCAGGCCAGGACAGCACAACACATGTCCACCCAGACAGCTGTCCAGGTGGCACAGAACCCTGATCACCTGACTCCACCCAAATAAATAGCTTCTCCCAGCAGGCCAATGGACAAAAGAAAATCCCTGCCCTTTGGCTGAGGCACCCCATCCATTCATGTCTGAGCTTGCAAAGCCCCTATCTTATCTAACGTCACTAACATATTGCCACCTAGTGACATAAGAGAAAGGTCCAGATTTAGAGAGGAATCACTTGATCTCCTAACAATTGGCCGAGACAACTATCACCTGGCATCTAAATTTGATAGCAACCATGCCTAAACATCGGGGTGCTACACAGTATATTGATCTGAGCACTTTGGTATACTGTATATAACATACAACACAGTGTAGGTATACCATACAGCACAGTGCAGATATAACATACAGCACAGTGCAGATATAACATGCATCACAGTGCAGATATAAAATACAGCACAGTGTAGATATAACATACATCACAGTGCAGAAATAACATACAGCACAGAGTAGATAGAACATACAGCACAGTGTAGATATAACATGCAGCACAGTGCAGATACAGTATAACATACAGCACAGTGCAGATATAACATACAGCACAGTGCAGATATAACATACAGCACAGTGCAGATATAACATACAGCACAGTGTAGATAGAACATACAGCACAGTGTAAATATAACATACAGCACAGTGCAGATATAACATACAGCGTAGTGTAGATATAACATACAGCACAGTGCAGATATAACATACAGCACAGTGCAGATATAACATACAGCACAGTGTAGATATAACATACAGCACAGTGTAGATATAACATACAGCACAATAAAGTCTTGACACGCTGGTACAGAACACCGGTCATCCTCAACAAATATAACACAGCCATTTCGGACAAATGCTGGAGATGTTCCAATGGCACAGGTACTCTAGAGCACATCTGGTGGTCCTGCCCCCTAATCCAGCCGTTCTGGACTCAAGTTCAAGAAACGACATCGCAAATTTCTACATACACTTTAGAACACACCGCAGCACAGCTTCTTCTACACCACTCAGACATGCCAGCTCAGCATTACTGCAAAACGCTAATACCACCCCTATTAAACGCCGCCAAGCTGTGCATCCCATTACATTGGGGAACGGCACATGTCCCAACCATTCCCGAATGGCTGAAACATGTTGAAAAAATCGCAGAAATGGAAGAGTTAATCTCTATAGCCAAAGATCGTCCAACCAAATTCTCCCACACATGGGCCTGCTGGACCCACTTCCGCACCACAGACAACTATAAACTGTTGATGACCCAAACAAATGGACACCATCCACCTCCACGATTGAAACCCCTGGTAATTGTACAATGACTTTTTACACTCTAACCCAAGCAAACTATGCAACACCTAGCCTCCCTCCCCTACACAAGGGAAGACTGAGGGAGGATATTTCTTGTCACATTCCGATAGACAGATAATCAGTTAGCTTTAAGACATAAAACCTTTTGTATTCACCATAACCCAGCACCTGGGATCCGGTGGCGGAGACTGGGAGGTATCCCCCTCCCCTGGCCTGCCCCGCTCCACTCACCCTTCCTTCCCCTTGATCCTACGTTTGGATCTCTGCTCACTCTAATGCTCTCTACATATGACCTTTATACGTTTTCTCCTTTTTTCTTTCCTTTTTTTTTCTCTACTCCCCCTTCCTCCCTTACTATGACCTTTCATCTTCCTCTCCTCTTCCCCTTCCTCTCCCTCACCCACGCCCATCCCTCCCCCCCCTCCCCTTGAGGAGTCCCCAGTCAAACTCAACCACTTCCCCTACTACAGTTTTTTCCAATCAGTACCAGCAGCTGACCAGCCTTAACATCTGAATTGTTCAAAGGTAATAGTTGCGCAAAGTTGGCCAGTTCTTCTTGGACTGGCCCACCCCTGCCTCCACCCGCAATTTTCACCTGTATGTAATGCAACGCACACATGATTACCGTTGGAAACATAGATATTCATTTAACCTGTCAAAAGTTTTGCTCACGTCCCAAAAATTGTTTATTATTTCGACAAATGTTGTATTTTCTTTTTTGTATTCCTGAATGAATGCTGGTTCTGTTTGTTTCTACTGTAAGATCTGCTGTTCAATCTCAGACTCCTTGTTCAACTGTTCAAATGTAATGTAAACCCTGTTCACCAATAAAATTTATTATGGAAAAAAAAAAAACATACAGCACAGTGCAGATATAACATACAGCACAGTGTAGATATAACATACAGCACAGTGTAGATCTAACATGCAGTGCAGTGTAGAGAGAGGGGCAGTAAGAATTTCGTATTGTGCAGTATTGCAGTACTGCAAATAGAATGTAGCAGTCTAGATTATGTATCATACATAAAACTGTCAAGGATATCTATTATAGCACACAGTAAGCAAAATATCAGCTCCAGAGTATGTAACATGAAGTACAGCATACTGAGCACACCAAATTGGGGTATGTAGCGTACAGTACAGAGCATGGATTGCAATGGTCCAGAGTATGTAATGTGCAGTACAATATTCTTGAATATGTAACCTAAGCAAAACAGTACAGAAGTCTGGGATACTCCTTTCTATACTAATATCGGATTGTTACAGTGGATTGTCATTGCTTGCATGCATTTGTACACATAAATGGGTAGAAAAGTAAAAGAAAACAGTGGTACATAACAATCCAACCAATTACATTGATTGTTTGTATATACAACTCAGCAGTCATAACTGTTGTTTTAACAGTTGGAGCATGAACCATAGGTTCTACACATTCTGAGGTACAGTACATGTAAGGATTGGATATAGCACTACGCGACGCTACAGATTACATTAAAACATTATTAGAATTTTCAGCATTAGCTGCTGTTTGTGAAAGCAGTTGGTTTTGGATCACAAAAAAAAAAAGATTCCACTAATAATTTTGCTGAGGGCCCTGTCATTTATAATAACGTCCCTCTGAGGCTCACAACCAAGATGTCTGATTAAATGGTTTCTGCACTGACCTCCAACTAGTTCCCCATCACATCCCTCCTCCTATTTCCCTGTCTTTCCACATACATCACTATACAACTGCTAATTTACCACCAAAATAGTAGTGACAGCCATTCCTGCATACACACAAGGACTTAAAAAGATACTCCAAACTTAGCAAATGTATTAACAGAGCCATGTTATATGTTATATATATATACTCCCTTCTGGCAGAAAACAAAAGCACTGCAAGAGGGATTACCCTATCAATGCTGACTGTATTGATGGGGGAATCAGATTATTGTATTTATTTTTACCTGTGGTGGAAGGAAATACATTTGAATCATCTATTGCTTGCCTTATGCCTAGTACACACGAGCCGAATGTCAGAAGACATCAGCTGGTTCAATAAAAACCATGTGACATTAATTCGGCCATGTGTATTCCAGCCAGTCCAACGGAAGTTGGCCATTTGGCCAGCTTATGTCAGACAAGCATGCTGGAAAATCAGCAGGCGAAGGGCTCCCAATCAGTGCTGACCAGAGTGTTCTGGTGGGGGGGGCACCCCCCTTTCAGAACACAACAACTCAGCAGGGCAGATCACTGTACTAAAATTGTACTGTGGCTCCAATCGGAGCTGTCAGGTTTTGTTTTAATTCAACCTGCTGAGTTGCCCAATTGCCCTATCAATACAGTAAGTGGTACTCCACCATCAGAATACAATGATCATGGCGGCAGCAATTGTATGGAAAAAAACACATGAAAAAACAGACAGACTGGTTACACTGAAATCAATCTAGTACAACCAGCCAGCCCATAGATGGATCAAAAATCATCAAATTCTTTCATTTTTTTAAGGCCGCCTTTAGACAGTTGTCTTCTTTTCCTATATTCCTGATCCAGTAACAACTCAAAATGTTGGTTATGATGGTCACTAATATAGAGGGCTTCTAGTAGGGACAGAGACATGAAAAAAACAACAGGGGGTTCTGAGGCCTCATACACACGACCGAGGAACTCGTCGTAAAAGACACATCGTTTTCCTCGACGAGTTCCTTGTTAGGCTTGTCGAGAAACTTGACAAGCTTTCTTTGCATACACACAGTCAAGACCAAATCTCCTCGTTCTCAAACGCGGTGACGTACAACACGTACGACGGGAAGTTCGATTCCACTGGCACAACCCTTGGGGCTGCTTTTGCTAATCTCATGTTACTGCGTGTTAAGTAAAAGTTTGGTAAGAGACAATTTGCACTTTTCAGTCTGTTAGAGCATGACAAATGTGCTATCTCCATTACAAACGCTACTTTTACCGAAGATGCGCTCCCATCTCATACTTTATTCTGAGCATGCGCGGGTTTCTAAGCATACACACGAACGTGTTTCTCGTCGAAAACCAGCCCAACGAGAAACACAACGAGGAAATTGAGACTCCCGACGAGGAAAAAGAGAACTTGTTCTCTTTTTTTCTCGTCGAGTTCCACGTCAGTTTTCTCGATGAAGCATACACACAACCGTTTTCCTCGGCAAAAAATGTCTGCCACCAAGTTTCTTAATGGATTCTGTCGAGGACAATGGTCGTGTGTATGAGGCCTGACCCTTCTTTCCTAACTCCAAAACTAAAGAGCAAACATTTCATCTTTAGATACAGTACACTTCCTAAAGGATAGGTTCATCTTTAGGAACATTTTTACGGCCGTGTGGAATTAGTCTAAATGCATTTAGAAATGTGCTGTAGATGCATATAAACAACGGTTTGACACTGCAAGTGTGAATGAGATCATAGTTTCTTTCTTTTTCTGGCATGGTGGCGGAAGCGTGAGCAGAGTAAGTAAGCAGACTTTGCTTGTAGTGCAAGGTCTGCTATAGAGCTGGTTCACGCCAGAGCGCAATGCCGGAAAGGAGTGTTCTGTGCGTGTTCAAAATGCACTGCCCTTGCGATCTGCTGTGGGTGCCACAATGGCATCACAAATGCAGATCATAATGCAGTGTGTTTGCGGGCACCAGATTGCATAATACTGTAGTACCATGCATTTTAGTATGACACATTTTTCCAAAGTAGTATATGCACTACTTTTTGCTCAGACCAGTGCTATTTGCAGCTTGTTCAAATGAATAGGTAGCTAAATCGCAATGAATAGGTTGCTAAATCGCACGGCAGGGGATCATGCAGCCATCGTACAGGAATGCAGACTGCAATTTTAGGGTGCACTGGGCCTTAAACTATCAAAAGAATGAAAACATCATACACAACACTCTGTCACTTGATTGCAATTACAGTCTCCACTTATACAACCCCTAACCACCAACCCCCCAACAGCCTTATTTTCTTTTGATTATTGTTAGTGGAATAGTACCCACTTAGTTTAGGATCCAATACCAATGATCAAGCTGCATCTACTTGACAATTATGGTATTTTAATTCCGTATGAACCGGCAGGAGTAGGTCCTTTAAAAGTTTGTACTTTACATGGCATTCTTGGTCATGTACTCAATGTGATTGGCTGTCACAGTGATCATATGATTTGGAGCCTGCCTCATTGATTTCGGGGCTTAAACAGAAATCGGAAGCTGCCGGTGAAGGTCTGGGGGTCAGAACAAATAAGGGACTCCAGCTGCAAGCATATAAAGCCCACCACTTTGCTGCCACATATATTTGTACAGCCAGCATAAAGGGATAAAGCAATGCAGTCTGGTCTGTGTCACACCCTAGTTTTTGAATGGAGAATGAAAAAGTAAGAGCCATTTACAATCTTATTGTATAATCTCCTTTAGACTTACCAACAACTATATACTGCAAGGCCTGACCATTAAATGGCCAATTGCGTCCTATATAACCGACTTTGGTCCAATGCACATGGGTGTCTGGGGCCACATGACATAATATTCTACACAGGAAACCCTGACAGCAAAAGTCCAATGGAGCATACACACCATCGTAATTTCCAACAAAAAGCTCACATCGGACTTTTGCTGCCGGAAATTCCGACCATGTGTATGGGGCATTAGACAATTTGGTCCGTATGTGTCGAAAACCTGGCATTTTCAGGCATTTATGAAGCACAAGTTAAGCATCCAGCCCTGCTGCTAACAGGTTGTCAATATCTCTGACAAGCTGTGATACATGGCAGCTTGACACTGTACCAAGTGGTACTCATGTGCCATATGCTCTCAGTCACAGGGTGTGTATGCCCGCAATGCAGGAATTTGTCAGGCATACGTCCTTGAATGCATACAGCCCTAAACATGAGTACCGCTAAGCACTTCATCCATCCACATATTTCAGCCTGTCAAATATTTGTAAAAGGCTGCTGGCAGTGGGGCTGGATGCTGAACCTGCACTTCCTGGGTGCCCACAAATGCCAGGATTCAACAAACATGAGCCAAATTATCTGGGTGCATGAGGCCTAACTTATGTTCCAGGTCACTAACTTAGTAAGTAGATAAACAAGGCCTGAAACATGCCTCTTCAAAAACTTGTCAGCCGTGTTAACTTCCACATTTCTGTACTGACAGGTTCCCTTTAAAGTAGAGAAGCACACATAACACATTATTCTGGCTGTCTGGTTTGGGAGATTAGCTGATTTGCATATTAGCGGCATTCATCAGCTTCAAGAAACTGAGAAGGAATTGCTAAGAAGTTGTATTTAAAGATCTAAACAGCTCTGCCATTAAAACTGATTTACAACCTTTGTGTGGATGCGAGTTTGCTCTATTATTCTTGTACGTCAAAGAATCCTTTTAGTCATAAAGTTAAAATCATTGGAGGACTATGACAAATATGTTTAGAAAAATCACACTGACTTCTAAAATATTTTGCATTTTATTAATTTTGAAATAATACCTGTTAAATGTGCTTCAGGGGGTTTAGGTGCAGAAAATAAGACTATTCTACCCTAAAGAGTTGTTTGGCGACAGATGTTAAATACAGAAAGGAAAGTATCCATTTACTCAGTGGCCTCACCTGTTATGGTCGCATTCTTTGAAAGGCCTTAGGGAAACTATTAACTCATGTTAGGCTCCAAGGATAGATAGAAGATTTTGCAGCAGTCCACTGGGGCCTTTCATAGAACAAACATTTGTTGATTGGACATTTTATGCTAAAAGGCATATATGTCCAACTCAACTCTCCAAGCACTTTGGGGGGGGGGGGGGGGACACAATGTTCTAATTTTTTTTCATTTTACGCCTACACTTCGTACTCTTTTATGTCATCTGTCAGTTTCCAGACTGGGCACAGACAGTTTTCTGGCTCAGTACACACTGGCATTTAACAAAGATCTGGCTCCACACAGCGCCACAGCAATGGAACGTGTACATTTCCAATTTGTAATAGTGCCCTATTGTTAGAGTCCACTCATGCTAATTAGGTTGTAATGATAAACGGATTCAGTTAAAAGGGACAAGGAAGTATTGTGAATTCCTTAAAGATCTAGTACAACCATATAAAACAGCTTCAGGAAGTCTGACATCCAGTCTCCATACTGAAGCATACCTGTCATGGGAGAAACATGTGGGCTGCTATTGCTGATCTCCTGAAAATGCCATTTAAACCACTTCAGCCCCGGACCATTTTGGTGGTTAAAGGCCGGGACACTTTTTGCGATTCGGCACTGCGTTACTTTAACTGACAATTGCGTGGCCATGTGACGTGGCTTCCAAACAAAATTTAAACGTCCTTTTTTATTCCCCACAAATAGAGCTTTCTTTTGGTGGTATTTGATCACCTCTGCAATTTTTATTTTTTGCGCTATAAACAAAAAAAAGAGCAACAATTTTGAGAAAAATTCAATATTTTCTACTTTTTGCTGTAATAAATATCCCCAAAAAATATATATTAAAAAAAAACATATTTTTTTCCACAGTTTAGGCTGATACATATTCTTCTACATATTTTTGGTAAAAAAATTGCAATAAGCGTTTATTGATTGGTTTGCGCAAAAGTTATAGCTTCTACAAAATAGGGGACTGTTTTATGGCATTTTTATTAATATTTTTTTTCCTAGTTATGGCGGCGATCAGCAATTTTTATCATGACTGCCACATTATGGCGGACACCTCGGACACTTTTGACACCATTTTTGGACCATTGTCATTTTTACAGCGATCAGTGCTATAAAAATGCACTGATTACTGTGAAAATAGCAGTGAAGGGGTTAACCACTAGGTGGCGCTGCAAGTGTTCCCTAGGAAGTGATTCTTACTGTTAGGGGGTGTGGCTACACGTGACACATCACTGTTGACCATTCCCTATTACGGGGAATGGTCATCAGTGACAGTGTCACTAGACAGAATAGGGGAATGCCTTGTTTACAAAGGCATTCCCCTGTTCTGCTCTTGCCGACCGCAATCGCGGGACTCCCGGGAAAATCGAGTTCCTGGGACTCCTGGCAGCACTCGCGAGGCACGTGGTGGGCACGCCCCCCCCGCTGGGCGGCAGATTCAAATGGACGTACCTGTACGCCAATCTGCCTGCCGGTGCCATTCTGTCGATGTAAATAGTCATGTGGCGGTCGGCAAGCAGTTAATGGTTGTGCCTTGCTTGAAGGATTTACAGACCCAAGACTATCATGTGACAGATGCAAGTGGATTAAATCTGGATGTAGATTGATTTTTTTAAACTTTTCTTTTGATCAGCCAGCCAGTTTCCTCATCCACACAATCAGGGTTGATAAAGGAGTCCTCCCTCCTGTATTATTGTAGTCTGACAACAGCGATTCCTCTACTGTCAGAATACACTGATCAGAGCTGCAACCGTTTGGCTGAATGGGCTGAAATATTCCAACATTCTCCTTTGAGAAAAGCCAATTTAGCAGGAGTAGCTGTAAATGGATTGAAATTCTATTGTTTCCCCTGAGCATTCACGTCTGATCAGTGTTCACTTTCTATCTACAGGCTAACCACCAGGACCCCTTCCCCTCTCTCCTCTCTTTTCTTTTCTTTACATACACAAATATTACGTTTGTGTACTGCACTTAATGGTGTTACGGAGTACTATTGCATTTGTCGTTCTACACATGATCTTTGTAAACAGCAAATCAATTGAATTATTTCTGTAGCAAAGAACACCATGTTCTTTGGATGTAAATTAATAAAAATTGTTGAACCAGGAAATTTGGCTGGTTCAGCAAGTCATGTTGTTCCATTGTTGTGAAAGGGGGGGAGTAGGTAAGTAGAGGGTGTGGTCATTGTCATGATTTCCATGTTTTTCCTCTCTTATTGGGTGCCAAACCAGAGTCACATAAGTGGCCTACCCAGTGGGTTCTTTGGGCCAGGTGTGGAATGGGGTCACTGACCCTTGCACGGGGGTAATACTTGCTGAAGGTGTGTTCACCAATGTTTGAGACCAGGAGGGAGCCATTGTCAGGCAAAGAATCAAACATTAACGCGACTTCCCAACTCAGAAATGAGTCACATGTGTGCAGTACTTAAAGTACAGGGTCCCTCTTTAAGCCTACACACTTGTACTAATGTATGTGTTGCATTTAGAGGAATAGGCTGAGCCTCTGCCCACTCCACCAGTCAGCGTACCTCTGTTACCTCATTCCCAGCAACAGAGTGGGGTCCTGTTGAGCAAATAGTGTGGACTTCATGTGTGCTCTCACTAAACTCTTCTCCTCCTTTACCTAGTACCAAAGGCAATAGATCTTTGTTACTCTAGTCCACTCCCAGAGACTGACAAAAATGTACAATTAGGGAGGGAGTCAAAGCACAACCCCCTAACTACCAGAGAACCTGTCACCTAACACGTAACAAGCCAACCAACTGGTTGCTGTTTCCTGGAGCCCCCTTGGATTCAGACCTCTTCCCTTTTATAGAAACATGGGAGGGAGACGTGACCCCAGCGAAAGCCTACAAACACACCAGGCAAAGGTGGCAAATCATTAACCTTTTCTCCATTACCTGAGCAGCTGGGCACGGAACAGAACACGCAGTAGGCTACCTGCCTACATATGACCGGCCTTAGACTGGTGATACAATGGCAAATCTATGGCAATTGAGTGGGAACACATTGCTAACAGCAAAATCATCACAATGGAGCAACCATGTCCGATAATGGTATTGCTCACATGCATCTTCTTAGCACCATGGGCCCCTGGGCAAAGAAATGCATTGATGTCCCAACAATGAAGATGGTGACCTGCGGTGTGCAACGCTGTCTGAGTCTGAAGATGGCAGAGGTGGGTGTAGCCGATCTAGTTTTTACAGCTATGTAGGTGGCACGCTATGAATGCTGGGGCATTCAGAGCATGCCGCGGCCGCCGCAGCATTTAGAGCATGCTGCGGCGGCCGCGGCATGCTCTGAATGCTGATGTCAGGCGGCCACCAATTCTAGCAACCAGTGCAGTCAAGTGGCATGCAACAGCTTTGACGGCTTGGCGCCCCTTCTCTGTGGCAGCTTACAGCATCGGGGCATGGTGCACCCGCCTAGGATCGGCCCTGCCCGTCCTGATGGGGCCCCATGGGCACCTGGGGCCAATGGGCTGTGCCCAGGTGTGCCCACTGGATAAGATGGCCCTGCTCACATGTAGGCTTATAAATCTGCAGAATTTGAATTGCTGGCAAGGAAGTACCAATGAACCAGCAGCTCGCTGTTATAGCAAGAGAGGAAGTGATGCTAGGAGTAGTCAAAGGCTCTATTAATATATAACTAAAGGCATGACATTTTTTATTTTTTTTGGATAGAGTTGAGAGGGATTAGAACACCTGTCAATTACTTTATTGCTGCCTGTGCCACCATTGAGGAGATTCATACTTCCTATTTATTATGTTTACCATTCTCACTGTGAGTGTAAGTGAAATAAAATACCCAGAACAGAATATAGTTTTTCCTTTGGGACAGGAAATGAAAGGACATTTCTATAATAGACCACTGATTAAAATAAAAGTGACAGGGGTTATAGCCCTTTCTATACTGTCTTACTTTAACAATCCTGTAGCTAACAAGTTGTCACCGACGACAGAATCACTAGTGTGACATGGCCTTAAAAGTCAGAAATTCTTATCGATATGCTTGTTTCAGTTTAGGGGCCTAAAGTATTGAAAGCATAGTGGCAGTATGATGACCAGTGAACTTGCACAGCAAGAAAGAGAGGTCAGTACAGTTAAAATGCAGCTGTCATAAAAGAAAAATGTGGGCTTCCCCATATTTCTTTCCTGACAGATGTACTTAAACTGTGGGTCCTCGTCTCCATGCTATTAGAGATCAGCTTGTTTACCAAAACTGTCCTGTCTAAAAACGATTCATCCATCCAGTTGCTTTAAATAATATTTTTGTGCAGAAGCAAATTGTTTCTTTTTCATATGAGACCAAGCTGTACTACCTTTTCATCAGAAGATATCTCATTTTGTTTTACCACTTTCAAGTACAACATCAACAACATCAATCCACCACTTGCAGAAATGAGCGCAGTTGCAGTAAAAGTGCTTTACATGACGTAGGGCTGGAGTATAGAGATCAATCCACCAGAGCTCCGGGGCTATCCTCCTGTCTTGGCTATTTCTATAACTATTGGCTGTGGCTCAAAAACTTTAATCACACTCCCTCCTACTGCCTGGGTTGAAACACAGGAAATTAGAACATGTACATAAAAGAACATGAAAAGGCCATCATTAATAAATAAAAAAGGTCACCCAATACAATATTAATACAATTGCAAACATTGTATAACCAGCCATAATAGGCCTTGAAGATTTAGCAGCTCAGGCCTATCTAACCCCCCATATATGATGAATCTTATCAGTGCAAATCTAAAGGTGGCCATATGTTATACAATCCGATCTTCTTTAGATCTATCAACAAGTATATACTACAAAGGCCTGCATTATTGGATACAAATTGATTGGATAAATTAGGTATGTTCTCATTTTATACTATTTGTACTGTACAATATCATTCAATCACTTCAATACTGGGCACTTTCCCCCCCTTCCTGCCCAGGACAATTTTCAGCTTTCAGCGCTGTCGCACTTTGAATGACAATTGCGTGGCCATGCAACACTGTTCCTGTTTGACTATGGTACAGGATGTGAAGGGTAATATCCGTAATGGGGCATAAATGGTGAAATGAAAAAAAATCTTTACCATGTGTCTGGCTGTGTCCAATCACAGCCGGTCACATGTGTTGTGCTTGGGATTGCTGCTCGTGCGCGCCTCCGGGGGAAATTGGCTCTTTACCACGTAACCGGCTGTGTCCAATCACAGCCGGTCACAAATGTCATTAATTGGATATATTGCCATTTCCGGGTTCTCCTCGCCAGTGTGTGAGGAGGAGACCTGGCTGCAATAAATACAGTATAGTGCCTGATCTCCCCCAAAAAAAAGAGTACCTTTCACAAGCTTCGGAATACCTATCACAGCCCATCCGAGTACCTGTCACCAGCGCCAGAGTACCTGTTACAGCCCATCAGAGTACCCGTCACCAGCCCCAGAGTACCTGTCACCAGCCCCAGAGTACTTGTCACCAGCGCCAGAGTACCGGTCACCAGCCCATCAGATTACCCGTCACTAGCCCCAGAGTACCTGTCACCAGCGCCAGAGTACCCATCACCAGCCCATCAGATTTCCCGTCACTAGCCCCAGAGTACCTGTCACCAGTGCCAGAGCACCTGTCACCAGCATCAGAGTACCTGCCACTAGCCCCAGTGTACCTGTCAATAACATCAGAGTACCTGTCACCAGCCCCAAAGTACCTGTCACAAGCATCAGAGTACCTGTCACCAGCCCATCAAAGTACCTGTCACCAGGATCAGAGAACCTGTCACCAGCACCAGAGTACCTGTCACCAGCCCATCAGAGTACCTGAGTAACTGTCACCAGCCCATTAGAGTACCCGAGTACCTGCCCCCTTTATTTATATCACAAAAAAATAAAAAAACTCAGTGGGGATTAAATACCACCAAAAGAAAGCTCTATTTGTGTGAACAAAAATTATAAAAAAAAAATTTGGGTACAGTGTAGCATGAGTAATTGTCATTCAAAGTGTGTGAGCACTGAAATCTGAAAATTGGCCTGGGCAGGAGGGGGGGTATAAGTGACATGTATTAATTTGTTTAAGTCATGGATTATGCAATTTTGTTTACTTCAACCATGGAATCCTTCTCACTGTGCTATTGTATTCTGACAGCAGGAGGTTTCTCCGCCACCCAACTATCTGGTTGTTCAGAAGTCAATCGATTGATTGATTTTAGTACAACCAGCCTTCCCATAGATAGATCAAAATTCAGCAGGAACCAGACACATTTCAATCCCTCTATGGCTAGTCTAAAAATGGGTATACACTCATTCATTCAACTCCGTGGGTTGAACAGAAAAAAACTGTCAGCTCCGGTCAGAGCCACTGTACTAACCATGCAATGTTAGTACAGCGATCTCCCCCTCTGAGCTGTTGTGTTCTGACATGGGAATGACCCCCCGCGCAACACTCTGCCAATGGCTGAGAGTGCTGATCGTGAGTTGGTCGGATGCTGGACTTTCCAGCATGCTTGTTCGACAGAAGCTGGACATACTCACAAGCAGAATGTCTGCTGGTTATATTTGAACCGGTTGTAGTTACCTGACATTTGGCCCGAGTGTATGGGGCTTTAATTATACCAACAAGTATGTACTACAAGGACATGCATGACACATTAATTGGATAGATTAAGTATGTTCTCATATTACATAGTTTTGGTAGATCTAGGTTTGATTGTAGAGAGATTGTATAATTAGATTTTATTGCGTATGGTGACCCTTAGATGAATAACTGTTGAAACCCTCAGTCAGGATTATAATATAGCAGTTAAAGTTATTATGCTTTCAGCTGTGTTTACATTTCTACTATAGATTTCACGATTACGTAGTACACCACAAAGGTCAGCGACTGTGAGTACAACCAGCAGGAAGGCAGGTCAACATTATGTGATGACCTTTAAAAGTATGATCTTTGTGTTATATTATTAATGTAAAGAAGCCCATAAATTATTTTGTGGGATGGGGCCAAGCAGTACAGATGCAGGGGTTTAGAATAGAGACTACGGCTTTTATTCAACTGATTGATGTTTTTATGGAAGAGAATGATTTCAGACATGTTTACAATAACATTGTATAAAAATGGATCATACACAATACTAACAGTTACCATTGTCCCTCTGCGCTCTGCCTGCGGCTAGCCAAATTTCTCATCATGTTTATTGAGAGAGCTGAAAGACTAATAAATATATAGACTGAAAAACGATGTATAGAATTAACACCTGGTCTCAGCCCATGATGTTAGAACACCACCAGCCTACTACATGGACAATCTCTTGCATACTGTATGAAGAGCTCAGATTCTGAAATCTTATGGTGGCCATGTATGCTTCAATATTATTATCCAATTGATCAAATTGATAGATTCTATAAAAATCAAAGAGCAAAAGCTTCCCTTCCAATAAATGTATACTTGATTTGATTTGATCAAACTGAGTTGATCCACAAGAACAGAACATGATAGTTTTGCATCAATCATCAATGCATTTGATCATATTTTGATAAATTACATAATAAGATTGCATGGTAAAAACAGAGATGCAATCAGTAATGTATGATCCTAAAGTGGGGCACACACTGCAAGAAAGTCAGGCGAATGTTCGTCCAATTTTTCTCGATGTTTCACAGCAAATTGGAACTGTTAAAAGAAAATTTGGACAAAAATTCTTACGAATATTCTCGTACGACAGCGGCTTTTTTTGTTGTTTATTGTTTATGATCATGCACAGTCTTTCTTTTCGTATTTTCCTCATATGAAAACCGTACGAAAAACAGTACACATTAAACAGAAATCATTTCTTCTGTTGTGGAGTTTGTCCCTTCAGGAATTTTTGTAAGAAAATTCTGAATCAGCTGTCGAAAGTTGTGTACTAAAATTGTAGGAAAATTCTTTGGAAGAAAATGTTTGCCTTATTTTCTTTTAGTGTGTACAAGCCTTAAGTTATAACCGTATCTAAAGTTTTACTAAATCCAATCCAGTAAAATCGGTCCGTAACCACTTCAGCACCGGGCCTATTCTGGCACTTCTCTCCTTCATGTAAAAATCCTATTTTAAACATCCCTTGTAATAGGAATATATTGTGACATGTCCTCTTTATGGAGATATGCGGGGTCAATAAGACCCCACATCTTTCCTCCAGGCTGGAAAGCATGAGATGGGGAAAATAAATCACAGATCTCATGCTGACAGCCGCGTTTGCGGCTTTGTTTACTTCTGGGTACCCCGCCTCCGATGGTCATAGGGATGACCGGTGACCATCTGGTCACCAGAAATCTCTATCGGCGTGAGCCGGCACTGGCCAATTCCTTCTCCGGGCCCCCAATGGAACATGAGAGCCCGGAGAAGCGGGAGGGGGGCGTCCCCTCTCGCCACCTATAACAACGATCAAGCAGTGGAAATGCTGCTATGATCATTCTTATGGTGTGCAGAATTGCTGGCAGAAAATATGATATCTAAATAAAGCCTGTAGCTGCAGGCATCATTCAGATATCACTGCACAAAATCAAGGACGTCATATGATATGGAAGTGGTTAAAGCATGGTTGTTACCTGCACTGGGGAACCTAATGGGTTAATCCTGTGCATTGTATAAAAAGGCTGTTTGATCCTGTCTTCTCTGATCCTCCCTTATCACCTCTTCTATCACCTGCTGGTAGAACAGGGCCCTAAAGGCACTCTGCAGAGGCACAGTTTAGTGTGTATTGCTAGAGAGTTTTTTTTTAATGTGATTGGCACAGGACCAATCAGCACTGTCCGGACAGAAAGTCAGGGGTCATGCAGCCCCATAGGACAGGCAGAGCAGAATGAAAACTCCTCCTACAAGCTTTAACCAGGGCCCGGCCGGAAACAAGATTGCTACATAATGCTGATGAGAAAAGGTATTTAGCAGTTTATATTTACTAAAGCAATTGCATTGCCATGTTCTGTGTACTGTTAGAGACTAGATATAGGGAATGCAGGGTCCTGGGTTTAGTAGCACTTTAATCATCAATCACAAACTACCTCCCCATATGTGGCATATCGATCGATTACGTTGTTGACTATAGATAGATTATTTCTATCAGATGAGATTGATCAGAAAATAAATTGTTCATTTATCAAAACATGTAAGGCCAACCTTTACAAACTACTTTGATTCTCTTAAATAGTGTCAAAGACATTTGATGAATCTGCAGACTCTGAAATGAGTTCACTTATCTCTATATAGTAACAGCTTTGTAAGTGTACATAAGTGAAGGGTCTGACGTGTTGCTTTTTCAGGATTTATTTACATGAATACGTTGGGCCTATTTTCTTTGGAAACATACAGCTTCTTTCAAGTGCACAGGATTAACATCTTCTCTAGTGGATTAAAACAACTTCAAAGCAAGCAGGAACAGAATTTAAAAAGGATGGGGTTATAAGGTATATCTCTACTATGTAACATCCAAAGGATGGAACCATGATGTAACAAGATGTTTATTTACAGACATGTCCTTTTCTAAAATAAGTTACTATAACGCGCATGTAACATTATTAAACATCTTGCATGGTATATGTGCCTGTGCGAATAAATAAATAAATTAAAAGCATTTGGAAAATGTAGATTTTAACTTCTTTAGTTTCGTTTTTTTTTTTTTTATAAAACAATGCAAACTGTTATTTTGTTGCTATTTGTAGCTCTGAGTTGGCAATTACTTTTCTTGGCACGTGTTAATTAGGCTTCACTCTGCATCTTAATAAAAGCTTGTGCATGGCTTAAAAGCTTATATAGTATATATTTTGTGTGTTAAGTAAATACACATGATCGGTGGATGCTTGGTCTTTGGCATTCCACTGAAGGAAGTCTCGTGTTAAGCTGGGCTGACACTTTCCCAGGTGGGATCTTCTGTGGGGGTCATTGACAGGATGGAGGAATTCTGTGTCATTGCAGTGCAATTTTAAGCTGCCCACAGATAGGCAGAATTTTGAACAAAAATACTTGGGAAAAGAAGGTTCTGAGGCCTCGTACACACGACTGTTTTCCTCGACAGAATACATTAAGAAACTTGGTGGCAGAGCTTTTTTGCAGAGGAAAACGCTCATGTATATGCTTTTCATCAAGAAAACTGACGTGGAACTCGACGAGGAAAAAAAGAGAACAAGTTCTCTTTTTCCTCGTCAGGAGTCTTAATTTTCTCGTTGTGTTCCTTCTTCGGGCTGGTTTTCGACAAGAAACACGTTCGTGTGTATGCTTAGAAACCTTAACCTTACTTAACATGCAGTAACATGAGATTAGCAAAAGCAGCCCCAAGGGTTGTGCCAGTGGAATCGAACTTCCCCTGCCGTCTATGTGTTGTACGTCACCGCTTTTGAGAACGAGGAGATTTGGTCTTGACAGTGTGTACGCAAAGACAGCTTGTCAAGTTTCTCGACAAGCTCAACAAGGAACTCATCGAGGAAAACGATGTGTCTTTTCCGATGAGTTCCTCGGTCGTGTGTACGAGGCCTAAGGCTGGCCATAGATTATGCAATTTTCTTTTCTTAAACTATGGGTTTAAATTGGAGTTCCACCCCCTTCTACAACTTTGTCTTAAAGGAAAGACAACCCCTCTACCACTCGATTTTGGGATTTTTTTTCTCACTTACCTTTCATAAAGTACATTGTGTACTTCCGTCCCAGCCTTGGCGTTGCCTTCTGGGACCTGTGTGTGTCCCAGAATTAGATGGGGCTATTCAGGAAGCGATGCGTGACTCGCACATGCACAGTAGGAAACTGGTGGTGAAGCCTGAAGGCTCCACTGCCGGTTTTTCTTAGTTGGAATGGTTGCGCCTTCGCCTGATCCAATGGACAAATCGGCCTCGGGGGGGCCAACATCATGGGCTCCCTGGACAGGTAAGTGTCCTTATTAAAATTCAGCAGCTACAGTGTTTGTAGCTGCTGACTTTTAAGGAAATAAAAAATGCTTTAAGGAAAGAAAATTGTTAGATTCCCCCATCAACACAGTCCGTATTGATGGGGGAATCGAGCAATTTTCTTTCCTTCTGTTGCACTATTTTATTCTGACAGCAGGACGTTTCCCCACCATCAGAAATCAATGATCTAAAAAATAAATGTTCAGCTTTTAAAGAAAGTGACAAAAAATATATCCAAAGAAATATCCAAATTACTGTATTTATTGGCGTATAACACTTTAATTTTTACCCTGAAAATAGAGGGTAAACTGTGCCTGCGTGTTATATGCAGGGGGCTGTAGAAAGTTTTTTTCCCTCTTCAAGTTATGGTGCGTTCTATAGGCCTGTGCGTGTTATATGTCGATAAATACGGTAATAGTGAAGTGAGTTCTATGTCAACTGTGAAAAAATAAGTCCATCCAATACATGATCTATAGGTGTACTATGCGCTCACCAAAGACATTAAAATATCCAGTAGAAAATGGTATCCACCGAATATCATCAAGATCCATGATGAATATCTGCACCAGTGAACCTCCACCCAAAATATGCACTCGCCAGAAATGAGACATACAAAAGCTTCAATAAGTAATCCTAAGGGCTCATGCACACAGGTGTTTGGTGGCAAAAGCATTTAGGGGCAGTAGAAAAAAACGACAGCCTGTGCATCCAGGAACAGAGGCTGTTGAGCTGTAAAAACGAAAAACGTCCCTAAACGCTGCTAACGAGCTGTTAGCTGTTAGCCGCATTTAGCCCCATTTGGCGTTTTTAGGCGTTTTTACATTAAAGGGTATGTTTTAATGGAAAAAGGGCAAAAAGCGCCCATAAAATGCCCATAAACGCTATTCAGAAACGCTGCTAACAGCGCATTTTTAACCCTGCTTTTTCCTTCCAGGAGCCCTGGCTGTGTGCATGAGGCCTTAGTTTAAGTGCAAGAAAGCTCACCAACCAGGAACCAAAAAAAGCATATATAAAGTAGTATTGTAAAGGTATTCAAAATACATGTATATGTGCTGCAGCATTTAAAAACAAGCCAAACAGACTTACAATGGCTGCTGCCTCTCCAAAGACGTGGGCGCGGCCGCGTAATATCAGTATGTAGGCCCTCCATGTTATTAATACATATTATGGACTTTTTCACAGCTGCATATAACTCACTTCACTATTATTTTTTTATTTTTTTATTTATTGCTTAGGATATATATTTTTACACTTTTATTAAGCACTGCACATTTAATATTTTAATCACAAGGTATTGTACAGACACCTTGCGTGCCAGCTGCTATATTGATGGTGCGCTTACTACAGTTATTACAGTTATTACAGTTATATGAAGAATACAATGACCATTGATGACCATTGGCTATAGCCGCCGGCTATGATCCATTGAGAAAAGTCCCACAGGCTGCTTGTACTGAAGTTGGTCGGTAGATCGACTTCAGTACAACCAGCCTGCCCATAGATGGAAAGAAATGTGTCCTGTTCAATTTCAATCTGTCTATGATCAGCATAAGAAAACCCATTTGTTTTTACAATCATTAAAGGATGAAATCCAGGTTGTTTTTCGACCCTGATGAAAATTTGAAGGAGCAGGTTGGAAAATGTTCCTTGATTGAACAGATTTCTAAGAGTATATGTGGTTTTCACTTGGTAAAGTTTATTCATTCCAAAATAAAATGTTAAAAGCACATTTTTCAAACAACAAAACAATGTTGTCAGAATGTTGTGATTCTTCCTGTGAATTTTGTTTGAAATTCTATCCCTCTATGGCCAGCCTAACAGACCCTAAACATAGATACAAAGCATTATAATACATGTGAATGTATGGAGCGTTGCTTGTTTATAGTGAGCAATTAGACCTGAAACCAAATACCAAATGCCCTGGAGTAGTGTTGCTCACGAATATTCGTATTGCGAATATTCGGCTCGAATATGGCATATTCGAGTATTCGCGATATATATTCCGAATTTCGCTGTGAATATTCGCTATTTCGAATATTCGTATTTTTTCAATTTTTTTTTTAGAACAGATCACATCCTAGAGATCCCCATTGACGTCTAAAAGCATTGCTGGTATGATTAGAGACCTTGGGCCGAGTAGCTGCAGCGATCATTTTATATTGCCGAAAAATCGCAATGCGATTATTCGGCGATAGCGATATCGCGCGATTATTTTCGAGAAATTCGCAATATTGTTTTTAGCTAAAATAACACATATATTCGATTTCAGAGTGTTACTGTCGAAATTCCGCAATCAATTTCTCATTCGCATTTTTGCGAAATTACGATAAAATATCAAGAATATTCTGAGCCAATCAGAGTGCTCCATTCCGCATTTCTCGAAATTTCGCAATTATTTTGTATTATAAAATATCACAAATATTGTGAGCCAATCAGAGTGCTCCTTCCGCATTTGCCGAATATTCGCAATTATTTTGTATTGTAATATATCACGAATATTCTGAGCCAATCAGAGTGCTCCATTCCGCATTTCTCGAAATTTCGCAATTATTTTGTATTATAAAATATCACAAATATTCTGAGCCAATCAGAGTGCTCCTTCCGCATTTCTCGAAATTTCATTCGCATTCGCATTCGCATTCGCAATAGCGAAATTTCGCAATCATTTCATTTACAAAAAATATCGCGAATATTCGCATTTAACGAATATATCTCGAATATTCGACTATATATTCGAGATATATCGCAAAATCGAATATGGCATATTCTGCTCAACACTACCTTGGAGCACTGACTGCATGCCAGAACGAAGCATAAGGATCTACCCACTGGTAAGGATATGTAAACCTAAAAAATAAAAGACTCTATTCTTTAGTCAGAGTAAAGTGTATGTAAATCATAAAAAATGAAGCATCCTTTCACACACACGTGGCGGTATATGGACTCCACTATGCTCAGCAGGGATCGCTCCATCGATCCCCGTGGGGTAGGCAGGTGACAGGTCTGTCTTTGAACACTGTGCAGGGACAGACCTGTTAGAGCGCCGCTCTTCTCTATGGGGGATCAGATGAAGACGGACCGTAGAGTCAGTTTTCATCCTTTCCGATCCGCCAGATGCATGAGAAATACTGTAGCGTTTCTATCTGTCACACAGTGGATCAGAGTGGGTCGGATGTCAGCGGACATGTCACCACTGACATCCGTCTCTCCATAGACCTGTATGGAGCGCCCTAAAAAACTGACAGGCGGACCTGAACGGTCTGCACGTGTGAAAGGGGCCTAACGTCTTTTATGTGCTACTTTTCAGCCACTTAAAGAGGAAGTAAAGTCTTCGGGCCAGATTTACGTACATCGGCGTATTTTTGGACCGGCGTAGTGCAACTCCTTTAAGTTAGACCGGCTTAATTTCGAGGCGCAAGTACCGTATCCTCGTAGTATTTTCGGCCAAATTTGCACCGGTGCAATGTAAATTCCGAGGCGTAAGGCGGTGTAATTCAAATTGGGAAGGACGTGGGCGTGTTCCATTGAAATGAGCCGTGACCCCATGCAAATGAAGGGCTGGCCAGACTGGGCATGTGCACATGAAGCAGACTATGGTCAGCACCTCTCTGAGCATGCTCAGAACTCGGCACGGCGCAATCAGTTAGATAGGAACTAGGCCCGTCAGACTTAGTGAGCTATGCACAGTGCTTAAATAGACCGAGAGAAATGCCCTTCCATTGCAAAAGTACATCCAATTTTTTTCCCTTCCTGAAGCAAGGTGCTTTTATTCCGTTGTCTGTTGCTGTTTGGAGGTTTGTGTTGTGTCGGTGTGTGTATATATATATATATATAAAAAATATTAAATAAGATAATTATAATAATATTAAAATTAGTACATTTATATTAGTTAAAAAAATAAAAATATATATTTATTATATTAATTATTATAAAATATATAATAAACAGAAAAAAAATGTATATAAAATATATATTTACCCATTAGGGTGAAAAGAACCACTGGCAAGGAAATGGAGTGTTGCCAGTACCTTGCCCAGTGGCGGTCGGCAGATCCTCTCCCGTGTAAGAACAGGGGAGTCCGCGCTATGGTGAATAAAGTAGCTGTTGCCTCCCAGTAGGATCCATATGTGGGGAGCTAATATAAATATGAATAGTAGAAAGGGAAATGGCGCTGCTAAATTAATACCTTTGTCGGGTACCCTAAACCATATAAAACAAAGAAAAAATCTGTCTCTAGAGTCTAATAGGTAGGAATCCCTACTAGTGTGGTTACTAGTGTAATCAACCACACTAGTAGGGATTCATCCTATTAAACTCTAGAGACACATTTTTTTCTTTGTTTTATATGGCTTAGGGTGCATCGGTCACAACTGGCATCCTTATAGCAGTATAGGATCATTTTACTTTAGCAATCTTTGGGCCTGCTGGCCTGCACAGGCTCCTGACCTAATTAATCCACCTTTACTCAATTTCACTGAAATTAGTGGAAGCTGAAGAACCAACATCTACCCTCCTATTAACACAGGGTATCTCTCCAATTGCACCCTAATTCCAGCCAAAAGGGGGGCCTATTACCATTGGGCTCACCTTACGGATATACCCGACAAAGATCCTCTCCCGTGCCCTCCTCCGTGCCCTCCTCCGTGCCCTCCTCCTTCTGCACTCCTCTAAAGTCAGTAGTGTAGCTATGAGTAAGGATGCCCCTGGCATGTTGGCATACAGATTAATGTCCTGCAAGTGTGGCTGCTCAGCTCGGCCCTAATGGTGTTGCTTTTGCTGACATGTAGACGGATTGTCTAATTTTAAACCTGCTTTTATATGGTCTAATTTTAGACCGGCCGTGCAGCTGATAAGCACATTGTGTAGACTACACCGCACAAACTTACTTTTGTGGATCGGCGTATCTCCCTCATTTGCATATTTGCATAGCAAATCAATGGTGTGTCTAGTGCAGTTTTGCACGCACGCTGCGCCGGTCTATCCAAATTACGTCGGTCTAAAAAATATGGATTTCAGGCGTATATCGTTTTGGGGATACGGTGCATAGATACGCGTGTGCATTTTTAGACTTACGCGTGCCTAACTCATGATACTCCGGAGTAAGTGCTTTGTGAATCTGGCCCTTCCTCTTTAATTGTACCTACAGGTGAGCCTATAATAAGGCTTACTTAAAGGTACTGTAAATATCTCTTAAACTTGCACCGTTTAGGAGATATTTACTGTAACCTTGGGAAAGAATTTGGCCCTATCAGCAGTGTGCCGACAACGATCCAGGGCGATGCATACTTTTGTTTTACTTTTTTTTTTTTAATTTACAACCTCTTTAAAAGGTATCTAAACCCAAGAACAAAAATGTACAGTATTGTAGTTTATCTGTCCTTAGTTGAAGTGGCTCCTGTTTATTTTCCTTTATTTTAACCACTTAAGACCCGGACCAATATGCTGCCAAATGACCAAAGGGGTTTTTGCGATTCGGCACTGCGTCGCTTTAACAGACAATTGCGCGGTCGTGCGACGTGGCTCCCAAACAAAATTTGCGTCCTTTTCTTCCCACAAATAGAGCTTTCTTTTGGTGGTATTTGATCGCCTCTGCGATTTTTATTTTTTGCGCTATATACAAAAATAGAGCGACATTTTTGAAAAAAAAACAATATTTTTTACTTTTTGTTATAAGAAAAATCAAATAAACTAAATTTCAGTCAAACATTTAGGCCAAAATTTATTTAGCCACATCGCAATAATTTTTTTTTTAGCTACCTAGCGGGAACAGCGACACTAATACAGCGATCAGAAAAATGATCGCTTAGTGACACTGGCAATAGGGAGTGAAAGGGTTAACTAGGGCAGTGATCAAGGGGTTAAAACTTTATTGGGGGGGGGGGGTACAGGGCTACCCTGAACCTAACACTAACTGACTTTTACACTGCCTGTCACACTGACACTAAATACAGTAATCATACATGTATGATTACTGCATTCAGTGACACTGTGACAGGGGGAGGGGGGGGGGGGCGATCGCGGGGGTTAAATGTGTTTTTTGTGTAGTGTAGGTGCAGTGTAGTGTTGTGCAGACACAGAGGGAGAGATCACGTCGCTTCCTCCTTCCTGTGTTTACACAGGAGGAGGAAGTGCACTGCAGGGGGAGCGCGCGCATTGGCTGAGAGCGATACGGAGGGGGCGGACAAAAACGAATAGCCGCCCCCTCTTGTCAGATCGCTCCTGCAGCCGCGCGTACCACGGCATGTACGGGGGGGGTCCGATCGGACCCCCGATCCCCCCCAAGGCACCAACGTATATATACGTTGATGTGCCTGTCGGTGCCATTCTGCCGACGTAAATGTACATGCGGCGGTCCTTAAGTGGTTAAGCTGGTAATTTTGCCATTAACTCACTTCCTGTCTTAGGGTGACAACCATCCTAGAACAGGGAGTGTGTGAGGACCAGGGCTGTCTTAATGAGAGAGCACACTTGGGCACTGCCCAGGGGCCCCAGCTGCATGGGGGCCCCTGCACTTTCCCCAAAGCAGCTGATCCTTGAGCCCACACTGCCCCAAAATTGGGGGCCCCATGATGGCACTAAGAGTGATTGATACACAGGGGAGGCAGTCTGCCTCCTACCTACTTGATGTCTGTTTACCTTCACTGTCATCATTGTAAGGGCCCCAGAGCATTACTTTGCCCAGGGGCCCATGATGCTATTAAGACGGCCCTGGTGAGGACTACCTAACCATGTGTTAAGACTATATAACACCTCCCTCTCTGCATTTGTCAAACACATACAGGGCCACAATCAGGGGGGTACAGGAAGTACACCTGTAAGAAGCCGGAGGTCCCCAGGGGCCCGGATGAAAACCCCCTTTAAAAAAAATTATATATTTTTTTTTATATATTTATTATTTATTATTTATTAAAGGGCCCAGAGGTCCCCAGGGCCCCGGATGGCAGCCCCCCCCTTTTATTAAATATAAAAAAAATTGTTTTTATATATATATATATATATATATATATATATATATATACACATATATATATATATATATATATATATATATATTTATTTTAAATAAAGGGCCCAGAGGTCCCCAAAAATGACATTATTTTATTATATATATATATTTTCAACTTTTTATTAAAGGGTCCAGTGATTCCAAGGGCCCCCTGGATGGCTACCCCCCCTTTTTTAATATGTGTTTTTTTTTTTCTTGCAAGGGGCCCAGAGGTCCCCAGGGCAACCCCCGCAATTCGTGGCACCCCCCTCTTCTCAATTCACGCCCCCCCCCCCCTGCTTCTCAATTTTCTCAATTAGCGGCCCATGCCTGAAGCTGTGTAAGGGGCCCCATAATTCCTGATTGCGGCCCTGAACACATATAATAAAACATTTTCAATGGTATTTTTAAATTTGATCTCCAGGAAACCTAAAAATTCATTATATTTGGTCTGCACCCACACTGCAAGGGTTACCTGTTCTTTTATATCTACAGGACTTGGTAAAGCACTTTTACTTACATGATCCCCCACTCCTGCAGGCTTCTCTGTGCTGCTAGACTGGTCACTGCAGTGTCTTCTCCCCAGTGCTCTGGCGGTCTAATGTTCTCTGATATCATCAAGATTGATGCAGGAACTGTCCACCACCAGAGCATGGGGGAGCGTCGTCTGCGGAGGGGTGCAAAGGATCAGGTAGGTTAAACTGCTTTTTAGTCCCCTAGACATAAATGAGCAGTTAACCCTTTCAGTGCAAGGGAAGAGTTTTAGTTTTCTTGGGGAATGAGCTTCAGCAGACCAAAAGGAAGAAAAAGAATGCATTGTTAGAATGTACATACACTTTAAATATACCATTAAAAGTGTTTTCCTATATATGTTTAAATGCCTGTTGATCCTGCCAGAAATCCTTTCAGCTGAGCTTTATGCTCTCTGCCTGTGCTGTACTCGTTATTACAATACTCCCAGTGTTCCATGTGAACTACAAAATGCAACCCCTTTCCAAATCACGAAGAAGAGAAAAGTGGAAAGTATTCTGTAATTCTGTACTAGAGTGACAACATTGCTCCTCCTTAGAAACAGTGAGTGTGTGTTGTCACCCTAGGAAAGGAAGTGTGTTAGTAGCAGGATTAAGAGGGCTTACAAAAAGATCAAAAAACTAAAATAAAAAAACAAATGTAGGGGGGGGGGGGGGATATACTAAAACTGGAGAGTGAAAAATCTGGTGAAGCTCAGCATAGAAACCAATCTACCAGTTTTTTTTTTTTTGTTAAAGCTGAAGTTAGAAGCTGATTGGCCACAATACACAGCTGCACTAGATTTTGCACTTTCCAGTTATGCCTAGTACACACGGACCAAATGTCAGGCATCATCGTTCGGTTTAATAGAAACAGTCCGACATTCGGCCCGTGAGTACTGCAGTCGGTCCAAGACTGAAATAGGTTTGCCAATCAGCTCCGGATTAGCACTCTCGGGCATTGGCTAAGAGCCCTTACTGGAGTGTTCTGTCTAAACACAGCAAGGAATATAGCTGTACTAACTTCAGATAGTTAGTATAGTGGCTCCTCTCAAGCTGTCAGTTATTTTTTTGTTCAGGTCTGCTGGGTTGAATGTGTACAAGGCTTTAGTAAGTCAACCCCTAAGTCTAGGTTCTCTATGAGGCACGTCAATGATTTGAATAGGTTGCTGTGCATGCATTTCTTGCAGGAAAAAGATCCCTGTACCTTTTTTAAAATGCCAGCACCATATGATTTCCCACAACTGAAAATGCGCTGCAATTTCAGATGCATGGGAATGCCATTAAGAATAAATGGCAGCCCCAATGTCTGCAAAGGCCGTGTGGTTTGGCTGCGTGTGCAGGAGCAGGTGTGATTTACAGGCTGCCCTGCACCCACAACCACCCATGCAAGTGTGAACTAGCCTTAGGGCCCTTTTACACTGACCAGTTTTTGATCAGTTTTAAAAAAAAATGTGGAAGGAAAATGCATAAAAAATGCATTGCTTCAAATCCTTTGGACCTCTTCACACCGGTCAGTTGTGCTTCAGTTTAGTTTTTAAAAGTCCCGTTTGCTGCATTTTTGGTGTATGAAAACCAAAACACACCTCCCTATTGAAGTGAATGGAAAACGCTTTAGAAATGCATTAATGCATGCAACAAATGCACAGCAGTTGCTCTTTTTGAGTGACATGTATATGTTTCACAGGTGCATGATGGGTATCAGGCAACCAGAAAATGCATCAGATACGCATTCCTGCATTTTTAATAAATGTTTTCATGT
Organism: Rana kukunoris; assembly: GCA_029574335.1. Classification (NCBI taxonomy): domain Eukaryota; kingdom Metazoa; phylum Chordata; class Amphibia; order Anura; family Ranidae; genus Rana; species Rana kukunoris. The sequence goes on from CM056051.1 coordinate 132,882,956, forward strand.
GAAAGCAGATTAAGACCTCTTTCACACTAGGACCATGGCTGCATTAGCGCTAAATCACCACTCATTTTAGCAGAGCTTTAGCACTTTTTAAGTGGCTCTTTTTAGGCCTTAAGTGGGGATCTTTTACCCCCAAAGAAGGGTTTAAAATCGCCTGTGATGCCGCGTTTCCAAATCGCTTTTCAGGCGCTTTGGAAGTGCTGTCAATTCATTTTAATGGGCAGGGCCTTTTAGGAGTGCTGTATACGGAGCTCCCAAACTGCCCCAAAGATGCTGCTTGCAGGACTTTTCCTAATGTCCCACAAGCGCACCACCTCATTGTGAAAAGTCCCACTGAAATAAATGGTAGGTGGTTTTCAGGCACTTTATAGGCGCTATTTCTAGTGCTAAAATGTCTGAAAACCACCTCAGTGTGAAAGGGGTCTTAAAGGGTCACTAAAGGAAAAAATGTTTTTGCTAAAAATGACTGTTTACAGGGTATAGAGACATAAAAGTTAACTGATTCCTTTTAAACATGATTAAAATAGATACAAATCAATCATATAATGTGCCTGCAGGTTAGTTTCACTTTTAAACTGGTTTCATGTTTCTGTGAAGTAAAGAGACACACAGAACAAAAACAAACAAATCCAGGGCAGTGTTTTGTTTTTAAAATGAATCTGATTGGCTTTGAGGAGTTTTAGACACACAGTAATGACAGCTTGGACCACAGTGAGAAGCTGCCATGAGATTTTTCATAAGGAGCCAGACAAGCAGGAAGTGTGGAGATCAGAGCAGAATTACAGCAACTTCAAAGCAAAAACGAACGATGAGGACATGAAACCAGGACTGCAGTAAGGTAAAGGAAGCTATTTAGGTAAAAAAAAAAAATCCTTTAGTGATCCTTTAAGGACTGGTAAGCTGAAATAAGTTACACCTTGTTACATTTTTGTTCCAAGATTTAGATACATTTTAAATATTATATTTCATATGTTTTTATTATTGCCGTTGTGAAAAGCAAATAAATATCTGGTAATTTCGCCAACCTTGCTTTCTGTGTTGGGCTGACAACGCTAACCATTGACTGCAAATCCCATGGTAGAGTTGTCAGCATGCGTGTCCTTTCCTAGACTGGGAACAACAAGGTGCTACGCCAATACGCCCTCCTGTTCTGCCCTGCCATAGAATGATTGACAGCTGCACCTGCTGCGACTTTGATCATGCACCTATTTAAGCAGTGCTGATCGCAGCGATACTGCAGTGCAGTTACTGTTACTACAAATCACCTAAAAAAGTATTTAACACTTTTTTTTACAATATTGATGTCAATTTTTAGGTTATGGGATTCTACTGATATCATTCCCTGCGTTACCATCCTTTACTTTACAAATGCTAACCACCAAGCACTACCCATTGGCACAAGTGTGTATTCGGTCCTTTTATCACACAAGGGATTTAGCTACTGTATGTATCCGCTTATAACAACACAGAGTTATAATTCTATATACATGATAAGTGAACAGAATGTCTGTGCTGGTTGCTATAAGAACCCGAATTGGCTTTATTGGCCAAGTCTGTGCAAGCATGTAAAAACAATATTGTCTGGTCTAAAATCGAAATGTTTTAAATGGCTCTCAGCGTATTTTGCACATTTTATGTGTATGTGTACACCCACGCACGCACACCCACGCACACATATACATACACACACTTAAGGAAACAACAACGCAAAATTCAAGTCTTAAGCATAAGAGTGCATGTGATTGCAAGCTTTTTTTGCATTCCTATTTATATATATGTCATATCTGCTGCGCATCTTCACGTGAAGTGCTGCAGATGTTGGTGTTGTTTATTGGTAATAATAATCATAATTTCTTCCTATACAGTATATAAACTACTCTACAGGTACAATGTGCCACTTATTCAGAGCCAACGCTGTAGAAAATGTTGGTGTTATTTTTTAAGATAATTAATACATTATATGCATACAGCAATGTACAGTTACATTTTTGTTACAGGGCTTAAAGGGGTTGTAAAGGTTTGTATTTTATTTTCTACATAGGTTCCTTTAGGCCCCTTTCACATTGAGGCATTTTTCATGCGGTACAGCGCTAAAAATAGCGCTGCTATACCGCATGAAAAAAACCTGCCCTGTAGTGTTCAATGTGAAAGCCCGAAGGCTTTCACACTGAATCGGTGCGCTAGCAGGACCGCTCCAAGCGTTCTGCTAGTCGCATCTTTACTGCGGTATAGGAGCGGTGTGTTCACCGCTCCTATACCGCGCCTTCCCATTGAAATCAATGGGAAACCACAGTAATTCAGCCCGCAATGCGCCTCTACAGAGGCGCATTGCAGGCGGTATTAACCCTTTTTCGGCTGCTAGCGGGGGTTAAAACCGCAACGCTAGCGACCGAATACCGCGGTAAATACGACGGCATAGCAGCGCTAAAAATCACGCTGCTATACCACCACCGCGGCTCTATCCCCAATGTGAAAGCAGCCTTAAGCTAGTGCATTGTTGGTTCATATACTTTTTCCTTCGATTTCCCTTGTAAATGTTTTTTTTTCTTTGTTTTCTTTGTCTAAATTTCTCACTTCATGTTCTTCCTCGGTAAGCCAGAATGGCTCGGATGATGGGGGCAAGCTTACTGAGGAGAAACAGGAAGTGAGAAATTCAGACAAACTATTCAGACAAAATTCAGACAAAAACATTTAGAAGGGAAATGGGAGGAAAAGGTAAGCAAACCAACAATGTACTAGCTTAAAGGAACCTATTTAGAAAATAAAAAACAAACCTTTACAACCCCTTTAAGCTGACTATACATTGTTAGGCCGCGTACACACGACCGGTTTCCTCGACAGAATCCATCAAGAAACGTGGTGGCAGAGCTTTTTTGCTGAGGAAAACGGTCGTGTGTATGCTTTTCATTGAATAAACTGTCGAGGAACTCGACAAGGAAAAAAGAGAGCAAGTTCTCTTTTTCCTCGACGGGAGTCATTGTGTTCCTCGTCGGGTTGGTTTTCCACGAGAAACACGTTGGTGTGTATGCTTAGAAACCCGCGCACCTTCGGTAAAAGTAGTATTTGTAATGGAAATAGTACATTTGTCACGCTGTAACAGACTGAAAAGTGCAAATCGTCTCTCACCAAACTTTTACCTAACATGCAGTAACATGAGATTAGCAAAAGCAGCCCCAAGGGTTGTGCCTGTGGAATCGAACTTCCCCTGCTGTCATATGTGTTGTACGTCACCGCTTTTGAGAACGAGGAGATTTGGTCTTTAACGTGTGTACGCAAAGACAGCTTGTCAAGTTTATCGACAAGCCTAACAAGGAACTCATCGAGGAAAACGATGTGTCTTTCCCGACGAGTTCCTCAGTCGTGTGTAAGTGGCCTTACAGTAGTTTATTTGTTAGCAGCAGGCCTGAAACAAAAAACATATTCCTTCATCCACAAAAACGAGGAGGAATGGCTGCCCCCCCCCCACACTGCAAGGGTTAAATGCTCATTTTGGTCTAGGGAAATAAAAATAAAAAATTCTTATCTGAGATCCCCCACTCCTGCAGACTTCTCTGCAATCAGTCCTCTAGCCGCTTCTTCTTTATGTCCTGGTGGTCGCCGGTCCTCTGACATTATCAAGACCGATGCAAGATCCATATACCTGCACTGGATGTGAGGATACAGAGTAACAGTCCACTCCTGGAGCGTTGGGGCGTTCCAGCTAGTGAGGGGAGAGGAGGATCCCCTGCTCCTGCAGGCTCCTTTGCGATCAGTCTCCCAACTGCTTTTCCTTTATGCCCTGGTGGTCACAGGTCCTCTGACATTATCAAGACCAATGCAGGATCCATATACCTGCACTGTGAGGACCTAGAGTAACAGTCCGCCGCTAGAGCGTTGGGAAGTTCCAGCTGCTGGGGGGGGGGTGGAGGATTGGGTAAGTAAAACTGCTTTTTCCATTCCTAAACCCAAAAGATCATTTAACCATTGCAGTAGCCCCACTGCAAGGGAGGATTTTTACTTTCCCCGGAGTTGCGCTTTAAATGAACAGAAATAGTTAATAACAATACATAATATTAATAATAAATTCCTCCTACAGCACCAATTTTAGCCTGTGCAAACCGCCTTACTGGCAACTTGATAAAGTAGGCTTTAAATGAGCTCAAATAGTTAATAATAATTTTTATTATAATAATGATAATAATATGTATTGTCATTATCACTAAAGAGCTTATTAGCCTTATAAAAACTTCATAAAATGCTAAATTATTATTATTATTAATAAAGATAATAATAATAATAATAACAATAATAAGAATCAGTGATTTGTATGTGTAAAGCAATGCACAGTTACATTTTTATTTCACTTATTTATAACATTTGCAAACACTTTATACAGCGCTATAGAAAATGTTAGTGGTATTTATTATTAATAATAGCAATAAAGACACTTTACATGTATAAATGAATGTACAGCTAAATTTTTATTACAACACTTATGTATAGCCTGTGTAAACAGTTGTACTGGTAACCTGACAATGTGGTCTTTAAATGAACGGAAATAGTTAATAATAATTACTTCCTACATATAAACTACTGTACTGGCACAATGCGTTAAAACACTTACTTGTAGCCTGTGCAATAACTTTATATAGGGATTCGGAAAATTGTTGGTGTGATTTATTATTAATATTAATAATAATAATAATATTAATAATAATACAGATAATAATAATCAATACTTTAAATGTATAAAGTAATATGCAGTTGCATTTTTGTTACAGCACTTATTTGTACCCTGTGCAAACACTTTGTGCAGTGATATTAATATTAATTAATATTTATTAATAATAATCACCAATACTTTGAATATATAAAGTAATATTAATTATTATTTATTAATAATAATCATCAATATTTTGAATGCAATATACAGTTCCATTTTTGTTACAGCACTTATTTGTACCCTGTGCGAACACTTTGTGCAGCGGTATTAATATTATGTAATATTTATTACAAATAATCATCAATACTTTGAATGTATAAAGTAATATTAATTAATATGTATTAATAATAATCATCAATATTTTGAATGCAATATACAGTTCCATTTTTGTTACAAAACGTATTTGTACCCTGGCAAACACGTTATAAAGTGCTGCAAAAAATGTGATGATATATATTAATATTAATTATAATCAATACTCAATATGTATCAAGCAATATACAGTTACATCTTTATTGCAACACTTATTTTTGTAGCCTGTGCAAACTCTTTGTACAGTGCTACAGAAAATGGTGGTAATATTTCTTAATATTATTAATATTCAGTACATTTTATGTTTTATGTAATATATATTCACATTTTTATTACAGTATGTATAACCTTTGCACAGCACTACAGAAAATTTGGTGATATTTATTAATAATCATCATCATCATCATCAATACTTTATATGTATAAAGTAATATGCAGTTAAAATATTGGTACAATACTTACAGTATTTTTAGCCTTGTAAAACACTTTACACAGCGCTACAAACAGTATGGGTGATATTTATTAATAATCATCATCATTACCGTCGATACTTTATATGTATAAAGTAATATTCAGTTAATTGTTTGCTTTAACACTTATTTATAGCCTTGGAAAAAACTTTATGCAGCGCTACAGACAATGTTTGTGATATATTTATTATTATTAATAGTAATCAATACTTTATATGTATCAAGTAATATACAGTTACTTTTTTTATTCCAACACTTAAAGCCTGTAGTCTGTGCAAACACTTTGTACAGCACTACAGAAAATGTTGGTGATAATTATTATTATTATTATTACTATTATTAATTATCATCATCACCATCAATATAATCAATACTTTATATGTAACATAATATACAGTTACATGAAATATACAGTTACATTTTTTCCTACAACACATATTCATAGCCTTTGCAAACACTTTACAAAGCACTACAGACAATGTATGTGATATCTATTAATATTAATAATAATCAAAACTTTATATGTATCCATACAGTTAACATTTTTATTACAGCACTTATAGCCTATAGCACGTGCACCCACTTTGTACAGCACTAAAGAAAATGTTGGTGAAATTTATTATTAATAATAATAATAATAACAATAATAATAATCATCATCATCAATGCTTTATATGTATAACATAATATATAGTTTCACGTTTGCAACAACGCTTATGTATAGCCTTTGCAAACACTCTACGCAGCACTACAGACAATGTTGGTGATATTAATTATTATTATTATTATTATTAATAATAATAATAATAATCATCATCATCATCCACATCATCAATACTTTATATGTATAACATAATATAGCGTTTCATTTTTGCAACAACACTTATTTATAGCCTTTGCAAACACTCTACGTAGCACTACAGACAATGTTGGTGATATATATATAATTATTATAATTATTATTATTAATAATAATAACAATAATAATAATAATAATAATCATCATCATCAATACTTGATATGTAGAACATAATATAGAGTTTTATTTTTGCAACAACACTTATTTATAGCCTTTGCAAACACTCTATGCAGCGCTACAGACAATGTTGTTGATATTTATTAATGATAAAAGATAATAATAATCATCATCATCATCAATACTTTATATGTATAACACAATATAGAGTTTCATTTTTGCGACAACACTTATTTATAGCCTTTGCAAACATTCTACGCAGCACTACAGACAATGTTGGTGACATTTATTAAAAATAATAATAATCATTACCCCCATCTATTACCTTTTGTACCACCACCCCCTTTAGAATGTAAGCTCTACGACCAGGGCCCTCCTATCCCTTCTGTATTGAACTGTACTGTAATTGTGCTGTCCCCCCTCTACATTGTAAAGCGTTGCGTAAACTGTTGGCGCTATATAAATCGTGTATAGTAATAATAATCATCATCATCATCATCAATACTTTATATGTTTTTGCTACAAAACTTATTTATAGCCTTTGAAAACATTCTACGCATCGCTACAGACAATGTTGGCCTTATTTATAAATATTAGTTATAATCAATACTTTAACCGTTTAAAGTGGCATATACAGTTCCATTTGCAAACACTGTGCAAACACTTTATACAGCGCTACAGAAAATGTTGGCGTTATTTTTTTATAACAATAGTAACGATAATAATAATCAAAATTTTATATACATAAACTAATGTACAGTTCAATTTTTATTGCAATACTTATTTTTAGCCTGCTCTGCCCAGCAACTCGATAACGTGAGCACAAATAGTTAACATGCCATCGTACAACTTAGCAGCGATGAAGACTGGGCCAGCATAGTTGAAAGGGTTAATGGATGGCTCTCTCTGCTTCTATTGCACAAGCCCATATACAGAACATATGTGTAAGTCCCTCCAGTGCTCTGTACAGATAATTTTCTGCAATGCACTGCTCTCCTATAGGCCCTACACACTTGTGTAATGAAGTGGAAGTCTTAATGCACTGATGATAAAAGGACGGGAGCCATGGAGGGGTTAAATGAAGCTGCAGTAGGAAGGGAGCTCCGCCTCTGCTTTCAGCACCTGGTCCTCTATAGACAGTTGCCTCAGCAGTAGATTTCAGAAGGGATTGGAGGAAAACAAGAGGGGGAGAGAATGTGACAACTGCCGGCTCTGGCTGCTGCCTTGGGGAGGCCTCCCGCACCTGTCCCTGCCTGTCTCTTGGCCAACACTGTTGTTGAATCAGACACGCAGAGAAACATTCTTATTTGCCAGAGCAGAGCGGCGTGCAGAAGCAAGAACATGACTTCTTCATTCAAGCTGGATTTTCTTCCTGATATGATGGTCGATAGCCGTTTGCTAGTTTCTGACAGAATGTAAGTACAGAGCCAGTTATCTGACAGATCTAGAACTGTGCCATGCTGCATTAATGCCACATTGTTCTTGTGTGTACAGCGACAAGAGAGTAGAGGGGGGATAAAATAAAAAACATCTCTCATCCTGTAGTTGCTCCAGGCTACAGAGTTTTTAGGGAGTGATTTGTGCTTGCAGACATTTCCACTTCACCCTGCATAAGTCATGCATTTGCAATCACTTTGAATTTCTTAATGATGTGTTACTAATTTTCATAAGGAATGTGCTGATCTGATAAAGCAAGCTGGATTTTATTATTTTTTTCATATATTTTTTTTTTTTTTTTAGCCACTTTATGTTTCAACGCTGTGTGAAATTACATTATTAGTCCCTCCACCAGTGCCCTGAATTACAATACATTTCTTTTTTTTTTTATTGTGCTTCATTCCTGCTAGAGATGATGCTTGTGGATGCCAGTAACGCAGTTTAATCCAAAGAGATACACTGGGATTTTTCCACCTTATGATTGGCTACGGAGATAAAGATTAGTAAAGCACATGCTATTAAAACCTCATGCTCAAGTCATGTCATATTCCTATAAAGGTGAAAATCTACGATAGTTTTCCCCACTGTCCTCCTTGAACCGGATATGTGACTACAACTAGAGTGACACTGTTATGGGATCTCATGAGCTAAGTGGGGGATTTACATCGGAATGTGACAGCCCTTTTTATTGTCACAAGAAAACATGAATCTGTCATTAGTGTTTACAGGAATCAATATTTACATGACGACTTTTAACTGTTTGCCGTTGCGACACTCGGCATTGTTTCAAAACTTATGGCACTAATAAATATTATTTTCATGCCAGGAGAAATAATTGCAAACATTTATACAAAGCCACTTGAACACGTCCACATCTGTTAACTCTCATAAAGTCTTTACAGACATGCTTGCGCGTTATGGAGTTACCATAAACCTTTAAAGTATTGCAAAGAGGATGCAGACTGAAGGGTTACAAAAAAAAAGCAACTATAAATATAAGCAAGCGTATGTTCTAATAAGTGACAGCCATGATTCATCTTTATGTCTTTTCGCAAACCCTACGAAGGGCCATTCCAAGTTTTATGATCAATTTTACTGGCAGCAAAACTTTCCCCACTGGTGCTTGCTGCTTTTCTAAGCACATTAGAAGAGGAGCCTTTGAGTGGAAAGACTCAATACTAGTCTATTGTTTAAGCTGTTCAGCCATAGGGGGTTGGGGAGCATAAGCCTTTTATGTGTTAGCCAACTTGTATCATACACAGTATGTCCTCTATAGTACTGTATACCAAACTGCCTGTTTAAAAACATGAGCTCATAGAGAGCAGAGAAAGGGTCCAGGTCGAAGAATGTAGCTGTGCCTTAAAAAATGATAAGCATGTGATGCACAGGACACGAGGACCATTCATAACCTGTTAGGAGCCAAGACAAAGCTTTTGTAGTCTGTACTGTCCCCAGGCTGACCAACTAGTTCACTTACAGTGCCAAGCCCCGTGGACAAGAAGAGGTTAACTTCATAAATAATTACACACTTGAGGTGCACGAAGGTGAACATGAGGTCATGCTGAGTATTGTCTTTCACTGTAACACTTCATTGTGTTTTTATCGTCTGGTCTTACACAGGTGAAATAAATACTCAACAACTACAAGCACCTTAAGTTCAAAGTTCTAGGAAAGGTTCAGTGTGTGCTTGCAAAATCAAGTGCAGCTATTTTAAGGATTTTTTTTTCTTTTTTTTTTTCGCGGAAAAATAAATTCTTGTAAACTGTTGCAGATTGTTTGATTTTTTTTTTTTTTGCGCTGGAGGCTGTAATACGATTGTTATCTGTGTAAACAGCTTGGAATCTTAAGATGATCTATGACCCGCCATCAAAACTGTACATCTAGTGTATGAGAGTAATTTGACTTGTGTTGGCTACACTGGGATTGTTTTCATGGATTATCATGATTTCCATCATTGCATGCCATTAACAAATGACATGAGCAAGCGTACTGTAAAAGATTGAACAGAGGGTTAACATCATTCAGAGAGTTACTAAACTGGTTACACAAGGCTTTAACTGTTGAATGCAGTTGGCAGGCTTGTTAAGGCAGTTACTTTTTTCTTGGCAAACCGTTATAATGGTTGGTAAAAGGGAATAGGCTATATTTGATGTTATGTGAGATGACAATTCCATTATTAAAGGTTTCATGTCCAGTATATAATGTAGGAATGTCAGTGCTACATGCTATTGCTTGCTACTCTTCCTTTTATGAATGGCAATTTTCAATCTGTATGGGTTTTTGGCGACTTTTTATACCATATATGTGATATTCAACGGCAATTTGTCATAATAACATTTGCACATATATTAAATGCAGAAAGTAAAAAAATACAAAAGATAAAGGCAGTTTTGCTTATTAAAAACAAAACCCAGAAAAGTTTTGCTTATTAGAATATCTTTAGCAATGCTGTAAATCGTAGAGATTGATTTAATATGGAAGACCTGTGGCAGGTTGGTTATTCTTGAAGTAGTGCTGTTAATCCCCACATGAGATTCAAACATCAAAAACACACATAGAATAAAGTCATAAGCGTACACATAAATATAGAATGCAATGTATAAAACACAATAGTTGACATATTTAGAAATAAAGACTGCATGGAGTAACTCATCCGGATTTATTATAGCAATTTTTTTATAGGCAACTTTGATAAGGGTTTACTTTTTTTTTTTAAGCGGTTGTTTGCGCACTAGAAGGCTTGTAATCGAAGTTGCCATGTAGACTAAGGCTCAGTAAAGAAGTTGTCCTAACGCTAATGTGAATATTACACTTTGCTGATGATCTGAAAAGCTTGGAAGATATACAGCTTCTCGGAACGCTTCATTTGTCATCCAGACACATAACTGCACTGACTAAATTTGAAGCTGCTATCATTTGTCCATAAAACTGAAATAAATATGTATTGGTGGAATTCTTGTCTTCCTCTGATGTGTGTTGTGCTTGTAATTCGGGCCGCTTTCTCTACAGTTGTTTGCATTGATTCCCATTCATAAATTGGCAGGAGAGTACATCTTAATGTGCTATTATATTTGTAAGTGTAAGCTGCATCTGGTTATAAGTGAAAGGGTTTAGAGATTAATTGTAGCTTCTCAGGGTCATCCACTGTTGACAGCATTTGTCATCTGGATAAAATGTAATTTTCAGTGGGGAGCAAATGGTATATAACATGAATTAAATGCACCTTGGCCTTTGCACATAGCCTTCTACTGTAAATGGAACTATTTTAGAGATAAGTACTGTAGGTGACTTTCTATCTACTATGTATCTTAATCACAATAAGAGTCCCTGTTCTAATAAAATACACACAATGTAAAATAAAAAGGTATATATATATATATATATATATATATATATATATATATATATATATAGTTGACTTTGCCATTCACACAGACTAATGCCAACATAGTACTACAGTACATTGGAGATTGCCTTTCACTCAAACACATTTGTTTCCTGTTGCTTCCAGATAAACCTTGAATAAGTTATGTTCATTGATCACAAGACTTAATCAGGGAAATCAAATACTCTGTGTGTGGCCAACACTGTGTTTGAGTCATCTAACTTTACCATTTACTCAGCATATATTTTAATGTGGCTTAGACGTGAGCTTTGAATGCTATATTTTGATATGGTAAAAGTTCTTTGGTTCTCCTTGAATGAAGCATTTTAAAGCAAACATGGAATCTGCAATAGGGTAAAACATCTGCTTATGGCTGAGCAGAGGCACTAATGAATTTCAGCAGATACAGTACACTGTAATGTCTGTTAGTTTTTGCAATATTGCTAAGTAGGCATAAAAAATGTTGGACATATAATTCTGCAGGTGTTCACTTGTAAAACCACTGAAGTTCTAAGAAACATATAGCCATAGAGAATATTGTGGCAAGATATTTAAGCATTTTAACTTCCAAATATTGTTAATTATCTGATACTGCATGCAGCTGTTTCAATGAGGGGAAAAAAAACCTCTACGAAATCGAATCCATCCTCAGAGCTGTGTTTTAATCTTTATTACGAAGAACATGTTCATAAAAAAAGGCATTGGGCTTCTGTTTATTTCTCTGCAGGTTTGTAAATTGTGAAAACAAAGAATGTTTTCAATGGCCATTGGTCCATGGTGCTGCTCACACCATTTCAAAGCCTAAATGGTAAATGCTTAACACCATAATATATCAAGGAAAGCAACAGTTTGGTTTGTTTTTAATATTTATGTTATTATACGTATATAATAGGTTAAATGTTTATGTATAGTATTCTACGTTTTTTCCATGGATTGTGCACCTTTTTGGTATACATTGGACAGGTACAAGGGATATATGTTGCACATTTCCATGCAGAGCTTGGGAATTCAGACTCAGTACAGTAAAAGCAATTAACTGTAATTCGAATGTGCCTGATATCGCTTTCATAGTCTGGCAGGAATTAAGTGATATGAAAGCTTTATTGAATAGTACAAAAGGGAGAGAAGAAAGTACAACATTTACTAACCCATAGCAACCAACCAAAATACACTGAACAGAAGCCAGGCCAGGAAAAATGGATTTTGACTGGTCAACATGGATACTGCTCTTTGTTCTTTGCCCTTGCCTTTCAAAAAGTTTGATGGTTTTCCATAATACTAAACATAAACATTGCTTGAACACTTGAAAAAATAACATTCCCATCATCCCTAGTTTCATTTATTCTCCATAACAAGCCATTATAAGCAGCTTTCTCAGTACTGCCTGAATATTGATTCCTAGACACAAAAACAAAAAATCCATAAACACCACAGTAAGTAGTGAAGGTAAAGGGAGCTATACAAACATAGAAATTGGATAATAGCATAGAGAAATCGTTTGACCTGGTGGCACCTCTTTCTAAAATGACTTGACTATGTTGGGTAAGATACCTCTGCCTGAAAATATTCTTGGGTCTTGAAAATCCACAAAGATAAATTAGATTTCTGCATCCAACCATATCATTCTTTAATTTCGCAGTAAATGGGAATGCTCCACACAAAACACAATCTGACCTCCCGTTTTTCTACTTTTTTCTGTTTTTTTTATATTAAATTTGTTTTCTTCATAACTATTTTACATAATTTTTAAGCAACCCCATCCAAAAAAATGGAATAGAAAAATATAAATTAGTTACGGCTTTCATTGCTTAGCATGTATAAGGATACGGCTTGTTTTTCTTTACCTAAATGAAACTGTAGGGGACTTTATTGGGTTAAATATTGCATAAAGATGTCTCTCAAGACAGTGCTGTAAGCTATAATGAAAGGGTTTATTTTTGTATACATTCACATACACTCCTCAGTATGGTCTTTTCCAGCTCCCATATACTTTGAACCATGGGGTTATCTTTGTTTTTTTCCAATGCAAAAGCATATGGAGGCTTCCTGACTTTTCGAATGACTATTCTGCCAAGCGAGATGTCCTAAAGTTGTTTCCAACAGTTGTAGTAACAATGCAATCTTCATTTATGTTGCCAACATCTTTCATATTGTGCGCCATCCTACCTCTGTGTGGTTAGATGTCAGTGTCAGTTCTGTATGATCATTTACTTTGAGCCCTCTTATCTGCTCATTCACTCTAGTATTCAGCATTACAGTTTTATCTGTAGATAACATGATGTTATAGGAAATGATTTATGCTTGTTTGCTTACTCAAGTACCAACCTAGTAAGTCAATTGGACAACTATGTAGTACAAACTAAAGATAAGCTTACATATAATGTGACATGATAATTCAGTAGAAATGTCACTGACTTCTGAAAATAATTCAAGAGTTATGCAGTGTACTCTTAATAACCTATGGAGACAGTACATACATTTTCACCTTCGAGCTGTGGTTCTAAACAAACCAATTTGTAATAATGGCATACCTACTGTTCAATAGTAGTATGCTTTTATGATACAAGAATGAAAGAGAAGAAGCAGTTTTGGTTATTTTTTAGAAGTTATTTTATAATACGCATTTTTTGTGGCATGTGTACCTTTTTTATACACATTGGGCAGGTATAAGAAATTCTGCGGTTTATTAAAATGATCTTTAGATGTCACCTCCAAGTTTTAGGTGTTTTAGGAAACAAATTGAATAGCTATGTTCAAGTTATTTAATATAATCAATGGGTTCACCTTATAAATAGTTAAAGTTTATTAGGGCAGCAAGTATACACACACGAAGGGCCATCAGGTAGTGGAAATACCAGGGGAGTACTTGGTAGAATCCATTGCTACATGGGTTATACAGTATAGAGAGAAACATTAAGGTACAACTATTTTCACATGCATTCCGAAACAGCTACTGAGGTAATGCCTCTCTCCCGGGGTTAATAAAGCATGCAGCATGGTGCTTTTAAATGCCACGTTGGCAAGATAGGCTAGTACAGACATTGCCCGCTCTGATGATTACAAAGACAAAACATAACAGTTCATCCATTCACATTACCTGCCACCTCAGTCAAGTCTATACTGCTTTTTGACTGCAGTGACATTAAAGTTGCCTAAGCACTCATCCATCATGGCTCTTGGACAAGCAAGGTTTTTTTTCACACTTGTTGGTGAGCAAGACAACAAACAAGACAAGTAGGCAAACCTGAAAATACCTGAGCCAGCAATTTTCTGACAGTTTTTTTGTGTTTCACTGAAAATCTAGGATGATGCATAATAAATTATCAGGTCAGTTCTATTGTCAGATACTGACTCAATATTGTAGATGTCATTAATACATTTAGGAATATGCGGTCCACTTTCAAATAGATTTGGCATGTTGGTGGATAATTGTAGAAATATTTTTTTGGTTTTCAAATGTCTTTTTGCTGCGTAATTAAACATATTGACACCTTTTATCAGATGAAATTGAGATAAAAATTATAGGTGCTAGAAGTGTGCAAGCTATCATACAAACATTTTTGATTCTGATCATTGAAGATCTTAAAGGAACATGTAATCCATTACGATTTACTCTATTATAAAGGACCTGTGGTCATGAAATACTGTATTTATTGGCGTATAACACTCACTTTTTTACCCTGAAAATAGAGGGTAAACTGTGCCTGTGTGTTATACGCTGGGGGCCGTGGAAAGTTGTTTTCCTGAAATTTCCCTCTTAAAGTTAGGGTGTGTGTTATACGCATGTGCGTGTTATACGCTGATAAATACGATATGTGGTTCTATAGGTATTCCTGTGGTTTGTTGTTTTACCAATATTTATGAGCCAATAAAGAAGCCACAAATATTTGCTGATGTTCCATCATCTGTGTATTATGTTTACATGATTTGTCAGTTAATGGGCACCTGGTCTTCAGCTGGCAAGTGTAGACCAACATAGAGCAGCAAGTGTCTTCCGTTACATGTAAGATAAGCCTAAATGCCTAAAGTTGAATGTAGCACGTACTCAGCAGCCAAAGAGAACCTAATGGATAGAAGAGTGGAAAGTGGAAACAAGAAGAAAGAGAACATTTAAAAAGTCTCTAAAAGCATGTGAAATATAAACAATAATATTATGAAGAAAAATTGTTTATTATTTTTTAGTAGACGAAGTATAATGTTCTTGAACCCAATCTAATTTTATTATATGTTTGCAGTGCACCCAAACTTTTCATAAATAACTGTTCTTGGCAGCTAAATAGCCCATCTTTACACCTACTCCTATCAGTTACAACTATTGTACAAGTTTCTTTAAATCCCTAACCTGGAATGGTCACAGCCCACGTTGTTATTGTTTGTAAAAATAATAGCATTTTGGCCACGTTTTCCATGTACAGTACATTCCCAGAGCAATTAAAATGATCCTTTGACTAAGTTCCCCACCAATATCCCCCCCCTCCTTCCTCCCCAATCCTTCTTAATCACTCCCTCCTTCCTTCAGCTCCTAAGGTGACTACATTCATTCCCTCCTCAATTTTGTCCCCTGATTTGAACACCCAATATTTCTGGGGAAAATAAAAGTGCTGAATTACATCCAAAGTGATGCCACGGTGAACCAAAATAGAAGTAAGTTCAATCGTCCAACACTGGCATACTCTAAGGACGCGTACACACGACCAAATACATCTGTTTAAATCGGTCTGGCAGACCGATTTAAACAGATTTGTCTGCTGGGATGTATTGGTTTGATCGTGTACACACGATCAAACCAAAATCCCCACCGGCAGACAGCGTGGTGACGTGGCGGTGACGTTGACGCCGCCACGTCACCGCACCAGGAAGTAAAACACTTCCGCGCATGCGTCGAATCCATTCGACGCATGTGCGAGCAGATATGTCTGCTGGTTAGCGTACTAACCAGCAGACATGTCGGATGGACGGATTCCCAGCCAACAGATTTTAAAGCATGCTTTAAAATCTGTCGGCTGGCCAAATCTGTCTGTCCACCCGTACACACGATCTAATCTGTCAGCTGAAACGGTCTGGCAGACCGTTTCCAGCAGACAAATTTGATCGTGTGTACGCGGCCTAAGGTATCTGGCAACTCTCAGATGTTGTTTTTTTTGTGCCCATTCCCATGGATATTACCACAACAGCCACTGCACTGATATTGCACACTAGTTGCAATGGTGCAATGTGGAACTATTTTTAATATAATTCAGAATGGCACCCCAATAGACCTTGCCAACTGTGTACATTGACGCAATGCACTATGTGCGCTGCAGTGCGAAACAGATCTGATTTATGGACAGCTGATCTGCTTGACAGACTATTCATTTTAATTGTTCTACCCAATGCAAAGAATGTTGATGTGCAAAAAAAAAAAAATTTGCTTTTAACTCACTGCAAATCAACAGTAATGTGTGAACCTAGTCTAAGGTTTCATTCAGATTGGTTCACTAGCTTTTCTAAGCCCAAAAAAGTCATCTGCGAAGTATAACACCTTTTATACCTCCCAGATCACTTTTACCTGTGTGTAGATGTTCCTGCTCTAAAGACAGGTTTAGTTGCATTTACATGCACTTACAAGCATTTAGAGTATCTAATCATATACTGTTAACGTTAAAACAGAACTAGACTCAGTACATCATATGACTCATATAGCACACCAGGTATAGAGCAATATAAATGTACATAAGATTACATAGAAATTACTGTCTCAGGCCTCGTACACACAACCGTTGTCCTCGACATAATCCATCAAGAAGCTTGGTGGCAGAGCTTTTTTGTCAAGGAAAATGGTCGTGTATGTTTTTCGATCGAGAAAACTGTTGTGGATCTCGACGAGAAAACAAGTTCTCTTTTTTCTCATCGGGAGTCTCAATTTCCTCATCCTGTTTCTCGTCGGGCTGGTTTACGACGAGAAACACATTCGTGTGTATGCTTAGAAACCTGTGCATGCTCAGAATAAAGTATGAGACGGGAGCGCACCTTCGGTAAAAGTAGCGTTCGTAATTGAGATAGCACAATCGTCACACTGTAACAGACTGAAAAGCGTGAATCGTCTCTCACCAAAATTTTACTCAACACGCAGTAACATGAGATTAGTAAAAGCAGCCCCAAGGGTGGCGCCAGTGGAATAAAACCTCTCCTTTATAGTGTCATCGTATGTGTTGAATGTCACTGCGTTTGATAACGGTGAGATTTTGTCTTGACAGTGTGTATGCAAAGAAAGCTTGACAAGATTCTGGACCAGCCTGACAAGGAACTCGTCGAGGAAAACTATGTTTCTTTTACGACAAGTTTCTCGGTCGTGTGTATGAGGCCTCATACTGGCTTTATTGTCAGGCACAGCAGAATACATGCACAGAACCCAGCAAGAAACAGTTGAAAGATACAGGAGCCAGTCAGGCAACCATGCCGGGCTGTTAGAAGACAATGGGTTACAGTGCTCATCTCCAGTAGACCCTGCCATCACCAGACAGTGTTTTACCCCCCCCCCCCAATTTATTAGATAGGTGGTCTTACTGATCCTAATAGAGAATTATACAGCTAGACACTTAATTCGAAAATTGGAGATTTGCATTTGACTCTAGCTACTTATTATTTTGAGGCCCCTTTCACGTGGGCACCTCCGTGGAATGGAATCTGCTTTCTCAGCAGTGGATCGCTTTGTTGATTGCTGCTTTGCTGGTAGATGACAGGTCCATCTCTGATCACTGTGAAGAGTGGAGACGGACACAGTCCGGATCTCCTCTATGGGAAAAATGGGTGAAAACTGACCGCCTGTCCATTTTCATCCACTCATATCCGATTCGATCCACCAGACGGATGGAAAATAGGACCACCATCTATCTAGATTTGGCAGACAGGATTGGATCATATAGCAACGGATGTCAGAAGACATATCACCACTGACATCCACCACTACATAGGGGAGACTAGAGGGTTCGATCAGGTCCCCCTGAAAAACTGACAGGCGGACTTGATTGGACAGCCCATGTGAAAGGACCCTTACATGATTTTTTTCAGTGCTTGTACATTTGCTTTATTATGGGCTCATCTTTAATTGCCCAGGTTGGTGACAGGTTTACTTTAATTGGCAGGCTTAAATCTATTATCTTAGGAGAAAATGGTCTGTTTTTCAGTGCATACAGATGATCTCTTTTAATGACTTGCTGTATATCTTTACGTGTTTATTCTATAAACATTAGGTGCAGGATAATCTCAGAAATAACAGTGCACTGTATGAACAATAAATGTCAAAGAAAGACTAGTAAGCAGTGCAATTACAAGCAATTCAAGTAGTCCAGTCAATTTTAAGCTGTGTTTGTATAAGCAGTATAAATAGTTTTAGATGGATATGTGTTCGTCAGTGTGAATAGTCCTTAACAAACATACTGCATCACGCGACCAAATTCCTTAAGAATGCAATTGTAACAAGCAACGTAGAGTGTCATTCCCAAGAGTAGCAATTAAAAATGGCTGCTTTTGTCTGCTTTGGCATGTTAATTTGCTGAAGACATGCTATGCTGAATGTTATGTTCTGTAAGTAAGGAATGTAGTGTGTTGTAATGATAAGGTATAGTACAATAAATTATTAACAAGGACTATATGTGTGATAGCCATTATCCATCATTAGCAGCTAGTTATATATTATTGCTGCTAGCAGATTTTTTTAATGAGTTATCAATTTTACAAAAATAATTAATAATAACTTTCATACACTGTGTATTTAACAACTATGGGGAATAAAACATGGTAATTTTAGCCTCACATTGAAAATCTAATGCTGTATGTGTTTTACTACCAAGAAAAGGAACACTGGCTCTCTATTTAAAACATCTATGGGGTTAATTTACTAAACCTGGAGAGAGAGTGCAAATTCTGGTGCAGCTATGCATAGTAGCCAATCAGCTTCTAACTTCAGCTTGTTCAATTTAGCTTTGGAAGGAAACAAAAAGCAAAACCAAAAAAAAGTGGAAGCTGATTGGTTTCTATACAGAGCCGCACGCGATTTTGCACTCTCTAGTTTTAGTGAATCAACCCGTTATGTGGTTCAAGCAATGAGGTAAGCTAAGCAAGTGGCTGCTGTTCAGTGAATAAAGTGTAAATAAACCATGTTGGTTTATCATGGGGAACTCTACCCCTATGGCATCTGTTCAAAGAGTAGAACAAGAAGAATCTGTCTATTGAATAACATAAAATAAACAAAAGCAACTATCCCAACCCAACACGGATTACAGCAACTGCTATGTACCACTGCTGCCCTAGCCTAGGAGGATGAAAAGAGCATGCTACCTGAATTAGTAAATGGAAACTGAATGTATTTCCTGGGCTAAAACTCACAGCTTCACCCTTTTAGAGCATTTGGTTGGAGACAGTAGAATGCTTTACCAAGGTTTGAGGATTAAGGGATACACTCCCTGCAGGTTCTACTTTACCCACAATCAGATATTGTTTTATACTTAAGTGGAGTAGTTCATTAGACAGTGCCTGTGTCTATTCTGGGAACAATTCCCTTTCTCTTCCTGTCACACTGACTGGTGCCATTAGGACAAGAAGAAAGTGAACATATATATATAAAATATTTTTAAAGTAAATCTATGAATGGTTCAAATGTCTATCAGGTTTTCATTGCTGCTTCTGACTGATGCCACTAGGAAAAAAAGCCCTGTACACATGGGCCGAATGTTGGAAGACAACGGGCGTTTCAAAAAAAAGTCTGACATTCGGCCATGTGTATGTCTGTCTGTCTGACAGAAGCTGGCCATTTGGCCGACTTCTGTCGGACGTGCATGTTGGAAAACCAGCAGCCGACCGTCTCCCGATCAGTCCAATGGTGGAGAGGGCTTATCGGAGTGTTCTGGCGGGGGATCGTCCTCCTGTCGGAACACAACAGCATAGCGGGCGAGATCGCTGGACTAACCTCACATGGTTAGTACAGCAGCTCCGACCAAAGCTGTCAGTTGTTTTCAAAAGAACTGTAGTGTGTACCCGGCTTAAATCGCTACAATGAGAACACAGACTACAGGAAAAATGTGTCAGATGTTCTCACTTTATGTTTTGGCTGGAGCTCTACTTAAATTCAGTTCTCACATGTGTTTTTTTTTTTTGTACTGTTAAAGTGTATCTCTAGGCAATACCTTATTTTGTAGTATTGGGGTAGAAAGGGGATGGGTTAGACCTCCCCTCTAGTGGTTCTAGTGACCATTGTTGGAAAAGAAAGTGAGGGGAAATCAAAAATGTTCCCTAGAAAGTGATATAAAGGGAAATCTTTTAATGGGCACAATAAGAAGTTACTCCCCCAAGAGATTAAAGGGGAAAAAAGGAAAGGGAAAGTAAAGGGAAACATCCCCATGATACACAGACAGCAAAAAAAAACCTGTGAGGGGTGTTTAACCCTACCCTACAAAACTTAAAAGTTTTGACTATACATACACTTTAAGTATTACACATTTTAGAATACGTAACACTGAACATCTTTTTTTTTAAGTGTTAAAAAGCTTTGATATCTCATCGTTCTCTTCCATTAGCTTGCTACACCTCAAATGACTTGGCAAGCAGTAAGCCTACACATGCTGTTTGTCATATCAGCTGCCAGACTTTTATACAGTAGTTCCTAAACATGAACTTTACCTGAATCCCAGCTCTAAATATATACTACTTATTTCTGGAGTGAGTGAGAGTATAACTTTTCAGTTTCAGTAGCTTGCGCATAACAGTTGCATGTGAGAGAGAATAAAATGCTGAATTTATAAGTAATACAAAAAAATAGGTATCTTTAAATAATTAAATGCAGACAAATATACATCTTTAAAAACTACCTTAGTAAAAGTAGCCAGTCAAGATTTAACAGCCACTGCTGGACATTATTTGTAGTATTAGCATGCTTAATAATAACATCCAAGTTCACCTCAATCACCTCAATCAGACGTTATAAGTCCATTTTATATTTTCTTTTACTAGGTATACAATATAATTTACATGTAAAACCTATCTGGAATTTTGCTGCATTCCAGAAGACACATGAGAAGGGGGGACTGGTTTTGGATGCAGGGTAAAAGAAATTAGAGTGTGTGGATTGTGACAGCTGCCAGAGGAGGAATAGTGCTGGGCATAGGAGTGAAATTTATATAACAACAAGCCAGGATTGGGGGAAAATGCTATAAAGTGTTAGGTGGAGAAGAGAACACTATTAGGGAGCAAGGACACTACTGATAAAAGGGGAAATGGAGAGAGCATATTACAGGGTGGAGAAAATAGGAATCAGACCTGGAAAGAAAGAGCTGGATGGAGAAATACAGGCTTATGTCTGGTCCGTCCAGGGTGGTGCACTGTTGTTAGTAGATACTCTCTTAGTTTAGCTTTTTAGACATTATCATGACAAAGTGCCTTTCCCCCCAAAGGTTGTTCTTAATTTATATAAGGATATGGGGTGGGGGAGTGTTTATCAATTAATTAAAGAAGTATGTTTTTTTTCTCCTAATCATACTTACCTAGGTGGATGCAGCATCGGTCCGATGCTGCATTTGTCCCTTGGTGTCTCTACACTGAGAACCGTGCCACGAACACTGCCGATGGCTCAGTTCTCTCAGCTCCCTGAGAGAAGAGCTGCTGACTGTCAATCCACAGCTCTCCTGCTCTGTTCCTCCATGCTCATGGGAGTGCTAAGCTGTGGAAGGGAAGGGAGCGGCTGTCTCAGTGTCTCAGTGGCTCGCTGAGAGAGTGAGATTGCTTCAGTCCAGGCACCTGGTGGATGACGCATTGCCTGGACTGAAATTGGTGACATCAGCAGAGAGCGGACTTCAGACCACCCTCTGCTGAAGATGGGTCACAGGAGTGCAAAACAAATTGCACTCCAGTAACCCTTAGGAGAAGCCCAGCCAAATGAGCCCAGGATGGACTTCTCCTTTAATTAGGAACTGATAAGAGATAGAGGATGAAAAAGGAAACATTCACACTAAAATCGAGTACACACTACAGTTTATTTTTTTTGTGCAATCCAGCGGGTTGCATCAAAGATACCTGTCAGCTCCGGTCAGAGCCGCTGTACTAAAAATGCAAGATTAGTCCAGCGATCTATCCACTGAGCTGTTGTGTTCTGACAGGGGGACGTCCCCCTGCCCCCACCAGAACACTTGGATTTGCCTTTGGCCGAGAGCGCTGATTGGGAGTTGGTCGGCTGCCATATCAGCAGGGACCAGCTGAGTTTCAAACAGTGCGTGGCCCTTCCTGGAAAACTTTTGTTGCTTAGTAACTGCAGATAATTGACTGCAGCCCCTGATCAGTGTATTCTGAGAGCTGTGGGAGCTGCCGTTAGAATACAATGTCCCAGGGTTCACTGGGAGAACGAAAAATCTGACCATCTATGCTCAGCAAACCACTAAAGCCTAGTACACACAGGCCGAATGTCAGACAGCATGGGCCAGTTAACTAGAAACTGGCTGACATTTGGCCTGTGTGTACTGGCTTTAGTGGTTTGTACTATTCGGCTGGCTTCTATGGAAGGGCCATGTCTGAAAAGGGTTTCCCGATCATCAATCTCAGCCAATGGCTAACTGGAGTATTCTAGTGGGGGGCTGTCCCCCTAGCAGAACAGAATAGAATAGCAAGGGTGATCACTGTACTTACATTGGATAATTAGTATACAGGCATACCCCACTTTTAAGTACACCGTGGGGTTTATTTACTAAAGCTGAAAAGTGCAAAATCAAGCTCACTTCTGCATGTAAACCAATGAGCTTCCAGGTTTTATTACCAGGCTTAATTGAACAAGCTGGGGATAGAAGCTCATTGGTTTCTATGCAGAAGTGAGCCTGATTTTACGCTTTCCAGCTTGAGTAAATAAACCCCATTGTGTACTTAAAAGTGGGGTATGTCTGTAGTGGCTCCTTCTGAGCTGTCATGTTTTTTTTTTCCGTTCAGCCCTGTAGGGTTGAATGAAAAAAAAAAAAACTACTAGTGTGTACTAGGCTTTAGACTGCAGAGCCAAAAAAGATAACATGGATGGTAGATCTATAGATATACAGTAGGTTTGACAATTGTGCGTTTAAATTAATGTGACATATTATAGTGGAGTGCAGGATGGGTTTTACACGGACAATGGTTTTAGGAAATCTCTTGCAAGATAGAAATCTTCTATAGACACTAAGCTGAAATTAGGAGAGTTGAGGTTTTTCAGGTGCACTGTTCTGCTGAGCTAAGGGTTCATGACACCTAGACATCTGAAGATGTACATGTGTCCCTATTTGTAGGCATGATAGGCTTAAGCTGGCAATATTGGTCAATGCTGCTTCCTTAGGCATTATGTTAGGAAACAATGAAAAGAGGGAATGATAGTCCCAGGGATACTGCACTGTTGACTTGGGATGGCAATAGAACCAGGTACAATATGATTCTAACCAAAGGGTTGTAAACACAAGGAAACGATATGGTTGAGCTGATAATTAAAAACTCAAATGAAATATATGTAAAATGAAAGTTCTTGAATTGATATTTAATGGCAAATGATTTCCTTTTGAATTATATGGCGTCTTGTTCATACTTGCTTGTATAGATTTAATTTTGGCTACTTCTGAACGGCCACAAAATATACAACAATAGAATACTTGTTTTTTTTTGGATTTCAGGTAACTAGAGATTATTTTTGGTATTAGAAGACAAGATAAACTAATACAAATACAGGCTTTTAAATTAAACTAAACTTTAAATTAAACAGCATTATCCTCCCATAGGAAAGACACAGTGGTGGCTCTTGCCTAACAAAAGAAGTAATGAAAATCACTGAAAAGGAGAAATCCCAAGTGATTATAGAGCAGCCATGTAGATTTGCATCCAGATTGGATGTGTTATAATCGCACAGCTCTCCAGGTATCTGTTTGGGGAATAAGGTTTCTCAATTTAGACTCTATGGTTTTGTAAGTGTCATTATCTAAATGGCAAGTGCAGGGGTCAAATAAACTTTGATAAATGAGAGGTAGCCTGATTACCAATAAATGCACATCTAATTTCATCTCTGCTCACAAGCCCACAGTGTCAATCACAGGTCCTGTGTTGTGTACACCTGAGCCATGGGTGTTGGCTGCCCCTGAAACCCATCACTCCCACAACAGTTTCCATTAGTACAAACATGAAGTCACACACCACTGATCCAAATAGCTCAAAACGATGTTATTAATCCAGCAGAAATGGGGACACACCCCAGCAGGCGGTGAATTGCATCAGAAGGATTCATGGGCAACGTGTCCTCATTTCTGCTGAATTATTAATGCTGCTTTGAGCATTGTGGATCATAAGTTTGTGACCCAAAATTAATTGATATATGTCCCTGCATTTGTAAGGCAAACTTAGGTTAACAGCGGTATATGTGTTATCTCTCGCAAGCTTGAGTTGCTGTATTGATGGATGGTCATAAAGCAGCAGAACCCTTTCCTTAACCTGAGCATCAGGTGGCTGAACAGTCAATGTTTTATTCGGTATTTAAATAGGAACAATATACAAGCAAAGTGAAATCAGAAAATAGTACAATTGATATAATATGGTTTGGTACACCAACTAAAAGCAAATGCCGATATAAGAAACTAAGCTGATTATTATGACACAATATTGCTCATACCATTAACATTTTTATACATTTTTTGTCATAAAGTGGGAGCCTGGGTTAAAGCGGTAGTAAACTCTGCTTGATCACATGTACATACAGGTAAGCTTATAATTAGGCCTAACTGTAGGTACAATGAATATCTCCTAAACATGCACCGTTTAGGAGATAATTACAAGTTCTACAGCTGGTGACTGAATGTGCTGTCAATCCACAGCGCTGTGCTGCGATCATCCAAACACCCAACAGAAATGTACCGCTGCTCCAGGCCGGTGCACTTCCACTTGCCCCTATAACCTACTCACTGGAGATGCCGGTCCGGTTCACAGCTGACACACTAGGAAAGAAAGATGGATGACCGCACTCTACCATGCAAATGATCCAAACACTTTATTGTCTTCATGCCTGTCTTTGTCAAGCTCTGATCATGTTTTCATGATGGATTTCTACAATAAAAATGTGATTGTTCTTCATTCAAACTGAACTTCGTATGCATGGGGAAAAGCAGCGACACAATGACCACAAATGGTAGCAAAAAGATTTATCACAATAATACACTTTCCTCCTTGCACTCTCATTTCTTTTGGCTTATATACCAAGGACAAGAATGTTTCTCGCAATGTACAGTTATGATGAAGCATATTATGGTGGTACTGTTGTTATGCCTGCAAAAAAAAAACTGCCAGAAGGTAACGCCAATTACTTTATGCTTTTGTAATACCATCATATTTGTCTTTGAGATGTAAGTATAAAAGCATTGGCATAATGCTATCCAATAAAGTTGTACTTAGTGAGTTAAATGTAGGCTGCATGCTACATATGGACTTCATTTGGGTCATTAAATATTGAGAGTTTTAAGTTGTGCAAATTAGTTAAATCATATACCACAAGCTGTATTGCAATGTCCTGCCAATTTCAATGTCAATGATGCTTTAAAAATGAGTTATTCTTGTAGACAAGGAATCAGTTGGTTTTTCATGTGATGATCATTAGAGCTGGCATTTAAAGACATAAACTTTGCTCAGATAACCAACGTCATCTATTATATGGAAACATTAGAAGCCAGTGCATACGAATTTCCCTGACAGAGAACAGTTTTACAGAACACAAAGGCTGCTTGACTGGGCTTTGGTTTGAATGGATTTGTGGTTCATTTAAAGTGATGGATAAACAGGTTATTAAGGGATTTAGTATGTTCTGACAAAAGACTCCAATTAGCATGTACATGATATTAATCACCTTTCCTCTTAAGAGCTGACATGTCTGTACAGGCTTCATCGCCATATATTTAAAAGGCAATTTTTACATGTCAGTTATATGTAAGGGTACCTGTCATCTCTACACTTAGGAACATTAAAGCAGATCTAAGCTCTAAGCCCTGGATGACATTTAGGGTTCTATTCACTAAAGGCAAATAAACTGTGCATTTTGCAAAGTGCAGTTGCACTCTCCAAGTGCAGTTGCTCCAAAGCTTAGTAAACCTTCACTTTGCAAATAATACCCAATCACGTGCAAGGAAAATAAAAATAAGCATTATTGTTTGCACATGATTTGATGATGAAAGTCAGCAGAACGTTTGCTCATTTACTAAGCTCTGGAGAAAATGCACTTTGCAAACTGCACAGTCTACTTGCTTTTAGTAAATCAAATCCTTTGTTTTTTTTAACCACTTGCCACCCGTGCTATAGCCGAAATACGGCTTAAATTGCTAGAAGGGCGTCCATAGATGTCCTCCTGCTCTCGCATTTTTCGTGCGCCCCCTAGATCGGGTGAAGGGACATTCACAGCAGGTCCTTTACAATGTGATCAGCTGTCAGTCAATGACACCCGATCATGGAAATAAACAGATGCCGGTTATCTTTTTTTTCTTCATGCTGTTAGCAATGTTTATCCTCATGACGCATCACAGGAAGCACCCTCATGGCTAAAATAGGATAGAATTAGAAATAGACTTGAAAAACAACATTAATAGGTCACTGGGACCAGATGGCTTGCACCTGAGGGTCCTTAAGGAACTCAGTCAAGTAATTGCCAGATCATTGTTCCTAATTTTCACAAACAGTCTACTGACTGGAATGGTACCAACAGATTGGAGAAAAGCCAATGTTGGCCCAATATTTTAAAAATTTCCAAGATACATCCCTGAGAATTATGGACCAGTTAGCCCAGTGTTTCTCAATTCCAGTCCTCACGCCCCCCCAACAGGTCAGGTTTTCAGGATTTCCATTATTTTGCACATGTGATTTGATCAGTTTCACTGCCTTAGTAATTCCCACAGCCTTTTCATCTGAGGGAAATCCTGAAAACATGACCTGTTGGGGGGGGGGGGGGGGGGGCGTGAGGACTGGAATTGAGAAACACTGAGTTAGCCTAACATTAATAGTATACAAAATCTTGGAGGGGACGATAAGGGACTATATACAAGATTTTAGTGATAAAAACTGTATCATTAGCAGTAATCAGCATTGATTCATGAAGAATCGTTATTGCCAAACCAACCTAATAACCTTTTATGAGGAGATGATCTGCCATCTAGATAAAGGAAGGCCCGTAGATGTGGTGTATCTGGATTTTGCAAAGGCATTTGATACAGTTCCCCATTAATGTTTACTGTACAAACTAAGGTCTGTCGGCATGAACCATAGGGTGAGTACTGTACATGGATTAAAAGATGGCTACATGGGCGAGTTCAGAGGGTAGGGATAAATGGGGAGTACTCGGATTGGGCCAGTGTGGAAAGTGGGGTCCCTCAGGGTTCTGTTCTGGGGCCAATCCTTTTTAATTTATCCATAAACGACCTGGAGGATGGGATAAACAGCTCAATCTCAGTATTTGCGGATGATACAAAGCTAAGCAGGGCAATAACTTCTCAGCAGGATGTGGAAACCTTGCAAGAAGATTTGAACAAATCAATGTGGTGAGCAACTACATGGCAAATGAGGTTTAATGTTGAAAAATTTAAAAAAATGCATTTGAGTAGCAAAAATATGAATGCAATCTACTCACTAGGGGAGAACCTCTGGGGGAATCTAGGATGGAAAAGGACCAGGGGGTCCTAGTGGATGATAGGCTCGGCAGTGGCATGCAATGCCAAGCTGCTGCAAGTAAAGCAAACAGATTATTGGCACACCTTAAAAAGGGAACTAACTCCAGAGATAAAACAATAAGGATGTGGAATTCTCTTCAATAGGCAGTGGTTTCAGTGGGGAGCATCGATAATTTAAAAAAATATATTAGATAGGCACCTGAACGACCACAACATACAGGGATATACAATGTAATACGAACATGAAAACACACGCATAGGTTGGACTTGATAAACTTGTGTCTTTTTTCAACCTCACGTAGTATGTAACTATATGTAACTATGAGAGCGTTAAGGGAAAAAAAAGCTGCAGCTTCTGTTAGAGGAATTAGAGGGACATCAGTCCCCTTACACCCTCAATGTGCTGCAAATCAGTGCCACCTATCAGTGCCCAACAGTGCCTCATATCAGTGCTGCCAATCAGTGCCTCATCATCAGTGCTGCCTATCAGTGTCGCCCACCAATGCCTATAAGTGCCCATCAGTGCCACCTATCAGTGCCATCAGTACCACCCATCAGTGCAGCCTCATTAGTGCCTCCTGATCAGTGCCCACCTGTGCCGCCTCATCAGTGCCCATCAGTGCACTCTAACAGTGCCCATCAGTGCCACCTATTAGTGCCCATCAATGCCGCCTCAGTGCAGTATATCAGTGCTCATTGGTGCAGCCTATCAGTGCCCACCAGTGCAGCCTCGTCAGTGCACATAAGTGAAGGAGAAAAATTACCTGTTTGTAAAATGTTATAATAAAATATGAAAAACGTTTTTTTTTCAAAATGTTAGCATAAAAATGCATTAAATACTACAAAAAAAGCTCTATTTGTGTGAAAAAAATGATAAAAATGTCATATGGGTTCAGTGTAGTATGACCGTGCAATTGGTATTCTAAGTGTGGCAACGCTGAAAGCTGAAAATTGGCCTGGGCAGGAAGGGGGTCCAGAAGTGCCCAATAAGCCAGTGGTTAAAGCACTGTACAGTATATTGCAAATTAACTGTTATGACTAATTTTTAATAAATTCTGATCTTCAAACAATTAACAGCTACATTGTGAGTGTTTTATGCCCATTTACTTGGCAGAGAGGTCCCAGGCACATCTCGGCGGTGTTTCTATTCTCAGTATGGAATAATGATTTCAGTCGCTTTAGAGTTAAACTTGAACAGTTTTATTGCACTTGTGCATAAAGAATACTTGGACTTGCTCCAATGGGCTGCAATTTATTGCTCAGCATGAGCTTTCTGTGGACCAGCAGTGGACCATGCCTGCACAATGTGTGTCAACACGACCACTTGTAATTGACAAGGACACCTATGACAGGTGACAATGCAGGAAACAATTGGGAGACAGTTGCCAAACCATAATAAGGAGAGCTTTAATGACAGGATTGCCAGGTTTTATTTTAATAAAAGCTACAGATTTAAAAATGTTGAAACAACTGTTGAAATTACATTCGCTAGTTAAAGCATATAGGAGGTTTCAGAGATTAGGTTTAGATCCACTTTAAATCTGTTTTTGAAGAGTGTTAATTGACTGTATATTAAAGCTATAAAATCAATATATATTAGCAGCGTTAAATACACGCCGCCAAGATTTATTAGGTACCATCATTTAGCAGATATATGCACGTTAGGTTTAGAAGACTGTTCACCCATTCATGGTTGCAGTACAACTGCTCTTGCCATGGCATTTGATGTACAAGGCAAAAGGGAGAACCTTTTTCATTAACATTTTTCAGATAGAATACTTGACAGAAATCAATAATTTGTAAAATGTAAGGCATGTTTGTCAGTAACAAACACGTTACATTTTAACATTTAGTCAGTGTGTAGTATACTATTGATTTTCAATAATGTATGCAGGCTCACTGTTTGTGTACTTAGGTAGTTATATGAACAAAATGGAACTTTAAACTAACAGTCTTATGTATAAGAAGTGAGATTAATATTACAGAGTAATATTTAAAGCCAAACTCTGGGAAATGTTTTAACTCTAATGTGGAGTGGGGCTGGGCCCATGCTACAAGGGTTAATTGCTCATTTTGTCTAGGGAAGAGGAGAAACCATTTTACTTATCTGATCCTCTGCTCCCCCAGAAGATAGCACTTTTTCTATACTCCAGTGGTGGACTACCTCTCTGAATTATCATGCCCTTTCAGGGCTATAGACTCTGCTTTGGTCTTGATGAAGTCAGGACCCTAGGCTGCTGGAGCGTGGGGAGAAGAAGCTATAAAGATTGTTCTAGCTGCAGGGATTGTACATCTTCTTGTTTTGGTTCTTCTAGACCAGGGATCTCCAAACTATGGCCCTCCAGCTGCTGTGGAACTACACTTCCCACGAGGCATTGTAAAACTCTGACATTCGTAGACATGACTAGGCATGAGGGGAATTGTAGTTCCTGAACACCTGGAGGGCCATAGTTTGGAGACTCCTGTTCTAGACCAGTGGTTTCCAAACTGCAGGCGGGGGCCAGATGCGGCCCTTTGCTTGCCTTTATCCGGGCCTTGGGACACTAGTCCTCCCACTGATGTGATACCATATTCCTCTCACCAACATCAACAATGGGACATTATTCCTACCACTGAAACCAAAAATGGGTCACTATTCCTCCCCTACCTTCCCACCCCCACTGGCTACCGCCTAAATTCCAAAAAACGGTAAACTGGCCCTTTGTTTAGAAAGTTTGGAGATCCCTACGCTAGACCTAAATGACAAATGAACCCTTGCAATGAAGAGAAACACCCGCTGCACTATTTAGAATTTAGCTTTAACATCTTTGTACAGCTCAGTTTTCTGTCTCAAGCCCTGTACACACGGCTGGGAATCCCATCGGGAAACTTTGGTTTTCCGAACTGGATTCATGGCAAGCTTGCCTTGCAAAGCCGTGTATACAGACGGCCACTCAAAAGAACCGCCGTTCTTTTGAATGGCAAAAACGCGGTGACGTCATCGACTACGACGAGCCGGCATCTTGTCACATTACATTCCGTCGCCACCATCTTGCTACGCCCCACACTAACTTTGTATGCTACCGCGCATGCGTTGAAGTGTTATTATGCATGCACGTTTTTGGACACTCAGGTAAGCATACAGACGACCGGTTTTCTCAGCAGGAAACACTCGAGAAAATAGAGAGCAGGGTTCTCTATTTTCCCGTCAGGATTTCCATCTGTTTTCCTGACGTGAAAACTGCTAGGGAGCATACACACGGCTGGGAGTCCCAGCCAAACGCTCTCCTGGCAGTTTTTCTGCCAGGAAAACCGGTCGTGTGTATGAGGCTTCAGGTTTATAAGAATGTATTATTTTTCTGTCTAGCACTAACAATGACTGTTCATGGTCACAACTCATTACAATACCCTAACAAGTAAAGACCCTTTTTCCAAGTTTTCTTTCTTTCTTCTTAGGCTGGCCATACATTATACAATCCCCTTGTTCCTTTAGATTTACCAAAACCTAAGCACTTTCAATTTGTAAGGTCCTTGCACTGCATAGCTGAAGGTAATTGTGAAGGAAATTGAATAAGAAAATTGTAGAATGTATCGCCAGCCTTAATCACTGAGCTCTTTCAATATTTTTTTTTTCAGATACAAAAGTAATACAATTTGAGCATTGAAAATGAGTGTTTGTTTTCATCACTATGTGATCACATGACCACATGTATATCATGGGCACATGTTCTCATTTTCACTTGGGTCATATGCACTTCAGTCACATGTTTCCCACAAGTACTTTGTTAAATAAAGAGTAGCACTAACAAACATGAGATACAGCAAACTAGAAAAAGATGACATTTTCCCTGCTGCTATGGAAACAAACACTGCTCCCATTTAGAGTACCTTTAGTTGATTTAAAATATTGAAAAAAAAGAAGCAGAGCTATTTTTGTATACTGCTTTGCAGTACTTTAAGCGTACTCTGCACAATGGCTGGTGATCATTCCATTACAACAATCAGTCCATCAAAAGATTCCATTTTTAATGGAAACTGTTTCTGACTAGACAGCATACGAAGGAAAGATCCCTATACAGGCTAGGCAGGATGTCACACTTATGCTTAATCAACAGAGATAAAAAGCGAATTTGTCTAAAGTGCTCTACCCCACCCAACTGACGGGGCAGGGGGTCAAGGCTCCTCTGCTGTGATTAGTTTCTCTCCATGGTTGATGATGACCACGTGTAGCTAGCTTTAGAATCAGACCTTACAAGAATTTGTGACGCTTATGTGAGACCATGTCTTTCTGTAATGTTTAGCAGCATAGCATTCATATTTTGTGTACGATTTTCTATTTACTGAGATTACTTTATTTATTTATTTATTTTTGTTTGCTAAGTTTTACACCCAAAGGTAAAGTATAATGCCCCGTACACACGATCGGTCTTTAGCCCAACCAAACTCACATCGGAAATCCGAGGGAATTCCATCGGAGGAAAAGAGAACATGTTCTCTATGTAAACTCAGACGGAATTCCTTCGTAACATCCGATGGAAAAACTCAGATGGGCATACACACCATCGGGATTTCTGATGGAAAAAGTCTGACTGACTTTTTCCATTGGAAATTCTGATCGTGTGTACAAGGCATTACAGACACAAGAATGATGTGTACTAAATGTTTAATTCAATGCTAGTATATCCCTCTGATTTCCTATCCCTCGTCTTAATAATTTTTATATTCTGGTTGTTCAGTTTTGACTCACTTAATGTTAAACACTGAATATTATCTGCTTGATTTGCCTACACTTTGGCCAGAACATAGGCTTTGTTGTTTAAAGTGCGATTAGAATGCATTTTGCATACCCCATTTGTGCATTGTTTTCTCGCCGGTCATGCAAGTATTATCTATAATTACATTTTCAGGCCAGTACAAATAGTAGGCTTTGTTGGAAAAAAAAAAATATATACATAATGAAATGCAATTGTGCGAATGATACAATATGTATGTACTGCTGTCCCAAAATCCTCATCAAAATCTCTTTCCTTAACTTACAGCTGCTATTTTTATTATAATAACGAAAAAGCACAGTAAAAATTCTGTCTGTTTTGTCAGAAAGATTCTACTACCAATAAAAGCAGGTTTATTTTGTAAGGATGACAACAAGCTACAAACTACAAGAAGCTGTAAAAGCCAAGGTGAAATTATGGTTCATTGTTAAAGCCGTAAATGGATAAACTGCTTAAAAAAACTGGTAACAGTACATACTGACACACAGTATTTTTTATTTTCAATTCTGTTTTCAACTCTCTTGTTAAGTGACAGTAACTGTAACAAACAATAGCAGCACTTAGAGAGTAATTTATTTTATTGTCATCATGATCATCATTATTATTATTATGAACTTTTTATATATGTACGTTTTTGTACACAGCCACTAATTATTCCTCAGTGAATGGGTACACATGTAGTCAATAAAATGCAGGAACAATACAACACAATGCATAACTTCAAACAAATAGATTGAAAACCCTGCTTGCCAGATCTTGTAGCCGAGGGTATAAGAATATGATATAGATGGTATACTAACTTTCATTTACTTCTAATTAAGCTTTATCTACAGATAAGCAAATCGCTACACAAACCTGTTAATGGCTAGAAATAAATTAATCCATATTCTCCTCAGACCTACCCAAATCTAGAGATTATAGATCCCTAATGTACATGAGATTCAGCTGCACTTTTACTGGGTAGCAAGGCCATAGCTCATGCTGTGTTGAAGCATAAGGCTGATGAATCTTGTCTGACCTAATTAGATACACAGCTTTTAACAGGTAACAAATGCAGTTATATTTGTTACAGAATACTTCACCAGCTTGCTGTCAGACAAGCGTGCCAGTGGATTAGTAGCTGTAGTATCTGAAATAAGATGCTACAAACTGCAAATAAGTAGAACATTTCCCACAGTCAAAAAAAATCCTGTAATGGGCCATGATATGATACCGATGGTCCTTCTGGGTTTAAAAAGTGGCCATTCATTTACTGTACAGTAAGTCCCCTACATGCGAACCTTCGAGTTGCAAACTTTCAACCCAGCGGCTAAATAAAAAGAACTGACAGACCGCTGTACCAACACAAGCAATGTTGGTGCAGCGATCTCCCCAGTTGTGCTATTGTATTCTGACAGTATGACCCCCCCCCCCCCCAGGACACACTGATTAGTGCTCGCAGCCTTTGTCTGAAAGAAATGATCTTTTTTCGACTTACAAACAAGTTGAACTTACGAACAAGCTGAACTTGTGAACTAGCTCCTGAAATTGAACTTGTCCATAAGTAGGGGACTTGCTGTACATGTAGCATAAGCTACAGGAACTGGAGAAAGTGCAGAGAACAGCAGCCAAACGCATAAGAGGCATGGAGGAGCTCAGCTATGATGAAAGACTATATAAACAGAATCGTTTGAGAAGAGGCGATTGAGGGGGAAAATTATATAAGGGGTCCATAAAATAAACTTGGCGTAGAGCTATTCACTTTAAGGTCATTACAGCAGACAAGGTGACACTCTTTATGTCTGGAGAAATAGAGATTTAACCTTCAAATATGGCTTCTTCACACTGACACGTTTGTGTTTAGTATCACTTTAAAGGGGAGTTCCACCCACAATTTCACTTTTTAAATATAAATATCCCTGTAATACACAAGCTTAATGTATTCTAGTAAAGTTAGTCTGTAAACTAAGGTCCGTTTTGTTAGGTTGTTACAGCATTTAGATTATATTCTAGAAATAAACCGTGGCCATCTTAAGTGTGGGCATCATGAAGCCAGACTGTATGACTTCCTGGATTTCAGCTTTGCATATCTCGCACATGCTCAGTGCTGCACAAGCAATGTAATAGGTTTCAGTCAGGTTTGCAAGGACTACTGGGAAACATGATGCCTATCCCAGAAACCCTTGCAAATAGCCTTGTGACTTAATAGCCTAGGCTAATAAGGAGGAGGAAGTAATGAAGGACTACAAAATAAAGGTATTTACAAGCAACAAAATAAATAAAAATTGTCCATTCTGAACACTATGAGATTAGGGCATGCAGCAAAGACAAACATAAAAAAATGGGTGGAACTCCACTTTAAGTAAACATTTCACTTTTAGAAGATCAAACATTCTGAAACAAGCATGTAGTTAGTTAAGTCACTTAGTCCAGATTAGTGAACTGAAGAATTCATTGTAGCTTTTAATGCACATTGTTGATGCTCACAGCGTGCAGTGAAATCAGAGTAAGCTGTTTCAGTACAGGAGATGAGCCTGCACAAATGTGCATGCAGTGGCAGCCGGTGGTAATTTTCTTTGGGAGGGCGGAAACCAGTAACATCCCCCCCTCAGTCTGCCTGAAACTCCAGCAAAAACAGCTTTACTAGTTTTGCATAGTTTGGGTTAGGGCCTCTGGCATGTTTTTATTGTTGCCTGTGTCACAATTGGGAAGATTCCCCTCCTCTTTCTGTTTTGGAAATTCTTCTCACCAGGAAAATGTGGTGACATTGAAAATATTACAGTTGTTGGAACAGGAGGTGAGGGGGGGATCTCCGATTGGAGTGCCCTATTACTTTCCCGATGTTCTCTAGGATTAAAAGTCAGAGGAAAACCCACCACAATGGACAACAAAAGCAGTAAAAACCCAGCAAAGTTCGAACCCTTTAACACTCTACTAAAATATAAAATCTAAAAGCCTTTTGCCTGAAGTTCCACTTAAAGTAACAGCTGTATTTCTGCATTATAAAAATGCCTTAGACCTAAATTCATCTGTTTTGTGCTCGAGATATAAGAGCTTCTTCACCATTCATTTTTTCACTGCAAATAACCTGGTGCTGTAAGAGCACCAGAAACTTACAATGAATTCTTTATGTTTCTGCTCAGCTGCTTCCTATGCAGTTCAGCCACGAACATGCGTGTCTCAATAGACCATGTAATAGGCAGCTGAATCCAACTGTAGCACATCCTCTTCCTAAATGCTTCTGTTAAGAGAGGGGAAAAGCAATTTAAACATCACTGATAACAATGCTTCTTGTATTCATTTTGTCTTGGGAAAAGCAGGTGCTATTCCGTAGTTGTGCATTAAACATAGATGGAGAGAAACATGAATGCAACTAACAGAATGCAATGTCATACAACTGTACCTGCCCCTATAATGTTGGACTGTTTGTAAAACATTTGTGACAAAAGTGTATGACCATGCTACATAGGCATTGACCCCATAATACAGCTCCACTAATCAGGTACTGCCTTCTCAGGATATGTTACAACAAAGTTACATTTCTAACATTCTTACTGTATGTACATAATACCATACCATGTACATAATACAAGAAAATATAGAAATAAGCTCTTACAGTTAAGAAAAGGATAAATAAATGTTCAGACTTAAGCCCCATTTGCCGTCTCCAAAAAAATGGCCGACATTCTGCCCGTGTGTATATTGGTCTGGCCGTCAGAAGCCAGCTGGCTTTTGTCGGACATGCATTCTGGAAAACCAGCAACCAACTGACTCCCGATCAGCTTTCTTTGCCAATGGTGGGGGGGTCCCCCTGTCAGAACACAACAGCTCAGCGGGGGAGATCACTGAACTAACCTCATATGGTTAGTACAGTGGCTCTGATCAGAGCTGACAGTTTTTTTTTGCAATTAAAAAACTGTATTGTGTACCCGGATTTATTCTTTTTGCCCCCTTCTTGAGATAAACTACCCCACCTTTGCCTTTTACAGAAGCATACTTACCTCAAACCCAGAGCTTCAACCTCTGGCATTTGTTTGCTTTCTTTCTGAAAATCTTGTGGGCACTGGCCATGCCTGCACTGTAGGTCCCTATAGACTTCTAAGGGGTTGGGTCTGGAGGCTCGAGACACATGGGAGGTGGGAAAGATGTAAACACATACCAGATGCCATGTACATTGGGATGAGGGGGAGGAGTTTAGTTTAAAGTAGAAGTTGGGGTGCAAAAGGATAAGTGGAGTTTTTCAAAGGCTCACTTTTCCTTCAAAGGGGTTGTAAAGGTTTGTGTTTTTTCACCTTAAGGTAAAAAGACACCTCGCTGTCATGGGCCCCCCCAGCCACCCTGTTTTACTTACCTGAGCCTGTTCACCTGTGCGTCCCCCAGCGTCCTCTTCTCCACGGAGTCTCAGCGTTGATTGGATAGATTGATAGCAGCGCAGCCATTGGCTCCCGCTGCTGTCAATCAAATCCAATGACCTGGCCACTGGGGGGGGACCGAGTCATACACTCAGCGTCTATGGATGCCGACTGCACGCAAGCTAACCCCCTCGGGATAGAGCTTCCCAGAGGGTGTTAGCTATTGCAGGGAGGAGCCAAGAAAGCCGCCGAGGGACCCCAGAACAGCAGGATTGGGGCCACTCTGTGCAAAACTAACTGCACAGTGGAGGTAAGTATAACATGTTTGTTATTTAATTTTTTTAAATAAACCTTTTCAACCCCTTTATGTTGTATACAGTTATACAGGACAGCGTTTATATAGATAGTTCATTTAGCAAGGTGATTGTTCATTTTCCAGTGAATGTTCACATAGTTTAGGCAAGCTGTGTTCACTCCAATTATCGAATCCTATTTTTCTTTTGATCTCCCTTGCACATGATTGTGTATTAAGATGCAGATTCCTTGTTTTTATTATGCTAAAGCTCGCCATGGATGGATCAAAATTCAGCTGGTTCAGCAGTGACCAGATGAAATTCAATCCACCAAGGCCAGTCCTGTTCAAGAGCAGTCAATCTATTGATCAACTGCTCACAACAGACTTGCTAGACATTTGTTATCTGATCAGTGCTTGAGCCAATAAGCTGCAGCACTGATCAGTGAATCCATCAATGACTATGATAAAACAATGACACAGCAGGGAGAAATCAAATGTGTGGATGAGAGAATTGGTTCAGTCTTTGTTATTCCTTTTAGTAATCAACCCCATTTGCTAGTCATGATAGGTGAGATAGATGGGTAAAAAAAGTTCAGCTTCAATAATTGTCAAGCTATGCTTGTTATCATCCGTGGAGTTTGACAGTTTTGCATTTTTGCTTGACCATGTGCTAATGTATTCATTGTATTTGTGCATCCTTGCAGTGAATCTTTTTTGTTGATTTCTGAAAAATCTTTATTACACACATAGCTTGATGCAATTAACAATGAATTACTTTAGGGAAGTGCATGTTTGAAATAAACGCCATTAAATCTGTGCACAGACCATTACAAGTCAACAGTTTACAGACTGGTCATGACCGCTATCTTTTCCAAATGCATTAATGAGCTGTTTAATTAAGGGATGAGGATTTTTACAGCCAGTGATCACCACTTTTGTTGTTTTAATAATGGCTAAATTTGAGATCTTTTATCTAAGCAACTTCATTAAAGATGTTATTTCACATACAAAAATCTTTTTTTTCCCATTCTATCCTTTGCAGTTGTTATATTAAGGTATATTCAACTAAATTAATATTTCATTTATGCTTCATGTTTCTGCATTTTAACAGTGCAACTAATGGAGTTCAACAGAGTATCTGAGACAACCATATCAGAAGATACTACCAATCCTGATAATTAACAGTCATTGTATGAAGCCCCACGTTTACATAATGGTTGTGCATAGGGAAGTACAAGAGTAAGCTAACTGGTAGTTAGATGGATTAATAATTAGTCTATTCTGTGTACAGTTTTTTTACTTGTAGGTCTCTATTTAAAGTGTAACTCCATTTATGTTAGAAAGCAATTATCGTTAGGACCATTTAATATGCTGCAAGAATGTTAGCAAACATAATTTCAGAGCTAGTTCCATGTAGACATTGGAATATGCTATTCCTTTAAAGCAGCTATCAAGTTAATAATACATGGTCAAAATAAATTAATGATCTACAATTAAAACTATGTATTTCTATATGTAGCACCCTCCTAGTTAAGGTTTAGGATGACAGGCACATTTAGTTTGGCTCCTCTACAGCCAGTGGAACATTTGTTGATAGTCTGTTGGTCTGATTATTTTCCCCTGCAATCTAGAGAGTTTTAGAATCACAATGGAAGGAGAGGCAGAATGGCAGTCTGAATATTGATGGAGACTAAGCCAAACCCTGGGGAAGAGTAGCCAGTAGGTGGCTGGAGAGAGCGCAAGTAGCCTGAGGTGTGGATCAGGTGTTGTGTTGGTCCTGGGTCCAGTCCTGCAGGAAGGCGTCCCTGCCTAGAGGTCCCTACCCCTAGGGTTAGTCTGCTTGAACACTGTTTGAGGGTCATCAAGATCCCAGCTATAGAATAGCCGAGGACAAGCTCGCTTAAGAGTACCTGGTAGAACCTGGAGGAGAGTGTCCATCTGTCCTGTGGTATTGTGAGCTTTGTTTCTGACGAAAAGTGCCCGTTGGATATAAGAAGGAGGCAACTCATGATCCTGTGGCATTGTGAGTACTGAATTGAATTCAGACCTCTAGAGACTATGGGCCAGATTCTCAGCGGCGATACGACGGAGTATCTCAGATACCCCATCGTATCGCCTTTTGTTTTGCCTCGTATCTATGCGCGTGATGCTTAGCATGACTTTTGCATAGATACGCTGCAACATCAGACAAGTGTAAAACCATTACACTTGCGGATCGTAGGTGTAATGACAACTCCGGCCACTAGGTGGCCTTTACGTTGTTTTCTCATTTGCCTATGCAAATGAGGCTAGTACGCCGATTCCCGATCGCTTTTACGCCCCCCGTCGTCACGTACGTCGTTTTCGTCCGCGTAAGGTTACCCCAGCTTCTATGTGGAGTAACCTTACGAAGTTCCGTCGGATGCCGTCGGGTGCCGTCGGATGCCATGTTAAGTATGGCGTCGGGTCAGCGTCGGCTTTTTCCGTCGCTTACGTCGTTTTACTAACTCGTTCGCGAATAGGGAGTTGCGTAAATGACGCTCATGTCGTTTTGACGTCGGTTTCAACGACGCTTTCCGACGTGAGCTGGAGCATGCGCACTGGGCTTTTTCCCCGGCCGGCGCATGCGCAGTTTGTTTGACGCGGGGGCGCGCTTCATTTAAATACAAGCCGCCTCATTTGAATTACGCGGGCTTACGCTGGGCCATTTTCGCTATGCCAACGCAAACGACGGAGCAAATGCTTAGGAAATACGGCACTTGCTCTAGTAGGATGCGGCTGCGTAGTGTAAATGGCTTACGCTACGCCGGCGAATTTCTTAGAGAATCTGGCCCTATGTGTAAATCCCTGTGCTCCACGAAGGCATTAGTCAGTGGTGATTTATTTGGGAATGTTATCGTATCTGTTTCACCCAAATTTTGATATAGTAAATAATCAGTAGGAAGATAAGTGTCCTCTAAAGAGTGTTTGTGTGAGAGAGAGGAATGCTGTGTGCCTGGCTGTGTTTGCACTAAACCTGGGAAAAGAATCAGTGTATCATCAGTGGCTCTTTAGGGGGTGCAGTACATATACGAGTAAAGCATTAATATTTAAAATCAAATCCCCACAAAAGTAGGAAGAACAGAGGGTCTGATAATTATTTTCTTAGAAAATCCTCATTTGTTCATCTTTTTGATTTGGTATTACTTTGTTATTATAGGCCTGATGTAATCCCCAGCCACCTGCCTGTAATCTGTCCAATAATTGTGATCCTAATGTCCACTGATCTGCATAGGTTGGTCAAGTAAACATCAGATAGCAGGGCCTAGCCCCAAGTCAGAAAACGTTGGCCCTTAGTAACAAAGTGAAATTTAAAGGAATTGTAAATGATAACCTTGTAAAACAAACCTTCCAGTTAAAAATAGAAATTAAAGGCAGAACATTTTTGTATAGATATTAAAAAAAAAAAATATTAATACCTTTTTTCATTTTTTTTAAATAAAATGATCAAGTTCACGCTGTTCTCAGCTGCATAAAAGCTGGGGGAGATAAAGCAGCAGCACACTGAGCTTCCCAGAGAATGGGTGTGCAGCGGAGGTGTGTCAGGACAGCTCTTATCATTGGAAGAGAGTACACTGAGTTCCCAGCATAGCTTCTCTCCTGCTTAGTGTGGTCAGTTTGTAATAGGAAAGCAAGAGTACTAGCAGGAACACCAGGGATTTCCCACAAAGGAAGCAATACAAGGAGAACAGGATATGCTCTTAATACAAGTACTGTTCATGGTACAGCAGGCTCATATCAGGAATATGAAGTGCTGGGGTAACAAACCCTTTAAATGTGCCACTTTCTATGAATTGCACATCCATTTTTTTACATTTAAGCAATAAAAATAACTTAATCCCTAATTTTCACAAAAAAGACTGGTAATGGTGGCCACCTGCACCCTTCACCCTCAGCACTGATTGAGGATTGTCTGTTTAACAAATATGACCATGCCTGCTAGCAAATAAACTAAGAAATGCAAAAATATAGAAATAAAAATGCTTCATTATCGAAAAACTTTTTCAGACTGGGGAAATTACTGTTTACTTGCTTTACTAACCTTCAGACACTGAAGCAAGAATAAAAGGATGAGCTTTGGCCTCCAGATGCTGACTAAAGAACAAAAGAAACCAGAGCACGACCAGTGAGTCATTTCATGTGGCTTTCAAGCTGTACATATTGGTAGAAAATCTTATGAAAAGTATATTCTGGTAGTGCTTTCACTGTGTCTTCTCTTTAATATAAACTCAGTTGCCTATAGAAGAGATTGGAAGGTACTCCGTTGGGCAATTTTAGCCTTCTTATCATGATTGGTTACAATATTACCTCCCAATCCCACAGGAACCCTCACATGCCTTTAAACACCCTCCGCTCAGATTCATAGAAAACTGAAGGGAACCTGTAATGCCTTGTACACACGATCGGAATTTCGATGGACTTTTCCAACAAAATTCCGTTCATACACTCTGTCACACCAAATTCCGACCCTCAAGAACGCAGTGACGCACAACACTATGACAAGCCGAGAAAAATTAAGTTCAATGCTTCCGAGCATGTGTCAACTTGATTCTGAGCATTCGTGACGACGACATTTCCAATAGAATTTTTTTCCATCAGAAAAAAAGAGAACATGTTCTCTTTCTAAGTCTGTTGGAATTTCCGAAGTAAAAACTCAGATGGGGCACACACATATGGTCGAAATATCCAATGAAAAAATTCCGTCTGACTTTTTTGATCGGAAATTCCAATCGTATGTACGAGGCATTAGTTGCTATGTTTTCATAAATCAAGCCCACTGTTGTTGGAGACCTCTAAGTAGTAATACTCTTATGGGTGTATTTTTTTTCTATCGCAGTTATCTAAAATGGAAACCACAATCACAATGTACAATCTATCTTTGTACAGCAAACAGAATAATCTATGCCATACATTAAAATGTATTTCAGTTCAATTCTGGTTTTGACTGTTTACTTAACTTCGCTGTGCCATCACTAGAGGAGACACTTCCCTTAAATGGCTATTAACCTTTGACAATGAGAAAAGTCAAACAATGATTTTGAAAGCTTTCTTTGAACAATGAAAACTCAAACAAATTCAACTATAGCATAGAGATTGATAGACCGGAGAAAAAGCAGGAAATACGATTTCTACTTTCCAAGAGGATTTTGTTAAAGTGGAACTTAGTCAGAAAATTCCTGCTAGATGACTTCAGGCTGGTCCCTTTTGCAGGTATAGCTATGTAAAACAAACAAAATAAGTGCCTATACTGTTTAAAATCCAGTAATACAGTGTCTCACCCTGTTCTGCATGCTCAGTTGCTCTTTTTTTTTAGGCATTTTTAGGCACTGCCGACATTGTAAAGGCCGATCTACTGACAGCATTAAAGCAGAATTAAACCCTCCTATCCTTTACAGCCAAGGAATCTGCTCCTGTTTGATCTGCAATGGCTATGATTCTGCACATGTGATCAGTTATGACACCAGACATTTGATGGTTTGACAGTTTGGTTAAGGACACAGTGACAGTTAGCAATCCCAGCATTCCAGGAATGGAACTGTTTTTTGAAACCGTTAAATCAATAGTTTCGCTTTATGATTTACTGCTGTATGATTTACTCTTTCTAAACCATCTCGGCCCCTTTGTTTACATAGCTGGGGATTCCCAGAAGTAAATTAAAGTGGATGGCCCCTTAAAAAAATGCCAGCAGCTACAAATACTGCCGCTGCTGACTTTTAATATTAGGACACTTACCTGTCCTGGAGTCCAGCGGCGTCCACAGCAGAGGACGAGCGATCGCTCGTCTCTCTGCTGCTCCCCCCTCCATCCACGGTGAGGGAACCAGGAAGTCAAGCGCTCCGGCTTCACTGCCCGGTTCCCTACGACGCATGCGCGAGTCACGCTGCGCCCGCCGATTGGCTCCCGCTGTGTGCTGGGAGCCGAGTGTTCCCAGCACACAACGGGAGAAACCTGTCTTTTGCCCGAGACTGCGGGCCGGAAGTGGGTGCAAATACTGGTCTTTAGACAAGTATCTGCACCCCCCTCCCCCTTGAAAGGTGTCAAATGTGACACCGGAGGGGGGAGGGTTCTGATCAGCGGATCTTCACTTTAGGGTGGAGATCCGCTTTAAGGGGACTGGATGATATTATTAGTTGCTAAGGATGCTTGTTTGGAAGTAGAAAATTGTCATATACTGTATATAGGTGCAGAAGAAATAAAATGTTACTATATTTGATATTTGGCTTCTGCCAAACTCATTTTTTGAACCTCATCTATTGCAGAGGTAAATCACTGAAAAGGTGGTGCTGGTTGAGATGAATTCCTATGTGAGTCTGACAGCTCATCCTGTTTTTTCACTTTATCCAGTGGCTTACTTGGTGGACATGTTACCATTCCAGTGACTGGATAGATAATACTAAAACATTATTGCAATGGTAAGCTAAGAAATGGTATTATAATCAAAGATCTACTCTATTTACAAAACTCTTCACAATCATTGTCCTTTGACTGGGTCACACTCACCTAAACATGTTATAACTAAAGGTTGCGTGTTTCAGCAGGACTTAAAGTGGATGTAAACCCCCCAAAAAATGTTTTATGATGACACAATGTAGGGTATAAGATTTCCTGTGATTTGTGCCCAGTCTTGCCACAACGAGTTAATCTAGCTCTGATCAATCCTCTTTTCTTTTTTCAGTGAGATAAAGGGACAAACAGGAGAATGACCGGTTATTTACATATCTCATCCACTAGCCTGAGACAGGCATTATTTTTTAATTCCCACCCCCACTCCTTTTCTGAAGTCACGTGGTTACTTTTC
Source organism: Rana kukunoris (assembly GCA_029574335.1). Classification (NCBI taxonomy): domain Eukaryota; kingdom Metazoa; phylum Chordata; class Amphibia; order Anura; family Ranidae; genus Rana; species Rana kukunoris. The sequence continues at coordinate 132,927,096 of CM056051.1, forward strand.
TGGATTTTGACTGGATGTTAGTGATCATATCAGAATTCAGTGTAAGGAATACACAGGAAAAAATGCATGTTGACAATGGGAGTGTAGAGGTGGGCGGGGTGTCTACTGACATCACGACTCCACCCACCGAGCTCCAGACAACAGATCCTCCCACAGAATCTGCAGTTTTCAGTTCTTATAACAGGACAGAGAGTAAACATTTGACAGGTAAGGATACATGCAGGAGGCATGTATATCCTTATAGATCAGCACTATGGCAGTAGTTTAGATAGGATGAGAGTGGGTTTACATCCACTTTAAACTTATAATAAATGTCAGTAGCTTATTTATTTTCTATATAAGCCATATTCTTCTAAAAGTCTATAAAGGTACATGGAGCTATTTAAATGTTATATTGTACATTTAAAACATATTTTTTGGTGTATAGGCCTACGTATGTTATACGTAACAGATATCAGAGCATGGAAAATACAGTGTTGTACATTTATTTCAAAGTAAATTACATTTTGTCATTACAGCAGTGTGACACCAATGTTTACTTGCTATTAACTCAATTTCGGTAACCGATTTTATAGTCTGGCAGAGATCTTTAAAATATTATGATGATTCGTAAGATGTGAGTTGCCCTTAATCATGCACTATTTTGTCTTCTCTTAAATGCTATTACATTCTCTGTGCAGATTACTTTGCAGTGCTTTTTAATGACCTTAATGGTTTATACAACCAGAGGGATTTCCATTAATATAAAGTATAATGATACAGTACATCCCATTTAAAAATTATTATTGCAGCATCACATTTTAAGATTGATGCTGGACTATAAACAAAAAAATCAAGTAACAAAACTAGAGAAGATACTAGTCATACAATAGTTAAGAGATTAGGATAGACTACAAAACATGCAATAATATTGTTGCATCATCATTATTCTGTTTCCTGTGCCCCCACAGTTTATAGCTGCTGTACTTTTCCTAAGTGGTTGCAAATGTTTCACTTTTTTTGTTCAAGATATGAAACAATCTCTTATGATTCTCAAAATACTTTAATATAAAAGACATATTATGCAATGGCCATTTTCTTCTGACTGTTTATTTGATTAGCTCTTATACAGTATGTTTCAATAATTTTCTGAGTGAAATTTCAGAAAGACAATATAAAAGACCTTTCCACTCAGATCAGGGTTACTAGAACAGCTACTTGGTAACAATGATACTAACATTAGGGTTATACAGATCTTTTTTTCTCAGAAAATAGGTGCAGGAACTCAACCACAACCTCGTTCAGATTTCACAAACAGTTGGAGGGTCTTAAAGGGGCATTAAATACCAGGATTGCATTACATACAGAATGCAGAGTTCAGGGGGTTACACACAGAGTGCAGAGCTGTCACTTGTTAACACAGAAACCAGACTTCTGTCTTTACAAGTAACTGTGGTAAGCAGGCACCAAAGGGTCTGAGCCAGAGGTAGTGGAACTGAGTTCCCCCAAGTTTCCCCTGAAAAAAGCCCTGGGGTTATACTACTCAAATTATCACACTTTTAATACTGTTGATTCAGAAGGAGACAAGACACCAACCCTGTTAAGCCAATTTAACCCTCAGTGGAGAAAAAAAATCTATATTGACCCCATTAATAGCAATCATGTAAATTACCTGGACCAAACACTCCATTTGTGAATCCCACTACTTATAGATGAAGATGCCATTACTAGTAAGAAAGATGTAAAGTCAATCTATTGACCCTCCTTACCTCCTATGATCACACTTGGACATTGTTGACATTAGCTTCAGCTTATGACAGCAGTGTGGACACTGGACAGCAAGGTTTGAAAGAAAATTTGGGTTCCAGTATGCCACTTTAAACAAGCATCTAGAAGGCTTCAGCAGGTTTTTAATAATTGTCAAGTATTGTTACCCATTGATGTCTGTACACAATGATCTTTTAAAAGCTAAAGAGTGTGTGAACAAGGCCTTAAAGCATACATCTGTACATTCTTTACCTGGGCTGTTGTTGACATACCCTTTGCTAAGGGTCATACCCTTTGGTAGTTGAATAAAACAGACCTGAGGCTCCATCATTTAAGTTTTGTGTTTTTAAAGCCTTGAATATATAGATATATACTGCATACGATAATGCATGGGTGCTCAACCTGCGACCCTCCAGCTGTGGAAGGACTAAAAGTCCCATTGTGCTTTTGCCTTTGGGAGTCATGCTTGTAACAGTTCAACCTTGGGACTTGTAGTTCCGCAACAGCTGGAGGGCCACAGGTTGAGCACAAATGCTATAATGGTATTTAGTTATTCAGTTTGAATAACTAAGACTGTAAAATAATGCATCTAGGGAAAAATAATCCCCTGAGAGATTTCAACATTGGGAATACAGTGTTAGCCAGCACTACAGAACAAAAAGATTTGGGGATACTTATTTCAGATTATTGCAAACAGTTTGACCAGGCAATGGGAAAAGCAAATAGAATTCTAGGATGCATCAATAGAGGGATCACCAGCAGGAGAAAGGAGGTTCTGATTCCCCTACATAGATCCTTAGTGAGACCTCATTTATAATATTGTGTCCTTACATAAAGATACTGATGAAATAGAACGAGTCCAGAGACGGGTAACAAAAATGGTAAAAGGTATGGGGAATAAAAAATTTTGAGACTACTCAGACAATAGTTAACAAAAGAAAACAAAAAAAAGGACAGACTTGATGGACTACTATGAACTACTTTGTGTCTATGAAATCTTCTGCATAGTAAGATCTTTACTGGTAGTTATAGAGGCCTGGCTTCCAACCCTATTCTAGCCCCCTATCACCACCCATACCCCACCCCGGATAGTCATGCTTTCTTAGCTTGCAATTTTATATCATCAACACAGAGAATGGCATTCAGTACTTCTGCATGTATTAAAATACAGGCTACTGGTGTCAGAATCTGAACTAGAGCTCAGCTGTTCACCATACTACTCCCGCTATATCGTGTTCAGCTTTCTTTGACAGCTTGTTCAGTAAACCATGAAGATGGTACCTCTACAGTCATGCACCATCAGTAACTAGTCTTTAGATTATAATTCTTTTATCATACTATTTAGCATGTTGCAGGAAGATCTCATTTGTCTTTACAATTGTCTAGCTCCCCAATTATAGGATTCATCTTAATGTCTTAGTTATGGCAAGCATTCATGTTAAGAAGTGTGTTTGAAGATTTTTGGATTCTAATTCCATTAAAGCCCAACTCCAGGCTCAGGTATTTTATGTTGCTAAATTTTCAATGCATCCATTTACAAATAGCACAGTGATCACATTTGTACTGGGCTTTTTGAATGGCACAACAGAGTGAGGGGGGTGGAGGCACACCACACCAAAACTGGTGTCAATCAGAGATGCCATTCTGAAGCATAGAGGAGAAGAAAGTGTGGCTCCCCACTCTGCATATTAGAATCATACAGTGAAGCTTAGAGAGCTGTTAAAGTGCTAAACAATAAAAAAATAAAATCACAGTGTGTTAAAGCGGAACTCAAGTTCCACTGTAACAAACTGCGAGCAGACAGGTTTTTTTTTGCAAAAGAGATGTGCAGTCTCTTCTGCAATAAATTGCCCCAACCTGCCTGTTCACTGTCTGTATCGGCACTGTAAACTATGCTGCACATGTGCAGTTCACCATACATTGCCAGGCCAGTCTCTGAGTGCTGGGATGACTTGCTTCTGCACATTTGCAGGAGCAATGTCAACCCCCACCTCCCCCTCACCAGCCAATGAAAAGACTTAAAGACTGGCACTTGGCGCTGGTGATGGATAAATAATAATAATACAAAAAAAAAAAACATGAAATTGCTGTACATCAAAGATATGCATTAAAACAGAACTAAGCACACTGATTTACTGTGTTTTATTTAATGGTTACATCCAAGGCACGTCTTTAATAATAACGGTTACAGTTACTAGTGTACTTATGTTAGCTCTCAACCAAACGGTCAAGCCATAAAAATGGCTGGTGTCATAGTAAATCACATGTGCAGCACCATGGAAACTTTAGATCAAACAGAGGCTAAGATGGCAGCATCCTTGGCTGTAAACAGGAGGGTTTAGTTCTGTTTTAAGAGAAACATTTATTTATAGAAATTGTAAATGAATACCTTTTTCAATAAAAACACACAGTAGACATTGTAATGAACCGAATAAACATTTGAGACTCTATAGTGTATTGTACATTATCACTAATGCCAGGTACACACGATCAGGTTTTTGCTTGGCCAAATCAAATAGGAAATCCGACGGAATTCCATCTGAAAAATATAGAACACGTTCTATATCTAAAGTCTGATGGAATTCATCGGAATTTACGATGAAAAAACTCAAATGGGGCTACACACGATTGGAAAATCCGATGGAAAAAGTCTCACTTTAATTGTGTTTCTAAACAAATTCATGGGTCTTTTCAGTAAACACACAGCACCTACACCATTTTAACACAGATGGATTCTTTGCATGTACTGTATCTCTTCTGTGTAGAAGAGTAACATCAATAAGTCACTCACTTGGTCCATAAATTCCATCTTCTTTTGCTAATCTTTACTAATACTGTCAAGACCGGCTGTAAACTCTAAACTTCCTATCCATTAATCCCTATCATCAGTGTGACATCTCACTGTGCACTACTCATCTTACTGGACCACTCAGCAACTAAAGCATATTTTTTAAATGGGAACCAGTGCAAATCAGAACTGTCACATTTATGCTTACCCTGCTGCCCAAGCTAAAATGTAATTTTATAATGATTTTTATAGCTGCATATTTTTGCCACATGGTTTGCAACCTTAAGAATTTATTATATATTATTGTGTAATTGTATACTAAGTACAAAAACCCATAACAACCAAAGCAACTTCATTTACTGTATCTTTTTTTAAATATATTTTAACTGGACAAAACTTGAGTTTTTACCAATACCACTGACAATCCTGTATAAAAATGTTGTGCTCAAACACTGAATATATTAGACACATTTTATTCTTAAAAAGTGACAAATACTGAATATGTATAAAACACGTTTCCTGAGGAATTCTTGTGATATTTTACTTCTAGATACATTTGTTCTGGGGGGCATAGGAGGTCACAAGGCAATCAACATGGAAGTTCAAAATTGACTACTTTGAATTTTGTGATTACTGTTCAGTAGATATACTATTCTTTAAAAACACTCTCTATTATATGTATGCTTTATTAAAGTAAACCTTAACAAGCCTGGACAATTTAAAATGAGCATACGATTAAAAAAAAAAATGCATAAGCAAATGCATATCAAAACAATCAGTAAATCTGCAGATGTAGGCAGCTGTTTTTATATAATAAATCTTGACTTATCTGTAAAGGTTAACCACATTCTTAACCACAACGTTCTAGTAGCTTTTACTGGCTCTTTACTATAATGGTTGGTCTAATTCAGCCTTTTTCAACCAGGGTGCCCAGGCACTCTGGGGTGCCTTCAGATTTTTTTAGTGAGTGCTCTGGTAAAATGCCAATAAATTGTCCAAAAATAGTATACAGGCCAGCAGTGGATGAAGCCTGTCTTTTAGTTACACAAAGTCACAGGTTTTCATAATGCACCATTACAACCTTCAATCCGCCAGCATCCTAACAGCCAATGACATCAACTGTTGATAAGGAGGACGTTGGTCCTTTGCTTGCCTTTATCCTGGGATCCCCCCATTGATGCAAAGCACTTGTCCAGGGGTAGGCAACCTGTGGCACCCTATTTATTGCAGAACTACAAGTCCCATCATGCCTCTGAGAGTAATTGTAACTGTCAACCCATCATGCCTCTGGGAGTAAATATAACTGCCAACCCCATCATGCCTCTGGGAGTTATTGTAACTGCCAATCTTGCAATGCCTCATGGGAAATGTAGTTCCACAACAGCTGGAGTGCCACATGTTGCCTACCCCTGCACTAGTCCTTTTACTGACACCTGTAGTACTATTCCTCCATCTGATCCCAATATTATTCTTTTTACTCCCACTGACCACCAAGTCTATGGCATTGTTTACTCCCACCAATGCCAGGACATTTTCTACTGGCCACAGTTCCAGCACCCCCCCCCCCAAGTTTTAATTGCAGTAAACTGGACCTTTGTTTTGAAAGTTTGGAGACCCCTGCTTTAGAAGAATAAGTCATCTCTAATGTTGGGTGTCATACATGTGTGGATGTTGTTGCTATGTGTAAAATTATTAGTTCAGTTTTTTTACATTTTAGAATAGGGTGCCTTGAGATTGTGCAGAATTTTAAAGGGAGCCTTGATTGGAAGAAAAGTTGAGAAAATACTGGTCTTACTCATCAATTGGGGAGTCTGATTGGGAAGCAAAGCCAACCTAAGAATTTCAAAGGAGAAGTAGAGAACTTCAGAAGACTTTGAGTGTCTATATCTGTGAATCTCTTGGTCTATTGATTATTTAGACATGCTGTTTTCATTGAAGCATTACATGCTTATTTTTTGTACAAACAGCATCTGAGCCACATTTAATAAGGCAAGAACAAGTATGCAAACTTAGTTAACCCATATCAACCTTAAATAATCTCGCTCTGATCTGACAAAGCTAAAATGTTGTAATCTTTCACCAGTCATGCCTACCTGTTTTCGAACAAGACGTGTGACTTATGTGTGTCCTTATTCAAAAAAAATGTCAGAGCAGTCCAATTTTTCTTTTTTTTTTAGGTCATACACATCTTTATAAATGTTTTTTTTACATATATATATATATATATATATATATATATATATATTAGGGTTGTCCGGATACCGATACTAGTATCGGTATCGGGACCAATACCGAGTATTTTTGGGAGTACTTGTACTCGTGCAAATGCTCCTGATACCTAACTAGAATACTTTTTTTGTATTTATCAACATGTTCTGTGAAAATTCTTTGAGTTTTTACTACTGCGTGACAAGAAAATAAAACATTTTTATTCATTTTTACAAATTTTTCTTCTTTTATAATGTCTTGAGTTAGAGTTCTTCATAAAGAAAATATCCTTAGTCTGTATTGTGGTTTGAAAACTGTCACATGACATTTAAAAAAAGTATCGGTATTCGGTATCGGCAAGTACATGAAAAAAAGTATCGGTACTTGTACTTGGTCCTAAAAAAGTGGTATCGGGACAACCCTAATATATATATATATATATATATATATATACAGGGAGTGCAGAATTATTAGGCAAGTTGTATTTTTGAGGATTAATTTTATTATTGAACAACAACCATGTTCTCAATGAACCCAAAAAACTCATTAATATCAAAGCTGAATATTTTTGGAAGTAGTTTTTAGTTTGTTTTTAGTTTTAGCTATTTTAGGGGGATATCTGTGTGTGCAGGTGACTATTACTGTGCATAATTATTAGGCAACTTAACAAAAAACAAATATATACCCATTTCAATTATTTATTTTTACCAGTGAAACCAATATAACATCTCAACATTCACAAATATACATTTCTGACATTCAAAAACAAAACAAAAACAAATCAGTGACCAATATAGCCACCTTTCTTTGCAAGGACACTCATGCAGCCTGCCATTCATGGATTCGGTCAGTGTTTTCATCTGTTCACCATCAACATTGCGTGCAGCAGCAACCACAGCCTCCCAGACACTGTTCAGAGAGGTGTACTGTTTTCCCTCCTTGTAAATCTCACATTTGATGATGGACCACAGGTTCTCAATGGGGTTCAGATCAGGTGAACAAGGAGGCCATGTCATTAGTTTTTCTTCTTTTATACCCTTTCTTGCCAGCCACGCTGTGGAGTACTTGGACGCGTGTGATGGAGCATTGTCCTGCATGAAAATCATGTTTTTCTTGAAGGATGCAGACTTCTTCCTGTACCACTGCTTGAAGAAGGTGTCTTCCAGAAACTGGCAGTAGGACTGGGAGTTGAGCTTGACTCCATCCTCAACCCGAAAAGGCCCCACAAGCTCATCTTTGATGATACCAGCCCAAACCAGTACTCCACCTCCACCTTGCTGGCGTCTGAGTCAGACTGGAGCTCTCTGCCCTTTACCAATCCAGCCACGGGCCCATCCATCTGGCCCATGAAGACTCACTCATTTCATCAGTCCATAAAACCTTAGAAAAATCAGTCTTGAGATATTTCTTGGCCCAGTCTTGACGTTTCAGCTTGTGTGTCTTGTTCAGTGGTGGTCATCTTTCAGCCTTTCTTACCTTGGCCATGTCTCTGAGTATTGCACACCTTGTGCTTTTGGGCACTCCAGTGATGTTGCAGCTCTGAAATATGGCCAAACTGGTGGCAAGTGGCATCTTGGTAGCTGCACGCTTGACTTTTCTCAGTTCATGGGCAGTTATTTTGCGCCTTGGTTTTTCACACGCTTCTTGCGACCCTGTTGACTATTTTGAATGAAACGCTTGATTGTTCGATGATCACGCTTCAGAAGCTTTGCAATTTTAAGAGTGCTGCATCCCACTGCAAGATATCTCACTATTTTTTACTTTTCTGAGCCTGTCAAGTCCTTCTTTTGACCCATTTTGCCAAAGGAAAGGAAGTTGCCTAATAATTATGCACACCTGATATAGGGTGTTGATGTCATTAGACCACACCCCTTCTCATTACAGAGATTCACATCACCTAATATGCTTAATTGGTAGTAGGCTTTTGAGCCTATACAGCTTGGAGTAAGACAACATGCATAAAGAGGATGATGTGGTCAAAATACTCATTTGCCTAATAATTCTGCACTCCCTGTATATATGAATGAATGAATGAATGAGGAACTTATATAGCGCAGCACATGCGAAGTAAATCGCATGTATATATATATATATATACAATCCTCCTACATCTTTCTGGATCGTTTTAAATCTAATTGCTTTCTGAGTAAAACTTGTCACTGTAAATGGCTGCCACGTAGGTTACTACATAGAAGTAATTATACCTATTTCATGCCACTTGTCACTACAGTTCTGAAGCATCATAAATTAATCTATAACTGTTCGAGGATCATTTTTATCCTTTTCACCAGAAATAACTTTTTCTGCTTTATTATTTTGTTTAAAATCCCTTTGTGCGTTTGTTCACATATTATAGTTAGGGCTAATGTACACAAAATAGTCTTAAATCACCAAGCAAAATCTATTTAATAAACTAGAAGCCCAAATATCTCCCTTTAGTTTGAGAATAAAACAAGCCTGAAAGATGAACCAGAAAGCAGCTTGTTCCTTAGGAAGGATGAACATCGCAGCTGGAAGTAGACATAGGGGTCATATCTTCTACATGTGTTTTTGGCTAATTTTCAAAGTGGCTCCTTGACAACCATGTCCTTACTGATGCTTAGAGTCCTGAGCCTGTAACATTTTTGCTAGAGGATATTGTATGTTCAGTACAGATGGAAGGAATCTGAAAACAGAAAAGCATTGGGGCTGATAATGCAGATTGAATTGCCTAAAATCCCTTCTTGGCCTGGTCATACTTTCTGTGCATGCTGGCAATGTCTCTTATCTTAGATGATACTACTTTATCTATATTTATATCCATATGCATAAAAATGTAAATTGCTTCAACCACATTTTCCCTACAGAAGATCCTCTGTGTCCTTCAAACACATAGGGAGCAACACCTTGTAATAGCCCTGCCAAGGCCTGACATAATTAACCTACTCGTTTTTGCAGAACGCCATATTTTAAAAGTGTTGTTGTAACAGTGCCATGTTGCTCCTTTTTACCTTTAAGTGAAACGTTGGAAAAAACAGTCACTGTATTTTCTAGCTTGTATTTTCTAGCACTATGAATGCACTTTTTTCAAGATAATACTACATACTATTTGTACTTAATTGACAGGATCATGGGGGAAGCATAGTTATCTTTACACAACCACCTCCCCCCCCCCAACAAGGAATTTTTCTATAGGGCTTAGCTGTATCAAGCATTCCCACGGGTTACCATATGTCAATATGCATAATGCAAATTTATGGTAAGAGCTGAGACTTGCTGACAGAGTGCATACCACACGATTACCCATTATGTGAGCCTGCTACAGGTAAGTGGATCTTGCTATGCTTTAAAGAGAACTACTAGCCATAGTAGTTCAATTTAAAGTGAACTTGACCTTTTCAGAATGTTTTTAAGGTATCAACAGTAGTTTGGGTTTCTTGGGACCAATGTAACCTCAAGTTGTACTGAACATTGAGATAACATTGGACCTAAGAAACTCACATGAGGGCAGGGCTTGAGATGAAGCCACGCTTTTCCCAAAACAATGCCCAAACCCCCTGTCATTAAACTAGTAAATGTGTAAGCCTCTACTGCCTACTTAGAATTGAATGACAGTGAGTAGTACTTTATATCAGGCGGGGTGGAGCCTAAAGTTGGACCCTAAAGAAATGCATTAAACCGGAATTAAAACCAATGATTTAATGGTTTCCCAAAACAGTTACCATATTTATCAGCGTATACCGCGCACTTTTTTCCCCTTAAATTAAGGGGGAAATCGTGGGTGCGCGATATACGCCGATACCCGCTTCCCGTGCTTAGTTTGAATGCCTCCGCCGACATATACCAAGCGCAGTACACTCGGGTACATTCGGCCAGGCTCGGCTTCACTTGCGGTCACGCTCCTAGCCTCTATGCGTGAGAAGCCGAGCATGGGCGAGCGTGCCCGAGTGTACTGCGCTCGGTATATGTTGGCGGCGGCATTCAAACTAAGCGCGGGAAGTGGGGATTAGACTCGGAGACAGCGCGGGAGAAGCGAGGAGGACACCACCGAGGCCGCAGATGGACGCCAGACCGGACAAGGCCGCCGATGGACGCCGGGCAAGACACCGACGAGGGGGCATCTAAATTGTAAGTATATTCTTTTTTTTCAGGATTTTCTCTTCTAGGTTGGGGGTGCGCGCAATACCCCGATAAATACGGTACATTCAAATTTTGCCTTGAATGATAACTGTTACCATTACTAATGTGCTCATGTCAGCTCTCAACTGTCAAGTGATCAAATAGATGGTGTCATAGCTGATCAAATGTGCAGTACCATGGCAACTGCAGATTAAACAGAGGCTAAGATGGCATCTTCCTTGGCTGTGAAGGATAGAAAGGTATAGTTTTGCTTTAACCCTAATTTTAGGCATGTCAAGATTCCATGTGCAGGGCTTAGGATACAAGGGCTCTACAGGTACACAGGGGTCTATTTTAAAACTAGCATAGGTAAATGCAGACACTGTAAGGTTTCTGCACTTTATCGCTGTTGTTACCTAAAAAATTATTTTACTGTCATATGTCTTTAGTAGTTACCTCACAGTAGGTATCATTTCAAACTGATCTCTTTACACTCATTTTGGATTCTTTTTCAGAACAAGAATGTAAGACTAGTTAAATCACTGATAAAAGCAGAACAATTGAGGTTAACTACACTTTAACTATCTACTGTAGGTAATAAACATCTACCATAAGTTTGCTAAAGTGCCCTGAATATCCCATATCTCTGCCCTTGTTTATAGGCAATCTCCTTGGGAAAAGGAAAAATGCATAGCTAGCCTGAGCAAATGTGTTTTTAATTCAACAAGGGCGATTCAGAATGTGTTTTGTTATGTTAGGGAGGAAAAAATGCTGCTTGGAAACTAATCCAATAGAAAAACAGGGACGCATAATCTGAAGTTCCAAAGACTTGTCAGAATGACTGTGATCATTAGACAGAAAATATAGCTAGCTCTCATCCCCTGCAGCCAAGAGACATTTTCCATGCAGCTGTGTGTGTGTTGTCAGACTTAAAAAAAAGATGGAACTGCAAATTATGTAAGAAGATGAGTAGAATTCTGAGTGCAACATATTGTTTTAGAGCTTATGCATGTACAACAGATTATACTTTCTCAATTTTATTGTCATAATGTTCTACTTTTTGTTTTTTAAAGCGGTTGTATAGTCCCATATTTTTTTTTTCTCCTGTAAGGCAAAAGTCATAATGAGCTAGTATGCACCAAATACTAGCTCATTATGAAATATTTACCTCAGAACGAGGCGTCGGTAAATCACCTGGTCTATGCCGAAGTAGCTGAAATGTTGCCTCGGTGTGTCTTCCGGGTATCGCGGCTCCAGTGCTGTGAGTGGCTGGAGCCGCAATGTCATCACTGCATGCAGGCGGGAGACTTCTTTCCGGCAAGGTCTGGCGTCTGACGGGCCTTCAGCTGAGAATTCCCTGTGGGCATGCACTGCTGCAGTCAGCGGCTCATTGCAAGGGGAATATCTCCTAAACCATAAAGATTTAGGAGATTTTTTTTACCTACAGGTAAGCCTTATTATAGGCTTATCTGTAGGTAAAAGTTACAAAAAAGACTATACAACCACTTTAATATGTGAATGTGTGATTACTAGCATTATTATGTGTCAGAGGTCTGTAAATGAATTAACTTCAAGTCCCGTCTGCCACCACCACAGACATACTTTTAGCTCTAAATGAAACATGGTTGCCATAATCAGTGCACTCATGACACTTTCTCCACTTCTCCAACTGAAAGCCTGTACAGAGGTACGGGCAGAGAGCTGGAGGAATAGTAAGCAGGAGCATAAGATTGCCCCTGCAATTCACATATCACTGGTGCAATGCTTTGTGGGCTCCTATGGAGTAAATAATGAATGCACATAGAAGCATGAAGAGACTATGGGAACCAACCCATTTAATAAAACAGAATTGGCGTCCAATTTTGTTTGGGTGCCACGTCGCACTACCGCGCAATTGTCAGTTAAAGCGACGCAGTGCCGCAAGCTGAAATTTCGCCTGGGCACGAAGGGGGTTTATGTGCCCAGTAAGCAAGTGGTTAAAATAATTAACGTAAAATATTGAAACAAACCAGCTACATCAGAGACTTTTTCTTTCTACCTTTATACCGTCTCGAGTTTAGAACTTAGGGAGTGATGAAAAAGGTTATAAGCTGCATGATGTTATAGTCTACGTTTACCTAGGTACATAGTATTTGTTAGTACCGAATGGAAATATTCTGCTGATAAACCCCTAGCTACAGTTTGGGCCTCCTTCTGTTACACTACTGCATTTGTCTGATAAGCTTTAGTAAGAGGTTTAGGAAAGAAGAAAAATTTGAACAGCTATAAGAAGGGAGCACTCAAAGAGGGAACAGCTGTCAGGGCCGAGAAGATGAAAATACAAGAAAGTCTAAGATTAAAGAAAGCAAGGCCCCAGGCATTATCTCTTCTATTACAATGAAATTCCACAGTCCTTTCCCCTCCATTTTGTGTATCCATTTGAGATGTGATTGCTTTGTCGTGGTATGTGAGTCTTGTTGCAGCTTGTTTATGGAAAGTGCACAAAGCTGATCTAATCTGATTAGATGTATTAGGGGATTTATCATAGTTTATTCGAGCACAGAAGCATTATATTTATTGTCAAATGAATACACAAACACACAAAAATGTATATGTCAGCTTTAACTTAAGGGGACTTGTATATACTCTGTTGCTGGTGCCTTTTTCAAATGTTATATACCTTTTCAGGAAACAATATTGCAACAACATGAGAAACAGAAGAACACACACAACACAAGAAAATGATTGCCTAAGTGCAGCCAAAATAAAAACAAACATAAACACAAAGGACATATATTGCAGTCAGTAACATGTGTCCCCTGTTGATGCCTTTTCTTTAAGGTGAAATCCTCCTCTGTCCATGTTCTCCCCCACCCCTGCTGCCATAATCTTCCACTGAGGCAGGGGTTAATATAACGAAAGAACTGTCACTGGCTCTTATGCATATCATTTCCTTCCAGCTGCTGCATTAATAGAAGCTGTACTACACAAGTTTAAATCCTCAACTAACCTTGGGTAAAATAAGGAGCAATGCCTGAAGGTGATGATGGGCTATGTCCTCACCCAGATACATTTTGTTCCCAATAGGGGTGTCCGGATAGACTAGTGGCATGTCCGATATTACCAATGGGTTTACCAAAAGGTACCCATGAGTTACAGTACCTTTACTGCTTTTGTAATACCTACGTTGACTATGTTAGGTCGCACTTATATGTCCCTATCCATATAAGAACAGAAATTGGACAAAGCCTTATTTGAATGTTTGAATGATTGTAATTCTTTTTTTTCCTTCAAAAAAAAATAAGTTAAACAAATAAATAACGTTTTTTAGGCATGATACATGCTTTGAATCTCGACCAGTTCAGTGGGAACCGACCGAGATTCAAATCGTTAATGGGCAGGCTGAACGTACCAAGTTGATTGATCGATTAACTGGGGTACAACCAGCCTGCTGGATTCTCTTACAATTATGCTATAGCGACTAGCAATAATCACTGTCTTCTCCCAGCAGGAACAACTTCCCCTGACCACCCGCTGGGTGCTTCCAATTGCACGGTCTGTGTTGATTGGGGGATCGTGCACATTTCTTTCCTGTATCCTGCGGTTGCAGAAAAGACGTTTGCCCCGTATATGGCCGGACTTACTTAGAATTCATTCTGATAAGGTTCCTTAACTGTACTAACTGCTTTGTAGGTTATGCAATGTATTTCTGAGTAGCTAGCAATAAATGTGAGCTACAGTCACTGATGTAAGAGAGAAACACTCTTGGAATATGTTTCCTCCATCTCGTTCCTAAGCCACATGTGTGCTGATGGCTGAAAAAAAATAATAGCTCCACTAATACAGTAGTGCTGAGTGTGTTTTGATGTATTTTTCACTGGTTCATCTGTCAGTCTTGATTACCCAAGTGATGACATCCTGCACTATACACAAAAAAAAAAATCACGTAACTTTAATGCTAGCTCGAGAGTTCATCAAATATTTTCAAAAGTATTATACACTTTAAGGTGGTTTCAGAATCAGTGACTGGGTGGCAATGAGAAATGTGAGATACAAGATGTTATAGTGCTGTTAAAAAAAAAAAAGGAACATTTTTAATTTGTTCTATGTGCCTATGAAAGCTTCCAATAAATCCCAGATAAGCACTATGCCAAAATACTTTTTTTTCAAAATTAAACCCAGCTATTTTTTTTCTTTCTGGGTTGTATCAGTTAGTGAGGAGTTCAAACCTCTGTCAAGTTTTTATTGGCTGTGTCCCCATTGAGGAGATGTCATCTCTATCCCTGTACTAATGTCACTAGGACAGGATGTGAGGGGAAATCTCCATCTAGCTCCTCCGCTGTTCTGATGACAACAATGTCCCCAATGCCATAGTTCCCAAATGCGATTGTGAACCTCCATTTTGTCCTGTATTTTAGCAGTCAGTTTTTGTCTATCAACTCCACATCCTAGCATACAAGGCATCTGAGGAGGAAGGGGAGTGTTTTTTCCAATTAAGAGCTATAAGGGCAGTGCGCAGCGGTCAAAATATGGCGCAGCAGCTTCTTTTAGGGTTTAGAGATTTTTAGGGGGGTGGTAAGCCCAACAGGAAAAAAGTTGGTGGCATTGGGATAGATACCTCAAAAAAGTGACCCAGCAGACGACTGCAATATATATGGATGAGGGTACCCTTATCCCTGTGGCAACAACAATCAGAACTAGTAGGATAGATGGTGTGGAGCACATCTGGTATCAGGTACCAAAAGTAAATAATTTTATACGCATTTTACTTACAGAGGGTACCTATGGAGCTTTTAGCTGCCTGAGACCAGTGCACCTGCCACACCTCCAGAGGTATTTCCTCACCTAGTATCCTACCCCATCAGAGCATAGTGTTTACCTTGATCTTGAATGAAATAGGCATAGGAAATCGGAAATGAGTCCCTTCCATGTGGTGTCTTCCAAAATCATACATTCAAAAGAGGACGGAGAGGAGAATTGCAAAGTTCTGGTTATGGAGTGGGCATAATGGCAAATCTGCAGGTATCCATAAAGACCTGTCAAGTCAGATAAAATGTATCCTGAAGTTCATTAAATGGCAATAATTTATGAGACCTGGGGTCCATCAAACGGCCAAATGGAGGTTCCTTGATGCCCAAGGAGAGGAGATCAGGAGCATTTTCGTTTTCCAGTTTCTTTTTAATTTATTATTTTTTATTTTTTGTAATGCAAGTGCAGTTGCTGCAGAGCTCAGTGAATTAGATGAAACTTCACTTTGCAAAGGAACACAAGGAAGCAAAATGTAAAAAAAAAAAGCTACTGCTTGCATATGATTGGATAATGGATGTGAATGTGCTTACTGAAGATTCACTATACTTTCCGTGTTAAGTAGATATTATTGTTTCCCTTTTGTCCCTTGTTAACTCTGCATATTTGCTGATTCAAATTTATTTTTATTTTTTTATATGCCCTTTGGTATCTCCATGTGCAAAAATAGCAACATTAAACATTAATGTAGAAAAAAAAGAACTAGGTGCTCAGCATTAACGAGACCATCGTGATTCTGAGCATTCCACCAACACCTCATCACAGGTGGATGCCTACATTCTGCCATTGATTAGGAGCTTTCTGCCTCCTGATCACAGATAGCTATTTATGGTAGCAGCCACTCAAGGGAATGAAAGCAGGAAAATGGAAGTGAGAGAAAAAAAACTTGATTCCAAACAGTCCTCAGATAATACATTGTCTAGATCTGTACAATATATCAACAAAGGGTGAGGGCTCTTATCTGCTTTTTGTCATTGAAATATAGAACACTGCTTTCTTGATAAAAGCATTCACATTAAGGTTTTGTTCAATGTTTCTAACACCTTTTGGCATTATTTCACTGTCACACAATATGATCTCTTTGTCTTAAAATGAATGAAAAAAAATTATTGTATGCAAATATGGTTCTTTCAACCCAACAATTTTTCTTTCTCTATTTTGTAACAAAAGAAAAAGATCAATAGGGCCACATTTGCATTCTTGGTGCAGGCTTTTATCTTGGGATACTGGTCTTTCTCCCTCCAAAAAAGTTTGGAAATGTTTATGTGAATGGGGTATTACATGGCCAATGGCCTTTGTTAACTTTATCGAAGTGAGCTCATGCTACTGCTTGTAGATATGGATGTGAACATTCTGAAAATGTGGATTGGTTGTGCACTGGCTAAACTTTATAAAAGCTACCGAATCTCCTAAATTCAAAATTATTCCAAACCAGAAATTTTATTAACCGCTAGACCACCAGCTGCCCCAGTTATACTGTGGCAGGCCGGCACGGATATACAAATGGCCACAGCTGCACGTCGCTTGAATAAGACGTCATAGCAGGCACATGCACGCCGTGTGTCCCCGGAGCCGATGCACATGCCCGGCGGGTAGGATGACTGCCAGACACCCGCGATTGCTCCTGACAGGGCGAGAACCGGGATCTGTGTGTGTAAATGCACAAATCCTGGTTCTCTCAGGGGAGAGGAGACTGATTGTGTCTAAGACTAAGTATGAACACCAATCTCTCTCCTCCCCTAGTCAGTCCCATCCCCCTACAGTTAGAACCAGTGCCGATCCTGACCTCCCTGG
Source organism: Rana kukunoris (assembly GCA_029574335.1). Taxonomy (NCBI): domain Eukaryota; kingdom Metazoa; phylum Chordata; class Amphibia; order Anura; family Ranidae; genus Rana; species Rana kukunoris. Next base: position 132,944,515 of record CM056051.1, read on the forward strand.
GGCCCTAAGCAAAATTACATGGTACATTAAAATGAGAAGCGGGGAGCGCTGACGACAGTGACATGTCACATTAAAGAAAGTTTAGAAGCGGGGGGTGGGGGTGTTCTGCTGTTGGAAATGACATCTTACATTAAATTGAGAAGCAGGAGGTGCTGACTTCTTACCTCTTCTCCCATGCAGCCAGCGAGTTGAGAAGCGGGGTGAGGGGGCGAAAATTACTTCTCACCAGGCGGGGCCTATAGTAATTTGTGGGTCCCTTCGCAGCTTTGCAGAGCCCTAAGCGGCTTGCATAGTGAGCCTATAGGGTGAATCGGCCCTGGTTAGATCACACCTTGGAAACACAGTTAACCCCTTGATCGCCCCCTAGTGTAAACCCCTTCCCTGCCAGTGACATTTATACAGTAATTAACCACTATTTTTAGCTCTGATCGCTGTATAAATCTCAATGGTCCTAAAATAGTGTCAAAAGTGTCTGATCTGTCTGCTGCAATGTCGCAGTCCTGATAAAAATCACAGATCACCACCATTACTAGTAAAAAAAATACATATATCTATCCCTATTTTATAGATGCTATAACTTTTGCGCAAACCAATCAATATACGCTTATTGCATTTTTTGTATGTAGAAGAATACATATCAGCCTAAACCGAGGGACAAAAATATATTTTTTAAATGGGGATATGTATTAGAGTAAAATCTACAAAATATAGTTGTTGTTTTTTTTCAAAATGGACGCTTTTTTTGTTCATAGTGCAAAAAATATTTGTGTGGTAAAAGGGACATACATTTTGTTTGGGTACAGCATCACAGGACTGCGCAATTGTCAGTTAAAGAGGCACAGTGCCGTATTTCAAAAAATGGCCTGATCAGGAAGGGGGTAAATACTTCTGGGGTAGAAATGGTTAATGCCAATGCATATCCAATCCAGGTTGCAAAACAAAGTGTGTATTATAAAGTAGCAATCAATGCGCAGATTGTTTTTGGGAGCTCCTGACATCCCTGATGGGATGCCTGATGAGATGATGGGCCAAATAAGAGCCACTTTAAAAATCTTACCATGTATGTTCAGATAGGAGGGTCCTGGTGGCATTGGCGGTCAAGTGAAGTGTGTACATACACTAGGAGAAGAAGAAGGCAGAAACGTCCTTTGATTAAAACATTCGTCTTTTTCTGAAAGTAGTGTAAATCTATACCACCAAAAAATAAAACTGAAGCTCGGATTTAGATTTTTTCTAAATTTAAGGTGATCTAAGGTAATCTGAAATTCAGAATTCCCCGTTCATTCACAGGCTACGAGGATTTCATTCAATGTGCACCAGACTGTGAATGTTTTCCTACATTAGACCTTAAACTAAGAATGTTCCTCCTTTAAAAAATATTCAGATTCAAAGGTTTTGTGACTGCAGGTTGCTCAGCACGGGAAGTATTTTCTTATCCTTTTCTCCCATTGTGCTTAGCAAATTTCATTGTGTTTGTGAGATTTACAGAGTTTAAAAGGATAATGCTGAGATGCAGACTACAAACAGGTGAACAGTATCTTATACCTTTGTGGGGCATTGGCATTTTTTACATAAAAAAGCTAATTTTTGGGTAACAGAGAATTATGGCACTCCAGTCCTACAAAACAAAAGTAAACAAAACAGCCATCAGTATCTATGGCAAGCACCTGTGCAAGGGCATTTTTGAGAAAGATTTTGGCATCTAAAAGGATCAAAATGCACCCTGGCCATATGCATTTTTTTTTGTATTTATGAATGATATTAATGTAAAATGTGGTCACTAATGCTGCATGAATACTCCAAAAAGTGCTAAAGTCATAATTTGCGATTCCAATCTTTTTTTGCTGTCCAGATCCAACAGAACATCACAAGCGTTGTTTGTTAATACAGACCCCACATTTTATGAAGCATTATTTTCTATCGCCGAAAGTTCATCCAAAATTAAAAGCAGGTACATGTAAAAAAAAGTCACTTTGCATATTTATAACTCATTTTCTGTGTTTTGTCTATACTTCATCCTTAGTAATATGGGATTGATAAAAAAAAAATAGGTTTGCATAGCCATTCGAATAGTGAAAGTGCATATAAATGTATTCTGTGTGCATGGGGCATACAGAACAAATGTAAATGAGGCTAAATCTTTCACTGCCCTAGTGTAAATAATTGATTTAAACCATCGGTGCTCAACCTGTGGACCTCCAGCTGTTGAAGAACTACAAGTCCCATCATGCTTCAGCCTTTGGGAGTCATGCTGGTAACTCTCAGCCTTGCAATGCCTCATTGCACTTGTAGTTTGAGACAGGTTGAGCACCCCTGATTTAAACACAAAATACCACATTTGGCTACTAGATGGAGCTATCAGTATCAGAAGGATTTCTTATAACTCTTTGCTCCATCTAGTGGCCAAATGCAGTAGTTTCTGTTTAAAATCAATGATTTACATTCAAACGTCCCAGGGTATAGCCTAGGTATGTTGTTTTTTGTGACCCATTCGCATGTAAGAAGTGTACATACACTTTCACCGGAGGAATGACTATGTAAATTCTGTATATATGAACTGCTGGTTCAACAACCATATCAAGACGGCATTTGCAGATACTCATGCAATAGTGATCTATATTAGTAAAAAGAATGAGGGGCTGAAGCAGCCAGAATTTGGAGCAGTTGTGCAGGCATCCAATCAGCTTCTATTTTAAGCTTGTTCAGTTAAGCTTTGAAAATGAAAGATATATATATATATACATTTATTTATTTACACACACACACACATATATATGAAACCACAATGGTTAAAAAAAAAAACCTGACACAATGGTTAATATATATATATATATATATATATATATATATATATATATATATATATATATATATATATATATATATATATATATATATATATATATATATACATACACACATGTATATATGAATACACAATGGTTAAAGTTACATTTTTAGACTTGTAAATGTAGAGGTTCTTTTACAGTAAAGTCAATAGGAGAACATTTGTAATAAAAGAGTAGAAAGAAACACATGGAGTAAGGGATATAGGGATGTGTGATCCTGAGATTTTGGCCATAAGCCCTGAGATGTAACTAAAATCCCTGAGTCTCAAGATCAGACCGGCTCCAAGGTATGCCAACCAGTGAAACACACGTTATAAATAACATTTCAACATTTATCTGATTCAGCTACCTGAAAATATGAGTACAGTTGGGCAGCTGTATGTTTGCATATGACTTCCACAAATTGATGATTTCTCTATAAATATTCAGATGATTTTTTTCATTAAATAATTTAGGCTCAGAATTGCCCAGAGCATCTAGTACTTTCTTCATTGATAAGGATCTGGAGCCATTTGCCTGTTTATATCTTCTCCGCTTGTCAATCTCCTGGACAAGACATTGAAGAACTGTCTCACTCATATGAGCTCTGGCTACTGGCTAGCTTCAGGGTTTATCCCTCCAATGACAGTCTAGTGACAGGACAAGAGTCTCCTAAGAAGAAACAGAAAGGCCCTTACAGAGTTACCACTCTTCACTTCTGTAGTCCAGCTCAGCATTATCTTTTATTACCAATGGGTGTTTTTTTTTTTCAGTAGAAACAGCTATTAAGCAGTAAAGGACTGTTTAATTGGTCACGGAGGGCTATTTTTTCCAGCTGCCAATATAGACTGTCCCATTTTAAGAGTGGAACACCTGAGACTAGACACTGCAGTTAACAAATTGCTTTAATTCCCCCAGTATAATGTTTTTAATAGGTGTAATACACACACCGCTTTATTAAAAAAAAAAAAAAACAGTTTATTATTGTCATAGCCTTACAAGTCTGACAGCATTTTTTTCCTCCTATAACTAAAATCACTGCTGAATCTTTCCTATAATAACAATGCTTTTAGTGACATTGGTTGTCAGAATGTCCATTCCTGTGTAATTGTTCCATATTCTTATAAATAAATATTTTCTGAGTTAAACCCCAGGGGCATTTGTTGTGGAGCAGCAAAGAAATATAAAAATGATGCAGAAAAGTATATTGGTACATAAAGCATACGCATGTGTTTAAATACATTTATTTGAAAATGCAACTTGTGCAAAATACATATATAGCACATTCACATGTTTTATATGCTTTACAGCAAACAGCAACATTTTATTTTTTAAATAAAAAATAAAATTAACCCGTAGCATAGTTGTTTGTTAAAAATAAAAATGCCCATAGTTACCAAGCAATTTAAACTGCCAGGCCTGCAGTACAGGTTTAAAATCATACACTGTAATTCGTTTTGATGAGCAATAACTTCTTTATTTCTATTAGCACACTTTTCATTTAAAATCCACATGGAAAGTACATTATTTTCAGGCAAGGTCACAGAGTTTGGTAGACCCTGAGTGTTGCTAGGAGCAATGCAGTGTAAGTCCCCAGACTGATAGACAGAAGCTGGCCGATGGCCAGGTCAGGCACAAATAGAGCCCAGGTTCCAGACAGGTCAATGAAGCAATGACGGACAATCTGACGATCACAATAAGAACAAACAAGCTGGGACACAAAAAAAAGCAGCGCAAACAGCGCAGAGGAATAATCCAAGCCATTTCAGGATAAGTTAACCTTTAGGAGCATGTTGACACACAGCCACATCATTCAGTCACAGGAATCTGTGAAGAAATAAACTACAAGGCCCATCCTCCGCCAAGGCAGACAGGCTTGTAGTATCAATGAACTGCAAGGGCGCTAATCAGCATGTTACAGTTCATTCACCCTGCCTATAGCTCAGGAACTGTCTGCCCAAAGGTATGGGTAGCGAGCTCTAGGAACCTGACACTGCACCTAAGATTTACAGATTGCAGGTGCAATGCTCTGCAGGCTTCAGTGAAAAAAATGCATATTTTTTCTGCAAAAAATATGTGCATTCATTTATTATTTTTTTTACTAGTAATGGCCGCGGTCAGCGACTTATAGTAGTGTGATATTGCGACAAACAAATCGGACACATAACAGACACTTTTGGCACTTTTTTGGCGACCAGCGACATTATTGCAGTGGTTAGTGCTAAAAAATATGCACTGTCACTGTACTAATGACACTGGCTGGGAAGGGGTTAATTTTAGGGATGATCAAATGGTTAAATGTTTACCTAGCGGGTGATTCAGTGTAGTGGGGGGGAAGTGCTTTTTCTAGTGGAAGGCATGGATCAGTGTTCCTGCTTTACAGGAACACAGGATCAATGCCTTCTCTACTGACAGAACACAATCTGCCTTGTTTACATAGGCAGAATGCTATTTTACCTGTTTACTGAATGATCAGCAGGGACCGCCCCTGCTGATCATTCAGCATGGGTTCTGCGGGACGCGCTGTGTAAAAATCCCCGGAAAATCCTCGGAAGTGCAGGATTGCGTATATATACGCGATCCTGTGCAGCACGGCTGCCCTGTAGCAGTAAATGTGCTATAGAACGGTCGGCAAGTGTTTAAGGTTGATTGTTATAGTCAGTTACACCTGGCTTATAGGAGTTTATTTTTTATATATATATTTTTTTTTTAGGTACTTATATAGGGCCATCAATTTACGCAACTCTTTACATATATATTGTACATTCACATCAGTCCCTACCCTCAAGGAGCTTACAATCTAAGGTCCCTAACTCACATTCATACATACTAGGGCCAATTTAGATAGGATGCAATTACCTACAAGCATGTCTTTAGAGTTTATTAACGAAAGGAAAATAAAATGCTCACTTTGCAGAGTGAATGTTCACCAGACCTCGTAAATTTGATGAAGCTGATCCAATCTTGAGCAAGCAAAAATCCAATAGTGAAAAAATGTATTTTGAACAATATTGGGCATTCAGTAAACACAGCTTCACAGTATTCACTATGCAAAGTGAACACCCATTTTGCAAGGTGAACATTCTCTACTCCTTTAGTAATACAACCCTAAATGATTGTACATAAGAGATAAAAAGGGAGTCCTATTGTGCAGCACTACGGAGTCGGAAGCAGAGCCAGCCTTTGAAATGAGCAAATATGGATGTACCTTAGTATATAAAAAATTGCCATCCAAATGCATGGACAGGCTTTTAAACCATCAACACTGATTGATAAGATGATTTACACTTCTACATATATATAAAAAAAATCCAGGCTTAAAGCACTATAGCTTCCCTTTAAACAAAAGGTATAATCTGCTGTACTTCCAGCTCTTCCATAGGAATGAATGTTTAATTGTGTAATTGCTCACAGCTGTTAACAACTTTGATTACACACTGGAACCAGAGCATCCTGACCAGGAATAGGAACAGCACCGCACAGTGTTATCACCATATTTAACATGAGCGACTTGCCATATATATAGGCAGCAATGATTTAGCACCCGATTCGGTTTTTATTTCACAGTGCATGTTTCTCTGTACACATTGCTGCTTTCTTTCTGCCAATCATTTTGACGGTGGAGTTATTCAGAGCGTAGTGCTTCACATTTAAGAGCACAATGCAAGGATTTCCATTGCATGAATATGCTGATCAGTTTTTCACCTGCTGTTTATGACTTTCCTTTTTCTCTGCCCTTTGTCAGGGCTGGAAATTTGATGTTGCTTTATATTTCTACATTACTTTAAATTTTTTACTGTTACTAAAAATCTATATCTTTATCAGTCACAAAATCCCTGTAAGACACGTGCAAGATGGTTTGTTCTTTTTGAATGTAAATAAATCATTCCAAAGATACTTTTGCTGCTTGCTTTGGACTGTATTCCCCTCCAGTGTTTTTGGTGTAATGGCACCTGACATGCAGTGGGGCTAAATGCTGATTGCCTTTGCTGCACCCTTATGGTAATCTTACTCCCTTTTTGTCTGCTGGCAAACCAAAAAAAGCAAAATGCAGTTTATTTCACAAATAAAAAAGTGTGTTTACTGGACAAAAAACAGATGGACCATTTCCCTATAACTACCGAACAATTAAAATATAACATACCATTTCAGTTTATCAAAAAAACATGGTTAGGCCCCATGTACACGGGACGCTGCTAAACTGACGTTCAGAGGCAGTTGGATGCTTTTTTCAACTGTTCCTGATCTCATTCAATGCTATCCTTTTTTTTATCATTCAAGTTTAAGTTTATTTTCTGAATAAAGTCAGTACAATTCAAATAACATAACAGTAAATCATTAGATTTTGTTACATTTACTTAAATATTGAGACATGGACTGTTTGCTGTAGTCATCACTTCGTCCTTTCTCTACCATGCATAAATAATGTTCTATCTGAGATGAAAAGAAATGAAGTACAACTTGGAAGCATATCCTGGCCGAAAGCAATAAAACCCGACCGGGGTAGCCACCTACACCCACTCAATCTCCACAGACCCTATTAATCCGTCTAGTGTCCAGAATCTACAGTAAATGGAATAAATCAAAAACCTCACTAGTCAAACATATATAGATATAAGATGGGAAGGGCATTCTCCACCCCCACTGACACCCTAAATGGGATCACTCTGTGCCCAAGGAGGTAGAATAATTCCCCCCAACCACCCCTCACCTTAACAAGTAATTATAAATAATATAGTTTTGCGAAGTCAACTCCGCGGTTTACCTCCATTTCATAAAATGAATATGTCTCAAATACCTCTGGTACAAAGTGTAAATTATCTGTACCGACTATACAAAAAATAAAAATATGAAGAGAAAGAAAGGAAAAAGAGGGAAAAAAAGTCTTTCCTTCCTCTTCCTCCGCCCATAAGATAAAATAGTTCAATGCTATCCTATGTGACCATGTACACAGTCTTGTTTATTGCCATTTTTAGACAGTTGTGTTTAATAGCGTTTCTTTGAAAGCAAAAAAATTGGTTCAGAAGCAAAAGATTTCGACGTTTCAGATGCCAAACGTGACTAAACGTGGTTAAACGCAGTAACCCTTGTTTAACAGCATTTCATTTATAGGCGTTTTTCCTTTTTGGCAATTTTGGCCATTTTTGGTTTGAAACACTTCTAAACGCAAATACGGCAACGTGCGACAAAACCCTGCTAAACACGGCATGTAAATGCGGCAATACTGATGTTTTACACATGGGTTACTATCTGTCAAGTTTAATCATTTAGAAAGCAGTTGTAAAAACTTCCCGTGTACATGGAGCCTTAGCTGCATTATGCTCCCTCACTTCTCCCCAACTTGATCCCCTGGACTCCTCTACACCAACACTAGCCCTACCCCTCAGACCTTTAACACACCATACTTTATATTCCCATCACACACATTACTAGATGAGCTCTCAGTTTAGGGTGCTGCAGCAACAACCAGCTGGGAACTGGTTCAAGTCACAATGTAGATAATTGCCAGCACACCATGGAACGACATAAATACCATCCAAACGATTTGTTGCATTATCACAACACAGGAGAGTGCAACGTTTCAGAGTCATGTAGGACCCCTTCATCAGGCTTGTTCCCACACCATGTCACACACCATGACCACTACACCTTGCTAATCAACATTATCTATAACATTTCAAATTATTCCCAATCTGGCAAACTTTCCCTAGTTTGCATAATTTGATTTGATTTACAACTTTCCATGCATGGTAACTCATGTTGATTCTAGATAGCACCCTCTTTTGTCAGCCAATGCACCTGTACTTCAGGCCATTGCATGTATGTGATAACATACGTTACAATTCACTGTGTTATCCAAACAAAGTGAGTATTTTTTCATGCCTTGATGCTCATTAATGGCCCATTCAAAGTTAATGGTGGTTGCCTAATCACAGTGTGAATCAATGCATGAACAAGCACCTTAAGGATAGATGTTTGTTGAAATGTACAATTGTTTATATGTGTCTAAAATGATAACTTAGCAGTTTTCGGCATGTGCTTGTTTATTTAACATGTTTAATGGACGTTGGTTCTATTTGTAAAGACTAGACATGGTGAATATATCCATATGTTTTCTAAAGAACATGAGTTGTCTGATAAAATGTGTATGGTTTTACTTTGGATACACTAATTCTATGAAAGTTAGCAGGAAGGTAAAAGGCAACATATTGGTTTGTGTGTTTTGTTTTTTTTTGCTTATTTTTTTGTAAATGTCCATAAAAAGGTACATTTACATTAATATATTTTTAGTACTGCTTGTTGCCAACATTATTTCAAATTTGATGGATATTACACAAAGTAAAAATGTTATGATATTACACATAATAAAAATGTTATAAGCAATGACACAGATGAGCAGCACAAATGTCTCTATAATTTTGCACTCGTTCTACGAGTAAATATAAATCATGTCACAGTAAAGTGTAATGGGGTAATTACACTAAAATACTAAAGGAACCTATACACATTTATTACTTGGGGACCCACTCACGTGCACTTGCAAATCTGGAGATTGCATTGGTGCAAAAAAAAAAAGGTATCGAAATAACATTAATATCCATCAGTGGAATTGTTTGGACACCCTTAGCTATTCAATGACCCAGTGGCTATTTATGAGGCAAGACAATGCAATACTGCAAAGTTGATTCATATAGAAGACATGTATTTAATTTAAAGGACACATATATAGACAGGCAGACAAACATGTGTCTTCACATTCACAATAGATGATATGTAAAACATTTGAGTATCCTAATAGATTAAAATAATCAAATAAGAATGTTTTGTGCACTGGATGCATAACCTTAGGGAGGGTCCGCAATGTTGGTGCTACTGCTTCCCTTAATTATAGAAATTATGATAATGATGCAAGACAAGGGGAGGACTGGGAATATATTCCAGGGGGTTAAAACATAACTTTTTTCCCACAAATAGAGCTTTCTTTTGGTGGTATTTGTTCATCTCTGCGGTTTTTATTTTTTGCGCTATAAACAAAAACAGAGCGACTATTTTGAAAAAAATGCAATATTGTTTACTTTTTTCTATAATAAATATCCCCCAAAAATATATAAAAAAATATATTTTTTCCTCAGTTTAGGCCGATACGTATTCTTCTACATATTTTTCATAAAAAAAATCGCAATTAGCGTTTATTGATTGGTTTGCGCAAAAGTTATAGCGTTTACAAAATAGGGGGTAGTTTTATGGCATTTTTATTATTATTTTTTTTTTACTAGTAATGGCGGCGATCAGCGTTTTTTTTCGGTACTGCGATATTATGGCGGACACTTCGGACACTTTTGACACATTTTTGGGACCATTGGCATTTTTTTAGCGATCAATGCTATAAAAATGCATTGGATTACTATAAAAATGCCATTGGCAGTGAAGGGGTTAACACTAGGGGGCGGGGAAGGGGTTAAGTGTGTTCCTATTTGTGTTCTAACTGTATGGGGGGGTGGACTTACTAGGGGGAATCACTGATCTTCTGTTCATACATTGTATGAACAGAAAATCAGCATTTCCCCCGCTGACAGGAACGAGCGCTGTGTGTTTTCACACACAGCTCCCGTTCCCCGCTCTGTAACGAGCAATCGCGTGTGCCCGGCGGCGATCGTGCCCTCCGGGCACACGCACGGGACTCGGGGGCGAGCGGGGGGCGCGCGCGCGGGCTGCCGGCGGCGCGCACGCGCCCCCTAGTGGCCGCGAAAGGCGCGACGTAGAGCTATGGGCTCTCGCGCACCCGTGCCGACCTGCCGCCGTATTACTGCGGCGGCTGGTCGGCAAGTGGTTAAACTGGGTACCTCTTTTGGGCCTGTACAAAAACCCCCGACTCTTCTCTTCAGGACAGGACTGTTTGATATGCAGAGGAAAGAAATTGAATTAATTTACTGCCCCCTGTAAATACTCAAAACTAAAGACAAGGTTGTGAAACTCTATACAGGACAAGTACGGCAAAGGTATATTGTAAAAGCAATCTAAGAACAAATATTTATCACTGTATTATTAAGGATGGCAAAGGGTGTTGTTGACACTGACCCTGTACCCCCTGAGAATATTCCAATCAAGAAAAGCTAATGTCAGAGGTACAAATTGTTGTCAAGATTGAGATTTTTTTAAGTCTTGGTAGTGTAGAAATTACTCAGAGTATCTTGTCATCATGTCCAGCACTGAAATTAACCATGTATGCCTAACACGGTCTTCTTCAGGTGTCAGAAATCCTACAGTGCCTTCTCAACTAAAACTGGCACTCCTATCCCCCCACTAAATTTCCCCATAGGACATTGCATGCTCGCTCCTGCTATGAGACAGACAGAGTGTGTATTAACCCTGCCCTCACTCCCTCCTCACTGGCTGTGATTGACAACAGCGGGACCCAATGGCTACCACTGCTTTGTCTTAGCCAATGAGGAAGGAAAACCCATAAAGCTTCTGTTCTCGTCCACATTGATTTATCAGGCTCAGGGGAGTATAGGAGGGGGCTGAGGGGAAATATGCACACTGAAAGATTTTTACCTTCAGGCATAGAATATATCGTGGTAAAAAGCTTTAGCCTTTAGAACCACATTAATATTAAAAATGATTCCCCTCACTGATGCAACCCTGTTTCCTAACAACTTTTGTTTACACTACTGGAGCCTAGTAATGTAATGACTATGCTGACAGCTAACCTGCTACCTGTCCTCCATTTAGACATACATGTTTAGATTAATGACACCAAGGATATTGGGGGGAACATCAACATTTGATTATGGGCCCCCATTAACTATAGTTATGCCCCTAATGGCACACTTTCTCACATCTTCAATCATCACCTTCCTTTGAAGCTCTTGACATTTAGTCACATAACATCTCAAAGTCACAAAAAAACAATGAAATAAGGGTTAATAAAGCGCTATCATCAACCCTAATTGTTCATCTGCTGACACCCGCAATCACATGTATGTCCCGTTTTCATCTGCAACAGATGGATGAAAATGTGGACATACGGTCCGCACATGTGAAAGGGGCCTTATAGGAGGGCTGGCCTGTGCTTCTAAAACTGCTAGTTGCTTGGCAGTTATGCTGACCTTCTGGCTTTAACATTTTTAGTCACAAAGGCAAAGATCAGAACCCCAGACATTGAACTGACTTTTCCGAACCACATACTTGTTACAGGTCACAGTAATGAAGCCAGTGAGTCAATATGATAACCAGGCATCTAGGGTCTTCACAAAAAGGCCAATAATTGCAGCTTCCACATCTCTTTAATGACAGGTTTATTAAGTGATTCTGGGCAGATTTACTAAAGTGAAAAGTGCACTGAAGTGAACCTATGTACATTTCATTTTCAAGCATTCAATAATGTGAAGAAAAGGTTCTGTTTTTTTTTTTACATACTCCTCTGTACATAATAGGATGAACACAGGTTCACTTCAGTTTGCTTCATACTTTAATAAATCAGGCTCAGGTTCACCTTACTTTACTGCTCTTTAAAGCACTTGACTACACTTCACACATTAATAAATCATACCCTTAGAGTCCCACCATAATAAACCTGGCCTATCTTCACCATTACTGACAAACTCAACATTGCTTTATAATATTCTTTATCCTAATAACTGGTTTGTGACCAGCTGGGATGCCTGTAATTTTAAGAGACTCCCACAAGGTCCATCATCTTTCTTATTAATTCAGAAGGGGCTATCCTTTAAAGAGTTAATGCAGTAATACATCCAGATCGAAGTGAAACATTTATCTAGTGTCTTGTGAAATTCAGTTAAGCTAGCAAAGTACATTAGCTAGCACATACTTCTGATATTCTGCCCCCCTTGTTTATTTTAAATATTAATGTTGCTCAGATTTTTTTCAGTACATAGCATTATTGTTTCTCCTTTATTAAATTTTCGGCTCTAAATGTTTTCTGAAAGAAAGATGGATGGAGATTAATAAAGTGCAATTGAAATATTAAGTATTATTTGTCAGGGAAAAACACAATCAGTTTCTTTCAAGCCAGTGCATTAATGTTGTTTATGGAAAATAGAAAAAAATTGTTGTTAATCAGAAGCCCCCATGCTGTGGTCCTTATGGTGAAGTATATGGATGAGTGGTTAGATGGATAGCACAAACACAGATTCAGCGTGGCTAGCATTGCTCATTACATAAATGATAATATTCTCTACATTGAAGGTTAAGCCCTAAATTCTGTTGCCATAACTTTAACAGAGTCCCAATAAGCAAAAAATAAAAAATACCAAAACGCTGGATAACCAGTATAATTCAGTGGGACGTTATAGAATGTCATTATAGAATGTTTCCTTACAATTCAAATTAACAAAGGATTGCTATGTCAGGGGAAATTCACAAAAGTTCCAATATAATCCAGCCTGCAGCCATATTATGTATATCTCCTGGATGTCTTGATTCCCCAGTATACTTACCGGTAGATGGGGCCCACTTAGAACTATTGAAGAAGCTCACTGGGAGTCCTTGAAGTGGTGTGATTTCACACCTATTGCTAGGTAATTTGGAACATGGAAATGAGTGAACTTATTCTAATTCACTTATTTCTCCCCTTGATCCTCTGTGGTAGAAAATAGAAGAGCATCAGCATTTTTAAAACTATACAAGCAATCCAATTAATGATCAACATATACAGCACCACTAGTTTGGTGTTTCATGAGTTTAAAATAAAATACCTCATTGTATGCCAAACAAGTATCTCACTTTAATGGTTTGGATACATAAGTGGTCACTGTACATACTTAATACAGTCTGCACATTAGCTTTATGAGTTAAAAATTGGTTTAAAGCTCTATGGTACTAGTATTATCATTATACAGGATTTATATAGTACTAGCAGTTTACGCAGCGCTTTACAATATAAAAGGAAGACAGTACAATACAAAAGGGTTAAGAGGGCCCTGCTCAAAAGAGCTTACCATCTAATAGGGTGGAGCAAGTGATACAAAAGGTTGTAGCTGTGGAGAATGAGCTTATGGAAGTGACAAAAGATTAGTTGAAGGCGTGATAGGCTTCCCAGAAGAGATGAGTTCTCAGGGATCGCCTAACAGTGTAGGAGACAGCCAGACAGATTGAGGTAGAGAGTTCTAGAGGATGAGAGAGGCACTGGAGAAGTCCTGGAGATGAGCATGGGAGGAGGAGACCAGGGAGCCTGAGAGTAGGAGGTCTTAAGAGGAGAGGTGAGGACAGTGTGGGTGATATTTGGAAACAAGATTGGTGATGTAGCTCGGGGCAGAGTTGTTAATGGCTTTGTATGTTGTTGTTAGTATTTTGAATGTGGCTGATCAGAAGCCAGTGTAGTGATTGGTGGAGGAGGGGTGGCAGACAATGAGCGGTTAGTAAGGTAGATGAGTCTGGCAGCAGACTGAAGAGGGGACAGCCTATGGAGAAGTAGGCCTATGAGAAGGGAGTCTCAATAGTCAAGGCAAAAGATAACAAGGGAGTGACTGAGTATCTTGGTGGTTTCACTAGTTAAAAAGGGGCACATTTTAGAGATGTTACGGAGGTAAAGTCTACTATAAAAATAGATCCTAATTTTTAACATTATTATAATTACTGTTGTGTTAGTAGTTTACCCTTTAATAGTTGCCACATGAAAACATTTTAAGCTTATCTCGGTATATGAAGCCTGATGCTGGTAGCATAAGACCACATAGAAAAAACGCGCACAAATAGCAATGAAAAAGTATGTATCCTATGCTAAACAAACCTTTTCTCAAACTGACCAATGGGCAAAAAAGGCCAGCTAATTCACTTGGTTTTCACCCTCATTGTTTTTCTCAGCAAATTATTGTGTGTGAAACTTTGGTTACAGCAAAGATTCCCAAAACATTTTAATAGGTGAATGTGACCAAGCAGTAAAGGTTTCTTTCTTGCCTTCATTCTGGGTGTGTATGAAATGGTTGTGCAAATTGTTTTTTTTTTTTTTGGAAGCACCTATATTATAAGACATGATGCAATTAGTCAGGATTATTTTCTGCAACTCTCTGTGCTGGGGAGGATTGATCTAATTAGATTACATATTGTTAAGCTCGATACCATATAGTACTTTCTCACAGCCTAAAATTACGTTATGGATGCAAAGCAGCAAATCATTATCTACCACAATCAATATGGACACAGTCATACTGTATAGAACTAGTATTGCTTAATTACCTTATTATTACTTAAGGAGCATTCTATTCCTCCAATATCTTTGCTTGTATGCAGGACACATAATGAAAATGTTTTATATGTACACTGTTAAGCATACATATTTTTAAAGTGTAAAACAGCATTAAAATAT
This sequence comes from Rana kukunoris, assembly GCA_029574335.1. NCBI lineage: Eukaryota > Metazoa > Chordata > Amphibia > Anura > Ranidae > Rana > Rana kukunoris. The sequence continues at coordinate 132,959,671 of CM056051.1, forward strand.
CAAAACAATGGATTATAATAGCTGCATCTTTTTCATGTAAACATACAATCTCTCTCTACCAATTATCTGGGATCTTGATATTTAGAGCATGAATGCCATGCCTAAAATGTGCATTCAATTAGAAGAAGATTCAGACTGACCTACATAGCAGTTCATTCATGAGATAATGCGACCTGCAGTCACAGAGATAAAAGTCAGCTGATTGAGCTGGGCTGCCTGTGCGCACTGCGGAATCCATGCTGCTAGTTTCTCTAAAATTAGACAATCTATTCTACTGAAAATTGGGAATTACACTCTTACATAGTTAGTAAATTTCAAAGCAGAACAGGCCATCAAGTCCGACCACAATAAATTTCATTCCACAGTGTCTCAAATTCAAATTATTGTCTTACACATTTCCCTCATTAAGCTCGGTGTACATGTAGGGGAAATGTGATCTCTTAAAAATGTACTTTAATTATTTAGATGTTTACTTTTAGTTTATATTTTGTTGTTTTGTTTCTTAAACATAAACCAAAATCAGAGTTTCATAATGTAAAATAAGCATACATAACATTTAAACTGTTAATAGAAATGTTTTTGTCCTATTGTAAAATGTATTGCATTGCTATTTTAAGTTTAAATCATAATATGGAACTAGCATAGGAGAATTGTTTAATTACATTATATTATTAGGCTGTAATGATCACCACCGTTTACGACCTTCCATCAACCCAAGACAGCTTATGCGACAGTCTGACAATCCATGAAGACACGATCCCTTCCATTCCCCAGAATTAAGACGAGACAAGCTCCGGTTTCTCTGGTTTTAAATGTATGGACGTTTTAATGGTAAACTCAGCTGGTTCTTATATAGTTACAAACATGTCACAGTTAATCACAGGGACAATGAAACTCCACCCCCCTAACATCACAGAATGAACTTCAATCACATTCTTTTAGATAATGACATTCAGAGGAGGTAATTATCCCCCAGACGTCCCGACTCTGCCAATAAGTGATTTACCTGCAGAATACACATTCCAATGTCAGACGTCTGTCTCCGACAAAAAGGTATTCACACCTGATCATCAACAGGCTTTAAACAGTGTTAGCATCACACAATGAAAGGTCTTTCAGGAGCCAGCCTCAATTAACACCTCAAAAGCATGTGTCCCCACCTTGAATGAAACATTGACCTTTACAGCTTATAATATGTCCAGATCTCCTGCAAAACATGAATTATCATTTATCAGTCACCCTATGCCCAAAAGGCGCACAGGGTGACCTTAGACCCAAGAGTCCTTAGTGACGCTGGCACAGGAGTATCCCCCATCCCTCCAAATTCTCCGGTCATTCCATTACATAGGCCCTGGTACTTTTCATTTGTAATGCTTGCATTAGGCATCATGGAGACAAGTAGCCTGTATTGCTCATTGTAAAACTTTGGAATAGCACAGGGAGTGGTTTGGACTTGCTCAAGCAACACCATATATAATGCATAAGAGTCCAATGGATCCTTTTACCCCTTCTCCAGGAAGTGGTATAAATTGGCTGCCCCAGTGGTTTGAACATATACAACGGTCATAATTCTGTACTGCCTTTTTTAGACTGATCACTAGTACCAGGTTGGCTATTTCAGAGGACATTTAATGCCTCTGAATCTTTCATTTTTGAAACAAAAACTCAATGCTAGTATCAGCATGGCAGAGAGCTTGCAGCTATTCAGCCATATGGATATTAGATAGATGTTGCATGCATTTCCACATCTCCATTTCATTGTTCTCTATTGGGAGATGTTGCTGCATGGACACTGGACAATGATCAGTCTACAAAGTTGGTGCAGGATTATGAAGGTTGCATATGTTAGAACCACAGGGGCAACTCATTTTTACCACTCCTCAGAGAAGGGTAAAAGGATCCATTGGACCCTTATTTATTACCCATGGTGTTTCTTCAGCATGTTTGAACCACTGTTTGAGCAAATTCCAAAGTTTGCACGCATCCCTGTGCCAGTAAAATACGTCACTGCACAGGGCACATAGCTTATTGGGTTATGTAAACAGGGGCTTAATTTAATGAAAAAATGTATTAAGAAGGAGAAAGAAGTAATTTATAGTAGCCACTTATCTACCAGTAGCTGACTAAGCATTTGAATCATTTAGTTTGTGTCTATTCTTCTTTTCGAAAAATCAATTTGCTAATTTCTTGCCGTAGAATCAACGTACTGCCTTAGCTTTTAGGTAAGAGTATAGGCACTATGAAAAGTGATAAAAATGATACAGAAGAAAATTACATACAAAGTTTAAGTTCACTGGCACTTAACTAAGTTACAGTTACAGAGTCAGAGAATGCTAGTTTTATTCTGCAATGTCTCAGAAAGATATGTTGCATTGTGACAGTTTTTTTGCGCAGAGGTTGAGGCTCAGTCATCTGTATTCCTGGTGATTTTCTTAGGTCTACTGCATTAGTATATTTGTCCTTGGAGAAATACTGCATTTTCATAAGTATTGTGAGGGTACATTGTTTATTCCTACAAACCTAGAAATTATTATGGAATCACAATAAAGATAGAACCTTCCACTAAGCACTCTTTCTTTAGCATCTGCACTATTGTGTCCTTTCTTGTAGACAGTAAGTGTATGTAATACAGTTTGCAATAATCCCTACAATGTACAGTATATACTGTAGTTAATATAGAGGAACTGGAGGAGACTATTCCTCAACAAAAAAGGGTCACAATTGAGATTAACATTTGCATTTCCCTTGCCATCATGGTTACCATAGAGATGTCTTGTATTCAATCTATACATAGAGTTTAATATTATATTATCCTAATACACAGGAAGAAAATATGAAACAAAAATGTTTCTTTATTTTTATTCAAATGAATCATTTGGTGCTTGGTCTTGACTTGTTTCACATATTTAGTAGTGATGTCTTCACTACCAGAAATTCTGAAACTTGGCGCTACCTTTTCTTATTGCCTAAATGTGACCAAGTTGGCTTATTCAATAAAGCGACTTATGGAAAGAAAAGCACAATGTTTTTAGTGCAGTAGTATTCTGTAGTCATATTAGCTTGGAATACAGTACATCATTTACTAATCTGAATAAATTTAGATCAATTCTGATGGGCTGCTAGGAGTACTGGTTCATCTGTATAACAAAACAACTGCTTGACTTTAAATGCATAGACATAGTAGTCAATAAAGGGACTTGTTATCTTTTCACATTTCTTTAATTATAGAAGGACAGTCCTCTTTTCAGACATGGAGCTGCCATTTGGCCCACCCCCTCTCTCTCCTAAATTGTCTAACTTGGCTAATTGACTTTGACTGACAGCCACGGGAGCCAATGGCGCCGTTGCTGTGTCTCAGCCAATCAGGAGGGAGAGTTCCCGGACAGCAGAGGGACAGTCCTCTTTTCCCTTTTACAGTTAAAAAAGGCTGTGGTGGGTGTATGTTAATCCAGGATTTGCCCATCTTTGGCCAACCCAAATCATATGAAATTAGCACTATGACTTTTTTATTTTTCTAATTTTGGATAGAGCAGAAAGGTTAGAACCCATATCAAGCTTTTATTGCCCTTTGTGTTCCTGCTGGGGAGATTGGTGGGACAGTGGTGGTAAATCCAAATATGTCACCAGAACAAGAAATAAGGCTTAGGTCTCATTCACAAAATTAAAGTGGCCTATACAGTGTGAATGGAGCCACCTGGAGCTGTGTACAGGTAGCTTATGTTTCCCCATGTGAATGCAGAATCTGTACAGACACAGACTACTGTCCTAATGTGACATGTAATCAAGGGTGGGTGAGCAACCCTGAAGGCAGACAATGTGCATTCATACTGTATGGGCACAGAGGCCCTATGAATGAGTCCCAAACCATCCAATGGAGACATCAGTACTCTTACTTCCTAATGGGTCTCATGGACAGGATTTTCAGGGAAATTTCAGATAGACAGCATAAAAAAATAAACTGGCAGGGGTATAACCCTTTCCCTTTCTATCCAAACTGAAAAATATAGTTAAAGTTTAAAGGGTAACTCCTTTTGTGGGAAAAAGAATAGCAAATTAATATATATATATATATATATATATATATATATATATATATATATATATATATATATATATATATATATATATACAATTGCGACTCAAATCATATTGTAATTGGATGTTATCAAAATTACCTTTCCCTTTCAATCTGCAGCCATGTGATTTTATGTAAAATGCAATGTAATATGGCTACCTGGAGGTATTCTGTGCACAGAATGTGTACAGATTGCCCCCTAGATATGTAATTTCCTGCGTGTGTGATTGGCTCACAGATTTTCCCAGAAATCTGCATTAAGATATAAATCAGATATCAGGCAAACACAGACAAACGCACAGATATTTCTTCAGAATAAAAAAAGGTAGGAATCTGCAAAAAAGTTTGTTAAAATCCTTTCTATGTACATAGATCACCCAGAGGGGAATTTTTTTTTCTCAAGAAAAGTGTAATTACTCTTTAAGCTGTCTGCACAAAGCTCTAGCTACATAAACATGGCACACATTCCCCCTGTGGCCCTCTCCAAACCATGCAATGGAGACATCAGTACTCTTAAGCCTCGTACACACGATGAGTTCATCCGAAGGACCGTTCTCATCGGTTAAACGATGAAGCTGACTGATGGTCTGGTGTGCCTACACACCACCGGTTAAAAAAACTATTGTGTTAGAACACGGTGACGTAAAACACAAAGACGTGCTGGAAAAAATGAAGTTCAATGCTTCCAAGCATGCGTCAACTTGATTCTGAGCATGCCTGGATTTTTAACCGATGGTCGTGCCTACTAACCAGCGGTTTTGACCTATCGTTTAGGCATCCATTGGTTACATTTTAAAGCAATTTGGATTTTTTTTTAAAAGGTGAAATAACCGATGGCTCCTACACACGATCAGTTTTGACCAATGAAAACGGTCCATCAGACCGTTGTCCTCTGGCTAACCTATTGTGTGTACGTGGCCTAACTTCCTAATGGGTCTCAAAGACAGAATTTGCAGGAAAATCTCCCTAAGGTTACACATACAGCATAAAAAATAAACTGATTGGGGTGTAACCCTTTCTATCCAAACTGAAAAAAATAGCTTACAGTTCAAGTGTTATAAGGCACCGGAACTTTATTCATTGGGAAAATAATACCACATCTTTTACTATGTATGCATTGTCCCCTAATTATCATATCAATTTCCAGGTTGCAGATGGTAAAATACTATGGGCCAGATTCAGGAACACTTAGGCTGGCGGATCCAGTGATCCGCCAGCCTAACTGTGACTTTGAGCCGGCGTTTCTGTTTTCTGTAACCAGAAAACAAGAAACGCCGGGTTGAAGCTCCGATGCGAGCAGCGTAACTGAGTTTCGCCATCGCATCGTTACTTCAACTTAAAAATGGCGCCGGGGGCGTTCCCGCCAATTTACGCTCAAAAAATATGTTAATGAGCGGAAATCGGCAATTCACGATCGAATTCCGGCGCGACGCAATGACGGTACGACGTTTCCGGACGGGATACGCGGCGCATAGATATACCTACATGGGGTTGGAGTATCCTATGTTAGGTATAGGCGTCGTCATCGCGTCAGGAAAAAAAAAAATCACGTCGCTTGCGTAAAAAGTTCATGAATGGGAATGTGACGTCATTGACGTTCATTCACAGAATTTGGAGCATGCGCACGGGGATGTTTGGACACTCGACGCATGCGCAGTACGTTGGCGGCGGGATCGCGCTTAGTTAGAATACTACACGCCCCGTACCCGCCCAATTTGAATTCCGCCGACTCATTTGCGATGCGCTGCCGCAACTTTAGGAGCAAGTGCTTCCTGAATAACAGCACTTGCTCCTAAAATTTCAGCAGCGTAACGCAAATGAGATGCGTTACTCCAGAGCAAAGATGCTCTGCTCTACATGAATCTGGCCCTATGTTTATTTTCCCTTTATCATATTTGTAAGGCACTTTGCACCCTTTATTAGTTCTGGTAAGACTTGCAGAGAGAAAGGCATACACATGTGTATGAGATCTTGTCACATTATAACTTTTTTAAATCTTTCTAGTACCTGTAATGATTGATTCCCATTGCATAAAAAACTGAGTGCACTTTCACTGTCACAATGTTAAACTTGTACAGACACCCAATAAATTACCTGCCAACGGCCCTGCATTTTTCAGCTGAGATGACCAGCACATTTTACTACTAGTTTAAATGATCTGGGAAGACGTTTTATAGTCGCTCAATTAATTTTAATTCGTTTTACAAACAGGGAAGTAAAACTCCAATATGCCCTTCTTTCCTCCTTGACCCAAAATGAAATTACATAGAGATTTTCTTCCCAAGCTCTTCTCACACCATTCTTTCCTGTATGAACTGAAATTACAAAAAATCTAGTTGTATTCATAAAAATTAGATGTGGAATTATATATTTTTCTGCCTTGAGAGAATGTATTTTAAATGTGGCTCGGATTGGCATCCTGACAGAGAAGGACCAGCTTAGTATTAAAATAATTAATATAACATTTGTTGTATAATGAGGGGCTATTTAAAATCAGCAGCACCACTTAGCCAAGAGCTCCGGGTCGTGATGTGGTTCATAAGTTCTTTAGAATGTGTTTCCATTTAGTGGTTTGCTTCAGGCTGCAGAGCTGACTGGAGTGATGCCCGTGTCGTGCTAAAAACTTTCTACAAACCATTTTCTCATTACTTTCTATGCACTAAGAAATTACCACTAAATAGGTAATACACTTTATAGTTCATATTTTAAAGGACAATATTTACACAGGGAATTTACTTGATTGCTACTTAAAGTGATTGTAAAGTCTTGTTTTTTTTTTTTTTTTAAACAAACATGTTTTACTTACTTAGGTAGTGGTTTTACACAAAGCAGCCTGGATCCGCCTCTTCTTGGGTCTGTCTTTGCTGCTACTGGCCTTTCCCTCCTGTTGCGTCCCCCCACAGCAAATAGCTTGCTATGGGGGCACCTGAGTCAAGCTGCAGCTTCTTGTGTCCTTTCAGACATGGAGCTGCCATTTGCCCTGTCCTCTTTCTCTCCTGATTGTCTAACTTGGCTAACTGACTTTGATTGACAGCCATGGGAGCCAATGGTGCTGCTGCTGTGTCTCAGCCAATCAGGAGAAAGAGTTCCGGAAGGCCGAGGGATTTGTGGACATCGCTGGACAGAGATGGGGCTCAGGTAAGTATAAGGGGGCAATTAAAAAAAAAAATATTGGAGTGATTTTGCTAGCCCTGCATTACTTAGCTGGATTTCTCCCCAATATGCAGTACACTTGCATGTAAAAAATAAGTTACAAGTTATGCATACACATAGTGAAAAACTACAAACACTTACAAATTGTATAGTAATGGAAATACTTAGACAGGGCCAAAGTTTTTTTGGTCATACTTCTCATTTGGGTCACAGGAGTGCACTTACTTTTATCCTCCTTTGACCCTGAGGCGGCTGATAGCGCCCTATAGCCCTCTGTCAGCTGACATTAGGGCTCTGATAGGAACCTGACCATATTTTGGGGATCCACCTAGCTGCCTGATTGACAGCTGGTTCCAACTGTCAGTGAGGCTGAGAGTCAAAGCCAGCTGAATCTGCCCCTCTCCAGCTTGGCGATCCAGTTTGACAGCTTATTTTTATAGACCCCAAACAGTTCCTTTAAAATAAAAATTGTGTGTGTCTATTAAATTGTATTTAATAATTGCTTGTCACTTTCTTTGAGTCTTCCTTTGAATTTTATACACTGTTTTTTAATTGTAAAAAAAAATTGAAAACCATTTATCAATTTCCTTGATTTTCACAATTGTGTGCCACTTTGTGTTGGTCTATCACATAAAATACTAATAAAATACATTTATGTTTTGGTTGTGACATGACAAAATGTGGAACATTTCAAGAGGTATGAATACTTTTTCAAGCCACAAGGTACTTTATTGCAAGTAGCTTACATTTGAATAATTTCTGGTGTAGCGCTGACTTTACTTATATTTTAGTGAGAGTGTGATTGTGAGTGTCTGGGTGGTTGTCTGTGTGTGTGTGTGTGTGTGTTGGTTATACCCTATAGTGTCAAAAGTATTGGGACACCTGCCGTGACACACACATGATCTTTAATGCCATCCCAGTCTTAATCTGTAGGGTTCAATATTGAGTTGGCGTACCCTTTTCAGCTATAACAGCTTCAACTCTTCTGGGAAGGCTGTCCACAAGGTTTTAGGAGTGTGTCTATGGACATGCTTGACCATTCTTCCAGAAGCGCATTTGTGAGATCAGGCATGATGATGTTGGATGAGAAGGCGTGGCTTTCAGTCTCCACTTTAATTATCCCAAAGGTGTTCTATCGGGTTGAGGTCAGGACTCTAAACATTCCAATAGACACACTCCTAAACCTTGTGGACAGTCTTCCCAGAAGAGTTAAAGCTGTTTTAGCTGCAAAGGGTAGGCCAATTCAATATACAGTAGAACTCTACTGACTAAGATTGGGATGCCATTAAAGTTCTTGTGCATGTAAAGGCAGGCGTCCCAATACTTTTAGCAATATAGTGTATTTTGAAGGATCAACAGGTACTTTTTACACTCATCAAACAGATATAACAAACACTTTTAATGGTATATATTTAACAAACGAAAAAGGGAGTAGTTCATGGCTAACATTTACATAACGTTTAACTGATACTTAAAACTATGCATTCCACTCTTTGTCCTGACTGTCTTATTTTAGTATATGAGACATCAATGCAGGAAAAAATCTGAATATACAGTATGAAACCTTTTCCTAATTACTGAAGTGCATTAACAGACAAATAGTGGAATGTTTTTTTTAATTACTTCATTGGACTGCTCATGGGGGAGCTAAGATTACCATGATAAGGATAGGGCTATTTAGGGGAGTTAGCTTAACTAAAAGTCTCCTAAGACCTACATAGATAAAGATGAATAGTATAGGATAAAAGCATTCTTGATTAAATAGATGGATTTCAATAATATTTAGATCTTTATATTTTTTAATACCAGTACTACATAGGATTGTTACATGTACTGTAAACTTATTTAGACTCTAAACCTCTTGTAATTCGATGGGGGTAATTTAAAAAGTTAAAGCCCTGGATGGAGGGGGGTATATTTTAGCACCCTTAATTAGAATATTAAATTAGATATTAAATAGTCTTATGAAGGAAAAACTCCCTTCTGTGAATGTTTCTGCTGATCTATACTGCCCCTTTCTAAAGTTTGATAAATGTATTAAGAGGATATTCCATTATAATTGCTAATTTAAACACACCATTCTGAACCTTACTGGGAATTATTACAGATAAAAGTTCATATATTTTCAAATATATGACACAGTTGTGAGATTATAATATATAGTAATGGCTTTATCCTAGATTTTTAAATAATTACATTTAATTAGGTCTTCAGTTAGCTATCTAAATAATAATTAGTCAGAGATGTTAAAGTTCAAGATCCTTTTTTGGCTGACAAATAACTATAAGCAGTTGAAATATATTAATTTGTGCGTAATTAGTAAAGCAAAGAAACTGAATATAACTACAGAAAGATAAAGAAAAATTTGGAAAAAAAAAAAAAAAAGATTGAAAATCAAACTACTATAGAAGCATTCTCTGGCCTGCAGTATTATGTACAATATTCAAATGATATCCTTCTCTGTAGTGATTGATTACTTTTAAGATAGGGGTAAGAGAGCTGGGGGGTGCTGTAATAATTCTGATTGTGACTCACGTCACAAATCTGTATTAATGACTACAAAATATACAGAGTTGGTAAAAGAACTTTATGTTAATGTATAGTTTATATTTAATAGAACCAGAACTATTTATTCTATATCAATAAAAAGTTGCAATAACGTTCATACAGTATTATTTGTTTATTTTTCAGAAAATACAGTTTTACAGTGTAAAATATTTAGGGCTGTTACTGATTAAAATTTTCGTGTTCGATTAATCGATTTTTTTATCAATTAATCGACTAATTTCGATTAATTATAACTCACATACATTTTTCGGATCACCACTATATATAGTCCCCACTGTAATATCCACAGACATCTCCCCCACTGTAATATCCACAGACATCTCCCCACTGTAATATCCACAGACATTTCCCCACTGTAATATCCACAGACATCTCCCCCACTGCAATATCCACAGACATCTCCCCACTGTAATATCAACAGACATCTCCCCACTGTAATATCCACAGACATCTCCCCACTGTAATATCCACAGACATCTCCCCCACTGTAATATCCACAGACATCTTCCCCACTGTAATATCCACAGATATCTCCCCACTATAATATCCACAGACATCTCCCCCACTGTAATATCCACAGACATCTTCCCCACTGTAATATCCACAGACATCTCCCCACTATAATATCCACAGACATCTCCCCCACTGTAATATCCACAGACATCTCTCCCACTGTAATATCCACAGACATCTCCCCCACTGTAATATCCACAGACATCTCCCCACTGTAATATCCACAGACATCTCCCCACTGTAATATCCACAATCACCCCCACTGTAATATCCACAGACATCTCACCCACGGTAATATCCACAATCACCCCTACTGTAATATTCACAATCTCCCCCACTGTAATATCCACAGATATCTCCCCACTGTAATATCCACAGACATCTCCTCCACTGTAATATCCACAGACATCTCCCCACTGTAATCCACAGACATCTCCCCACTGTAATCCACAGACATCTCCCCACTGTAATATGGCCCACATCTCCCCCACTGTATAGGAAGATTAGTGCTTGCTTAGTCTTACAACAGAAGACGGCCAAACACGAGCAGTTGAGGCCAGGTGATGACGTCAGCGTGCCGCTCTAGGCTCAACTAGGCCACCGCCGGGTGGACCAAGATGGCCGCCGCTCCGGGAGCAGCGGAGCTCCGCAGATCACGTAGTGTGCCGATTCACATATGGTGACCCGTTCGGATCACAGATAATTTACGATCCGTTGCACCACTAGTACCGATCAAACAAATATTGATCGATCAAAAAAATTCATGATTAATCGAGGAATTAATCTTTAATTTCCACAGCACTAAAAATATTACTATATAGGCATCTGTATAATTGCATATATTCAGCACATTTTTGTGACCGTTTATTAGTGAGTTCTATAGAAGGCAATCATTTGAAGATACAACGTGGGATCTTCATTTTTGCCATGATAAGAACGTTATGCTTGCTGAAAATATTTAAATAATAATTGTGCATAAAATATGATACCTAGTTTTGCAGCCAACACATCTAGCGTTCACCAGAAAAGTAAGAAAAACAAAGTTGTTTTTCTTTTCTTTCATAAAAACTAAACAAAAAGAGAGACTGAAATGACTATATTGTGTGAAATTATCTACCAATTACCATCCAACTCTTCAGTCTTATTTGAATGTGTATAGCACTCGAGGGTCACAGGTCACAGCGACCCTTATGTTCATCTCTTCGGATCTGTTGACAGCTGGCACCTTTGACTTCAGACAAGAATTGGATTTGGCGAAAGGACTATTATTGCTCTTACAGATGCATTAGACTTACTTGTCTGCATCTTTTTTGTTTTAGGAAAAAAAAAAATGTTCTGTGCCAAGGGCTAAATCTTCTTTGTTTTTCTCTAAGGTACATTTTAGAACTGGACTTAGATGCATGAAAGAAAGATCCAAGAAAGCATTAGAGATGAGATAATGCAGGAGTCTGAAATCGATCAATAACCAATGTAATTATATGTTTTATACCTCCTGACTCATTTAGTCCAAACTTAAAGATAAAATGAGAACACACATTTTAACTGATTCTCATCCGGCTTGGTAGGGGAAGCATCGTCCTGGGAGGACATTCCCTCTGGGGTGCTCAATGGTGCGATCTGTAGCCTCTGTGTCTACTGGACTGCAGTGATTAGCTCTGGGCCCATGTGATCACTGTGAACAATTACAGCGATCACATTACCAGTAGTAAGCAACTGCTGCCATTCATGATGCCATTGTTTACTACAGTGATCTTGTAGCACAGGGCTAATCACATGGGCCATGTACCATGTGATAGCTGTGGCCATTCACAGCAGTCACAACAGTACACAATAGCATAATTATTAATGCAGAATACAGTTAGAAACAATTACTTATACAGCAATCATGATTTATAAGCACTTGCAGTGTAAAAGAAAATCCCAGACCCCCCAGAGTATTACAGTGTACCCTGTTCTTGCCACAGTGAAAAACAATATTTTTATCGCCACACCAGTCATATTCTACCTATTCACCCCCACACTAGTCACAGTGTCCCTGATCACTGCCATACCAGTCCCAGTGTCCCTGATCACCACCATACCAATACTTGGTTGCCTCTGCTTCTACCTGTACTAACCCTAGTATGTTTACTGACCACTTTCCTGCCTGCTGCCTAGACCGTTACTTTACCTGTTTACCAACCATGTCTCTGCCAGCTACCTGAACTGACCCCTCTACACATCTGACTGACTATTCTCCTGTGAGACATCAGTCCCATCTATGTTCTGGGAACAACTGAGCTCTTGGAACCACAGGAACTCTTTTGTTACATAGTTACATAGTAGGTGAGGTTAAAAAAAGACAAAGGTCCATCAAGTCAAACTTATGTGTGTTCACTTGTCACTGACCGGATGGCTGCCTGAGTGATGGTACTTAATTATAAATCATTATATGAGCTCTGCTTCAGGTAAAAAATATTTGTGCGAGAAACTATCAGTGAGGAATACTCAAGTGTTGCATGCTAGTTCTGGGGCAGAAATGGCTAGATTTAAAGGAAACCTGTATGATACAACTATGAGTGTTGTCATTGCTGATTTTTTTAAGGGTGAAGGCTGTTATCCTGATCCTGGCTTCAATACTAAAAAGTAGCTGACATGAAATCAGCATGCATTGCAGAAGGATCAGGATGAGAGCAACATTGCTTTCACCTTTAAAAACAAAGCCGCCAATGTAAGCTCTCATACATTATGTTTTTACTTTTTTCTCTTTTTCTACAGAGATTTATTTTAATTGCTCTAATATTTCAGTACCAACATAGCATTATGAAAACATAAACCACTTATTGTTTCAAAATGTTCAGATCAAATTTTACGCTTTAACCTCACCTGATTATTTATTCAGCTAATAGATATGTGTTCTTAATCCCTTTATCCTCTTGTTTTCATGGGCAAGAACTTTTGATGGTGACAAGATGAAGAGTAGAATACATACACTTCAGCAGCTCTCTAATCCATTCTGTCAATGTTTTTCACATTAATGTTCTTTGCAAACAAAGTTTGCGAACCTTAGTCTATGATATCATTGTGGCCAGTAGTGCAGAGTTAATCAGAGTTCTCTCAAAGGATTTCAAATATACTAAACTCCAAATGCATGAGCAACATATTAAATTGATTCTTGCCCTTATAGGATAGGCACTAATCTGCTATATAAGAGAAGGATTTGATGCAGTGGAAGAAGCAGACAAAACAGCTTCTTCTAAATGCCACTAAACAAGTGAAAGTCAATCCAGATAGTCTTTCATTTCAGTCCTCTTTTTCCTTACCCAAGCTTATTTTCCTGTCAACTTTAACTGAAGTATGGGGTATTAACCTATGCAGCTTAAACAGTTACTGATATTGGAAAGTGCCAAATGCAAACTAACGACAGTACAGTTTTTCTTAATCCTATTTTTTAAGATATTAATTTAAAGGGGTTATGGCACTTTATACACTAAAGCTAGCTTAACGGTTTCAGTTCAGCATCTTGTATGTTTGACATACTGATAAACTCAGTGTGTTGTTTTTTCATGTCAATAGATTTTAGATCACCAAAATCCTGTTGCTTGGCTTCCTGCATAAATCATTCTAGAGAGACCTATTAAAGGCTAAATAATTAGGTAGCTGCATTGGGGTGCTCATAGATATTAGATGCCAGGCTTATGATCCAGCCTATTTGATTCAGTGTCATCATATAACAGCCTGGAGGAAGTGTTCAATGGAGCACAAAAATTGGGGAGTTTCAAAAACCATGTTCAAAAACTCCCTTTACCCAAAAAAGGAGCTTTTGTGTGACATTCTATTTTAGGGGAAAAACTGTCCTCAGAGTTGTCATGATACATTTAGGCCGCGCACACACGTTCAGTCCATCCGATGAGAACGGTCCAACCAATGAACCATCCGATGAGAACGGTCCAACCGATGAAGCTGACTGATGGTCTGATGTGCCTACACACCATCGGTTAAAAAACGGATCGTTTTAGAACGCGGTGACGTAAAACACAATGACGTGATGAAAAAAACGAAGTTCAATGCTTCCAAGCATGCGTCGACTTGATTCTGAGCATGCGCTGCTTTTTAACCGATGCTTTTGCATACTACCGATCAGTTTTGACCTATCTGTTAGGCATCCATCAGTTAAATTTTAAAGCAAGTTCTCTTTTTTTTTTACCACAGGATAACTGACCGATGGGGCCACACACGATCGGTTTGGACCGATTAAAACGGACCTTCAGTCTGTTTTCATCGGTTTTGACCGATCGTGTGTACACTGTCTTACATGTCTGACCATTCTCATCTGTCTATGGCTAATCTTAAATACCATGTAAGATTGTTTACCAAGTAAGATATTAGATTGCTAAACTTTACATCAGAAAATGTTAGGTGCCTGGCTGCCATAATGAAAGGCAAAGCTCAAGTGTAAAACATCAGTTGCTAATTTACACACCAGTGACTGTAACAAGTGATGATGACAATGATGGTGATGATAATGAAAGCAGCTTTTGGAGCTGTTATATAGGAGCTTAGTAGCTATTGCAAATTAATAAGTCTGTGATCAAAGTTTACATTTATGATCTGAAACTGGAATATGTGTATTTAGAAGTATGTACTTTGGGTATTGTCTATTTTAACTCAGCAGCAACATTTAATTCCGCTTACATTTTTGCAGTTAAAAGTTGTGCCCTAACATAAGTATAACCCCTGATCCATTTTTTTTTTTTGCAATATAAAGACTACAAAAAACTGAGTTAAGTAAGCTTTGCATTGTGTGACTGACAACCAATCTTTCCCTCCTAGCAGCCAATTGGCCTCTCCCTATCCTGTCGCTAAGGAAAGTTAGAATTTGTAAGGGAGACTGATAAGTTGCTAAGAGGGAAAGAGAGATTGTTCTTCAGTCAAAATCTTCTTATTTAAAGTGGTTGTTAGGCCACTCTGATCTGTATACACCATCAGCACTGCCTCCTATTGCAGTATCCCCCTCTGAGTGTGATTTATAAAAATAAATGCTGCAAATACCTAATTTCACTGCCAAGATTGTGATCACATGACCAGCCAGCTTTTTCTTTTTCTCCTCTGAGAGATGCAGCGGGTAGGGATGAAATTCCTCTGCTGATTTTCAATCTGGAGGGGAGGAGGAGGAGAGGAGGAGAGAGCTGGTTAGTCATGTGATCACAATCTCTGTTTTTAAATAAGGTATTTACAGCATGTATATTTATAAATCATTCACATAGGGGGACACTGCAATAGGAGGCAGTGCTGATGGTATATACAGATTAGTGTTATGAGAGCAGCAAGAAGGGGAAGGGGCGGCTCACACACAGCCAGAGAGGGGAGGGGAGGAGGACACAGGAGCAGAGAGGAGAGCAGATAGCAGGCTGCTGATGACGGAGGCATGTAAACTGACCACGGTGTCAGGTCTCAACAGCATTGATGCACCATGGTCGGCTTACAGAGGGGTGGGGAGAAACTGGCAGGATCAGCCAGGTTTCTAAGGTGTTACAAGGGGACAAATGACTTGCTTCATGCTTCAAAGGAGCAGGATCCATTTATTATTTTTTTGGGGCTTAACAAATGCTTTAAGGCCTGTTTGGTCTAATATTATAACATTGCTGATTTGCGGCCATCTTGATTGGCTGATGCAGGATGACATCACTCCCACACATGTGCAGGAGAGTAGCCGTTCCCTGCACACAGGCACTGTTTCAGAATGTAAACTGAGCTGCACCTTCTACAGAAGACTGCAAGCACGCAGATGTTTGTATTTTTTTTCAGAAAGGACATTGCATGTCTCTTCTGCAATTAACTGCTTGCCGACCAGCCGCCGTCATATTACTGCGGCAGGTCGGCACGCCTGGGCGAGAGCCCGTAGCTCTACTTCGGCACTTTAAAGGCAACTATGGGGCGCGGCGCGCCCCCGCTCGCCCCCGAGTGCCGCGCGCGTGCCCGGCGGGCGTGCGCCGCCGGGCACGTGTAATCGCTCGGTACAGAGCGAGGAACGGGAGCTATGTGTGTAAACACAAAGCTCCCGTTCCTGTCAGCGGGGAAACGCTGATCTTCTGTTCATACAATATATGAACGGAAGATCAGTGATTTCCCCTAGTAAGGTCACCCCCCCATACAGTTAGAACACACCCATGAACACACTTAACCCCTTCCCCGCCCCCTAGTGTTAACCCCTTCACTGCCAATGGCATTTTTATAGTAATCCAATGCATTTTTATAGCACTGATTGCTATAAAAATGCCAATGGTCCCAAAAATGTGTCAAAAGTGGCCGAAGTGTCCGCCATAATATCGCAGTACCGAAAAAAAACGCTGATCGCCGCCATTACTAGTGAAAAAAAAATATTAATAAAAATGCCATAAAACTACCCACTATTTTGTAAACGCTATAACTTTTGCGCAAACTGATCAATAAACGCTAATTGTGATTTTTTTACGAAAAATAGGTAAAAGAATACGTATCGGCCTAAACTGAGGAAAAAAAATTGTTTTATATATTTTTTGGGGATATTTATTACAGCAAAATGAAGAAAATATTGTTTTTTTTTCAAAATTGTCGCTCTATTTTTGTTTATAGCGCAAAAAATAAAAACCGCAGAGATGATCAAATGCCACCAAAAGAAAGCTCTATTTGTGGGGAAAAAAGGACACCAATTCTGTTTGGAAGCCACGTCGTAATTGTCAGTTAAAGCAACGCAGTGGCGAATCACAAAAAGTGCTCTGGTCTTTAACCAGCAATATGGTCCGGGGGTTAAGTGGTTAAGAGCCAGCCTGCTCCCTGTTTTTTTTTTATATTAGGGTTTAGTTCTACTTTAATGATCCTTTATTGTACATGATGATTCAGAGGCTGTGCTCACAGACAGGAGCTTTGGACAGAGGAGGAGAGCACTGGAGCCGAGCCGGCTGGAGCAGGGAGTCAAGTCATTAAAATAGCCTGCACTGTACCCCTAGACATAACAATGATTTAATGCTTGTAGTGTGAGGGGGGGGCACTGCAAGGATAGATTTCTTTCTAATGCTTAGAGTTGGAACTTAACTAATATAGAGCTGTATAAGATTATATCACACATAAATTTGAAGATAAGTTAATATTTTTATTTATAGAGGACACAACATATTGAATGTAGGAAAGAGCTGTTTACATCTTTAGTCTTCAGTGCAAAGTCACATTTAAATTATAGTCTGGAAGAGAGGCAAAAAGTCAACAAGTAATAACAGACAATGGACGTGGGATGCACATATGACTGTTCCTGTCATTGACCCTTTCAGAAGGGTAAAAAAAATGACTTGATAATACACTGATATCAGCATGTGTGATAGAGATGTGTGATGGGTGAAGCTTGCAAGAATGTGAGGACACTTCGTTGAAAGGAACCGACAGCACAAATTAATTCCTTCTATTCATTTTAGCCATTTCCAATCTATGTGAGATTTATAATAATGCCAAAGCTCAGTTTTTGCAATAAGATGAATTTCACAGTAGGTTTACAGACAGATTGTTCAGTGGTCTAGTATTTTAGATAAATAACAATGGTGCTGTCTGAGTCTTCAGTCTCCATCATACTGCCCTGTTGCTTTGCTTTCTTGCTTTTCTCTTTTCAGGTTTTCTTTGTAAAGAAAAATGATGCATTGCGATTCAGCTGAATATTTCTTCCCTGGATTTTATTGTTCTAAAGAGAAATATAAATGTTTTGTAGATTATAAAGCCTTTGGAGCAGCATGGATGTGTTTTTAAGCATGCTTTTGAACACTGAAATGGTTCTTTTTCAAACTTCATCTTAGATCTTTGCAAGAATTTACATTTTATTGACTTGTGGAGGTGCATCTGTCTTCTCTAAGGGCCCTTTCACACTAGCGGACGAACGGTCCGCTCATTACAAGTCCGTTTACGGACTTGTAATGGGTCCCTATGGGAGCGGATCCGTTAGCGGATGATGCATCCGCTAACGTCCGCTCGATCCGCATCCGTTTTTGCGGACGGAAGAATGTCCTATTTTTCTTCCGTCCGGCCAAACGGATCGGATGCAAACGGACAGACGGTCCGTTTCCATCCGACTCCCTATAGGGGAGAGCGGAGGAGAGACGGGGCGGTCCCTGCATAGTGTGCGGGGACCGCCCCGTCCGCCCGACAGCTCAGCGGAGACCCCCCGCTGAGCTGACGGACACACGGAGCGGACCGAAAAACGGACCGCTCCGTGTGTAAGGACCCTAAGGCTCAGTGTGCTACTGTACTACACACATACCAAAGCAATATATTGTCTATTTGAGTTAGTAGACAGGATCCTGTATTACAAGTTAATAGTGATGATCCTGGACTATAAGCTAAACTTTATGGGGACTCTGATCATCCTTGAAGAATACAGCGGAACCTTGATTTAGGAGTAATTTGGTTTAGCTGTGGTGGCTCAACGTGATTGGCACTGCGCTGACAAGACGTTCACCTCTGCAGCCAAGGGTTCGGATCCCGGTCTCGGCTACATGTGAATTGAGTTTGGTGGTCTCAGCCCGGCTCCCGATGGGTGTGCTACGCAAGGTACGCCTGCGCTTAGTATGCCCCCCCCACAAAAACCACCACACTTGCACACACACGAAATTGGTTTAACACGCACGCACTTTGGCCATGCGGTCTCCTAAAAAAGAGAGGCGAAGGACTTAGGCGGCGTACACACGATCGGACATATCCGATGAAAACGGTCCGCGGACCATTTCCATCGGATATGTCCGATCGGGAGTTTGATCCGATGGCGTGTACACACCATCGGATCAAATTCCCCGCCGCCGGAAGGCGCGGTGACGTGGCGGTGACGCGGCGCTGACGTTGACGCCGCCGCGTCACCGCAACGTCACCGCACCAGGAAGTAAAACACTTCCGCGCATGCGCCGAATCCATTCGGCAGCGGCGCGGCGGTGGTGGGAGCCGACATGTCTGCTGGTAAGTGTACTAACCAGCAGACATGTCGGGCGGACAGATTCCCACCGGATAGATTTCAAAGCATGCTTTGAAATCTGTCGGGTGGAGAAATCTGTCCGCTAGCCCATACACACGAGCGGAGATGTCTGCTGAAACGGTCCATCGGACCGTTTTCAGCGGACATATCCCCTCGTGTGTACGCGGCCTTACGGGGCTGGCTGAGCGGGCTAGACCCCCTCACTTCCTCATAGGGGGAGTCCCTCTGCCCTGTTGTGGTCCCGTTGGGCCCCGTCGGGCTCCCAAGCGGAGCAGGTAGGGCGGGGTGAGTGGGAGGTCCTCCCTCACACCCACCATTGCCACCCAGGGGCATGAAGAAGGATGGCAGATTGCCTCTGGGGGGAGGGTCTGCCTACTCCCAACTCCTGCAGTCCTGCTCCTATCTCTCGAGTTCATGCACAAAATACACTTTAAAAGGAAAAAAGTAACTTGGTTTGAGAGCGTTTTAATTCTGACTCGTTTTGCGAGTGTTGACTCGCAAGCTAAATAGGCCTGCAGTACCTAATTTGGCCTGAAATACGGGGCGCAGAAGCCGAGCAGAGCCGAAAATAGGCCTGCAGTATCTCATTTGGCCTGAGGTATGGGTGCACAGGAGCCAAGAAAAGCCAAACATTGGCCTGCAGTACCTCATTTGGCCTGAGGTACGGAGACGCAGGAGCCGAGAAAAGCCAAACATTGGCCTGAGGTACGGGGGGCACAGGAAACGACTCAAAGTGTCCTCGGTCCTTTTCGGACGTTTCCGGCTCTCTCTGGTGCCCCCCCACCTCTGGCCGCATTCGGTATTGCATCCCATTTAAGTCAATGCGGAACAAATTATTTTCATTTCCATTGACTTCAATGGGAAAACTTGCTTTGATATGCGAGTACTTTGGATTACCAGCAGATTATGCTGGTAATCCAAGGTTCAACTGTACATTTTCTTATATGATACATATGACAACCTATTCACATAATATATGGATTTACCTTTTAAGCATATAGTAAATTGTTAGCTACATAATATTTTCTATTCCTTTTTGTAAAAAAAAAAAAAATTGTGAATCTCAAGAGGTGATGTCAAGTTTTCTTGCATGCTCACAACTTTAGAGCATGAAATAGGTGCAAAAACCTTTAATTGTATACTAATAAGCACATGTCTACCACAAACAAACTGAAATGTCTGTTATTTAGGACAGTAGAGAACATTGCAGAAAATAAACTAACTTTTACCAAACAGTCAACAATCATATTTCATTGTTTTGTCTACTCTAAACTTTTGGCATTTTATTGATTGCTGAGGGTTATTGCACTTCACTTATCAGCAATGCTTCTAGCACTGCTTTGCTAAATTGCCTGCTATTGATCTTGGGGTGCTGTGTTCTCCTAGATGATTTTGTTTTCCTGATCCTAGTTTATTTTGTTTATTTATTTTTGTATTAGTTTGTGTCTCTCATGATTTGCTACTACCTCTGGTGTGATAACTCATGTTTGCTTCTGTCTGCTATTTTAGAATGGCCAAAAATTATCCTGACACCTTATCCTGACTGTTATCCACCTTTTTTAATTTAGTTCTTTAATTGTCCAAAATCATAAGAACATACATTCAGTACAATATGTATTGCACAGATCAAGGGAAAGGAGGCTTTGCAATGTTGTATAGTGAATGGTCATTATAATTTTACATTGAAGGTTACTATCCGTGTCCTCTAATTTAGGCTAATGGTTTCCTTGTTCATGTATGAAAAGGAGAGGAATCAGCATAAATGGTCAACACCTAGGGCCATATTCAGGTAGAGTTAGGCTGGCGGATCAATGGATCCGCCAGCCTAACTGTCACTTTAAGCCAGCGTTTTTGTTTTCTTTAACCAGAAAACAAGAAACGCCGGGTTGGAGTTCCGATGCGATCGGCGCAATTGAATTTCGCCATCGCATTATTACTTCAACTTAAAAATGGCGCCGGGGGCGTTCCCGCCGATTTACGCTCAAATAATATGTTAATGAGCGGGAATCGGCAATTCACAATCTTTTTCGGGCGCGACGCAGTACCTTTACGACGTTTCCGGAAGCGATACGCGGCGTATAGATAAAGCAGCCCCCTAGTGGAGTATCCTATGTTAAGTATAGGCGTCGTCATCGCGTCGGAAAAAAACAAATCGCGTCGCTTGCGTAAAACATTCATGAATGGGGATGTGACGTCATTGACGTTCACTGACAGAATTTGGAGCATGCGCACTGGGATGCATTGACACTCGACGCATGCGCAGTACGTTCGCCGCGGGATCGCGCTTAGTTTGAATACTACACGCCCCGTACCCGCCCAATTTGAATTCCGCCGGCTCATTTGCGATGCCCTGCCGCAACTTTAGGAGCAAGTGCTTCATGAATAACAGCACTTGCTCCTAAAATTTCGGCAGAGTAACGTAAATGAGAAGCGTTACTCCAGAGCAAAGATGCTCTGATCTACCTGAATCTGGCCCCTAGTCTTTTAGTCCCATTGCAATGACAAAACTGCAAAGTCTGAATCAAAGTAAGCATGAACTCACTTGTACAAAATGAAAAGCATCAGGCTTTATTGAATTCTATTACTTTGAAATGACAAATGTGCAAGAATAGATATATCATATATTTAAAATACATATTTCAGTAAAAGTTATTCCTGCCCAAAGGGTTTTATTAACAGATTCCACTCCTCCTCACATGAACGGTTAGCATTAAACTGTTCACTAATGCCCTGTACACATGATCGGTTCGTCTCATGGACCGTTTTCATTGGACAAAACCGATCGTGTGTGGGCCCCATCGGTTGTTTTCCCATCGGTGAAAAAAAATAGAACCTGTTTTAAAATGTTCTGATGGTTAAAAAAATAATAGAAAAAAACGATTGTCTGTGGGGAAATCCATCGGTCAAAAATCCATGCATGCTCAGAATCAAGTCGACGCATTCTCGGAAGCATTGAACTTCATTTTTCTCTGATGGTTAACTGATGGTGTGTAGGCAAGACTAATGAAAGTCAGCTTCATCGGATATCTGATGAAAAAATCCATCGGTCCGTTTTCATCGGATGAACCGATCGTGTGTACGTGGCATAATAGTGTGAAAAGCAGAAAAGAAGGACCAATAGTTCAGGTCAATAAGCCACAACGTTTGGTTTTGCGTAGGACAGAGCAACCATGAAATTTAGATAGACCTGACTAATAGATGAAGTTAAGAGAAGCTTAAAGTTGCTAAACTTTCAGAAGATGACTATTTGTTGAACAATTGCAGGTCTATTCAGTAGTGTTGCTCACGAATATTCGCATTGCGAATATTTGTTACGAATATTGCATATTCGAGTATTCGGGAATAAATCGAATATCGCGGTGAATATTCGCTATTGCGAATATTCGTATTTTTTCAAATTTATTTTTAAAACAGATCACATCCTAGTGATCTCCATCGACGTCTAAAAGCATTGCTGGTATGATTAGAGACCCTGGGCCGAGTAGCTGAGGCGATCCTTTTATGTTGCGGAATATTCGCAATGCGAATATTCGTATTACGAATATTCGCGAATACTTTCTCTGCCCTTCTGTGTTTTGTGTATAAAAAAAAAAAAAATAGCTTTAGTTTAGTCATATAAGTTTGTGTAAGTAGAGTTAGTGTTTAGTGCATATTAGTTTAGTAATGATCTCCGTTTTCGCGTGTTGACGAGAATTTCGCAATCAATTTTGCATTCGCATTAGCGAAATTTCGCATTCGCATTAGCAAAATTTCGCATTCGCATTAGCGAAATTTCGCAAATGTAATTTTTTATAAAAATCACGAATATTCGATATTAACGAATATTTTGCGAATATTCTTCTATATATTCGTGAAATATCGCGAAATCGAATATGGCGTATTCCGCTCATCACTACTATTCAGTAGGGTTATACAAGGAGAAATGACAGTTTGCAGTGGCCCGCAGTAACCAATCTGATTTATGCTTACTGCAACTGGATCAAGAAAGGATGAATTCAGTTTACTATGTGGTCTTGTACTGAATAAACTTATGTCTGTTCAATAAATGTGACTTGTTTATTATTATTGTATTTTTATATTTATTAGAAACTGAAAGGACAATGATGTCTGTATTTTATAAAATCTGAACTGTAATGAACTATGTACCGGTAATTATGTTTCTCAGAAAACACATATTGATGAAACAAAGCCAATGTACAAAAATGACTAAATAATGATTATATATTTTCTATCTGTTTCTTCTTTGTAAGGACATTTCCCAATTATTAGGCCGCGTACACACGATTGGTCAAAACCAATGAAAACGGACTGAAGGTCTGTTTCATCGGTCCAAACCAATCGTGTGTGGGCCCCATCGGTCAGTTATCCTTCGGTCAAAAAAAAGAAAACTTGCTTTAAAATGTAACCAATGGAGGCCTAACCTATACTAACCGATCATTAGTATGCAAAAGCATCGGTTAAAAAAACATGCATTCTCAGAATCAAGTCGACGCATGCTTGGAAGCATTGAACTTTGTTTTTTTCAGCACGTCATTGTGTTTTACGTCACCGCGTTCTGACACGATCGTTTTTTTAACCGATGGTGTGTAGGCACATCAGATCATCAGTCAGCTTCTTCAGACCATTCTCATCAGATGGTCTGATCGTGTGTATGCGGCCTTAGGGTATGCCCTCAGAATTTTTTTATTTTATTTAATTTTTGTTGATTAAACTCTACTAGTAACTTGCTAGCATGCTAGCAAAGCTTAAGTCAAAATGGTACTGGATTGACTTTATTGGGTTTATTTAATTTAATCTTTACTTATTCTGTATTCATAGATACACAGATGACTGAACCAAATTGCTATATTTACTTTGCATGCTAGTTTCAATAGCTACTGTCATTATGCATAACAAGGACACATTCATCAAAGCATTTAAAGTACATGTAAACCCTCTCCTTGTAAAACAACCCATTCTGTTTAAATTTTAAATGGAAGGCAAAACATTTGTGTCTACATATAACAAAAATACAGAAACTTGTTTTCCCATTTTTTTTATAATTGATTACATACCCTCTGTTCTCAGCTACATAAGATCTAGGAAGGACAAACAACAGTACACTGGTTATCCCAGGTAATGGATGAGCAGGCTGAGTTCCCAGAACAGCTAGAGAACTGACCATGCTATGCTCTTCAGCCTAGTGTAGTCAGTTATTGATTGGACACCATATAGACTAGACTGGCAGGAACACAAGGGATTTCACACAAAAGAAGCAATACAAAGACAACAGGATCATTAGAATAGGATCATTTTTTTTTTTATACAAGTAGATAGAACAGCAGGCACATACAGTGCCTTGAAAAAGTACTCTGAGTGTATCTCTGTGTACATTACCACTGACAGGCAGGGGGGAGCATTTAAGACCATTAGGGTCTCTTCTGTCATACAAACCTTGCCCGAAATACTTTTTTCATAAAAATATTGCTTAAAAGAAGTCTAGGATTGACTTTGGTCCAAGTAGCTCATTAAGTACATGAGGATGGACCAGTTGGGTGGGATTCCTTTGATAATTAGCAGTCTGTTCCCTGTTACTCCATTATTTCAGCTGGCTTTAAACATTATTTGTGTGCAGAATATTACAACAGGTTTTGTGCTTTTAAAAAGACAGGAAGCAGGCAGATATTTTGTGTAGAGCTACATTCTAAGTCCCTGGAACATACGGAAAAGCTGATAAAGTTGAGGGACAAACACAAATAGGTCAGCAGGATCAATTGCTGCCCATGGGTAAATAGAATAAATTCTTGAAAACTTGTATCATGATCTTGACATGTATGTCAGATCTATCAAGAATGGTTCTTAAACTTTCCTTCTCCTAGCATGATCCCCTGTTTCACAAGAAGGATTGTTGTCTGTGTTATAAGAAGGAATCAATTCCTACAAAAGTTTTACATGTTTAAGCTACATGTATGGGTCTTAGTCATTATGACTAAGGCCCATACAGGTGAAGAAATCTGGTGCTGGATTTCTATATTTTATTGAATCTATGAATGCCGGTATGCAGATTGTGTCTCCAGGCACAGGCATCTGATCCTCACCTTTATTTGTGGGTGATCGGGGTTGAAGCACCGCAACTTGTTTGTTTATATGACTGTAGCTACCTAATACTTGAATGTGGCCTCTGCAACACCTAACACAGAGTTTTTCAAACTGACATTTTGTGCCATGTCTAAATTCTTTAATTACACGTACAGGGGCGGACTAACCATTGAGGCACTCGGGCACTGCCCGAGGGCCCAATGCCACTAGGGGGCCCCATCGGGATTGTCAGGCTCAGTAAAACCAAGGACAGTATGTAAAAATCTGTGTTTTTTTTTACATCTGTCCCTGTTATGTCTGAAACCGACATGCTTTTGATGTGAAAATCCCGAGATTTTAGCTGCACTGCCTCCTGGTGTGGTGGCCATCTGTAAGCCCAGGGGCCCCATAATCTTCTATTCTCGGGAGCCCCATGAGTTATCTGTCCGCCCCTGTACACGTAGACTGGCCAGGCCATGAATCTGCTACATATATAGTCCTGCATCTCTGTGACCACTGTGAGGTCTTCGGGCCCCTGAGTTTTTTTGTAGAGCACGCCTGCTGTGGAATCTGCAAGCTGCTTGTTCTGCATTGTATATATTTTATATGGATGTTTGTTTGATTTTTGGGGCTTAATGAAAGATGAATGTTTTTTTTTTTTATAGCATCTTGGTGCCTATTCTTAAAATGCCACAATAGCACATAAAAATGTGTTTGTTTCAAATAAAACAATAATGTCTGTGTCAATATCTTCTTTGCACGTTTTGGAGCAGGAAGATAAACCTGAACAATATCACTTTCAGGGTGTTCAGTAAGTGTCAGAGGACTCATTAATCTTGATTACTTCCCCAATAGATAGCTTCACATATCATCTTTTATTCCGACCCATGCACATGGAGATAACAGGCATCTGGAAGCCCGTTGTGGGAGACTAAAAGAAAGGTGCTTCATAAATATAAATCTGACACAGCACAAGACAAATATTTAGAGGGAATGATGTATTGTGTTTAACATGGGGAATCATGCAGAAAGATCTCAGCTACCTGGTGAATCTTAATAAACTAACTATGAACATCCGGTGTATATTAACATTTTATATACTTGAGTCATTCATTTTAATTAGAAGACATAAAATTGCCTGGAATTAAATGCTCTGAATCTAAATTCTATATTTTTACAGACATCATGGGGAACTTTCAGGCTGGGTTCACACTATTGCGAATTGGATGTGGATATACCCGCATCCAATTTGCATAGCAGGAGCTTGTGACCGGATCTCTATGGAGCCGATTCACACATCTCCACAGTGGCTCCAATGCAAATTACAAAGGAGCCCTGTGTGTCTTTTGGTCTGTTTCAGGTCCGAATTCAGCCCAAAATTTGAAACGCTGAATGGAGACGCACCGGACTCCTGCCGTAAGCTTCTGCAAACTCTAGTGGGAACCCAGCCTTAATCCTTTTATCATTTTTTTTGTATATGTAGTAACTTAAGGCTTCATGAACGTATAAAGAAAACCAAAGGTTTCAAGTAAAGTAAAATAAAGGTCAAAATGAATCCAGATTCAATTCTTAAAGTATGCCTGTATCAGACTATGTACATTAAAGTATTTTCATATTCTAAACAAGTAGAAAGAGAGCTGTAAACTGATCCATCCTTCACCTCTGTAGCATTATGTAAAGTCACAGGGGGTATCAGGGCATCCAGATCTATATACTAGTCCTATAAGCTATGAATAAGCACTAAAGTTTGGTGTGAAACGCGTCAGCTTTTTACCCGTCTGCTGTGGCATGCTTTTTTGTGTGTTTTTTTTGATTTTACAATAAAAGCAATTTATTTTTGGCGTGCGGCTGTCCAGAATGTTTTTCCTTCATTTTGCATCATTCCATGCATTGCCAGCACCCTTGGCTTTGGATCAGGTGAGGAGACTTTCTGATTAGTATCTTAGAGCGGTGATTCCTCTTTTTCATTTTTATATACTAGTCCTAGATTACAGGCTAATATATCAAATTCAGAGAGCCAGATTGACAGCCAGGCAACTGGAATTTTCAGCCTTTCAATAGGCAAAGATTTTCTTTACCATAAGCTTGTGTAGTGTGCTAGAAAGTGCTGTTTATTGATCTAGCCATTCATTTACAGATGAAGCTAAGTCTACTGCAGAGCATTGTGCTTCATAGCAATTAACCCTATCAATTATATATACTTGTACTTATCAGAAGTGCTTCAATTAATCCATAGCTATAGTGCATTTTACTGTGCATCTAACTTGACACCATGTACGGTTATTGAGTGGTATATATTCAAAGGGGTTCCATGGTCACAGCATGACTTTTCATTTTATAACATCAGCATTGTAATAGCAATACAAGCACTAGTTATTTTTGTCAATCCAATATCGATTTGAAAAATCTCCTTTCATGTTGTGAGTTCTGTCTGTTTGCTGGCCATCTTTTTTCACAACTTCCTGGATTCCCTGCAAGCTCTGCCGCCTCTTTTCTGCTGTTTACTTTCAATTTCTAATGCCTACTGAACTTATTCTCTCTAGAGAAGAGACACTTGAGAGTGGCAATGATTTCAATTTACAAATAACGTATTAGTGACTCTACAATAGGTATAAAAAATTACAAGAAAAGAGCTTTAATCTTAAACTGCTTAGAGGGTTCTTTACTGTAAAAGCGGCAAGGTTTAGGGGGAACATCGATAGTTTCAAAAAACTATTAGATAAGCACCTTAACAACCGCAACATACAGGGATATAGTCAATGTAATACTGACATATAATCACACATAGGTTGGAATTGATGGAATTTTGTCTTTTTTCAACCTCACCTAATATGTAACTATGTAACTACATTTCCCATGGTACCTTGTTTCCTGCAAGCAGTGATTCCTGCACTGCCTCCTGAAACTCTTCATCTCAGCAACTCTGTAGTTCAGACAGCAGGCTCTGTGAAATCTGCGACACTGCAGTGTCTAATCACAGGTCATTATGCATATACGTATCAGAATCCAAGAGGGCAAATGTGTGGGGATTTGTACAAAAAAAGTTTACTATCTTCAAGATCCCCAATTTTTTGGAGTAGGCTAGAAATAATTGAAATATAATGTGTAAATGTATCTATGATTTAAAATTTTAACCATAGATGCACTTTAACCACTTAAGACCCGGACCAATACGCTGGTAAATGACCCAAGGTGTTTTTGCGATTCGGCACTGCGTCGCTTTAACAGACAATTGCGCGGTCGTGCGACGTGGCTCCCAAACAAAATTTGCGTCCTTTTCTTCCCACAAATAGAGCTTTCTTTTGGTGGTATTTGATCACCTCTGCGATTTTTATTTTTTGCGCTATATACAAAAATAGAGCGACATTTTTGAAAAAAAAACACTATTTTTTACTTTTTGTTAAAAAAAAAATCAAATAAACTAAATTTTAGTCAAACATTTAGGCCAAAATTTATTTAGCCACATGTCTTTAGTAAAAAAAAAAATCGCAATAAAAAAAAATAGCTACCTAGCGGAAACAGCGGCACTAATACAGCGATCAGAAAAATGATCGCTTAGTGACGCTGGCAATAGGGAGTGAAAGGGTTAACTAGGGCGGTGATCAGGGGGTTAAAACTTTATTAGGGGGGGTGGGGGGGCTATCCTGAACCTAACACTAACTGTTTTTTACACTGCCTGTCACACTGACACTAAATGCAGTGATTAAATCACTGCATTCA
Organism: Rana kukunoris; assembly: GCA_029574335.1. Lineage (NCBI taxonomy): Eukaryota > Metazoa > Chordata > Amphibia > Anura > Ranidae > Rana > Rana kukunoris. The sequence goes on from CM056051.1 coordinate 132,988,722, forward strand.
ATGACACTGTGACAGGGGGGTGGGGGGGGGGCGATCACAAGGGGTTAATATGCCTATGTGAGTGTGTGTCAGTGTTGTGTTGGTGCACACTTACTTGTGATGTCTTCTCTCATCAGCAGCGCTGGGAAACAGCGCTGCGATGAGAGAATACATCATTTCCTCCTTCCTGTGTAAACACAGGAGGAGGAAGTGACAGGCTGGGAGCGCGCTCCCATTGGCTGGGAGCGATCGCGGGGGGGGCGGATATCACGGACATCCGCCCGCAGATCCCGGATCGCTCCCAGAGGTAGGGGGACCCCCGCACGCCGCGGAGGGGGTCCCGATGGGACCCCCGAACCGCACTCAGGCGGGGACGTAAATTTACGCCCTTGTGCCTGTACGTGCCATTCTGTGGCCGTATATGTGCGTGCGGGGGTCCTTAAGTGGTTAAACAGGTATATTTAAAGCAATATAATTTTTTTTTAATAACAAACATGTTATGCTTACCTGCTCCCGGCCCCTTCCTCCTGCTGAGTGCCCCCAGAACAAGCAGCTTGCAATGTGTGCACCCAATCTGCTCTGCCTGTCCATTTAGACAGGCAGGCATGCCTCCTCATTGGCTGTCTAGCTGTGATTGATGGCAGCAGAAGCCAATGGCTCCCACTGCTGTCCTAGGTAAAGAGGAGGGAAAGTCCTCGAGAGCCATTGCTTTTATGCATGTCGCTAGATCGAGAGGAAGCTCAGGTGCTGCACACAGAAAGTTTTTTACCTTCATACATAGAATGCATGAAGGTAAAAAACCGTCAACCTTTAGAATCACTTTAAAAATGCAAGATTTTCTAACCCAAGACTTATGGCGGCCACACATGCTTTAATAACCAATAGACCACTTTTCCTAGTGGTCTCTTCTGATAGGAATATTTTATCTATAGTCAACAGCCCATTCGATCGCTATGTCACACAGAAAAAAGAGGATTTTGTTTGGTAGTTGAGGAAAAAGGATCAATCATTTTACATCAATTGGCAGCATTGACATACTTCGTTCATAAATATGATAATATTTCCATCTATCAGATTATGAGATTACATGGTGGAAACAGAGAGGTGATGAATATGATCAATCTCCATTTCCACCACGTAATCTCATAATCTATTCAATCAAAATAAGATTGTATTCAAGAACAAAGTATCTCAGTGATACCAATTGATGCAAAGCGATAGATAATGTGCTACCCTGGCCGATCAACTCAGTTTGGTCAAATCTGGTTGAACTTTATTTAAAACTCATTGGAAGGAAAGGTACGACTATTTGATTGTTTGCAGATTGTTTTGACACATTGATCGGATAAATAATATGCCGCAATATGACAAATAAATCATTTTTCCAAGGTCCACATAATCAGTTTTAACCACTTGCTTACTGGGCACATAAACCCCCTTCGTGCCCCTGGCGAAATTTCAGCTTCCGGCACTGCGTCACTTTAACTGACATTTGCGCGGTCGTGCGACGTGGCTCCCAAACAAAATTGGTGTCCTTTTTTCCCCACAAATAGAGCTTTATTTTAGTGGTATTTGATCGCCTGTGCATTTTTTTTTTTTTGCGTTATAAACAAAAAAAGAGCGACAATTTAAAAATATATATATATTTTTTACTTGTTGCTATAATAAATATCCCAATTTAAAAAAAAAAAAATTAGTTAAGGCCGATACGTATTCTTCTACGTATTTTTGTAAAAAAAATCGCAATAAGCGACTGCTTTGCGCAAAAGTTATAGCGCTTACAAAATAGGGGACAGAATTATGATTTTTTTTAATATTTTTTTTTACTAGTAATGGCGGCGATCTGCGATTTTTATTGGGACTGCGACATTACGGCGGACACATCGGACACTTTTGACATATTTTTGGCGCCATTCACATTTATACAACGACCAGTGCTACAAATATGCACTAATTACTGTATAAATGTGACTGGCATTGAAGGGGTTAACACAATGGGGTGAGGAAGGGGTTAAATGTGTATCCTGGGTGTGTTCTAACTGTGTGGGGGGAGGGGGGTGACTGGGGGAGGTGACCGATGCTGTGTCCCTATGTACAAGGGACACAGATCGGTCTCCTCTCTCCCTGACAGGACGTGGAGCTCTGTGTTAACACACCGAGCTCCAAGTCCCTGCTCTGTCACCGCCGATCGCATGTACCTGGCGGACACCCCGGCCGCTGGGTACACGCATCGAATCCTCGGCAATGCGACGGCACTGTTTTTCCCCGCTGCACGCCACCCAGTGGAGCGCGCGGGGAATTACAACAAAGACGTGACCCCGGCAGCTCAGGTCCGCGCTGTTGACGTCTTTTGTCAATAGAGCGGATCTGTACTGGTTAATAAAGAGAAGGTCCTTATAGCCTAAACCATTGGATCTTTTCCAATGGAACGCTGAAGACTCGATCAAAGGTAGCATTTGTAGAATGCTTAATCTTCTCACAGCAGTGTCCTGTTAAGTGATGAAACAGCATTTTCAGCAATAGCAGCCTGAAAAAAAAAATATCACAGAAAACTCAGGTTATTACTAAATGAAAGTTGAAGTGAAAATGAAGCAAAAAAAAACATCAAATAATTAAATACTTCACCAAAAATAAGTAAGTGGGAGACAATGTAATTTTCTCCACAGTTGTTGCCGCATGTGTGGTTGATTCTGAACAAGCGCCATTAGTACGGTTATTTCATGTGCCAGACTGTGCTGTTGAACTCAGAGGCAGTGAATGGCATTAGCAGTAATTTCTTAATCTGTCAGGGAATTAACGTGCCATTGCCAATAGATGCAAAGTGATATGCAGTCACTTGTAATTGTCCTTCAGTTGCTATGCATCAATAGTGTGTGGGAAATGCTGCATTGGGAATGGCAAACTGACTTTGAAAGCCTGTTATGGTCACTGTCAGTCACTCAAATGAAATCTGCCTCTCTGTTGCCATTTTATTCTTCCACAAAGTGTTGATTAAAATATATCACAACTATTTTGCTCTTTCAGGTTGAGATAATCTGTGAATCCCAAAGGAAAATTCACACCTCTGTGTGGTTGAAAAAGAAAAGCAGGTGTTTTTTTTTTTTTTTTCATGTACAAATTTGCTTTTTTTAACCTTGTGCCCTGAAGGCTTCAACAAATTTCATACCTTGCTCCTGCTCTGAACACTATTTCATGTACTGGCTCATCAAACATATTGCGACTTCTACTGCAGGGGAGTTCAGAATATGTTTTTTTCTTCTCTGAAAGTCATAATTAAGTATTAATTGTATCTGACAAAAGGTGACGGACGATTTTGTGCTTTTTTCATGTTAACGCATACGACTTTAGGATGGTAAATCCACTGTGAATTTGAATTCCAGTTAGCGAAAAGCCAAGATTTTATATAAAAATATTAATAAAATCACACTCAGACAAAAGGTGCAGCTGTCTTTTTTTATTATTAGATTACAGAACAAAGGAAGCAGCTATTACCTTTGCAAAGACTGGAGAAAAGTAGGGGTGCTGTGCGTTTTACCCAAGCATATGTTTTCTGTGAATCCCCTATTGCAGGGGTAAACTTTTAAAACAAAAGGGCCAGTTTACTGTCCTTCAGGCTTTAGGGGGGCTGGACTGTGGCCAGTGTGAGTATAAAATGCCCCGGCATTCCGTTATTGGTTTTAACAGTAGGAATAGTGCTCCATCGATGGTGTCAGTGGGTGGAATGATGCCCCATCATTGATCTTAGTAGGAGGAAAAATGACCCATTATTGGTGTCAGTGGGAACAATAATGCCCCATCTTTGGTCATAGTAGTAGGAACAGTTCCCCAATAATAGTCTCAGTGGAAGGAATAGTGCCCCATCATTGGTTCTAGTAGGAGGAACAGTGCCCCATCAATGGTGTCAGTGGGAGGAATGATGCCCCATCATTGGTCATAGTAGGAGGAACAGTGCCCCATCGATGGTGTCAGTGGGAGATATAGTGTCCCATCATTGATCTTAGTAGGGTGAACAGTGCCCCATTGATAGTGTCAGTGGGAGGAATTATTCCCCATCATTGGTCTTAGTAGGAGGAATAGTGCCCCATTGATGGTGTCAGTGGGAGGAGTAGTGCACCATTGATGGCATTAGTGGAAAGAATGGTGCTTTAGCATTGATGTCAGTTGGAGGAATAGTGTCCCAAGGGCTGGATAGAAGTAAGCAAAGGGCCACATCTGGTCCCTGGGCCGCAGTTTGGAGACCACTGCTCTATTGGGCCTATTTTATGTTCTGTATCCCCACTAAGATTTCCACCTCTTTCCTGTTAACAAGGATAGGAAATTAAATACATTTTCTCCCAACATTTGATAGTAGAAGTAACACGTCTTATCCAGCGCATAGCTTCTCTATATAGATTCACGTAGGAAAGCCCTGTTTTTAGTTGATCCAACATTCTTTTTTTTCATAAACCCACAATGAAGAAAACATTTTTCTATGACCCCAAAAAGCATTGGATATTTTTTAGTGTAAACCAATAAATTATTTTGGACTCTTTTATCATATGGTCTGATGCTCCCTTTATTGATGCACATTTCCCCCAACAGACACAGTGGGGTAGATTCACATAGAGATACGACGGTGTATCTACTGATACACCGTCGTATCTCTGAGATCCGACGATCGGATCTATGCGGCTGATTCATCGAATCAGGTTCCGCATAGATCTCCCTTAGAGCCGACAGGTGTAAGTGACTTACACTGTGGGATCTTAGGCTGCAATCTCCCGCCAGCCGCTAGGTGGCATTTCCGTTTTTCTACGAGACGACTATGCAAATGAGGAGAACCGCCGATTCAGAAACGAGCGCCCGGCCGTCTTTTATTTTTTTACGTCGTTTGCGTTCGTCTTTTTCCGGCGGAGAGTTACCACTGCTATATGAGGAGTAAGTGCAGCGTATCCTATGTTAAGTATGGCCGTCGTTTCCGCGTCGAGTTTTGAAATTTTTACGTCGTTTACGTAAGTCGTTCGCGAATACGGCCATACGTAAATTGCGTTAACGTCAAAACCAATGACGTCTTTGTGACGTCATTTGGAGAAATGCACGCTGGGAAATTTAGCCGGCGGCGCATGTGCAGTACGATCGGCGCGGGGATGCGCCTGATTTAAATAGTAAACTCCCCCTAGCCGCGGAATTTGCATTCCGCCGGGGGATTTACGATCCACCAGGGCAACTTACAAGGCAAGTGCTTTCTGAATACAGCACTTGCCTCAAAAACTGGCGCTGGCGGATCGTAAATAAGATAGATTACGCGGATCAAAAGATCCGCTGATCTATGTGAATCTACCCCAGTGACTGCAAAGAAAAAAACAGTTTTGTATCAGAATAGGAAAAATTTAGAACCTTCCTCAGGTTTTGCTTTCTGTCTGTATCTTTCTGTCATGGTGATATTTGTTGTCCTCATTTCTTGTCTTGATGTCACTAAAGCAGTAAATTATAAAAAAGCTCATGAATGGAGTCATAAACAGCCTTGCCTAACACTTTACCATTATTTAAAGCTGTAAAAAAAGAAGTTTAACTTAGCAGGGGGAACAATATACCCTTACAGAGAGACCACTGCTTCCACATACAGATCATACAGTATGATGACAAGGAATACGTTATTTCTTCCAGCTGATGCTGTTTTCTTAGGAAAAAAAAAGAACTGTAAGACCATGTACACACGATCGGTCAAAATCGATGAAAACGGACTGAAGGACCGTTTCATCGGTCCAAACCAATCTTGTGTGGGCCCCATAAAGAAAAAGAGAACTTGCTTTAAAATTTGACAGATGGACGCCTGACCGATGGGTCAAAACCGAACATTAGTAGGCAAGAGCATCAGTTGAAAGGCCGCGCATGCTCAGAATCAAGTCGACGCATGCTTGGAAGCATTGAACTTCGTTTTTTTCAGCACGTCGTTGTGTTAAAACATATAAATGTCACCGCGTTCTAACACGATCGGTTTTTTATCCGATGGTGTGTAGGCACATCAGACCGTCAGTCCGCTTCATTGGTTAACCGATGAAAACAGTCCTTAGGACCGTTCTCATTGGATGGACTGATCGTGTGTACGCGGCCTTAGACTTTGAGCACCTTTTATTTTAATGCACCCAATATATATTTAGCTGATTTAAACCTAAAGTTCAATTGGAATTTAAGTGACTCTTTCGCAAGTGCATCATGATCAGGGTGGTAGAACAGATTAAAACAACGTAGAAATTACTTTTAAATGCACGCTGCCATTACCAAGTACTTAGCTGTGGAAACCAACAGATTTAGCACCCCCCACTTCAATCTCTAAGAAGAAAGCTGCAAATTTTACAAGCTTTCAACATCGACTACATCAGAAAGACAATTATTCGAAATGGCCATGGCTACAGATAATGTACTATTACAATAAACTATTGATTCAGATATTGACACATTCAGGGGGAGTGTGACTGTTACTTGTCATTGAACTTATGTGTGTCTATCTGCTCTTTTTTAAGTGACTGTGCTTTTTTCAAAAGATGAAATAAAGTAATTGCCGGAAAGAGAATAGTCACTACTTACTTTGTCTCGTAAAAACTTGTCTACCCAAAGTGAACATTTTCTGGGTTACATAGTGGCATAGTTGGTAAGGTTGAATAATGACAACAGTCCATTCTGTTCAACCTGAGTGTGTATGTGTGCCTACCGCTTACAATATCCCTCTACATTTTTTTTTTATTCATCTACATTTCCCGCTGACACTACCAACTGTGAAAAGAAAGTTGAACAGACAATCTTGCTAAAAGATCTTCTGTGTTTAACATTTCCGGGAGTGTCTGATGCAGATATCCCCTACTGCATTTGGTGGTTTCCTCCATGACCCCTATGCTACTACAGGACACAGTACTGATGAAGGACTTGGCAGAAGAAACCACAACACACATCAGGGAATATCAGCGAGGACTTTATTACATCTTTTTAAAATAGTAACATAGTTTATTTCATAACAGTAATGCATTGTTATTAATATTAAAAAATAGGTTCAAATATGCTGTATCTGCCTTTACTGCAATAAAGCTGTATTATTATTATTATAATACAGGATTTATATAGCTCCAACAGTTTGCGCTTTACAACATGAGGGCCGACAGTACAGTTACAATACTGTTCAATACAGGAGGAATCAGAGGGTCCTATTCATTAAAGCTAACAATCTAGAAACCTATAAAAAAAATTTTTTATATATTGTAGCTTACATGGCAGCACAATGGTGTAGTGGTTAGCACTTTCACCTAACAGCAAAAGGTTTGCTGGTTCAAATCCCAACCACGATACTATCTGCCTGGAGTTTACATGTTCTCCCTGTGGCTGCATGGGTTTCCTCCCACACTCTAGACATGCTTATAGGTTAATCGAATCATGTCTAAATTGGCCCTAGTATATTTATAAATGTGTGTTAGGGACCTTAGGTTGTAAGCGCGTCAGGATCCTACTGGGTAAATGACCGCACTATATCAAGATGCCTGGAGTATGCATGTTCTCCCTGTGGCTGCATGGTTTTTCTCCCACACTCTAGACATGCTTATAGGTTAATCGGATCCTGTCTAAATTAGCCTTAGTATATGTATAAATGTGTGTTAGGGACCTTAGGTTGTAAGCGCATTAGGATCCTACTGGGTAAATGACCACACTATATCAACTCATGGCTTCATCAGTTTTCTATTCTTTGGCTCCCTTCATCTGTTTTCACCCTGGTGATCTGGCCAGTAATCTGGTATTACTAAGGTGCAACTCTGAAGGGGTGAGCATAGTAGGCACAGCGGGCAGCAGCATTGTCAGTCTAGGGGGAGAGTAGTGTTAAATGTATTAGCAGATTTAGAACAATTGACAAATTGAAGCCATCTCACACTTTATATTCAGTTACAGTAAACATTTTTTTTTCCTTCTGGGATAAAGGTTTTGCATGAATAACTAAAAACGGATCACCCCTGCCAGTGTTAAGTGGTTTATACCATGCATGAAAAACAACAGTTGTTCTGGCTTGATTACCAGATGAAAATAACGAAAAGAAAGCCTAAAAAATGAAACTAATGCAGACCTCACATCTAAGAATTGGTAAGCTGCACTGTATTAAAGGTTTGCTTTTGGGTTTATACTGCTTTCAGTTGAATGACACATGCTTACTATTGGCAATACCACTTCAACTGCATCATATTAACTTTATCAATTTACTAGATAACTTGCAGAAACGCTAAAATAGTCATCACAGATAGGAATGACAGCGTGTAAGGCAATGTTGGGTGAGATAGTATACTTGTTCAGTTATAACCCAGCAAATATTTAGTAAATTTAAAAGGCCTGCATAGACAATTATAATGTATGTGTTATTTTGACTAGACCTTTGAGGGCTGTTAAATGTGTGTGTGTGTGTGTTTTAAATACCTAAAAAACAAAATCTTTCTTGAATCTGACTAGTTATTTAAAGCAAGCATGGGCTTGTATATATTTTTAACTCACATTGCATTTTACCTCCATGCTAGATTTCTGAACGTGTTGCTGTTCATATACTGTTCATATTCAACTACCGGTATATTAATAATTTAAAATGAAGATGTATCACTCCAGGCTCTGGAGAAAAGGCACCTACCAACTTTCCTAGGTGACAGCTGTATCAGGTGTGTTCTTAATACCTACCAAACTGTTAGAAAAATTGTATTGATAGTTGAATTCAAATTTTTTCTGAATTTGTTGAATTAATAAATGTTAAATTAATAATGGTTTCATTTATTTTGGGCCATATAGCACCACTGACCAGTAATTTCAAGCTAAGTACCTTTTCCGCAGAGGAGTTTTTAGTACTATTACACAGTTACATAGTTACATACATAGTCTGGTTTAAAAAAAAGACACAAGTCCATCCAGTTCAACTAATAGAAGGGGAAAAACTAGTTATTCTACAATACAATACAACCCTAAATGCACAGTCCTATACTCACAGTTTGTTCAGAGGAAGGGATAGAAAACCCAATAAAGCCTGATGCAATTCCTTCCCGATCCCCCATAAGGCAGTTGGATATTCCCTGCATCACCAGCTCCTACTGTGAAGAAGCCTTTCTGTATTTGGAGGATAAATCTATTTTCCTCCAGACGTAAAGCATGCCCCTTGTCCTCTGTGATGACCTTAAAGTGAATAACTTAACACCAAGTTCACTATATGGACAACTTATGTATTTATACCTGTTGATCATATTCTACCTTAATTTCCTCTTCTCAAGAGAGAATAAATTCAGTTAAGCTAATCCTACTAAATAACCTCCTTCATGCCTCTTATAAGTTTGGTTGCTCTTCTCTGCACTTTCTCCAGTAACCCGATATCCTTTTTGAGAACCGGTGCCCAAAACTGAACTGCATATTCCAGATGAGGTCTTACTAATGATTTGTACAGGGGCAAAATTAGATCTCTATCTCTCTGTAGTATATGCCTCTTTTAATACAGGAAAGGATTTTGCTCACTTTCGAAACTGCAGCTTGGCAATGCTTGCTATTATTAAACCTATGATTGACCAGAACACCCAGATCCTTCTCCACCATTGTTTTTCAACCAGCTGTTCTTCCCCTAACATGAATGTTGCATGCGTGTTTTATCCCCCAAGTGCATAATTTTACATTTATTAACATTATACATAATTTCTCACATACAGTAGTTTCCCAATTAAACAGTGCATTGAGGTCAGCTTGTTAGTTGGAGGCATCCTGTAAGTCCAATGTATAGCTTGGTGTCATCTGCATACTACTTTTAATCCCAGACCCTGTATAGTTAATAAATATATTAAAAAGTAAAGGTCCAAAAACTGAACTTTGGGGTACGCCACTGGTAACCTTAAACCATTCAGAGTATAAATCATTAACCACTACTCTGAATTTGGGCTTTAAGACAGTTTTCTATGCATTTATAAACTGATTTTTCCAAGCCTATAGAGTAGACTTTACCTTACGCATTAGCTGTGTGTGGGGAACTGTGTCTTAGACTTTTGCAAAGTCTAAATATATTATGTCTACAGCCACTCCTTTGTCTAAGGTCTTGCTTACCTCCTCATTAGAAGAAGTCAGATTTGTTTTACAACTTCTATCTTTCATGAATCCATGCTGTCTGTTGCTTAAAATATTTTTTTTTTGCAAGAACTCATCCATGTGGTCTTTTATTAAACTCTCCAGTATCTTCCCAACTATAGAAGTTAAACTAACAGGTCTGTAGTTACTTGGTAAAGACTTTGATATCTTTTTAAATATAGGCACCCCATTTGCCTTATGCCAATCCAATGTTACTATGCCAGTCATTAAATAGTCCCTAGAAATTAGAAACAATGAAATGACAGAGCTCAATTCATTTAGGACATGGGTGTATTCTATTTGGTCCAGGTGCCGTATTCACCTTTAATCCATCTAACTATTTCTGGACCATATAAATTTTGAGCCATAGGGGTTCATTTGTGGCAATACAATCCCCATTAAGGACATACGCTTCCTTATGCTCGCTTGTATACACAGAACTGAAGAAGGTATTTCATAAATTTGCCTTCTCTTTCTTCTCAGTCATCCACTCCAGATTATTTTGTAAAGGGCCTACAGTACTTGATCACACTTGATCGTTTTACTATTAATTATGTTATTATATAAAACCTTTTCGTTTTTTTGTTATAAAATATGTATTTAAATCTTTTTTTCCCTAAATAGACTTTAAAGAGGTAATTTGCTAAAAGTAAATAACTAATATTCCAATCTTTTAAAAGTTTGTGTAAGAATATAGCTAATGCTTAATATGTGTCACCTATATATTCCTTGACCTCATAGGCAGAGTTGCCCCTCCTCAATACTGTGCAGTGTTACATGACCAGATGGAACGAAGTAAGTGACAGAATGCCAAACAACATAGAGAACAGATCGGTTCCTAGGCAACAGCACAAAAGATATGTAGGAATATGTTTCTGGTGAAGAGACAAGGGAGCATAAGAATTACACATACAAAGCTATGTGGCTGACATGTTGTCTTCTTGGCTGTTTTATCACCTGTGAATACTGGAACAAAAATAACATAATATAGCAGTCAGCAAATCTTGCCTGGATATGGTCCTTACTGGTATGGGCTAAAACATATTGAATCACTTTGAGCTGTAAACCTGAAATTATTAGATTATATAAAATGCTCTTTGGATGTATTTTCAATGAGTTGACAGGCAGTAGCTAATATTAAGAAAGCTGTATATCATAAACCTTTTGGCACTCTTGTGTATCAGCACTTTCAGTCTGTATTTCCTTTTGCGGTTATGCATTTAGGTATTGCTCCCCAGTTAACAAGTGTGATATGTTGTCAACCTTGGCTTGGGTGAAGCCTAAAACATACAGGGTTGCCCACAAGATTATAACTGCTAACAGGAATTGACAAAAACCTGCTTCAATTATAGGGACTGAAACATGCATTCTGGAGCTACTCTGTCCTATTGATCCATTCTGCTAGTTACTAAAACATGTATTTTTGCTCAAAACTCTAAAGGAATCCCAAAGTATTAGACCATTGGTAAAGTTTTATTATAGGTAAAGATGGGGACATTTAGTGTAACTGAATCTTGATACATCTAGAGTCTCAGAAAAACAACATCCCACCCCAGTTAATCTGGGCATCTAGGCATAGTATCCCTGTGCTTGTTAAAGTTCCTCATGAGTGTAATGTTATTACAGTATTATGGATTCAATTTGATGACATCATTTGGAATCAACACATGCCAAGTATGATGTACATAACACAATGAACTACTCTGACCTAACCAATACTGGAAACCATGTCCAGCTCAAAAAAAATAAAAAATCGTAAGGAACATTACTACTTTTTAGTGTATATGTAACATTATTTATTATTTTCTTATGAAAAAAAAAAGAAAGAGAGACTAACCAATAAGCAAGTAGTTACATACAGATTTCCCACAATTCTTTATAAATATATTTTGTTGATCTGTACTTAGGATCTCAGTGTTTTGTAATATATTAATGGGGCAGGGCATTTTATTAGCCATTTAATTCTAGATGTATATTTTAAAGCCAACAAGTTTGTCACTTGCTATAGCTTCTTTTAAATTTCCTGTATGCTTTTCAGATTTTTGAGTTACATGTAAGACCTCTTTAATGTATTGTTCGGGCTATAAAATAGTGCTGTAACATGAAAGATTCTGATCATGATGTTCAGAATGTATATCCTCTCAGCAGCATTGTCCAGTTGCCATTAAATGCTGTGGTTGACACAAATATAAAGCTGTGCACTTCTAAATGAAAGCATTCCCATGATTTACTGATGTGTTTGAAAAATCAGTAATACACAGTGGATTGATGCCATTAGAATCTATCTTTGAAATCCTCTTTATTTTTAACCTTTGTTTGCAAACCAATAGATTTGGAAGTGATGACATCTAAGGTACATCAGGTACAATATCCACATTTGTTAATATCGGAAGGTTCAACATGCACCTGTCATAAACAATCACAAATTCATCACCTGATACTAAGGTGTCTATCAGCCGTCTTTGAAATCGGTTTGGTTTTACATACAAAGTAATGCTGCAGAGGATAGCCTAGTTCTCTACCACTGTGGGGTTGATTTACTAAAACTGGAAAAGTGCACAATCTGGAGCAGCTCTGCATATAAACCAATCAGCTTCCAGTTTTTTGGAAGCTGTTGGAAGCTGATTGGCTTCCATGCACAGCTGTACCAGATTTTGCACTCTCCGGGATTTAGTAAATCAACTCCTGTGTGTCTGTTATTGCAACTTAGAATGCTCAATGGCCAGTCCATTACCTACCCCCTGTGTTGTCACAATAAACAGTGCTATTGATGGTGCATTATGTCTTTTGGCAGTGATTCTAAGCATATATGTTTTAAACTGATATGGAGTTTTCCTTGTAGATATTATAAAATAATACATTTATTAATAATATGGAAAACCCCCAAAAATAGGGAAATTGGGGTACTATTGTAATTGTTTTTTAAATGTAACTTGCTCTGCCAGAGGCTATGTTCTCCAAAGAACATTACATGGGTTCTTACTGTCAGGTATTGTAGTATAAATAAACATGTAGAGATGTAGTTAACAACACGGTGCAAAGGGCAATATTAATCAAATCATAGCTCACATAGGTTTTTGTGGGTTACAACAAATCTGGTTTTAATGGAGCATTTTGTTACTGAATCAACACTATTATATGTTCTGTCCCCAACTAGTCTATTGTTGTAAAGTATAAAAAAAAAAGATGTGGCATTTTATTTATTTAAACTATATTTTATAATGAATGTGACATTCCATTTGCCTATTCCCAGCTAGTGTCACTAAAATGTCTCTTATTTACTAGTGAATATTTAATGTGCCAGCATAGTTTTTAGCTGCAGCTAGAGAAACATGAAAATTTAATATCATCCGGTTTCATCAAGTTTTTTCAGGCAGGCAATGTGGAATGCTGGACAACTAAAAAAGGCATCCCAATAAGACAAGTTGGTTACAAACTGCTAGAATAACAACTTTTACTCAAACACTGCCAAATGGCATTGTCATTCTTCAAATCATTCTCACAAAAGCACTTGCATGATTATCATTCAAAACTTTATTATTACAGATATATTAGGTTTTCTATTAGTAATGATAATTATCTCTGGCATATAGCCTTTTAATTTATATTTATAGTCCATGTTCATGTATTTTCAGAATGCAAGCTGCTTAATTTACATTATGTGTAATAAAATTAGCTACTTGAATACATTTAATCAAAGTGCATACTGTTCTTTACCTACTGTAGATACCAATTAAATTTCATGCCGAAATGCCATTGCAGTATATTGTGCCACACTAGGTAGTTAACTGACATTAGCAATTTTAATTGGTACTAAACTTGTGAAAAAGTAAACTTGATTACTGTTAATACACTTTTGTAGATTATTGTGTGTAGTTCTTTTTTACACTTTAAATAGAATGTCCACATTCTAAAGCAATGGACTAACATCCTACATTATGCTGTTACATATAACAATTGGCACAAAATGTATTTTGCCAATAGTAACCAATTTCATCTTAGTCATACCTCCAAATGGCAGTTGAATTGGTTTTATCAATCAGACAAATTCTAGCTGTCATTTTACTGCTGCAGGTTATGAAATGAAAATAAGAACATGATGTCAATGGGCAACAATGTGCAACGCTGTTTTTTGTTCTATTTTCAGAGCCATCGCTGGATTTTTAGCCACTTACATAAAGAACTGAATCTCAAATGTAACTTTTTCTAGTGTCAAAATAATGAGATTAGGACTAGATTGGCAAAGTATTAATGAATGGCCTTAGTTTAAAAGTTGACCCTAAATTGATATTTCTGTCGATAGAACTTCATATATATTTTGTAGATTTCAGCAGTAAGGTTTCCCAACCAGAATTCCAAGTTATGATTGTATTTATTAGACTTTATGTATTATTGTCATCCTAGTGTGCCAACAGTACATTTTCTGTTTATATATTAGAAGTACTTGGCAAGAGGAGAAGACGTGATATAACTTGCTTTAACTTAAATGGTTTGATTAACTAAATGAGTAGAGCATGTTCACTTTGCAGGGGAATTTTCACTTACCCAATCACATGTACGAGAAATAAAAAAGACAGTAGTTACAAATGATTGGATGATGGAAGTCAGCAGAGCTGCACTTTATTCACCAAGCTTAGGCAAACAAATCATCTTTTTATGTGCAAAACCTATATGACTTTAGTAAATAAACCCCAAGGTGTTTGTAAAGCCAAAACTTGTATTTTTGGGGGGATAAAATGTAGAAAAGGCGATAGAACCCTTATCAGATGTTGTTGCCTCCAGTAGAGAAAGTGATGGGAAACCCAACATTGCTTAATTTGTTATGAATACAAAGGGGAATCCCCCCCCCCCTCTTTAAACAGATTTTTTTTTACCATCTGCTGTCTCTGGGATTGAAAGTGAAGTAAAACCTTTCCCACCGGGAAAAAAAATAATAAAGACAGGGTCCTACCTGTTGCCTACTCAATCCAAAACTTAACATAATGCCTTGGGTTTACATACATGCTTTACGTTCTATTCCATAAACTGTGGAAGACTGGACATGTTCTACTCAACATATTTATAAAAATAGCTAATTTGCTAAACACCACAGTGTTCCCGATGATATGAGCTTATTGACTGGATTGGACAACAGCTTTGCTATGTTCAGGCATGGGCATCAGCTCCATAAGGCAAGGGGGGTCAATTGCCCCCCCCCCTCGGAAGTCAGAGTGGACTGCACTTTTCAGTCTCTAAATGGATGCATTCCACATACACACACACCATATCTTATTAAAAATTATTATTATGTAGAACCTGAAAAGTCCCAGTATATTCCCGACATTGTCATGAGTATAACGAGACATACACAATACAGCCCACCTCCAGGAAAGGGAAAAGTCCACCCTTGCACTGCTGGGGGGAAATTACCACTTTTACTTCTATGTTTCCATGTTACAGCCAGCCACACTGCTCTGCTCCTCAACCCAAAGCCTCAGCATCATTGCATACCATACAGGGACATTAACCCTTTATGGTACAAATAGGATGATGGAGTGCTACCACAGCCTGTCACAACTTTCACAGAAGCTGCAGGGGACCAGTCACAGAGATTGAGGGAATCAGGAAAAGTTTGGTACACAGAGAGTATATTTGTTCCAATTTACTATGTTTATTATGCCTCAGAGAAAAGAACTGGAGAATTCACACTCAGTCCCTTTCTATTTTTCAAAAGTGAGCTATCAGGGGTGTGTTTATTCCCATGATATTTCACCAAAGCCCCCCAACAAGACTGGTAAAAAATGTAAAATTAAATAAATTTGTAAAAAAAAAATAAAAAAAAATGCCCTTCTAACACCACTCACTGCCCTACTGACACCATCCATCCTATTCGGCCACTAGAGGGGGGGTTAAACCCCAGCTAGTGGTCAGAGACAGGTGTTAAATGTGACTGTGTATTACCGCTGCCGAAGAGCCCCCCCTCGAAAAAAAAATCAGCGGATGCCTATGTGTTCAGCTTTGAATTGACACTCTGGTTAGGGAAGTTAGTGGTTAGCTTGGCTTGGAATTATTCAAGTATGTCTGTTTACCAAATAAAGTAACCAGAATCAGGGAGTATCACCAAGTTTTCTGATCCATAGGCATTTACATGCATGCCCTGGTGATTTAAGTGTGCCTTTTAATGGAACATATGTTATTGTAAGGATTGTTTTACAGTTGCCTCATCAGACCATCCATCTTAAAGTGGAATTATAGGCAAAAAAAGACATATATGATGCAGTCATTAGCATTTCCTCCCTGTAACATAGATGGATTACCTGTTGATCCTGCCAGAAAATCTTTTATTTTCTCACTTACATCAGAAACAAGATGGGGCTGACATATACAGGTGAGGGGTGAAGAACAGTACAGGGGTGTTTTTTCTTATTCTTGGCATTGTACTGTGTTGCATTGTTACTTGACTGGTGGACAGCATGCATTGTTTACTCTCACACACCAATTGGCCATTAAATGAGACACAACTGGTATGCAGCCTGTGTTTACATTCTGTAATGCTGCGATTGGTCACAGTGATCATTTGGTACATAGCCCCTCTCACTGGCTCTGCAGTTTTTGTCTGTGATCTGCCATGTCCAATCACAGCTGTGTGGAGGAACACAGTTCCATTAGAATGTACAGTATATCCTCCCAGAGCAATGTAAGAGAGGATCAGGCATAGTTGCACAGCAGCCAGTTTACAAGAGGTTAAAGAGAACTAAACGGTAACATGTTCCTCTCGGCAACAACAAATGCAAACATTGTGAAGCCATGGGAGCATCCCCTTACTTTGTTGCTTTCCATTACCTCTATGTCAGCTTAGAAAACTGATCTCGGTTATGCTTAACAAAGAAAAGGCTTTTCACTAAAGGTGAAATCAAATGAAAGGAATATAATACTTCCAAAATGAATTACGCATTTACATTCATTATAGAAAAACTATTAAAAATGCAGAATGGGTTAAGGTTTTCCAGCACACTTGTATAGAATATGTTTCCTGATTTCTCATTTGTCTGTCCTGAAAGAGATTTGGCAATGAGAATAAGCACAATGCAAAAATCATTACACATTGAAGCAGGTTTGTTTCCATTTGTTGTACTCTCTAATCGTTTCTTTTGAAGTTTAAAATGAATGCATCTGTCATCTGCATAATCTTAAAGAGACTGTCCAAAAATCATGTAGGTCTGGATGCTGTAATCCATCCAAAAGAAAATTAGTGCTTTGCTGCTTTGGAGGAGGCAGCAATGAAGGAGAGAGCTTAAATCTAAGGTTGTGCTAACAAAGGATGTGTTTCAAACACTGGTTTACCTAAGCAGTAAAAGCCTTTGCTAACTGTCAACACCTCCGTCATGCTTGCTTCAGTTCCAGATAGCAGCTCTCAACCCCTCCAGAGTACCAATCACTCAAAATCATATAGTCTTTTCCTTAACACAATTCTCAGTTCTCATGAAAATTGACATTATTATGTTGAGCAGAGCTGTACTGTGAGTAAAATGTAATGCTATGCTCCTTTAGCGTTTGCATAAAAAGGGCACACGGTGTGACTAATTTGAACGAAATGGACAATGGAAAAAATGCTTTGTTCAACTAGTGGAAGTGAAGTAAAAATTTAGTACCTGGTATTCAGTAGCATGTGGTTGGTGATTGGCCCAGCTCTTACACATTGGGTCAGACAGAGTCATTGGTCCAGTTTTAAACCCCAACTGGAGCAACTCTGGCTCTTACATTTTTACTTTGCTTAGCTCAACAGCACAGTAAGGAGTGAAAGACAAATCCGCATATGCATCTGGGAGAGGGGGCAGTACAGTGAACCTATTGCTTTGCCCAACATGTGCAAAACACTGATTATGTTTATGACCACAATTTCCAAATTAGAATACACTTAGGCCTCGTACACACGATCAAATCTGTCAGCTGGAAACGGTCGGCCCGACCGTCCCAGCAAACAGATTTGACCGTGTGTACGGGCAAGCCGACGGATTTGGCCACCCGACAGATTTCAAAGCATGCTTTGAAATCTGTCGGCTGGGAACCCGTCCGCCCGACATGTCTGCTGGTTAGTATGCTAACCAGCAGACATGTCTTCTCGCACACGCGCCAAAAGATTTTGACGCATGCGCGGAAGTGTTTTACTTCCTGGTGCGGTGACGTGGCGGCGTCAACGTCACCACCACGTCACCGACACGTCAGCGCGCTGTCTGCTGGCGGGGATTTTGGTTTGCTCGTGTGTACACGCTAGCAAACCAAAATGCCAGCAGACAGATTTGTTCAAATCGGTCGGACAGACCGTTTTGAACAAATCGATTGCCTCGTGTGTACAAGGCCTTACAGTATGTTGTTTAAGTTGATGTACCCATGCATCATCATTGCTTTCTGTTATATCATAACCCATAAGTAACTTAGTTATTGGGGTGTTCTCTTTACAGGAACACCCATCCATATAGCGTGGCAAAAAGTATCCCTCCAGCTGATGATGTGCAGGCAGTAATTTTACGTCTTTATGGTAGAGGCAGTTAATGAGAGATTATAAGACCCATACCTCTAAATATTTGGCACCTCAGCATCCTCTTACACTCGCAATTTGACAGTCGATGATGCACAGAGGCTTAATGGGGCCACACTTTAACATAGTTAAAGCTGAACTCCTGGCAAACAGTCATATATTTGAGAACTGATTTGCCTACTACAAGATTTGTCAATTTGTCAACAGTCATCAAACTTACCTTGCTTATTCTCTACTGCAATTAACCAATGCAGCTTGAACACCTCTTTACCCCAACTTGTGATTTGGCAATAATGTAATAGCAGCATCAGATTAATGGTATCCCTTGACCAGTGTTGCTCATCTTACTTTAAAAAAGTAATTAGTTACAGTTACAAATTACTTCTCGGAAAAAGTAATTGCGTTAGTGACTCAGTTACTACGTTGAAAAAGTAATTAGTTACTCAGCAAAGTAACTGAATTTTTTTTTTTTTATATTCTACAATGCTTTGTTAAGAAGCAGATGACGGGCGCTTGCCAGGGAGCAGTGAGTTTATACTCCAAGACAAAAGAATGCCAGATCCTTGAGAGAAGAAAACCGGAAACAAATGGTGATCTTGTGTATATCCCAGCCTAGGTGCATCCGTCCCACCATGTATGTGCAGCTAAAAGGCATAAAAACCCTTATCCATCTGCTACATATTACATCCAAATTATAAGCTGGATTAAAATGTATGTTTATAATATACATTCCCTTGACGTTTACAGAGTCTGTAATTTAAAATCTTATATTGGGCTTTATTAGAATTTTCTATAGTTTATTGTTTATTATTTTATTTATCTTGTATAAGCTTTATTAGATGCAAGGGATCTGGAATGGGGATGTCAGATTTTTCTGTTGTCTGATGAAGAGATGAAATCACTGACCAAAAATAACCTGCTGATCATTGGTCTGTATAGGTGTCCTGCACTTACCTTGTTGACCACTAGATGTCGCTGTGTACACTGTGTTGTATAGGGAACGTTTGTTCTGTGGAACATTTTGTTCCAGCCATGTGTTCCCCGGATCATTGATCAGGTTGCGCACACAGTGTGTGTGATCGATGTGAGTTGTTCCCCGGTGATAGGTCAGTGTAAGGCGGATTGGGCTCATTGTATCCAGGGCTCCTTGCGATTGGGAGTTTTCAGACTGCTGTGACAGGCCATCAAAGCGGTCACATGATTTTAAAGCGGAGTTCCACCCATATTTATGTTCACAGCGCTGGCAGAAGCAATTACTCTGCTGCCATCTAGTGGCGGTAGATTTAATAGTGGTAATGCCGCCCAAGTAATGGTAACTGCGTTACCGTGAGGGGAAGAGTAATCAGGTAGATTACTCGTTACCCTCAAAAGGGGCTGCGTTAGGTAACTGCGTTTATTGTAACTCCGTTACTTACAACACTGCCCTTGACAGCATACGGTATATACATGCATGCAACATGTGCTGATTGACTTTCCTCGCTCAGTCTACTGGCTTCTACTGTACAGGAGATAACAGGAGGCTAATTTTAAGATGGATCAGTGCTAATACTTTTTAAATGTTTGCATACATTTGCTGCGGCGACACGACTTCGGGGGCGACCGGCAAGGCATCCTGAAGACCTTTCCAGAGGCGGCTTGCAAAATGACTTCTGTATAGAAGTCAATGCAAGTCACCCCGTGTCGCCCCCGAAGTTGTACAAGAACCTTTTTCTAAGTCGGAGCAACTTGCGTTGCTCCTATTAGAACGGTTCTGGTGAATAGAATGGGACTTGACTTGTCAGGCAGCTGAGTCACCTGACGAGTCGCCCCAGTGTGAACCGGCTCTAAATGGTGTTTGTTTTTTATCTACCACTCGCCCTCTGAGTGTGTTTTGTTTAGTAGTACTGCCCCCCTCCCCCAATTGAACACTTTTTAGTAAATCTTGCAGTGGACATAAATGGAAGGAGGGGTGTGGAGAAGCATCTGGAAAGAACCACAAGTCTCTCTGTAGCTCAACAAACACAAAGCCTTTTATCTTTTCATTTCTTTTTTTTTAGCCTCCTGCAAATGCCAGTCTGAATATTAGCAGCTGTTCATGTAAGACACATGGCGTAATGCTTATAGCACTCATT
Organism: Rana kukunoris; assembly: GCA_029574335.1. Lineage (NCBI taxonomy): Eukaryota > Metazoa > Chordata > Amphibia > Anura > Ranidae > Rana > Rana kukunoris. The sequence continues at coordinate 133,009,425 of CM056051.1, forward strand.
TTAATTCTTACAATAATTTTCACTTAAAATGTTTCAATGCCAAAAGCAGTAGATTATTTGGGAAAGCCCTTAGTATATGGCCAGTGTATCTTACTGATGTTTAAAGAACAACTAGAACAACTGTCTGTTGATGTAAATAATTTCATGCAAAAGCCATAGCTGTTTTCTGTGCAGAGCTATTGTTATTCAGCACTGACTATCTGCATCAAAAATAGCTCCATGGTCTTGCTAACAGACAAAAATAAAATGCCATTACAGCAGAGTGCAATGACTTGTTCTAGATCAAGATTTGTTTTTTTTATGTGACATGGTTGCATTTCTCCCAGAGGAATAAAGCTTTAGCACTCATTTAAATGAACCAACTCTAAAAAAAACTTACATTATTTTATTTGTGATAACTAAAACAACCATTGTAAGGGAATGTAATTATATGTGAGCATACAACTCCTGTACAATAGCCTTAGCCAAAGCATGTAGGCTTTTTCAGACATATCTTTCTTGGCAATGTATCAAGATGTGGAGACTAGAATGAAGCTTCTGGCATGTCTTGTCTCTGAAAATGTCAAGTAAGCAATTCTTCTCCACTACATTTGAATTAAGAAATGATTTATGCCTTCAAGCACTTAGAAGATAGTACAAGACCATCATTTGTTTAATAATAAACTTCTAAACATCTGTTTTGGGATGAATTAGGGCTGTTGATTGCTGATTACGCTACCTTTGCTTTGAGGGCATTTCTTAAAAAATATTGCAGCTTGTGATCTGGTTAGAGCATTTAGCACATATGCTACATTGACTGTTTGCATGGATGGTTGAAGCACATAAGTTACTTTAGATGTGAGATTAAGAGATAGCAAATGAATATAGTTCAGCATATATTACACACTATTTATTATCTTACTAATTGGGTGCATATCCGGCAGTTAAAATCTGTGATATACTGTACTTCTATATCATAAAGAATAACAGAAGAATGACCAAGTTATAGGTTTCTTGAATCTGACCGTAACCTCCCACAATTGTACCTAAGCCTCCCTGTGCATGGGACAGACGCCTTAAATATAAAAGAAGTTAAAATAAACAGAAAAGAAAGAAATTAAAATAAAGCAAAGGTCCCATTGGAAATTGCAGCACGTTAAAGGTTAAAAAGGAGACCGGCATCAGCTGTTACACACTTCATTAAAAAATGTACTCAACTTCCCCCCTACACTATCTATAAAACTGTTATATTGTGGTCACACATTTTGTATTGATTGCATGGAGTAATTAACCAAATTAGAGTGTGGAAATCTAACCATGGGAATTTCCCATGATCCCAAGGTCCAGTACTGTACTGCTTAATTGCTTAACTCTACCCATGTGACAATTTTATCTTATGTTTATCTAAGAGCCCTAGTGTTTGGAGAATTCAGGGAAACTCTGTGTTCTGCCACTGACTGGAGAATGTCTTTTGAAGGAGATTGATGTGTGTAGCAGACTTCTCTTGGTCAATCAGGAATTTGCATGTGGCAAATAAATGGATACTACTGCCATGTGTCAGATGATTTAGATGTGGTTTAGGGTGGAGAGGATTTGGTGATATTTTCTTTTGTCCTGTGGCGAGGCCTATGACAATTGCATGTCTAGCTTCCCCCTGCACAGAGAATGTCCAGCATTCCAGCAGCCTGCCATGAAGCTTTATCTAATGAGCTAATGGGCTGTTGGCTTAGGAGATATCAGACTAATGGATGTAATTACTGAGGCCTGGATGGTGCCAGAAATGAGGAAATTTGAGTTTTTTTTTATACCCAACTTTTTTGATAGCTTTTAAATGGTGTCTGACTTTTACAAGCTCTGCCTTAAAGGCTAAGTTCACCTTTTTTTTTAATTACAGCATTCCCATGTACTAATATACCATTGATGTACCAGTATTGTGTTTGTTGCAGAAATTAGAAAGCTTTCCCTATAATCTTGGACAGGCATAACCTCAGTCTTCCGTTTCTTTTATAGAAAACTCCTCTATTACTTCCTGGTATACATCCTTTAAGCCCTCGTACACACGACCATTTTCCTCGACAAAATCCATCAAGAAACTCGGTGGCAGAGCTTTTTCTGCCGAGGAAACCAGTTGTGTGTATGTTTTTCATCGAGAAAACTGCCGTGGAACCCGATGAGAAAAAAAGAGAACAAGTGCTCTTTTCCTCATCGGGAGTCTCAATTTCTTCGTTGTGTCCTCGTTGGGCTGGTTTTCGACGAGAAACATGTTTGTGTGTATGCTTAGAAACCCGTGCATGCTCAGAAGAATGGCGCCAGTGGAATCAAACTTCCCCTTTATAGTGACATCGTACGTGTTGTACGTCAACGCATTTGAAAACAACGAGATTTTGTCTTGACAGTGTGTACGCAAAGAAAGCTTGTCAAGATTCTCAACAAGCCTAACAAGGAACTCGTCGAGGAAAACGATCTTTCATTTACGACAAGTTCCTCGGTCGTGTGTACGAGGCCTAAGGTGAGAAAACTGTGAGGCCGCGTACACGCGACCAGTCCAAACCGATGAAACTGGACTTAAGTCCAGTTTCTTCGGTCCAAACCGACCATGTGTACGGCCCATCGGTCCGTCGTCCGTCGGACCAAAGTTTTAAACGTTTCTTTAAAATCGGACCGATGGACACCTGAGCATCGGTCCAAACCTATGGTTAGTACACAAAAGCATCTGTCCAAAAACCTGCGCATGCTCAGAATCAAGTCACTGCGTACTGACATGATCAGTTTTTGCACATCAGACCATCAGTCTGTGAACCGATGAAAATGGTCCGTCGGACCATTCTCATCGGGTTGGACCGATCGTCTGTACACGGCCTCAGTGGTGTGAGGAAGTACTTCACCTAAAACCCTGCATCTGCCTTCCCCTTCCCGGAGATTGCACCTGCCCACTTCTGTAGTTTCATGATTTTCCAATGCAATCAATCTCCATCTGCTGTTTGATCATTTTTTACCTTACCTTCTTGCATAGACTGTGTGCAATAGAGGAGCAGCCTATGTGGAGCAGAGCTGTAGAATTGAAAACAGGAGAAGTGTGTTACCATACACTATACCATATAATTGTACAATCTCCTTTAGGTCTATAATCAACTATGTACTGCAAGAGCATGCCTGATTGGATACAGAGTGATTTGATAGATATATGCTTCCTCCTAATATATAGTTTTGGTAAATATGCAGATTGTGCAGAGTTTAAAATAAATTTGTACAGTGTGCTACCTTTGTAAACTTCAAATTAACTAGTCTCACTTTTGGTTCCATTGACCAATAATTGCGCCCAAATGCAAAAGCAAACAAGTATTTTTCTGCCTGCAAAAAATGCGCAACAAACATGGAAAATGTGCAAGCAGGGTGCAAACCACAACACACCAAAATGCCACATGAGCTACTTTGCTGTATTTATCGCTTATGGGACAACCCTATACATGTTGCAGGAAAAATGGGCCCCACAAATAGTGCTCCCACTACTCTAGATGCAAATGAGGCCTGAAAATGAAATTGATGTGTTTAAACACGAACAATGAGAACTGAGGGCCAGATTCACAGAGCGATTACGCCTGTCTAACTGGTGTTAGACTGGTGTAATTTCAAATTACGCGCGTTTTTTAGCTAGTCGGAAACCTCAAACCATGAATAGACGGCTGCGGGCTTCAATTCGACTGGATTACGTGTTCGTACGCCTTCGGATCTACGCTGCAATAAAATTGCGGCCACTGGGTGGACTTCCTGTCGTTTTCCGCGTCGGGGTATGCTAATGAGCTTTTGCCAGCGATCCCAGAAATTACGATCTTCAATCGCAATCTCTTACGGCACCTTTAGTCATCTTTTTTTTACGTAACACTATACCAGCTTTTTGCTGGTCTAATATTAGACAGCCCATGTTAAGTATGGCCGGCGTTCCCGCGTCGAATTTCTACGTTTTCCGACGTCTTTTATTATTTTTGACGTAAGTCGTCCGGGAATAGGAATGTTCGTAAACGACGCTACTCAAACAACGAATGACGTAACGACGTGATTTCGCGCAATGCACGGCGGGAAATTTCTGAACGGAGCATGCGCAGTTCGATCGCCACGGGGACGCGCTTAATTTAAATGTTTCACGCCCCCCAATCGCGTATTTCGATTACACGGCGAGAAATAGACTACGGCGCGGTAGCGTACGGGCAAAAATCTACCAGGATTCGGTGTAGAGCCTGGTGAAATACGGCAGCGTAGAGTATTTTGATTACGCAGCGCAATATTAAGTGTATCTGAATCTGGCCCTGAGTGTCTCCATCCACTCCCTTCAATGTATTTGCATGAAGCTGGCCACATACTAGGCAATTTGAGTGTACAGTCTCTGTACAATTTATTTTATTTTTTAAAACTATGGAAAAGGGGACCCACCTGAACAAGCCATTCAATTTGTATCAAATCAGACAGGCCTTTGCACTACATAGTTGATGGTAAATCCAAAGGGGTTGTGTACAATCAGATTGTAAAATGTATGGTCAGGTTAAAGGAAGAAGTTAGAAAGTGGGTGGAAATAAAAAAAGAAGTGGTATAGTAAATAGAAAGGAGTGGTCTAGAGCACTTAATGCCTTGTACACACGATCAGGCTTTTGCCCGGCCAAATCACATTGGAATTCCGACGGAATTCCAAAGGAGTAAAAATAGAACATGTTCTTTATCTAAACTCCGGTGGAATTCCTCGGAATATCCGATGAAAAAACTCTGATGGGGCTAAACACGATCGGAATATCTGATGGAAAAAGTCTGTCTGACTTTTTCAATCGGAAATTTCCGATTGTGTGTACAAGGCTAAACACACCCTATTCTGTGTTGCAGCAAGGCAGTGCATGAAGGGATATGATGTTTCCTGGAAGATCACATGATGTTAGAGGAAGTCAGTGCTCAGAATGCATTTTCTTAAAGTTTGAACAGAGAGGCGCAGGCTGAAGGCTGCCAAGAACTAGTCTGTTATGAAAAGTGGAATTAAAAGTTGAACATAACCTTTAATAAGATTTACAATTGCTGATTAACCATTTTGAGGTTTTGTAAGTAATCGTTGCTAATTACAGACCCTTGTTTTCTTTGTGAACTGAGAATTTGATTTCTAAATATGAAATTTTGATTATGATGCCCATTCCCCAAACCTTATTACCATTGAAAGGCCTGGTAGCCCTGTAGATGCCTCTCCTGGTCAAAAAGGCTCTACAAGCCTTAAGGGTAGCCCAGGACCGCTTTGGGAATAGCAGGCATTGTTGTTAGCGCTCTGACACTGTGTGCAAGGTGAGGAATGGATGCTACTGTCATGGCAGCTTTTGTAGACATTTGGCATGGCTCCACTGCCTTGCCTAATCTTTTTCCTGTCCCGTTCCTGTAAAATAATATGTGTACGTGAGAGAGTTCAGGGTTTAATGGGGAGAGTGACACATAGGGGCGATATGTGGGATATATGGGCATGTGACCAAATGTCACAAAGTCTCGAAGTCAGCCAACACGTGCAAGATGGTAATATCTTGTAGAGCGTCTTAAAGTATCTTGATGAACAAGCTGCTTCATGGAAAAGAGTCCTTTAGCCATGAAATGTACCCTTTTTCTCATGGCTAAAGACTTTTTTCCCCAAAGTAACGATTTTGAGAAGCTTATAGAACCAGAATAGGGGTAGGTGAAGCAATGCCATGCTGTCTGAACACAGGAGTTAGAATAAATAAAACCAATGGGGCTTTCCTTTTTCAAAATGAAGGCTGAGCTAAATCCATTAGTGTGGCATCTTGATTCAGTGTACACTAATGTACATAAACTATAGTGTGTGTGTGTGTGTGTGTGTGTATATAAATTCAGGTCAGGTAGCCCAATTTGTTTGGGTTCCAGGGTTTCAAATTTGTTTTATTTAAAAGCAAGAATCGTATTAGCTCTTAAACGCAAAGGAATATTGGTAACATTTTCGCCGTGCTTTCATAAATTCAGACTAACGTTACTAGGTCATAAAAATCAAGTCTGGCAAAAAAAAAATAGCTTGCTTTACTGTGCTATTTATATAAATGATTTGCTGTGTGTCTAGAGAGAAGTGACTGCACCTTTAAAGAACTTCATTTCCCCCTCGTAAACACTCTTTGAACCTGTGAATTCATCCCTTACCTGGAGCTAATTCCAGTGCTTCAATAGAACACAGATTGAAGAGTTGCATTTGAGGTATGGAATCTGAAGCAGCAGCTGTCTGCATGTTTTCACAGAGTAAATTAAATCCAGTTGTCTTTAAAATCACAAGATCCAATAAAAGAACTGTTCTGTGCTATCCTCAGATTATAAAAACTGTTGTTATAAAGAATGACAAGCTGATTACTAGTTTTTTTTCTGCGGGGAGGGGGGGCAGAAGAGAAGAAGTAATGAAAGCACAGAATATTGGGCTGTCGGGATGCTCCAGTTTTGGTGGATGTGCTTCAGTAATTACATTCTGATAAACAGATGAACAAACATTCTCCAGGGGCAATAGGGTTCAGTCTATGAACCACAAGTACTCACACGTAGTAACAATGAGAAAAACATACTCTTCAGAATGCAAGTAGGCAGTCAGTGAACAAATAAAGTGAATGTTGAATTGATTCAGCTGTATAGATCTATGCACTTTGTGCATATTAAATGTGCATGAGCCAATTGGATGCTCAGCTAACAAAAGCATGTGTTTCTTTGAAATGTGAGTTGGTGTGCATCTCGGAGGAGTAAAACCTACTGCATCATTGTATAAATATTCAGAGCCATAGGCTAAACTCTACAGCAAGTCCCATTTCAATATTGGAGAAGGCTACGTATGTTGTGCTGATTGATGTTATTGTAACAAGGGAAAACCATAGAATATACTTTCACTCTTATGCCCTGTACACACGATTGTTTCATCCGATGAAAACGATCTGATGGATTTTTCATCAGATATCCGATGAAGCTGACTTTCATCAGTCTTGCCTACACACCATCAGTTAAAAAAACGATTGTGTCAGAACGCGGTGACGTAAAACACATTGGGCCAGATTCAGGTAGGAGAGCGAATCTTTATTTTGGAGTAATGTTTCTCATTTACGTTACTCCGCCGAAACTTTAGGAGCAAGTACTGTTATTCACATAGCACTTGCTCCTAAAGTTGCGGCGGCGTAGCGAAAATGGCGGAATTCAAATTGGGCGGGTAGGAGGCGTGTATTATTTAAACTAGGCGCGATCCCGCAGCGAACGTACTGCACATGCGTCGACTGTCAGTGAGCATGCTCCAAATTCTGTCAGTGAACGTCAATGACGTCAATCCCCATTCACGGACGTTTTACGCAAACGACGTGAAAATTTTTAAATTCGACGCGATGACGACGGCCATACTTAACATAGGATACTCCACCTAGGGGGCATGTTTTTTTTTTACGCCGCGTATAGCTTACGGAAACGTCGGAAAGTCACTGCGTCGGGCCCGAGTACGATCGTGAATTGCCGATTCTCGCTGATTAACATATTCGCGGCGTTAATCAGCGGGAACGCCCCGAGCGCCATTTTTTAAATTGCAGTTCCGATACGACGGCGAAATACAATTACGCCGCTCGTATAGGAACTCCAACCCGGCGTTTCTTGTTTTCTGCTTACAGAAAACAGAAACGCCAGCTCAAAGTGAGAGTTATGCTGGCGTATCACTGATACTCCAGCCTAACTCTACCTGAATCTGGCCAATTGACGTGCTGAGAAAAATTAAGTTCAATTCTTCCGAGCATGCATCGACTTGATTCTGAGCATGCGTTGATTTTTAACCGATGCATTTCCCCACAGACGATTGTTTTTTCCATGCTAGGATCGGTAACCCCGAGTCACGCTCGGGGTAGATGTGCAGAGTGTGCAGCGGCGCGGCTTACCTTCTTGCAGCATCCAGACAAAGTTACTTACCTTGTCCCTGGATCCTGCGATGCATCCCCGCTGTGTGAGTGAGCGGGTCCTCGCTCGATTTACACAGTGCCCGTGTGCCACCGATCTCCATTCCCTGCGACGTTACGACGCACGGGGGTGGAGAACGGCGCCAAATTCAAGTAAACAAACACATTACATACAGTATACTGTAATCTTATAGATTACAGTACTGTATGTAAAAAAATACACACCCCCCTTGTCCCTAGTGGTCTGCCCAGTGTCCTACATGTACTTTTATACAATAAAAACTGTTCTTTCTGCCTGCAAACTGGAGATTGTCCATAGCAACCAAAAGTGTCCCTTTGTGTCAAAAGTGATTTTAGAGCCGCTAGAAAACAGCGATAATAAATTATAATCACTTGGAGAATTGAGCGATAGTGATTTGTGGGCAAATTTGTCATAAAAAAATAAAAGTAATGACAGTGAAAATTCTGCAACTGAGCAAATTTCAGTGATTTTGATTTGATTACATTATTGAATAATTTTTATTATAATTACATTATCATTTGTTATAATTATTTATAGTTATTTATTATATTAAAATTTATGATTTTGTTTTTCAAACTTTATCATACCCATGATGTCTTGTTTGGACAGATTTAAGCAAGTTATTCCTAAGAATTGCAGGCCTACAGTATAAAACGCCAAATTTTCATGCAAAAAATTGTACCGCTTTTGGTATGTAATTCCAGACAGAATCATACCGCCAGGGTGGTTAACCATCAGATAATTTTAAAACAGGTTCTACGTTTTTTCACCGATGGGAAAAAACTGATGGGGCCCACACACGATCGGTTCGTCTGATGAAAACGGTCCAACAGACCGTTTTCATCAAACGAACCAATCGTGTGTACGTGGCATAAAAGAACCATACTATTTTAGTATCTATTAATACAGGAGGGGCTTCAAGCATTTATGTCTTTATTGGTTAAGTTGAACTCCAGGCAGACAGGCTAAATAGAAAGATAAAAATCATATATTGGAGCTGTTTTACCAGTCAAAGGATTTATATGTCTATCCATCCAGCTCTGAGATAAGTAACAGTTACAGATCTTGTCCCTTCCCTAGCTTGTGAGTAGAAAGTAAAAGAATAGACAGAACACCACCGATGAGCTCATCTCTCTGTCACTCTTCCCCTCCTATCATGAGCCATGCAGCATAATTGACTGGCTCTTTGTGCTGCTTCTCCCCCTGCCAGTCTAGACTCTGCTGTACAGGGAATGCAAAAGGCTGATATCAAGTCAGATTCAGATAGTTACCTTGCTTACATTTATAAAATACATTCAACCACTTCAGAACCAGTGATGTACGCATATGATCCTGGACTTCAGATAGTTATACCAGGATGATGCCTACAGCTGCAGGCATCATCCCAGAACTATTTTTTCGGCCAGCGGTCGACTCTCTTGTAAAAGCAATCCTAGGGGTTAACTAGCTGCTTGACTGCTTTTATAAGTAGGGGGAGGGGACTTCCCCCCACTTTCTGCAGCTTGCTCAGGCTCTCCTGTCCTACTGGGATTGGCTTTTTAACAATGATCATAGTGTTTTGAATGTTTTTAAGAGCAGAGGAGGGATTTGGGTTCTTTTAGATCCCAGATCTCTCCATAAAGAGTACCTGTTCCATGCCTATTGCTATCACAAGGATGTTTACATTCCTTGTGACAGCAATACAAGTAATAAAAAAACATGTAAAGTAATAGTATAAAAACAAAAATTATAATTAAAATAAAAACATTTCCATGTGTGGTATCAGATACTATAATTTGAACATCAGATCATGGGCAGTATTTCTAGCATTAGACTTCCTCTGTTAATCTAAAGTGGTAACCTGGCAAAGCTTTTAAAACGTTGGACAGTAACATTTACATGATTTGTTGCCATTTCACAAGCGTGCACAATTTTAAATTGCAACATGTTTGGTATCTATTTACCCAGCATAAGACCATCTTTTATATTTTGCATTTATATTTAAACTATTTTTAAATAAGTATTGTTCGTGCACATTGAATACAAATAAAATGTGAAGTTTATACGTGTTAACCACTTGCCGACTGCAATATGTATATACTGTATATACGTTGTGGTTTGCCAGTAGTTTACCTGGATTATGGCTGAAGATATCAGCCATAACCCGGTACCTTTTTTCGCAGCTGGCCTTCTCATGAAAGCATTCCTAGTGGCTCATGACATCACTTCTGGTCCAGGCTGAAAGTATTGGGGATATTTTGCTTTTAAAGGCAAAGAAGAGATTTGGAGTCTTTTGACCCCAGATCTCCTCATAAAGGGTATATGTCATCCTTATTTATATTACAAAGAAGCTTTACATTCCTTTTAATAGAAATAAAAGTGATAAAATAAATAAATAAATAAATAAATGAAACAGACAGTGTAAAAAAAAGAGCCATGCACTCATATGTAAATGTTTATAATAACTCTAGTGCTAGACCTACTCTGTAACTCTAAACAGGTAACCTGTAAAGGTGTTTAAAAAGTCCCTATGGAGATTTTTAATTACTGTAGCTTGTCGCCATTCAACGAGCATGCGCAATTTTAAAACGTGACATGTCTGGTCTCTATTTACTCAGCGTAACATCTTACACATTTTACAAACAAATTTGGGTAAATATTGTGTTTATTTTCTTTTTTTTCCTATTCATTAAAAGTGTATTTTTTTACCAAAAAATTGCATTTGCAAAACTGCTGCGCAAATACAGTGTTACATAAAAAATTGCTACGGTCTTTTTTTTATATAATGTTTGGGGGTTCTAAGTAATTTTCTAGCAAAAAAAAATACTGATTTAAACTTGTAAACAAAAAGTGCTAGAAAAAGCCTGGTCGGCAAGTGGTTTAAGCACCACCTGAATGTAAACAAGAAGCATTAATGGTGCTTTCTTAGGGTTTGAAACATACTGTCAAATAATGCCTGCTGTCATATGATACCTTTAAATTTGCATTCAATAGCGCTCAGATCCCTCTTTTTGGGATAGACTGTTTTTCTTTTGGAACAAGATTCCTTCGCCCTCCTTCTCATTTATTCCACCGTCTAATTTACAGAATGAACCAGTGTAAATAAATGTACTGTTTAACTTCCAAAAGTGTTAATACTGCATTATACCTCTCAGTCTCCAAGTTACTAAATGATGGCACTGGTTTTTGTAAAGGAAAAGTGGTTAAAAAGTTTTCATGCCTGGAGGGGTTGAGCAAGGGTACCTACAGGATGCTCTGGCAAGGACTGGATTACATGCAACCTGACCTAGTCACACTTGGCATACCATGTGGTGTTCATCTGGAGATCCATTTGGGGGTCTCTGCTATGCTAACCCACTAGCTTCAACACTTTGAATAGCTAACCCAGAACAAGTTTGCAGATAATAACTCCTGACTTTTTTTTTACATTCCTGATCTGCCTATCTGTTCATGGTCAGTGGATCAGCATAACGATCAGGCAACTGACAATTTCAGATGGCGATCAGCAATGGTGGACCCAATAAAGATTTATTTTTAACTGTGATTAAACAGTCATCTGCACTTCTTCCTACCATCACAATGTTACAGTAATTACATGTGTGACAAGGAGGCTGTCACTAGTACTATACATTTCCCTGAATATAAGAAAGTTAGGGCACATTAGTGACAGTGAAAATATGAAAGGTCAGAAGAGCTTTATGTATAATTATAAAAATCACCAAATATGGGTTGTTTACTACTTTCAACATATCCTTTGTAATCAATGCACAAAGGTTTCAAAGATAAGTGGTTATCACCACATCCACCTACTGTAGCAAAATGGAAAATACAAGTAAGGGAAAAGTTAACTAAGGAAAAGTATAGTTTCCTAAATAGAGGCTGTTTAGGGAAATATGAAAATGAAGGTGGGTTGATATTTTGGAGGTATGACGAGAAAGGAGAGGTAGGATGAGGGAGAGATGGGGGTAGAGGGAGTGAGAGCATGGGGACAGAGGGGGTGGGGGTATTGTTTTTTTCCCTCTCAATTCGGGCTGGGTTGTATGTTGTTTTTGTTGTTTGTATATAAAAGAAATAAAAATATGATTTTGATTAAAAAAAAAGATAAGATACAGGATTTAAATTTACAAACTAGATTTGCATACCAGCAAATGGAGCAACCTACGCTGCATAGTAACCCATATCAACCAATCAAAAATGTTGGAGGTTAGTGCAGTCACAGTAATAAAAACTAATTAGTGGTTACCTTGGTTGGCATCTTGCTGCATATCACTGGTCTGTGTGATTTGTCATTAAATGACATATTATCTATAATGTTCAGTACCATAATGGTTTACTGCATTAATTTATGCATACTCAGTTTATATTCCTGATGATGATTATGGCTTTTACTTTCATGCCTAAAGTCTTGATCAGGAATGCATAATGTGAGTGGGAAAATCACTTTACTACCACTATCAAATTTTAACAACCTTTTCTCACACTGTTTACTTCCTTTCCATTAGATGGAGAATTGTCTCCTGCGACAACTGCTTGTAATTCCTCTCTTGGGAAATAACACCGAAATAATGGGTTTACTTGCTAATAACAATAAACATATCTGGTGATTTCAAAAACTAAATAAAAACAAAGTACTAAATCGCAGGGTGTGACATACTTTTTAGTAATAGTTTTATTTCTCTATCACCCTTAGAGGGACACAGGAGGTTTGGACACTGACCAACTAAAATAATTAAGCCCCCCAACTGTCATGCCTCAGTTTTTGTTAGTGTTCTAAGAGTCTGGACACTTTATCCTCAGCTCTGCTAAGGAAAATTCCAACAGTTTTTTATTCTGTTAACATACTCAATAATCCATAGATTTTTTTTTCTCTTCAATCAATAAGTCGAATATGCTACTTAAAGTGGCACTTTAGTTAGAAAGCTAAGTCAAGCTAGATACCTTTCAGGCCTTCTTTGCAGGTATAACTATGTAAAACATTAAAAATAAGTGTCTTTACTGTTTAGAATCCAGTAATACACTGTCTCACACATGCTCAGTTGCTCTCTATTTTTAGACATTTTTAGGCACTGTGAAGTTTGTAAAGGTTGATCTGCTGACAGCCTTAACCACTTGCATACTGGGCACTTACACCCCCCTCCTGCCCAGGTAAAATTTCAGCTTCCGGCACTGCGTCACTTTAACTGACAATTGCGCGGTCGTGCGACGTGGCTCCCAAACAAAATTTACGTCCTTTTTTCCCCACAAGTAGAGCTTTCTTTTGGTGGTATTTGATCGCCTGTGCGATTTTTATTTTTTGCGCTATAAACAAAAAAGAGCGACAATTTTGAAGAAAAATACAATATTTTTTACTTGTTGCTATAATAAATATCCCAATTAAAAATAAAAACACATTTTTTTTTCTCAGTTTAGGGCGATACGTATTCTTCTACATATTTTTGGTAAAAAAAAAAAAAAATCGCAATAAGCGACTGGTTTGCGCAAAAGTTATAGCGCTTACAAAATAGGGGAGAGAATTATTTTTTATTATTATTTTTTTACTAGAAATGGCGGCGATCTGCGATTTTTATTGGTACTGCGACGTTATGGCGGACACATCGGACACTTTTGACACATTTTTGGCGCCATTCACATTTATACTGCGATCAGTGCTATAAATATGCACTAATTACAGTATAAATGTGACTGGCATTGAAGGGGTTAACACTAGGGGGTGAGGAAGGGGTTAAATGTGTATGCTAGGTGTTTTCTAACTGTGGGGGGAGGGGGGGGTGACTGGGGGGGTGACCGATCTGTGTCCCTATGTAAGAAGGAACACAGATCGGGCTCCTCCCCTCCAGAGACAGGACATTGTCTCTGTGTGAGCCGGCAATGAGAGATGATCTATGAGAGATCATCTCTCATTGGCCCACAGATCGCATCGCAAACGGCCGCTCTGATTGGCCGTTTGCCACGATCTGTGATTGGCCGTGTCCAAGGGACACGGACAACACAGGGCTTCCCCGCAGCGCGCACTACAGCGCGCGCTGGGAACGCCAGAAAGACATGCCGTCATTTGGCTATTCAGGCCCGCGCTGTTGCCGTCATCCGACGGTAGCGCGGGCCTCAAGTGGTTAAAGCAGAATTAAACTCCCCTATCCTTTACAGCCAAAGAAGCTACTTTAAGTTGATCTCAACACAGCAGCCTTCTGGATTTGTATATCTTCAGAAATATATTTGGAGACCATACCTGGACCCCAATGGTCTAAAGATTTCAGGGTTTGCCTGGAATGTGACCTTCTGGCACTAGACTCAGCTTTTGTTACTTTCTAGACATGTGTGTACGGTGTTAAACACTTTCCTGGTCAAAAGCCATGCCACAGCCTCTGATGTGACCCAGTCTCTAAAAACTCAATCTGTGAGTTTGTTTCTAGATATGGGGAAGACATTGTGGTATAAGCAGTGAGCTCTGCATTTTGGCCCCTTCCAAACTCTGTATATGCTGCTACTTAGCCAAATAGTGCTTCCCAGGTCCAGAGGTGTGGCACTGCCTCTAAAACTTCTCCTTGTCAGTCAATGTCTGTATAAGGCAAGGCAAAATTAATATGTGTCCCTTTCTAGACCCCTGGGTACTGTATCAATTAGTCACAGATCACTTTCTTGGCTTAGAGCCATTGTGCAGCCTTTGGTGTATCCTGCAGTCTCCCTGAGGTCTCTGGAAATCTCTTTGCAGTTAACATATCTGGATATGTATAGATACACTGGACAGTGCCTTATGTCATTTCTGAGTCCCTTATGCATTGTATTAGTAACCTTCAGAGTACTATCCAGTTTTTACCGCTGTGGCACAGTCCTACATTGTGACTAAGTCTCTCACAGATCATTTATTGTATACAGTTGCTGCAGTAACAGCATTAAAAATAATTCCCAATATCATCTATTAGATTACATTTTTGCTTTAAACATTTCTTTTTTTGGATGTGGTGGTTATTCATAAGGAAAATTAGCACTGAAGCAATCTGCCTGGGACAGTGTTGTACATGCACATGAACACAATCCCTTCCCAGTTTTCAGGTTAGAAGGAAGCATCTTCTCGTTGCTCCAGCTGCTTTAGGCATGTTGTGGATTATCCAGACTCCAGGTTTTGTTCCATTGTCTACCATAGAGGTATATAGTATTTCCCCTTAGATTATTTCTGTCCTAATCTGTACCACAGGGTCAGATTCATAATGGTTGGAGGTGAGGTTATACAGCGGGCTGGTGTAACATTTTATTGTTTGCCAGTTCCCCAACCTCCTGCAGGTGGCAGATTATTAGGTACTAACTGATAGCTTAAAGTGGTACTAAAGGTAAAAAAAATAAAAAATAGCAAACATGTCATACTTACCTCCACTGTGCAGTTTATTTTGCACAGAGTGGCCCCAATCATCTTCTTCTGGAGTCCAACAGTGGCTCTCGTGGCTTCTCCCCACAATATCTAATCCCCCCTGGAATGCTCTCTCCCAAGGTTACCTTGCGGGCATGCTCCCGTGCCATACACTCAGCATACCTAGCCGCCGAGTGTATTACTCGGCCCTGCCCCCCCCCCCCCGTGGCCATGTCATTGGATATTGACAGCAGCGGAAGCCAATGGCTGCAATGCTATCAATCTATCCAATGAAGAGCCGACAAGATGTAGTGAAATCAATGTGGGATTGTGCCCACAGAGATTCAGGGCTCAGGTACGTAAAACAGGGGCTCGGGGGGGCAGGCACAGCAAGGTGTTTTTTCACATTGGGATGCAATAGGATGCATAGGATGCATTAAGGTGCTAACAGCTCACCGTGGGTTCAGACCGGAGCAGCTACAGAACAAATATGTTTCTTCTTTACAGGGCTAGATAGAGTAGGTTTAGAATTAGTTAGGTTTTGGGTGAATTTCTACTTTAGGATGGCCAAGGGCCATTAGGAAGTAAACCATACTCTTCTGCATTTTCTGATCTATAAGGAATCACATAGATCAGAATTTTAATGATTTATGATTTGGGAACTGTATTTGAACCTGGCAAGACCAGTCTGCTTATATGCAGGATATTAACAAAATCTTAATTCACAGGTTCCTCTGGCCTTCCAATTGACTTGTTCACCATTACTAGTCACATACACATGGGTGTACACATAGGTGTCCAATAGGACTGCCTAATATTGTGTTTACATAAACCATGCATCCCTGGAATCTGAAGTATCTGAAGCTGAATAGCTTCATAAGGTCACTTTGTCACTAAACCTAAAGAGGACTACATACACTTGCATAACAAGACACATATGACATCTGAAAAGCAAATTAGGTGAAATACAAATCTGTCAGGCAAGTGCAGAGTCTATAAACTGGCAATTAGCTCAGACAACATTCGAGTAGCATCAAATGACAAGCACAGGCTAGGGCAGGTGGCATTTATGTAGAAGGAAAAGGAAGGGTAAATGAACAACAGGAATCAAAAAGTGGCTGGGGTAAACAACCATGGTTTGCAGCACCAGAACCAAGTTTTAGAAAAACAAGCAAGAACCATTTACTCAGACACTGAACAGTGCTCATAGCAAAAACTTATGTTACTGCCTGGCATGCTGCAATAAACCAGTGCTGTAATTGCCTATGTAGGAGATAATGGATGCATGTGCTTGATGACAGCAAGCCTATCATGCAAGAGAAATACACTATATTGCCTGCCTTTACATGAATATGAACTTCATGAGGTTTAGGAGTGTGTATATGGGAATGTTGGACCATTCTTTTAGAAGGGCATTTGTGAGGTCAGGCACTGATGTGAACATGTGACATCCACTTTAATTCTGGAAAGTGACCATGTGGCATTACCTTAAAGTGGATGTAAACACAAAATTTTTTTTTTTTTTTTATGTCACAATGTAGAGTATAAGATTTCCTATCATCTGTGTCCAGTCTTGCCACACAGAGTTAATCCAGATCTGAGAAATCCTCTTTTATGTTCAGTGAAAATGAACAGCCTTCCAGATAAAACCATGCCTAAATCAAAAGTCAGTTTTCTCTCTTCTTGCTTTGAGTGAGAGGTTATTTACATATCTAGCTAGGACATGTTTATCATATGTTATGTTTTGTTTATCATAACGTGAGATGATATAACATCATAACACATCCTGGTAATATACAATGAACTTTGGATCACCTCTTGTTATGATAAACATGTCCAAGCTAGATTTGTAAATAACCTGTTACTGAAAGCAATAACAGAGAAACAGACTTTATAATTTGGCAAGTTTTTATCTGGAATTCTGTTAATTTGCACTGAACTTTAAAAGAGGATTACTCAGCGCTGGATTAACTCTATGTGGCAAGACTGGGCACAGATGATAGGAAATCTTATACTCTACATTGTGACATTGTGGGTTTACATCCACTTTAATAAAAAAAAAAAAAAAAAAGAAACATCCTAATAGACAAAACGATAACCTCTCTCACTTAATTGCATAATATATAATTATACATTGATCTTTTTCAGCTTCATCGAGTTACAGAAATGGTTTTTATTAGTTAGCATGGTTTGTTACACTATGGTGGTCTTTGCGGAATGTATTTAAAAAAAGCTGCTCAACACTGACAGGCAAATATACAGCAGAGTATAACAATTTCAGATCCTTAAGCAAAAGAGGAAATATATGTTCTGTACGATTCTAGAATTAAGAGCATGCCACATTCAATGTGACAGGGGTTAAAAGGTATCTGCTCGAATGAGCTAAGGGTTGGAGAAGATAACAGTAACCAAGAAGACAAAGAAAAAAAGTTTAACAAAGCACATCCGTTGTGCAAGGCGATTTCAAAACCACATCTTATTTCATTCAACCGGATCTGCTCATTTCATCATTTCTCACTGCTGTGCTATTTAGAGTCTTCCTGCAGTCCTGTACTTTGCAGAGAGCAATGCCATTTTTTTTAATTAGTAGACACAGTGGCTGTGGTTGGAAATCCAACTAATTGGGCAGAAACTGACAAATCGTATTAGAAAAGCTTGAAAGTGTTTCTATCTCTAAAAGAGGAACTTGTAGTGAGAGGAAACTGCACGTTAAAGGGTAGAACCTGTTTTAAATTCAGGGCTGGTGACAGTTGGAAAGGTACGTTTCTTTTATACTGCTATTTGTTTCTTACAAATGCCATTTTTGCTGTTGTAATTAATGAATAGGGATGCTAGCGACAATGGTATGCAACTGGAATGTATCGTTCTCTTGTTAAAACTATTTTCTTGGCCAGATATCTATCTGTTGCTTTGACTTGTCAGTTAAAGATTATGTAATTGCGTATCATAGCTTTGCATACAATGGGACTTGTTTCATATATTGCCAGTAACTCATCCCAACCATACATATGCTCTATTCTTCTAATTAGCATACTGATCTGCTAATATCTAATATCCATTGGTTTATTTTACTCTGACAGGCTGTTCTTAATAATTTAAACTTTGGTGTAAAATGGGGGTTACTGTACACGTTTTATGACTTTCAGTAATTCAAAACGTAGTCTACCAGGTGATTCTAATGAATTCATACAGCTAAATCTAATACATGCCTACTAAAATTATACCATGAGTCCCTTAATTACTACCTGATGGTCACAGCAGGTAACAGCAATTTAAAAAAACTTGGACAATGGCTATTAACTTTATTAAATCCAGATCCTAATTTTAAAAATGCATTGGAAATTCATGTCTAAAACGTATGTCAACGCACAACTGAAATGCATGTGAATAAATGAAAATACACCTGCCTAATGCTATAAAAAACACTTACCTCTACACACATGCATAGATCTAATTAGGCAATGAAACCAGTGTTGAATTCCAGAGAGTGCATTATCATATGGCCTACTACACTATAAATGCTGCTTGCTAAAGAAGTAGCATGTCATCCGGCTCCCAAAAGAGAATGTAGTTAAAAGGTTAGTGTGTGGCCATTCAAAAAAGTGCAGATGCAGCAACATTTACTGGAGAAAAAAGCTAAACTAGGAATGACTTAAAAGTATAGTTTATGTAGGTGTATGTATAATCTAGTGTCTTGTCCATAATGTTATTGTGTAAGGACCCATTCACCCCTAACCCTGTGTGCTGCAACACACACATTGGGGGTTATTTACTGAAGGAAAATCCACGTTGCACTACAAGTGAAAACTACAACAGCAAAGTGCACTTGAAATTGCACTGAAAGTGCACTTGGAAGTGCAGTCGCTGTAAATCCGAGGGGTAGATCTGAAATGAGGGGAAGCTCTGCTGATTTTAGCATCCAATCATGTGCAAGCTATAATGCTGTTTTTTATTTTTCTTGCATGTCCCCCTCAGATCTACAGCGACTGCACTTCCAAGTGCACTTTCAGTGTAATTTCATGTGCACTTTGCAATTGTAGTTTGCACTTGTCATGCAAAGTGGATTTTCCTTTAGTAAAAAAACCCCATTGTGTTGTGTCATTATGATGCCTTAAACAGCCCATTAAAAAGGCAGTAGCACATGTGAAAATGGAGCAGGTTGCATTCTATTGTAGCACAATGCATAGGACACCATGCTTTGTGCTGTGCTACGTTACGTTGAAGCACACATGCAGTTGGAGGTGTGTTGGGGTACAATTCCAAATAAATGCCACTGCAGTACATCAATGCATGTAATGTGCTTTGACATGTAATAGTACATGTGTTATCACAGTAGTGTAAATGAACTCTGAACTTAAATGAACATATCTTTAACTGTTAACTGTTAGAAGTAATTACATACAGGATTGTTGTTTTCCCTCAAATATATATTTTAAAGAAATGACCCTAGTGCATTTCCACCTTTGCAGCCACATTGGGATAACACCTCTTTTATATTTTCGTAATGTTCCTATTTAATAAGCTTAACTTTAAAACAAAAACAAAAGGATTCAGCTTACATCATTTTCTGAAAAATACTATGACATTTTACTTAGCTTTCCCTCATTATGTAATGACAAGGAAGAGGCTGGAGAGTTAAAGAGAAGTATGGGTGTCACATGCCTGATGGCTGAGCCTGACACGCAGAGGGAAGGCCTCTCATACAGCCCCGGTTTAGATACCACCAAAGTTGTAACAGTGGCCATGAGAGTGCGGTGATGTCTTAGTGCCTGTGTAGTGGGTGGATCAACAGGATGCACTGGATAGCTGGACAGCAGGTGTTGGCAGGAACAGCAGACCCTGGGCTGGTGGAAGTAGGCAGAAATAGGCAGTGGCAATAGCTGATGCAGGAATACTGATGGCCCACAATAGAGGATGCTCAAGCAGCAGCTAGGCAGGTGCATGCAGCTCATTTCCCTATGCCTGACTATTCCCAACAAGCAGAATCTCATTCTTTTTAATTGAAAAGTGCACATAATTTTTTACCCCATAGTCTTTAATAGAAGACGCAGTACACACATTTTTGTGCACATTTTTGCACCTGAAGAACTTCCCTATAGTACTCAGTTTGCGCTATATATATATATATATATATATATATATATATATATATATATAGTGTGCAAACTGAGTACTATAGGGAAGTTCTTTATGTGCAAAAATGTGCACAAAAATGTATTTATTTTTTAAGCAATGTCTTAAAACAGCATTATCATGAAGTCTTTTGACTTTCAGTTTTGTGAAACGTTCTACTGTGTAGTGAAATTTGTTTTTCTTTCATGTCTCTGCTGACTGAATCTGGTAAAGCCAACAGGAAGTGTGGTTTATGAGTCTCAGAATAATAAAAAAGGGTTTCAAAAGTCAGTGACAATATAAAAATCTAAATAAATATAAAACAATATGAAAAAAAAATGCTTTGAAATGCTAATGGCATAAATTGACCCAGCCTAACATGTTATATGGCTTAAATGATTTGCCTTTAAAATAAAATGTATAAGTGCATTTGGTTTATCCTGACAATGGGGGTTATTTACTAAAGGCAAATCCATTCTGCACTACAAGTGTACTTGAAATTGCACTGAAAGTGCACTTGGAAGTGCAGTCGCTGTAGATCTGAGGGGGACATGCAAGGATAATAAAAAGCAACTTTTTAGCTTACACATGATTGGATAATAAAATCAGCAGAGCTTCCCCTAATTTCAGATCTACCCCTCAGATTTACAGCGACTGCACTTCCAAGTGCACTTTCAGTGCAATTTACAAGTGCACTTTGCACTTGTAGTTTGCCCTTGTAGTGCAAAGTGGATTTGCCTTTCGTAAATAACCCCCAATGTGAGCATATATATTTCCGGAAGGGAGCGACCTACCACCATACAGCCAAAAGTTGTGCTGTTGGTTGCTAAACAGATGCTGGTAAACTCTGCCACTACTGTAGTCTTTATGAGTTCACAGCAGCTCAGTCACTCAGTAAACTACAAAAATGTCTTTAAGAGCAGCTTTACATATCCAAACTTAATGCATGCCTATTCAATACAATATCAAGAAATATGCAACCAATTAAAAAACATTTCATCGGTATAGCCTCAGTAAACTCGAATCAGATGGTTCTTATGAGTTCCAGTATAAAGTCTGGTTACACTCCATCTCTTGGCCCGGCAGAGGCATTGAAGATTGGTTACTCCACGATTCTTCCACTGATCGTTGATGTCGGTAGTTTTTTCAAAGCCTTTTCTGACTTTCGACGACATATGTCCCCATAAGGCCGCGTACACACGATCGAACATGTCCACTGAAACTGGTCCGCCGACCAGTTTCTACGGACATATCCGATCGCGTGTACGACATAGCGGACAGGTTTTTCCAGCGGACAAATTTCAAAGCATGCTTTGAAATTTGTCCGCTGGACACATGTCCGTCGGACATGTCCGCTGGTTAGTACGCCTAACCAGCGGACATAATGGATTCGACGCATGCGTGGAAGTATTTTACTTCCTGGATTGGTGACGTGGCGGCGTCAACGTCACCGCCACGTCACCGCGTTATCCGTCCGAGGGGATTTTGGTCCGATAGTGTGTACACGCCATCAGACCAAATATCCGAGGAGACATGTTTCAGCGGACATGTCTCCTCGTCTGTACGCAGCCTTAGTCCACTTGGTCAGGTAAGCCTGCATTTTTTCCGGTGATGGGATTATTGCACATGGAAGAAGTCACATGTTTGATGTCTTGAATTTTTTTTTCACATATTCACTTGGTGGATCTTCAATATATATGGGGTCAGATTCTCAAAGACTTACGCCGGCGTATCTCCACGTACGCCGTCGTAAGTCCGAATCTGCGCCGTCGTATATGCGTGCCTGATTTCCAGAATCAGTTACGCATAAATTCGGCCAAGATACGAGCGGCGTAAGTCTCCTACGCCGTTGTATCTTGGGTGCATATTTACGTTGGCCGCTTGATTTCCGTGTCGAATATGCAAATGAGCTTGATACGCCGATTTTCGAACGTACGTGCGCCCGTCGCAATTAGTTACGCCGTTTACATAAGACATACGCCGGCGTAAAGATAAAGCTGCTCTCTAGATGGCGCAGCCCATGCAAGGTATGGACGTCAGAACAAGCGTATCTTTTTACGCTGTTTACGTAAGTCGTACGCGAATATGGCTTTGCGTAAGTTACGTTCACATCGTAGGCAGTGTGCAACGTATCTTAGGCATTCTATCCGACGCATGCACACCGGGATACGTCCACAGACGGCGCATGCGCCTGTCGTTAAAAGCGTCAATTACGTGGGGTCACGATTATTTTGCATAAAACACGCCCACCTTTTACCCATTTTAATTAGGTGCGCTTACGCCGGCACATTTACACTACGCCGCCCTAACTTAGGACACAAGTGCTTTGAGAATACTGCACTTGCGTTCTAAGTTGCGGCGGCGTAGCGTAAATACGATACGCTACACCCGCTCATAGTTACGCCGCCCTACGTGAATCTAGGCCATGGACTTTATCTATTTATTGTTTTGTCAGAGGACATACAATTGACATACATTTGAAATAACACTATTGTGTTTGTTATATATTTTTATTTTTACCATTTCTTCAATGCTTTTCATTATGATTATCATTGTCTAGCGCTACACATTTATTTACAATGTTCTTATTAGTTGCTGCAATACACACATTATTGTTGCTTTCTTGCTGCATTAATGAATATTCCATATATTTACAAGCATGTGACAATTGGTGGAAAATCTTTTGTATAGTTTATCTGAGCACCCTATAATTCCGATGGCTTTCTAAAGATAGAAGTTGTGTGCAGTTAAACTGCTAAAAAGATGGAGATCTGGTAAAAAAAAAAAAAAAAGAAGAGAAGTTCACATTACTCCTCTTTTCCTCAGCACCACTTGTAAGTCTCCCCATCTCCTTCTTGCCGGAGGGGTTTAGAGCTGCTGCTTATCTCAGCCCACTGCATGCCAGCTTCAATCTAAAAAAATTGACAGGCACTGTCACTAGGAAAGAAACACAAGCATATCCAGGTTAAGTCAGAGAAAATCATTTATTTAATAGATAGATTTGTAATTTAGTAGTGGGATTATGGCATTCATGTGTTTTCCTTATTTAAAATAAATAGGAATTGTTGTAGCAGGGATATGGGGCTTTTATATCCCAGACCAGACCAACATTAATCAGCAAACAGCAATGTTGCAGTAGTTCATAGACAATAGGACATACCAGATTTTGGTATCATTATACCAGGATATGATGGCTATAGGCTGCCAACGGTTGAGAATTTAAATCATATAATTTGCTTAGCTCATTAAGGCAACCTGTACATCCCACTAGTTTCTCACAGGTAGACTCTTCATTAGGGATTGTTTATTGGAAGGAGAATTCCCAATAACTGGTATTTGTTGCTGACTGACTTGACTTTTCCAAACACAAACAGAAACCCCAAATTAGAATCCTAAACAATTGAATGAAGTACATGTGAATGAGCTACTCTGAATGCAAGATATATCCTATATATAGGGGATCAGTTAACAAAATATAGCATTAGGCCATAAACCACTTTTAAAATCTATGTTTGATTGTCTATAGGAGACAACGGGATGTAGGTATGTAAACAGGAATATGCTACTGTATAAAGTTAATACATGCTAGAGTTTTAGTAAATGTGCATATTCACAAACTTCAAATTTTCAAGCTTTAAAGGTCTTATTTGAATTGTTGTTAGAGGTCAAAACCTTCCACTAAAGCCCCGTACACACAGTCGGACCTTTGTTCGACCAAAATCACATCGAAAATTCTGATGGAATTCCATCAAAGTAAAATAGAAAATGTTCTCTATCTAAACTCAGACGGAATTCCTTCGAGTTTCCAATGGAAATAATCCGATGGGGCATACACACAGTCAAAATTCCGATGGTGTCTCCAGGGCATAAGGCCGGCCATGCATGATTTGAATCTTAGCCAGTTCAGCAGAGAGTTGAACCGTTATTGGGCTAGTCTGAAGCCCCGTATACACAACCGGTTTTCCTGCCAGGAAAACTGCCAGGAGAGCTTCTGGAAAACCGGACGTGTGTGTGCTTCCTAGCAGTTTTCTCGTCAGGAAAACAGACGGGAATCCCAACGGTAAAATATTCTCTATTTTGCCATTGGGATTACCGGCGTTTTTTTTGCCGCCAGATTTACTAATACTCTATGGGAAACACTGAGAGGCAGTGCCCATGGAGAATACACACGGCCGGGATTCCCGGCCAAAGCTCCATGGCAGTTTTCCTGCTGGGTTGTCGGCTTTCCCCTCGGTTTTCACAGCAGACTTTTTACTGCAGTGAAAACCGAGCGTGTGTACAGGGCTTCGATGTACCAGGTTGATTGATAGATCAACTTGGGTACAAGCAACCTGACGGATTCTCCTACGCTTATCACTAGCGACTGCTATATCCAATAGTGATAACCTCTGTCTTCTCCCAGCGGAGGCGGCCATGGAAAATCATCCCCGCCTGGAAAAGACAGAATCCGGCATAATCCAGATACAGAATCCCTGTATATTATCCTGTGGCAGGATAATATACAGGGATGTTTCAGCAGCTATAGTAGCAGTATTTTAAATTACATAACTTATTTTTATTTTTGTATATTCTTTGACTAACAGGTGTTCTTTTATTGCCTTGGAGTTCTACCTTAAAACTAAATTTTTGGCAAAAGTGTGCAGATGGCTTATAGCCAACCTCATTGCTGCTCACTGGAGCTTACAATCTAATGTCCCGACAACAGTAACAAAAAAGTACAGTATATATTAAGGCTGAACATTTACCAATATGATTTTTATTTATGAAAAGAAATCTCATGTTGTTGTATCACATGCTCTGAATGAAATACCAATGTTAACTTGCTGTTTCCTAATGATTGCTTTATTTTCACTGTTTCCTAAAACATGGCTCCATGTTTCCTAATTATTGCTTTATTTTTACTGGCCAATATTTTTTTTTTTTGCTTCTATAGTTGCATGTTATCAGTTTTGTGACCTTTGGAGTTTCGTACAATGCATATGCTTTGTTATTTTTTATTTTTTTTGTACTGTAAAGTCTCAAAAAATATCTGATTATAAATAAAAAAAAAGTAATGCTAGCTGACAAGGTGGCCCTGACTGCCAGTTCAGGAATTATAGCATTCTCCAGAAGGCCTGGCCTCTATGAAGGTATTTGCTAGCCAGGTTTAATTTGGAGGGCAGCTCATGCTTTTTCAGTTCAATTTTAAGCATAGGCACAATAATTGAGGCCTAAATACATCATAAACTTGGGCTTAAAATGGGCACTGATTGGACAGCAGTTTGGGCCTGTTAGAGTTTAGGTTGTGTGATTTATATTCTCAGTCTTCTTTTTAGTTACATTCCAGGCCTGATGTTAGATCACTGTGCTAAATATCATTATTTAATTTTATTTTTTACAGTGTTTATGAAAAAATTAGCAAAGCGTAAACTTGGGACTTTCTTTTAAATTGTGATTCAGATGCTTGCCATATGTCTTAGAAAATCATGGTGATGGAATACTTCAGGACACTGTCAGCTAGACTAACATTCCACTGCAAAATACAAAACAGAAATCCTACTGTTTTATTGATTGCACACATTCCAAATGTCATAATGATTTTAAGTACTATAAATTATATTACTATGATTATCCCTTTTTCTTTTGCGTGAGATATTATCCATGAGTCACAGCCTGGACTAAAACAGCAATCCAGCAATAATGACTGAAATTTACTTAGCTACAATGGAACAATAAGGGAAATATATCGGCCCTACCACTTGGCATACCAGTAAAGTGTAGACATAACATTATAAATATACAAATATGTATCAGTATACAGGGCTCAAAATCTCAAGTCCTGAGCCACTAGCCAGGCCTTAAGAGTTACTCGCCACTAGTTGCACCACCCAACCACTCCCCTGCCCCACCCCTAAGTCCGCCCCTAAACACGCCCTTATAAATTATCTCATGAAATTACATTGTTAATGTTTTAGGCAGAATTAAGTTCCAAAAATAAATATTATTAACAACAACGTTAACAATATTAACTTAAAACATATCAGTACCCATCAGTGCAGCCTCGCTGTGCCCATCAAATGCTGCTTTATGGTGCCCATCAAATGCAGCTTTATGGTGCCCATGAATGCAGCCTCACTGTGCCCATGAACGCTGCCTCACTGTGCCCCATCAAATGCAGCCTCACTGTGCCCCATCAAATGCAGCCTCAATGTGCCCCATCAAATGCAGCCTCACTGTGCCCCATCAAATGCAGCCTCACCATGCCCCATCAAATGCAGCGTCACCGTGCCCCATGAATTGCAGGGTCGCAATGCCCTATCAAATGCAGAGTCGCCGTGCCCCATGAATTGCAGTGTCGCTGTGCCCCATGAATTGCAGCATCACCATGCTCCATCGAATTGCAGTGTCACCGTGCCCCATCAAATGCAGCATCACCGTGCCCCATCAAATGCAGCGTCACCCTGCCCTATCAAATGCAACTTCACCGTGCCCTATCAATTGCAGCTTCACTGTGCCCCATCAAATGCAGCGTCACCGTGCCCCATTAATTACAGCGTCTCAGTGCCTTACCCAATGCAACTTCACCGTGGCCTATTTTATGCAGTTTCACTGTGCCCCATCAACTGAAGCCTCACCTTGCCCCATCACTCGAGACTCACCATGCCTTGATGCTGGTTCACACATACACAATCACAGCAGGCATCTCCTGTGTATTACAGAGCTGGGTGTTTGGCGGCTTCGTGTAACAAGGTCCTGCCCCCTAGACCGTCTCTTGTGATAGGCGGATAACTGAATCAATCTACTATCACACAAGCTGGTATAGGGAGGCGGAACCTTGTTACATGGAGCCGCCGAACACAGACCCAGCTCCGTAACACACAGTGGGAAATGTCCACTGTGTGCGTGTGATACCCAACCATGCCGCTCTGTGTCCTCTGGCAACCCTGTCCGTGCTGCTCTGTGTCCTCTGGCAGCCGTGCCGCTCTGTGTCCTTCGGCGGCTGTGCCGCTCTGTGTCCCCCTGCAGGCGTGCCGCTCTGTGCCCTCCGGCGGCCGTGCCGCTCTGTGTCCTTCGGCGGCTGTGCCGCTCTGTGTCCCCCTTCAGCTGTGCTGCTCTGTATTCTCCAGTGGCCGTGTCACTCTGTGTCCCCCTGCAGTAATGCCGCTCTGTGTTCTGCTCTGTGCCCTCTGTCAGCCATGCCGCTCTGTGTCCTCCGGCTGACAGTTTCCTGGCTGATCGCTTCAGCCAGGGAACTGTCAGCCTGCTCTGTCCCTGCACCTCACTCACCCTGCACTAAATTCCACTCGCAAAATGCGAGCAGGCGAGTTAAATTTTTGAGGGCTGTCAGCATAGATAGATAGACATATATTATATATTTGTATGTATTACACATATACAATATCTATCTATCTATCTATCTATCTATCTATCTATCTATATATGTATATATATATATATATGTATATATATATATATATATATATATATATATATATATATATATATATATATATATATAGTGAAGCCATGCCACTGTGTGATACGGCAGTCTGGTCCAGGTTTCGGAGAAGACAGGACTACTAATGGTTACTGTTCTTTTAGTAGTATCAGGATTAGAGGTCAGTGCTCCAACCTCCCAAAGTGCGGTGATTGTAAGGTGGGCGAGAGGTGCACGTCTCCACTGTGCTGTACAGAAAGAGACAGACCAAGAAGCTGAGGGGGCAGGGTCTCACCCAGGGCACAGAGGTGTCCCAAGCCAGAGGCCCGAGTAAGAGGGAGAGTCTATGAGAAACAAAACAGCTGGAAGCTGTAAAGGAAAGTGTTTGTGTACTATTGCCAGGTAGCCAGACCTTATTGATTAGGTATCTTATATGCTTGCTGACTGATGCTCGGGGCTCTCTCTCTCTCATAATCTTTCTGCTTCAGGAGCCTGCTTCTTGGTGAAAAGGTGGACCACTGTTAGAATACTGAGCATTCCAAGAGCAGCCAAAATTCCAAGAGCTGCCAATCTCTTAGGGCCCCAAGAGATTCCCTTAAATTGGAACTATTCTCACCTTGGCTCCAGTGATGCAGCTTCCCGGAATCTCTTTTTACGTCAGGCACAAACCTACATGCTGCTGGCAAAAGGGGGATAAAAAACCTGTTGCTTTGCCCTGAATAGACAGAGCACTGGTTGTCTTTAAATTGGGGCACTAGATGGTATGCTATAAGGAACATCTAGGAATGTTAATTGTGTCAAAATGTAGCCTTTGTCTAAAAAACTCCTGAAAAATAGGACATTACATGGTATGTTATGGTGCCTAGGTACTCCTGGTCTTTTTTCTCAAAACAATGTGAAATCTAGGGCACTGTTGCTTTTGACTGCTATTCTCTATAACATATGGAGTGAAATGTTGTGATGCCACTACTGTGCTGGTCATTGTTCTACTTATTGGAGGCTCTGACCTGAGGAAGGAAAGCCCTGCCTCTTCCAAAAATTGGATTGAAACACAGAGACAGTGTGCAGATGCAAGAAATGTAAGCTAGTAGTAAGGAAGTACCAGCTGCAGTGGACCACAGACAATAATGATGAAAGGTTCTTTGACCTCTGTCTTCCTTTTTTTGGGAGCATCTTCTAGGGTTCAGTTCAGCTTTAGATCCAGGTGTTTGTGTTATATACCTCTACAATTTGCCTTTTAACATACTGGCTAGCAATTTGTTTTGTGTCATATTTATTCAAGATACAAATTTGTAGGTATGAAAGAAAATGTCTAAGTATCCTTTGATCTCATGTAATTTCTGCTTTTAGGGCCAGTTCACACCAGAACACAGTGGGGGAAACCCATGTCCACTGTACATTTCCAGCACCATGTTCGAAACGCACTGTACTTGTGATCTGCAGCAGGTGACAGTGTTAATGACATCCCAAATTCAGGTCACAAATGCAGTCTGTTTGCTTGCACCAGGTGAAATGGTGCAGTTGCTGTGCTTTTATTAAAATTAGTGCATGCACTACTGGTAAGGTCCAGTGAAATTTCAGCCCACTCAAGAGAATGGGCTGAATTTTACTGCACATGCATTGCATGCAAAGCATGGGGTGCATTCATATGTGATTCATGGTGTGAATTGGCCCTTAGAAAAAAATATAGCAACTTGAGGGTCAATGAATTTTGAAGTTTGTGCTTTGCATTTTATTGATGCATGCAAAGATGTGAAAAGCAGCTCAGCTACCTAGGGTAGATAAAGTAAGCAGGACTATGAAGGACAACCATTTTTATTACTGTCCTTTAATTTCTAAACATCGCTGTCATTCTGAGGTCAGTTGAAGAGTATTCTTGCAAGTACACACAGCCTTTTTCCTCGACAAAATCCATCAAGAAAAATGCTGGCAAAGCTTTTTTGCAGAGGAAAGCGGTCGTGTGTATGATTTTCATCGAGAAAACAGTTCTCTTTTTTCTCGTCGGAAGTCTCAATTTCCTCGTCGGGCTGGTTTACGAAGAGAAACACGTTCATGTGTATGCACATGCTCAGAATAAAGTATGAGACGGGAGCGCACCTTCAGTAAAAGTAGAGTTCGTAATGGAGATAGCACATTTGTCACGCTGTCACAGACTGAAAAGCGTGAATCGTCTCTCACCAAACTTTTACTTAACATGCAGTAACATGAGATTAGCAAAAGCAGCCCCAAGGGTGTCTCCGGTGGAATCAAACTTCCCCTTTTTTTTCCCCTTTGTTGTACATCACCGCGTTTGAGAACAACAATATTTTGTCTTGACAGTGTGTATGCAAAGAAAGCTTGACAAGATTCTCGACAAGCCTGACAAGGAACTCGCCGAGGAAAACAATGTTTCTTTTACGACGAGATTCTCAGTCGTGTGTACGAGGCCTATGTTATATCATGCTGCAAAGCCAAAGATGCTCCAGTCCTTAATATATTTTTTTCTAAATACAAGTTAAAAATGAAAGGAAGAATGTGTTTGCTGTGGGCAGTACAAACAAGTTTTTAATGAATGTATGCAGTGTTGCTAATGACAAAGTATCAGCCTTAGCTAGTTTATTGATGGCAGTTCATATACACAATATTTATATGATGATAGTTATTAATCATGCATGTTGTATTATTTCTGCAATTATTGCAATTTTACATCGTCATTTTGAAAACAGATGCATATAATAATAATTACATTTTGGTTGGATGTACTTTTGGCTAAATAGCCTTTTCACACAAAATGTCCTCTTTAACAGATCTGTTGGCAGCCATCAAATATTGCACATGAGCACAAGTGCTTTATGCAAATCATCTGAGATCTCATGCTTTTCCAGCACTGGAAACGAACGGACCTTTAACTAACCAGGGAAAATCTATCCGGGCAATAACAAATCAACTTGCTACCAAGGGAGAAATGTGTACAGAGCTGCATTAGCTAATGTTCGTCTTCCACTTTCTTTTCAGAGTCTCAGAGAGGAAATCGAGTCTATTCTACTTTATATACCCATGCAGTCTAAGTTTTCCCTTGCCTAGAATAATTTTGCTGAGTACAATCCTTCAGGGATCTAATCTAGTTTACTATTACACTTTTACTACTTCCCATACAGATATAATGATGCTCACTATCCTCAACAATTTGGATAATTGTTAAGGAAAAAAAAAAGAGAGAAAAAAAATCTCATCATTGCTTCATCCTCTTAGAAAGGAATTGTTTCCTGGGGGAGATATCTGGCTCCTCTCTATGCAATTTGGAGTGTTTGATAAACAAAGGGAACTATCCGTTGTTAAAATCTTCCATAAAAAGAATTAATGATAATAAAAGGATCTTTTGTTTGGCTGATGAACTTTGCAAGAAAAGATGTCTAATAAATGTTACAGCGTTTTAATGTATTACTTGTAATGGGGGCAACATGCATAGAAACGTGTCAAGATTTTAGAATCATAATCTAGACCGATACCTCTAAAAACAGTCTGTTCCATTAACACACCTACAAAGTATCTATAGGTCAACAATGTGCCTATTATAAAGCCATTTTATATTGCTGGAGAATGGAGATAAATAAAATTGCTTGCTTTGTTAAATTTAAACCTTCATCTATCGGTTGCTAAGAGACAGGAAAACATTTAACATTTCACTGATGCACATTCATCAGTGGTACTGCTAAATTCACTCTCTCTCTGCCATTATTCCACCTGTATGTCATGAAGGTTTACTGGTTAACCAAGGATAGACTCTTGTCCAAAGAGAGACAGTCTGAAAAATTTGGGTTTAACATGACACTGATTACAAGATTATCTTTTACAGATGGACAAACATTGCCCATATATGGCTACAATTTTGGTAGAATCATTTATCTATGTTAAATGAAAGTCATACCAAGAGACATACAGCAAGGGCCATTGATGATCTCCATCATAAACTGAGAGGGGTCCAAACTAAGAGAAAAAATTAGTACGTTCATTACTTTTATCTGTTTTGTTATGTGTCCATCGCAAAAGTTTAACATTGGTTTGGGATGCTTCTGAGGTCATTAGAAATTCATTGACCTCCTTCTGACCTGTATTTTATCTGCTATAAGCTGCATTTGTATTTCCATTTGTATAAGAATAATACACCTATCAAACGTAAAGGAGAAGTCCATCCTGTGCTCGTTTGGGTTTCTCCTAAGGGTCACAGGAGTGCAATTAGTTTTGTACTCCTGTGACTCGTTTTCAGCAGAGAGCGGTCTAAAATCCGCTCTCTACTGATGTCATCAAGTTCAATCCAGGCACAGCATCATCCTAACTTCGAAAGACTGGATCCGCCAGGTGCCTGGACTAATGGCAGTCTCAGCCTCTCAGCGAGCCACTAAGGAGTGCAATTCGTTTTGCACTCCTGTGACTCGTTTTCAGCAGAGAGCGGTCTAAAGTCGGCTCTCTGCTGATGTCACCAAGTTCAATCCAGGCACAGCGTGATCCCAACTTTGAAAGTCTGGATTCGCCAGGTGCCTGGACTAATTGCAGTCTCATCCTCTCATCGAGCCACTAAGACAGCCGCTGCCCACCCCTCTGCTTCTCAGAGCTCAAGTGATCATGGAGGAACAGAGCAGGAGAGCTGCTGAGTGACAGTCAGCAGCTCTCCTCTCAGGAAGCTGAGAGAACCAAGCCATTGGTGGTGTTTGATGGCTCGTTCTCAGTGCAGAGACACCAGGGGACAGATGCAGCATCAGAGCGATGCTGCACCCACCTGGGTAAGTATGATTAGGGAAAAAACTCAAACCCATACTTCTCCTTTAAACACAAGTCCATCAACTCAGGCCTAACCTCTATCTGTAATATGAGGAGTATGCAGCATCCATGACTAAGTGCATCTTTTCTACCTTGCAACGCTTGGTTTATAAGCATTAAAGTGATTGTAAATGATCACTTGTAAAACAGCCTATTCAGTTTAAAATAGAAATGAAAGGCAACACATTTTTGTATACATACAAAAAACATTATAAACACCATTTTTCCTATTTTTTTTATAAGTGATCACATCCCCTCTGTTCTCAGCTGCATAAGAGCTGGGGGAGAAGAAGCAGCAGTACACTGAGCTTCTTAGTAAATGGCTGTGCAATAGGGAGGTGTCAGGACAAGTCTGATCATTGGAGGAGAGTACACTTAGCTAGAGAACTGACCACACTGTGCTCTCCTGGTTATTGTGTTCAGTTTTTATTGGAAAGCAGGGGGCCTATCAGCAAGGAACAACAGGGATTTCACAAAAAGGAAGCACTTGTGATTACTTTTTTACACAAGTATATGGTACGCCAGGCACATATCAGGAATATGAAGTGTTGGGGTAACAAACACTTTAAGGTTGCTTATATTTAGTCATCTGAACTTCATTAGCAGTAATGCATGCAGAGGCCTAAAATAATCTAAAGACCCCCTATGTCAGGCCCTTTATGCCTGTGTGCCTGATCCCTGATATTTCAGTTGTTTTAAATTACAACAGTGTACTGGACAACGAACAATAGGTAACCTTAAGACACTAGTATTAAAACATATCTGCTGATAAGGTAAGCCAGTTCTTCTTTTTTCTCAATTAATAATTTCTGATAAATTGAAAATAAATTAATAGGAGCCAACTACATCCTTAATAAATAAAGAGATATTTTTTAAGAGATCCATTTATAAGTGTACAAACCCATAGCAACCAGCCAACATTCACTCTTCTGAAATCAAATGTATTCTGATAGAATCTGGTTGTCACGGGGCTATTGCACTGAAAAAATAATTATTTATTGAACAAGGCCACACATTTTTATGGATACAAGCTTCTTAATGCAGATTTTTCATTGTGCTATATGTTGTGTTTGGAACAAACTAAAACGGTTGTATTGTCTGCTTGGTCATTTTTACCTACAGGTAAGCCTATAAAGGTTTATCTGTATGGTTTAGGAGATATTCACCTTGCATGCAGCCGCTGATGTCAGCGATGCATGAGCAGTTAAGGTCCGGCGTATTGTGCTGAAACTTGACCGTGTGAGAGTGACGTCATTGCAGCTCTGGCCACGAACTTGGAAAAAATGCAGAGGAAACATGTCAGCTCCCTCAGCGGTGACCGGGCAGCCCTGTGGGAGCTTTGTTCTAATGTGTTTTTATAATGAGCTAGTATGCAGTGCATGCTAGCTCATTATGCCTTTGCTTTAAAGGTTTTTTATTATTATTTATTTTTTGGGCATACAACTGCTTTAAGGGCATCACAAAATCTTAAAATTAATAAATGCAAACACTTGAAATACTGAAGGAAAGTATCTGCAGGTGATTGATCTGCTGGTATTTACAAAGGCTGAAGCTAGAATAAATATCACTAAACAGTAAATTCCTATTTAATTTCAAATATAAGACTTTCTTTGGTGAATTGTGTTGCCATTCCAACCAGGTCATGTTCAGAACCAACTACAAAGAGTTTAAAAAAAACATGATTTCCATTGATTGCACCAACTGAAATGTACAACAATGCTTTGATATCGTTTTACATATGCTTCAGCCAAAGGCTGCCCGCTGCAAAAGTCTACAGTTACAAACCCTTTTTAACACAGATGCAGTAAAACAGCACTTTTGTAAATCCATTCATGTGAGAGTTACAGGATGGTAATTATTTGAAAAGGGGGGGAAAAAAATTGGATGCTTTGAAACTGGATGGTGAAATTTTTTTGTTTGATGTAAAAGGAATGTGAGTGGTGACAGTAAGATCAATGGCAGTATTTTCACTCAGTGAAGCATGAGAACCTGTGATAAGCGCAGTTAGTCTGAGGAATAGTGACGGACATCGCCCTTTTACAGCTGGCATTTGGTCTCCGATATTAATCTTAACTATCACTGCCAACAAAGTATTTTGAAGCTACATCTGTGTTCAGCTGGCTTCATACTTGATAGGCCAGCAGTAAAGAAACATTCGCCAAAATGTAAAGCGTTAAACTGCCATCTTCCACATTTGCATTATTGCATTTGCTGCATTGCTGAAATCCATTATAATCCTGTACTGTCAATCACAAACTAATCCATCATATTCTTCATCATTCTCCCTCTGGCAAAGAACTGTATATAACAGCTGTCCCCAAACAGCAATTTAACTGTTTTAATGGTTTTATAGATGTAAAGATTGTATTTTTAGAAATACAAAGCGTTGACATTCACTCACCATTATATGTAATATAATTACAAAGCAGCAACTCTGTGAAAACTTTTATCTCTCTAAGAAATCTAATAATTCTGCACTCTGCTATCAGAAATGGAGTCAAATGAATACCATCGGTCAAAATGTTAGACACAAAAAAATGAGAGCTGCTTTTTTAAGAGCCTGTGTGCTTTGCCTTGGCATCCACTTGACATGTTTCTGACATCATTCAATATTCATTGACAGATGCATATGACCACAGTTGAATTACACCTGAACTGCATTTGACCTGCTTCAAGCTGTTTTTGCATTCCTATAAACTGGTAAAGTGAATAAAAGGAAGTTGACACAGACCTTTAAGCTTAGTACACATTACTAGGGTTGAACAAAAAAAAAAAAACAGTCAGCTCCGGTCGAAGCTGCTGTACTAACGATCCAACGTTAGTTCAGCGATCTTCCCACTAAGCGAATGTTTTCTGACAGGGGGACAGCCACCAGTTGCTGGGAGCCCTGATTGGGGGCCAGTTGGCTGCTGGTTTTCCAACATGCTTGTCGGACAGAAGCCCACCAAATGGCCAGCTTCTTTCAGGCCAGCTGCCATACACATGGGCCAAATGTTTTTTTATTGAACCAACAGATTTCACTCAAAACTCAACATGTGTGTACTAGGCTTAAGTCTGTTAAGTCAAATTTGTTTATAGAGTATAAATATACCCATATACTGGAAGAACATTCAAAATAGCGAGGGATATATATATACTTTTTTTTTTTTTTTAATGAATGTGCAAAACTTGGATTGCAACACTAGACATTAACACTATGGAGTTGATTTACTAAAAGCACATAGACTGTTCCCTTTGCAAAGCTTAGCCTAATCAATATGGAAACAATTCAATCGCAATAGAATACCCAATCAAGTGCAAGGAAAATGTACTTTTGCTTGCATGTGATTGGATTATGGATAAGAGCTTCACCTCATTAAAGCTACAGGAAATAGCTCTTGCAAAGTGAAAAATTCCTTGCAACAGCCTATATTCATGTATTATACAAGTCTATTACATGATGGTGTTTACCATTAATGTTAGATCAGCCTCTGAAATTTGCTGTGCCCTCCCTTGCTGTGGGTATCGATCCAGTGCTGTGTTCATCTGCAGATTTTCTCTCCCCACTTATACAAGCTTGGTTGAGAGCAGCAGGAGCCATTGGCTCACAATGTCTGTGAACAGAGAGCACGCACACAGCCCCATCTTGGAAACGAGCCTGCACGTCTGCCCCTATAGCAAGTGTTTGTTTTAGGGGCAGACACAAAAGAGGGAGGACCAAGATCTCTCGTGGAGAACCCCAAAAAAGGAGGTTTGGAGCTTTTTTGCAATACTATTGTATAACATGTTTTTTTGTATAAAAAAATTACCTTTACAAACACTAATGGAATGTGTCCTGAGAAAACAGCGTACTAAAAAACAACATAGCCCTGACCACTGGCACAGTGTTGGATTGGAGCATAGATATAAAACACTTCTGTTGTCATAATACAAGGATCTGATCTGATAGTGACATCATTGCTTGGCATTACTTTTCTTTGCTGGAGGTATTTTGTGCAACAAAGGCCCTACCAGCAAGGAAAGTGAGGAAGGGTAAAAAACACTGAGATTTTATTGATACTTCTGTTTCTGTGTGAAAGATTCCCCTAATTTACCAATGGTCTTTAGGCCTTTCCTATATCCTAAATCTTCCCAATAGGAACACTTTAAACAAATATTACCCCTTTGTATGGATCATTTTTCACAATCTCTATTTTCTGCACAGGGATTGTATATGTTATGGAATTCTTTACTTTCACAGACAGAACACTTAGGTGAACTGCAGAATTTATACATATTTGGTTCAAAAAATCCATGCTTAAAGTAATTTCATGGAGCCATGATCGCTGAGAATTGTGCATCAAGCACAAGCCATTTTGTTCCTATGTAGACATTACAAAACTGACCTACCACATGTAAATTAACCTTTGTCCAAAAGTACAGGTTAAATTATATTGTGAATCCCTGTAATATGCTGTAAAAATATGCCTTAATAGTAGGCCAAATTTTAGTGTATCTCCATAAATTTAATAGTATTGTATACGTATGGGAGAGATCATGTTCACACCCTGTGTGCCACCATATCTTCCCACTCTTCGGTATTCTCAACGTATGTTGTGGTCGTTCAGGTGCTTATCTAATAGTTTCTTGAAACCATCGATGCCCTCCATTGAGACTACCACCTGAGGAAGGGAATTCCACATACTTACAGGTCTTACAGTAAAGAACCCTCTACGTAGTTTAAGGTTAAATCTCTTTTCTTTTAATTTTAATGAGTGCTCATGTGTCTTCTTAAACTCCCTTCCACTAAAAAGTTTTATCACTATTGTGGGGTCACCACAGTATGGTATTTGTAAATTGAAATCATATCCCCTCGCAAGCGTCTCTTCTTTAGAGAGAATAAGTTCAGCGCTCACAACCTTTCCTCATAACTAATATCCTGCAGACCCTTTATTAGCTTTGTTGCACTTCTTTGTACTCGCTCCATTTCCCGTACATCCTTCCTGAGGACTGGTGCCCAGAACTGGACAGCATACTCTAGGTATGGCCGGACCAGAGTCTTGTAGAGCGGAAGAATTATCGTTAATCCCCTTTTTAATGCATGCCAATATTCTATTTGCTTTGTTAGCAGCAGCTTGGCATTGCATGCCTTCGCTGAGCCTATCATCTACTAGGATCCCCATGTCTTTTTTCATCCTAGATTTCTCCAGAGGTTCTCCCCCCAGTGTACAAATTACATTCATATGTTTTCCACCCAAATGCATTATTTTAAATTTTTCTACATTGAACCTCATTTGCCATGTAGTTGCCCACCCCAGTTATAAACTTCCTCAGCTCCAAATGTAAGAAGTTAAATCTAAAACCCTTGTTGACAGGGCATAATATGTAGCAATGGCAAAGGAGCGGGTGTGTGTGGGGCTGGTTCTGCACAGAAAATGAATCAATGGAAAATCATTGATCAAATAAATCCCGCAGACATGTGAGGGCTCATTGCATTTTATAAATATGGCAAAAGATCTAATGACTGATGATTGGTGAACTTAGTCTTTCCAGCTTAATAATATGTCCCATTAGGACCGATTCCTTAAATTTTGAACCTAGACTTTCTTCCCCCTTAAATAGCTTAAAAGAAAATATATATATATATATATTTTAATCCAATGAACTTGGTTCAGCATCCAAAGTGTACACACGTAAAAATAAAATATCTCTTTCAATAAATTAATTCCATTCACAGGATATGTCATGTTTCAATTTTATTTCTAGAGAGATTCCACAAGCTGTTTACCTGTGCCTGCCATGCAAGAACAGTTTTCGAACAGCGCAAGAAATGCGTTGTCATAAGATTTGGGATCTCGGTTAACAGCTACATACCATGCACCCAGACATGCATGCATTGTTTTCACAATGGTTACCAATGGCTACATTTACCAGGCAGTTCACTCTGGTACCTTCCACCTGTGATATCTTAATAAAAGTACATAAAAAGGAGTTTATATAATGAAACCCTTAAATAACTACGGTATTGTCAATATTTCCTAATGTATTTTTTTTTTTTAAGGAATGAAGTAATATTAGATCCAGACAAACCTCACCTCGGAAGACCTGCAGAGGCAGAATAAAAAAAATAATCTCTATTATTTTTGATTACAGAAGCAGGAAGGCTAATATAACTATTGTTATCTATTGCACACTCTGCATAAAGTAAATTTGTCACTGCATAAAATGTAATTTTTATAGTACAACAAAATTATGGGGCACAAAATAGTGATTCATTTAAAATTGCTAAAAAAGATCATAACCTTGAATGTGTGCTGGCCGAATAATTGCATTAAGAAATACATTCACTCCAGAATCAAAACACAAAACGAGCTGGTATTGATTGTAATCAAGGGTTCTCTACTAGTTTATTGGTTGTTTGGCCTTGAGAGCTCAAGTGCTGCAACATCTATGTTTTACATTACTGTTGCTTCAATAAAGGTATCCATTGCTGTAAACAGTCCTTTTTACTAATCAAATTATTTGTGAAAAACTTGGCAACCTTTTCTTATCCATTTAACTTGCGGCACTGGATTTTTTTTTTGATATTATGACATCATAATAATGTTATTATGCAGTTACTAAACCAATGTCACATTCTTAGCATTATAAACGTTTCTAAAGTTTAACACATGTTCTAACTAGATGTAGACAAAAACTGTCCTGCAGATTTCCAGAATAAAAAGTTCAGAGAAAGGTAATTTTTAATAAAAGATAACTGTTCTTGTAATAAAAATAGCACTCTGACAAAAGACAGACAATATATTGCCAAAACTAAAAAATCGAAAACAAGTACCACTAAGCAGCAATACCTCTTTTAACAGTTTGGCTTGTACATAGTCAGTGTTGTATTTACATGTTTGTCTCTCCTGTTCTATTCTACTATAATTTAAAAAGACAATGTGAGGAGAATTTCTATCAGACTGGTTGCAGCATATTGTGTTTTTTCTGATTGCACCTAAGCATAAGGTAATGTTTTTCACAGACGCACTACTTCACCCTAC
Source organism: Rana kukunoris (assembly GCA_029574335.1). Classification (NCBI taxonomy): domain Eukaryota; kingdom Metazoa; phylum Chordata; class Amphibia; order Anura; family Ranidae; genus Rana; species Rana kukunoris. The sequence continues at coordinate 133,049,002 of CM056051.1, forward strand.
ATACAGGGGTGCCTTCCATGTGGAGCACGGTTATGAACCAGGTGGAGACTGCTGTCATGTGAATAATCTAGCATTAAAGGGGTTGAAAAGGTTTATTTTTTATTTTCTAAATAGGTTCCTTTAAGCTAGTGCATTGTTGGTTCACTTACCCTTTCCTTCCATTTCCCTTCTAAATGTCTGAATTTCTCACTTTCTGTTCATCCTCAGTAAACTTGCCCCCATCATCCGAGCCGTTCTGGCTAGGGGTTAGTCAGTGTGCTCTCCGCCTCCCTTGGGACTACATTGATGTGGGGAGATGTTGTGTTCACAGTGTCTCCCCGCAGGGATGTAGTCCCAAGGGAGGGTGCGAGCACACTGACTAACCCCTAGCCAGACCGGCTCGGATGATGGGGGTAAGCTTTCTGAGGATTAACAGAAATTGAGAAATTCAGACAAAGAAATCGAAGGAAAAGGTTAGGCCACATACACACGATCAGACCCGTCCGATGAGACTGGTCCGACGGACCGTTTTCATCGGACCAGGCTGAAGTGACCTGATGGTCTGATGTGCGTACACACCATCAGTCCAAAATCCCATCGGGCCAGAACACGGTGACGTAGAACACAGCGACGTGCTGAAAAGACGAAGTTCAATGCTTCCAAGCATGCGTCGACTTGATTCTGACCATGCGCGGGTTGTTGTTCCGATGTTTTTTGGGTACTAACCATCGTTTTGGTCCGACGGACAGATTTAAAGCACGTTTTAAAACTTTGGTCCGACGTCCATCGAATTGGTCCGATGAAAGTGGTCTTAAGACCACTTTCATCGGACCGGTCTGATCGTGTGTACGTGGCCTAAGTGAACCAACAATGCATTAGCTTAAAGGAACCTATTTAGAAAATAAAAAAACGAACATTTACAACCCCTTTACGCAGTTCCAGGACTTAGAGATGAGCATCACACTGTGTGCAGTAAAAGTAAGAGTTCTTCTAAACAGTGCTGTTCCATCTCACTACACACTGTAACTTGGTAGAAATTGCATTAGGGAGGATATGCTGAGCCCACACCCACTCCACCAATCCAGGATACCTCTGTTACCTCATTCCCAGTAACAGAATGGGGTTTCTCTGTGCACTTAGAGTGAATCTCATTAAGGCCTTTCTTCCAGTACCTCATGACTAGGCCATAGATCTCTGTAATGCGAGTTCAGATCAAATTGCTATTAGATACTGACCTACTAGGGAGGGAGCAAAAGATCAACAGCCTCACTACCGGATGACCGCTTACCTTTACCAGGTACTACACTCCAAATCTTCGATGTCCTCTTAAAACCCTGATGCTTTCAGCAGACTACAAAGAGCAGCAGTCCCAGTACCACAAGCCGCGAGCAGGAACGTAACCAACCAAGGAGCAATGACGCTTGGATCTTGACCTTCCTCCTTTTTATAGCACAGATGTGCTGGCTGGGACCAAAAAGCCCAGAAACTGACCTTCACAGACCTAACCCCTTCCCCCAGCCTGGTCCAGCCGTTAACTCACTAAAACTAACATACTGTATATACAAACTGCCTACATACTGGCAACAGGTTCAATTCTAGGACTTTAAAGTATACAGTATTTAAACCCAGGAACACACATTTAACATATTGTGGCTTACCTGGTCCTTAGATATGGTGGGTGCATTTACTTCCTTTTTTTAATGAATGATTCTCCTAATAACATACTTTCTGTCCTTAAGTAACAGTGCTTACTCACACTGTATTATGGAGAAGTGGGGTTTTACTCTAGGACAGGACTACATAACACCTACCCCTCGACAATATGCATTTTTTGCACTTAACAGATATAGCAAAGAAAAATTCAACTGTATAATTAACAGAGTAAGAGGGATTCAATACGAGAAGTGTATTGTTTGCAGTTGCATACGCTTTAACCCTTTTATAAGTATATGTAGACCATAAAGGCACCCATAGACTTTTTAGACATGGTTTATGTGGCCATCTTGGCTAGTCCATCCTTAGCATTTTAGAATGGCACAGTGATTGGAAAGGTTTTGAAATCTTATCCCATCACCACTGTCCCCCGAGGCAAACCAATGCAGCATATCAGCATGGAAGCCACATTTACTCCTTGATCATCTGTTGTCAGAATATGAACACGTTTATGACCTGAAAATTTATGTATAGGTGTAAAAATTGCAATGAGGAACCTGTGAGATGCTCCAATTGTGTTCACAAGTCTGATGATCAACAGCTTGAGACAGACAAGTCTGTTGCACTGCCCCTTACTGCTCATACCAATAGCCATGCATTGAAGTGATAGCTAGTCAATCTATGCATACTTGGTCTATACAAATTTGTGGCAGCTTTTTCTGTGACTCATAGCAGAAGAATTAAGTTTTTTATGGATAAATAAAGGATACTTCTAAAGCAGAGTCGCTCATCCAGAGTTCCGTGGAACTCTAGGGTTCCATGAAAAGTTCCCAGAGGTTCCATTATAATCCACTGTTGCAGCATATTAATATCCGCTCAACAGTGGCTTCATTGCCCTGTATTGCTGATTACGCCCAGGCAGATTGGTATCAGATCCTAATCCTTTATTCAATGGCTCCTCCAGGGTAAAAAGGGAAAGGGCTGATCTAAAGTATGCTTAACATTCTTTGACTAATACAAGAACTGTCTTTGAGCCCATACTTTTTGGTGTTGGCCTGTTAACCTTTTGACAATCTGATTATGTTTAGCAGGGATTGGAGGAATTGCATCCCTGGTGAACATGCCCAATTTATAAAAGGCTGTAGTCAGTGTGAGAGTAGTTTTGGTGTGATCTTCCGAGCAAAACTGTAAACAGCGGAAAACAATGCATATTAACACAATGCACAGGCTTGTTATTCATGAATTGCTCCTATACATTGACCTAGAAAATGCTATTATGTCAAAGGTCACAGTGCATCGATCAAAGATCATCTTTGCTACTTGGACCAAGATATGACAACTGCTGGATGCGCAGACCTTATACCATTATCTCAGACATTTCTTTTCTTACAAGCTGGTATTCACAGCCAGAGTCACTGATCTATAAAATGTGTCAATCAATACCCGTCTTAACACAATGCCATTTCCAGCATCAGATTTCATTCAGACTTACATTCGGCTTGTTTCAGCAAGCCATTTACTGTGCGCTGGGAAACAGCTGGGGCATATTTCTTATGAAGATTTTGCAAGAGAAGGAATGTTTGCAAGATTAATTTTGTCCTGGCCATGAGTAAATGCTATAAGAGCAGTATTTAGAACATTCATTTAGTAGCAAAGCATGTCGTGGAATTTTAACTTGCAATCAATGCACTCAAATGTCTTTCTTTCCCAGCAGGAGTTGGGGTAGAAGACATCTGTGAACAGATAACTGTCAAAGTAAATAGACTACATAAGGCAGTCTGAGAGAAAGGTTTTATTAACACAATAACAGTTTTTTTTTCTTTACTTTTCCTTACTCGTCATTCATACTTATATATGTGCTATGTTTGTTGTTTGATCAAATCTTCTTCAGTAGAGGCATGCAGTCTTGAAAAACCTTCCAGAGTATGTGTACTTACGGGGACCAAGAAAGTTACATTATTTGCAGTAAAAAATATTTTTTCCTTCACTTTAAATAAAAATGGATCTACATTAATTTAGACTGGGTTCACAACAGAGAATGCAGCACCTCACAGCAGGAGTCCGTTGCGTCTCCATTCACCATTTCAGGTCCAATTTCAGCACAAATTTTGGGCTTGATCCGGACCTGAAATGGACCAAAAAATGAACAGGGCTCCTATGCAATTTGCACCGGAGCCAGTGAGGAGATGTGTGAAACAGTTTCATAGATAGCCAGTCACAATCTCCTGCTATGCAAATTGGATGCAGGGAAACCCACAATGAAATGCAAAACATGTTAAACAGAAATGTAATTCTAGTAAGGTCATTCATTTTAGGATCATTGCTGGTTTATTATAAATGTAAAGTGTCTGTAGCCAGAGACTTTTTAAGATTATATTTTTTCCACTTATTGTCTTGTTCTAACAAGGTTAAGAGGCAACATTTTTTTTATAAGCCATGTTTTTGGCATTAGTGCATCAGGCAAATATAATGTACAACCAGAAAAATAGGAAATATGGCATTTCTGCCAGGTGGGTCTATCTTGTATGGAATAGGTAATAGGCCAAGGAGTAACATAAAGCTGGAAATAGCACTAGGGAAGCTCTTCTAAGAGTAGAAGCAACTCTGACAGTAAAGAAGAAGGTGCTTCTAAGTGCAGAAAGTCAACAGTTTATTATCCAACACAGTTTGAGAACACAGAGCCTAGGCATTAAAAAGGCTCACCTGATTGTCATATTCCTGGTGGGGCTCCTATCACTTTGGCTCCATTTCCCTGTGCCGACCAGGACCTAGGGTGGGATCGACCAGTAAGCAAAACTGCTGCTCCTCCAGGACCTGGAAGAGTGGTGGCTTTCCTTACTGGTCGATCTCACCTTAGCTGATGGTCGGCACAGGGAAATTAAGCCACATTGACAGGAGCCCCACCAGGAATATGACAATCAGATGAGCCTTTTTAACACCTACTTTCTGTTGCGGATAATAAACTGCTGAAATTCTTCACTAATGCCTAGAACACACGATCGGTTTTCCCGACGGTCAAAAGCCTGCCTGGAAAACCGAGGTGAAAACCGGGAAACGGCTCGGTCCCTTTTCCTGTGTACACACGGACGGTTTTCCCGACAGAAAAACTGCCAGGAGAACTTTGGTCTTGAAAACCAGCCATGTGTATGCTCTCATTTTTTAAACCACAGTTTTCCTGTCAGGAAAACTGCTAAGGAGCATACACACGTACGGGTTTTCCAGCCAAAGGAAAACACGGCAGTTTTCCCGACGGGAAAAATGATTGTGTGTACAAGGCATTAGACGCCTTCGCCTTAGATGCGCCTTCTCTGATATTCTTCATTCCTGTACAACAGTACAAAAAATAAAGTCACAACCTATAATAAACTTACACTACTGGCTTCGTTATCAACCCTTTTGTGAGCAGAAATTAATTATACTTAGATGCCCAAACAAATCCAGCAGTGTCAACATGGGTCAGTTAACTGAGCTATTTTGATTAGAAGTTCAATGAAGATTGCTTCTCTGGTTGACAAATACACCAAATTCTTACACATGTGCAAATCAGCAACTGGAAATGAATTAATCTGAAGTAAAAACAATTAAATTAATTATTTCATATAACTATAATTATAATGATGCTGTTGGGTAAGAATAAGGATAATGTATCTGTGCACTTTAATATTTGGTGAAATTATTTCCAGCTTAGCAGTGTACTGATGTTATTTATTGTGAAATCAGCAGGATAGGACAGAAATGTGACATCAGTGTATTTCTTGACACTATCAATAAAAGTGATGTCATCCTTCTGTTGGTGGTAATTGGTAATGATGGTGTCTATGCCACTCAACATGTAGAAATCAAAAGAGACTGTTGTAGGAAAGATGATCCACCACAGGGTACAGTAATGATGGACTGTTATTGTTTTCAATAGATATAACACTGGTGATGGTGCTGCTGATTCTCCTAACTAATCATAAATATTTATTTTAAAATACAAATTTTCTGTAAGATATTTTCATTTAGACATCTATTTATTTCATAAGGGGAATGTAAACCCCACAAAAGCTCATACTGGCAAAATTCTAATTTACAGAACATTTTTAAGAAGATAAGAAGGGAAGCATGAATCATGAGTGGACTTTAAGATATTCACCAATCTCTACCGCTAATCTATATGTTGCAGTTAGACTTTAGTCCCTAAATTATTAACCACTTGAGTCTCCAGGCCATTTTCTCCCAGAATCCCCTTAAATCCCAGGGTATTTTTTTTTAGTTTGTTTTCGACAATGTCTTGGTGGCTCCACACATTATGCCTTTTTTTAGCCGTTGTAGTCTACCCAAATGTGTTATACATGATTTTTTTGAGGACAGGTAGAGCTTTAGTTTTATAGCTTTTTCGGATGCAATTTTTTTTCTTCTTTGTTTTTATCGGAAATAAATAGTAGAAAATAAGGGAAAATGCATTATTCTGTTATATTTTCTAGTAAACTGTTTATGTAATCTCTAAACCTCCATATAATTACCACAAATTATAAGCAACAATGTCAGCTGATTACAATTATTTCACATTAGTGTAACTTTGATTTAATAGAGTGGAATGGAAAGCTGAAATTGAATGTATGGCCTTTAGTGCTTTAGTCCCCTTTTGACACTACATTGTGATGTGTTCAGGGGAAAAAATGGTTTGCTTCAATTGTTATGGTAACATTAAGATAAGATTACGTTCAGCTGATGACGGCACAAATTAGTATGACAGCAATTTTTTTCCCAGGTTTGCAACTGCAAAGAATTCAAATAATATTGTGTTTACTTGCTTGCTTGTCAATCAGATAATTTTATACCATGGTTGGGACCGGGGATTCATTGTGAGAGGGAATATTATTATTTATTTATTCTGGGTACGAATATACCACCATCTATGTACAAAGTTCTTTAAATATTGATTGTACATTCACATCAGTACCTGCCCTCAAGGTGCTTACAATCAGAGGTCCCTAAGTCACATTCATACACATACTAGGGTCAATTTAGACAGGAGCCAATAAACCTACCATTATGTCTCTGGAGTGCTGGAGGAAACAGGAGTAGCCGGAGGAAACCCATGCAGGCACAGGGAGAATATGTAAACTACACACACACACTAACAAGATCCAGACTCCCAATGCTCAGCCAGCAATGATTACTAAAGCAGGAATCTACTGCTGAAGGGACTGGATTGACCAGCTCTGCCCAAACCTCCATACTAACAAGAAGTACATTTTGAAAAGAAACTGGGACAAATAGCTTCTTAACATTTCCTTCTACAGTACACACCTATGAAGACATCTGTAGAGGCATCAGAAGCCCTGGAGCTAATAGTTTCAACGCCTGGGGTCAATAATGGACACCACCACTAGTGGGAGTCACTGAATCTCTTTTAAAGTGGCACTTGGACAAACAGTTGCTGTCCCTGGACTATTATAATTGAACATGGGACTTAAGTGGTTAATTGAAGCAATGGCAAGTCAAGTGGCAGAGCATAACTCTCCCCCTGCAGGGATCAAAATTAGAGTGTTTATTATGGCCATAAATGCATGGTAACCATACTGCTTTAGTGCAGACAAGTCGTGGTTCAAGTGAGTTTTGGAGTTGATTTACTAAAGGCAAATAGGCTGTTCCCTGTGTAAGGTAAGTTGCACTGTGCAAGAAAATTTTCCCCAGAATTTAGTGAATGTGGTGCTATTTCACTTTGCAAAAATGACAGTACCCAGTCACATGCAAGGCACATACAAAAAAAACAACATTTTTTCTTGCACTTGATTGGATAATGGTAGCAAGCAGAGCTTCACCTAGTTCACTAAGTGCTGTGGATAATCCCCTTGCCGAGTTCACATTCCCTTGTAAAAAGAATAGTCTGTTTGCAAATCAACCGCTTTTATTTATGTGAACCCCTTGAATCCTATGCACTACAGAAAACCTCAACTTTGTTCAGCTCTTAAATGCTAATACATGTAAGTAATTTTGGAGCCTTCTGACCTTTTCTGCTGTTTATGACTGATGATAGGCTGTGGTGTCAGCCACTGCTATTTTTACAGTAAAGAAAAATATATAATTCCTCTATCTACACACTATTAGCCCTTCCCATAACCAAAAAATACTTACTACATATTCATGAAGGAAAGAGATTCACAAAATAAAAACATAGGATTATTTGTGGTCTGTAATTTATTTAGGCTGTGAAAAAATAATCATGGGCTGATACATTGCTTATTTTAATACAAAAATCAATCAGTCTCTAACATTAATGTGAAAAATGCTCACGTCCAAAAGACAACAGATTATGATTAATTACTGAAGACATCCATCAAATTATGTGTGAATGCTCAAATACATTACTTTGTTTCACTCTTTAACAATATAAAATTATACCAGGCATGGGGCATATGTTTGTATTAGATATGCACGTTTGACAGTCATGTATTATTCCATTCTAATTCAACTTGTTCAATATTTTTTAGAAATGCATTTAAACATTTAAAACTAAGAATATCATTTTTTTTTTCTTTTTTTCTTTACGCATGACTTAATATTGAAAGCAATACCAAAATAATGAATCTGTTCAATGAAAGATTAGTCATTTGATAACCTAGCAGCTGTAGAGTACCATATTCCAGCAGACAGACGACATGGAAGTAGTAGTTTGAATAACAAAAAAAAATATTAATTCTGACCTGAAAATAACACTGGAAAACATGTATCATTAATGATTTTCAATTACTGTATTATTATCACAGTAAATGCTGACAGTAGTCATAGAAGCCTATTCTACAAAAAAACTTTACACTGTGTTGAGCATTAAAGGCTAGGTTCACTTTTTTATTTATTTTTTACAACTTCCAGCTACCCTATGTTTATGGATGTTTCAAAACACTGCTTTATTACTTCTGCCTTACTTCCTGGACAGATTTTAGATCATGACACAGGAAGGAGCTGAGGTTAGATGATGCAGGGTGTGTGCTAATGAGATCAGCTGTTCAACTCCTTCCTGTGTCATGACCTGAAGTCTGTCCAGGTAGTAAGGCAGAAGTAATCGAGGGTGGCGAAGTGAGCATGTGTAGAATAAATGGATCAGCTGTTCAACTCCTTCCTGTGACATGGCCTGAAGTCTGTCCAGGAAGTAAGGCAGAAGTAATCGAGGACGGCGAGGTAAGCACGTGTAGAATAAATGGAAAGCTGTTTTATTTTTGCAAAATAAGTACATTATTTATTTTTTCAAAATAATACGGGAGCTGGAATTTAGAAAGAAAAAGGTGAACAAAGGTGAACTTATCCTTTAAATAATTTTTTAGGTACAAATTCCTCAGCTGTCATCCTGATAAAGGTTTCACTACCTAGTAAATCACTGACCTGGATCCAGCATACTCTTAATGAAGTCTTAAACATCTAAACTCCTGACCTATATGCTTTTCCCAAGCCATTGACGAGACTGCAACATTGTAATTTTGTAACAGGTCCCAAGTTGAGAAGGTGCAGCAGAGGACTGAACCTGATTTGTGTCAGACATTGATGAATTCAACTAGGAACTGCCCACGATTGTGCCATCTTTAAGCCATACTGACCCTGAATGAAGCCTGAACAAAGATGGCTTCCTCCTTTGTAAGGGAGTGCAATGATCTGTATGCTTGCAAATAAATATCTGTAATTTTAAACCGGTACATTTGCTGGCCCACAGAATTCCAGCAACTCTTTATATTGACTTCTACAGCAACTAAGCATATTATAAAATTCTTACCGGAGTATTCACAGATGTGCATGCCGCATTTATGTTAGTGAAGGTCAGTCTACTGAAAGGTACATTTATAGACTTTATATAAAAGGAGCTTTCTCTTGCTAATTATTAATATTTTTTTTTTTTCAAGGCAGTGCTCTTACTCAATTAATTTTTTTTCAGTGCTGATAATCAAAATCCATTTCCCACTCATTCATAGCTTGGTTGGCCTTCAGTACAGTAATAGAGAAAGAGTACAAAGCTCTTAGACTTGCTGCTTAGCAGCACTTTGTCTCAGCTCCCACACTGAATGTAACTGACAACAATTATTGGCCTTGTAAATTCAGCAAAGAGTTGTTACGCTGTTCAACAGTATGTAACAACAGGATGTGGGCGACTGTGACTCACCGTTACCTACTGCATTTCTTGTGCAGCCCACAGATGTGTATACCTGATAAAAGGAGACAAACATAAGATTTAACATTTATCGCTAAGAGAATATGTATGCTTGTGATGTCACACAATGGCACAGTTGGTTTTATATTATATTTATACCTTTAACATCATAAACTGGTTAATAATCATCACTATATACACTTTCTTTTAATTCCGAACTCATCAACCTGTTCATTGCTGTTGGCTCCCTTGTACTCAATGTAAGATTCCTGGAGTAGTAGAAAATTGTTGAAGCCAATCAAGACTAAGCACTAGCAAACCTGATTGGGTGTTCACTGTTTAGGTCTTTTAGTCGCTATGTCTGTTTTAGTTTAACCACTTCCTTACTGGGCATGTAAACCCCCTTCCTGACCAGGTGAAATTTCAGCTTGCGGCACTGCGTCGCTTTAACTGACAATTGCGCGGTCGTGCGATATGGCTCCCAAACAAAATTGGCGTCCTTTTTTCCCCACAAATAGAGCTTTCTTTTGGTGGTATTTGGTCACCTCTGCGATTTTTATTTTTTGCGCTATAAACAAAAAAGGACGACAATTTTGAAAAAAAATACAATATTTTGTACTTGTTGCTATAAAAAATAGCCCAATTTAAAAAAAAATTCAGTTTAGGCCGATACGTATTCTTCTACATATTTTTGGTTAAAAAAAAAAAAAAATCGCATTAAGCGACTGGTTTGCGCAAAAGTTATAGCGCCTACAAAATAAGGGACAGAATTGTTATTTTTTATTATTATTTTTTTACTAGTAATGGCGGCGATCTGCGATTTTTATTGCGACTGCGACATCATGGCGGACACATCAGACACTTTTGACACATTTTTGGCACCATTCACATTTATACTGCAATCAGTGCTATAAATATGCACTAATTACTGTATAAATGTGACTGGCAGGGACGGGGTTAACACTAGGGGGTGAGGAAGGGGTTAATGTGTTTCCTGCATTGTGTTCTAACTGTGGGGGGAGGGGGGGTGACCGATCTGTGTCCCTATGTACTAGGAACACAGATCGGTATGCTCTCTCTATGACAGGACGCTGTCATTGTGAGAGCCGGCAATGAGAGATGATCTCATATGTTTACATATGAGATCATCTCTCATTGGCCCATCAGATCGCATCGCAAACGGCCACTCTGATTGGCTGTTTGCGGCGATCTGTGATTGGCTGTGTCCAAGGGACACGGCCAGTACACAAGTTCCCCGCTGCGCGCTCTGGAGCGCGTGCTGGGAACGAGGAAAGGGGCTGCCGTGAAAACACGCCAGCCCGGACATTTAGAACCACCCTGCGGCCGCATATAGTCGTACGGCCGTAGGGAAGTGGTTAAAGGGGTTGTAAAGGTTTTTTTTTTTTTTTTTCTAAATAGGTTCCTTTAACCACTTAAGACCCGGACCAATACGCTGGTAAATGACCCAAGGTGTTTTTGCGATTCGGCACTGCGTCGCTTTAACAGACAATTGCGCGGTCGTGCGACGTGGCTCCCAAACAAAATGTGCGTCCTTTTCTTCCCACAAATAGAGCTTTCTTTTGGTGGTATTTGATCACCTCTGCGATTTTTATTTTTTGCGCTATATACAAAAATAGAGCGACATTTTTGAAAAAAAAACACTATTTTTTACTTTTTGTTAAAAAAAAATCAAATAAACTAAATTTTAGTCAAACATTTAGGCCAAAATTTATTTAGCCACATGTCTTTAGTAAAAAAAAAAAATCGCAATAAAAAAAAATAGCTACCTAGCGGGAACAGCGACACTAATTAGTGACGCTGGCAATAGGGAGTGAAAGGGTTAACTAGGGTGGTGATCAGGGGGTTAAAACTTTATTAGGGGGGGTGGGGGGGCTATCCTGAACCTAACACTAACTGTTTTTTACAGTGCCTGTCACACTGACACTAAATGCAGTGATTAAATCACTGCATTCAGTAACACTGTGACAGGGGGGTGGGGGGGGCGATCACAAGGGGTTAATATGCCTATGTGAGTGTGTGTCAGTGTTGTGTTGGTGCACACTTACTTGTGATGTCTTCTCTCATCAGCAGCGCTGGGAAACAGCGCTGCGATGAGAGATTACATCATTTCCTCCTTCCTGTGTAAACACAGGAGGAGGAAGTGACAGGCTGGGAGCGCGCTCCCATTGGCTGGGAGCGATCGCGGGGGGGGCGGAAAACACGGACATCCGCCCGCAGATCCCGGATCGCTCCCAGAGGTAGGGAGACCCCCGCACGCCGATGGGACCCCCGAACCGCACTCAGGCGGGGACGTAAATTTACGCCCTTGTGCCTGTACGAGCCATGTTGTGGCCGTATATGTGCGTGCGGGGGTCTTTAAGTGGTTAAGCTAGTGCATTGTTGGTTTGCTTACCCTTTCCTTGGATTTCCCTTCTAAATGTTTTTTTTCTTTGTCTGAATTTATCACTTCCTGTTTCTCCTAAGTAAGCTTTCCACCATCATCCGAGCGGTGGAAAGTCAGTTTACTGAAGAGGAACAGGAAGTGATAAATTCAGATAAAGAAAACAAAAAAAAAACATTTAAAAGGGAAATGGAAGGAAAAGGTAAGTGAACCAACAATGCACTAGCTTAAAGGAACCTATTTAGAAAAAAGAATAACCTTTACAACCCCTTTAATAATGGCAAACAAAATTCTCAAGGCAGCGGATAGCCATAAGACGCATGCAATATAATAGCCTCTTTGTGGAATGCAAGAGATATATTTTAAAAGGAAATAGATTATTGGTTGGGGTTGTGAGAATGAGAAAACAGTTCTATTCTTCTAAGCTTGCATGCATGATCAAATGTATAATATTAAAAGTATATAATAAAACTTTTACTATTGTAAACATTAGAATATCATAAGCTATGGGGTAAAGTATTCTTTTTTATTATTTATTATTTAAAGGTGAAGAAGGTCCATATGCTGTGGTAGGACATTGTATATTTCAAATGTAACAGACTGTAATTAAGAAGCTAAGTGTTGCATCCTTTCTTGGCACGGCTATCTCTGTCAGCTGAGTGGTTTCCTGTTATGTCCTTTAAACAGTAAGATAATACTTCCTACTCTACATTAGGGGAAAGAAAAATTGTGTGATAAGTATGTAACTCTGAATTTCAATTCGTATATAAAAAAGTTGTTTAGATGTAGCAAGCCAAGCAGCACATTTGGGCATTGTTACTTCTTACTGGAAATGTTGGCAGTTAACAATATCTATAATAGCACCGGCCTTATCTTTACAGGAACAGCATAATAGTGTTTATCAACTTAAAGTAGCCCCACGACGAACGCTAAAAACTACTTATGTATTCCTTTATGTTGCATTTGTCAAGTGGAACTAAACCCCCCTATCCTTTACAGCCAAGGAAGCTGCCCTCTCAGGCTCTGTTTGATTTGCAGTTGCCATACACTATACACGTGACCAGCTATGAAACCAGCCATTTGATGGCTTGACAGTTTGGTTGAGAGGTAACATAAGGACACTGGTAACTGTTACATGCCCTTAATGTAACTGTTTTGGGAAACCATTAAAGCAGAAATATACTCACCTGTTCTCCAGCACTGTGAGTCCCCCGGAGCCCCCTGACAGCTGCTGTCATCTTCAGCCCAGCAGCTTCTAGGTATCAATCCCTGACCATTTCCATTGGCTGGGCCAGGATGACATTAATCCCACTCATGGGCGGGAGTTCAGTCATCCTGGCTTTGCCGATATTCTACGCTGAGCTGCAGTGTGGACAGGCAGGTAAATTAAACGTTAATGATGAAGAGACATAGTATATGTTTTCTGCATTCAAAATCCTGCCTGTTTGTAATTTTGTTTTAATTTTTTTGTAAATTAAGCTCCTTTTTAAATTTGTGAGTTTTGTTCCTCTTTAATTAGCAGTACTTTACATATGATATTCTTATTTTAAAGTGGCTCTTTGTTGTAGATGCAACATTTTGTTTCTGTTCTGCAATAACACACTTACCTGCCTGCTTACTGTTTTCTATTGAATGCACAATGAGCTGCACATGTACATCTCAGCATGCTTTTATGGCACTGTGACTGTGCTGGAGTGACTGTCTCTTATGTGCATTTGTGGAAGAATGTCCTCCTCCACCGGCCTATCAAAAAGCTGAAAACCTAGCACCCAGTGATCTACCCGCTGTATCCCTGGAAGGTTAAGATGCGTATATACACTAATTTAATATAGAGGAATTGTCTCTACATTCTATTACTCAATAGTGGTTCTAGGCACAGTCCAGCTCCAGCTTTAGGGCTGTACTTTGCTCAGCAAAGGCTACTGATTGTCTATTTAACCACTTGCTTACTGGGCACATATACCCCCCTTCTGCCCAGGTGAAATTTCAGCTTCTGGCACTGCGTCGCTTTAACTGACAATTGCACGGCCGTGCGACGTGGCTCCCAAACAAAATTGACGTCTCTTTTTCCCCACAAGTAGAGCTTTCTTTTGGTAGTATTTGATCACCTGTGCGGTTTTTATTTTTTGCACTATAAACAAAAAAGCGGGACAATTTTGAAAAAAAAATACAATATTTGTTACTTGTTGCTATAATAAATATCCCAATTTAAAAAAAAAAAAAAACATTTTTTTTTTCTCAGTTTAGGCCGATATGTATTCTTCTACATATTTTTATTGGGACTGCGACGTTATGGCGGACACATCGGACACTTTTGACACATTTTGGCGCCATTCACATTTATACTGCGATCAGTGTTATAAATATGCACTAATTACTGTATAAATGTGACTGGTATTGAAGGGGTTAACACTAGAGGGTGAGGAAGAGGTTAAATGTATTCCCTACATAGTGTTCTAACTGTGGGGGGAGAGGGGGTGACTGGGGGGTGACCGATCTGTGTCCCTATGTACAAGGGACACAGATCGGTCTCCTCTCGAGAGACAGGACGCTGTCCCTGTGTAAAATGGCAATGAGAGATGATCTCATATGTTTACAGGGGAGTTCCACCCACAATTTCACTTTTTAAATATAAATACCCCTGTAATACACAAGCTTAATGTATTCTAGTAAAGTTAGTCTGTAAACTAAGGTCCGTTTTGTTAGGTTGTTACAGCATTTAGATTTAGTTTATAATCTAGAAATAGACCGTGGCCATCTTAAGTGTGGGCATGATGAAGCCAGACTGTATGACTTCCTGGATTTCAGCTTTGCATATCTCGTACATGCTCAGTGCTGCACAAGCAATGTAATAGGTTTCAGTCAGGTTTGCAAGGACTACTGGGAAACATGATGCCTATCCCAGAAACCCTTGCAAATACCCATGTGACTTAATAGCCTAGGCTAAAAAGGAGGAGGAAGTAATGAAGGACTACAAAATAAAGGTATTTACAAGCAACAAAATAAATAAAAATCGTCCATTCTGAACACTATGAGATTAGGGCATGCAGCACAGACAAACATATACAAATGGGTGGAACTCCACTTAAAGCAAAAAGAGACAATTAGTTTCACTTCTGGAAACCAAACAGATCCTGTCCTGCTAAGCACTAGAAGCAGTGCTTTTTTTCAGTGTAAACTGGGGACTGCAGTTACGGCACTTCCAGCACTGCATGTATGTAATGGCAAGGGGATGCTGGAGTGTGTTGAAGGGTCATTGATGCTGGCTGCTAGGGGGTTGGTTGATCCTAAAGACGATCTATTTGTGTATGGTGTTTTATTATTGCTGGGAGGTCTATTATTTTTTCTGGCGGGGGAGGGGGTCTATTGTTGCTGGGGGGAGTACAATTGTTGCGGGGGGTCAATTTTTGCTGGAAAAAGATCTACTGTTGAGTTGGATCTATTGTTTCTGGAGGGCATCTATCTTTGTGTAGCAGTCTATTGTTGCTGGGGAGGTCTATTGTTACTGGTGAGAAATCTATTGCTGCTGGTTGGGCTTATGTTGCTGGGGGTCAATGGTTGCTGGAAGGGATCTACTGTTGAAGGAAAGGGTCATTTGTTGCTGGCTGCTGAAAAGTCTTTTGAAGCTGGGCTAGTTGCTGGAAAATCTGTTGTTGCTGCTGGGATCTATTGCTGTTGGGGTTCATTGTTACTGGATAAATCTATTGTTGTTGGGAAGGGTCTATTTCTGCTGGCTGCGGCAGATCTACTTTACTGCTTTTCTTGTTGTTATTAATAAATTCCATACAAATTACCAAACACCACAAAATTATACTTAGTTCTGTATTCTTTAAAAGGGCTGCTACTGGGAGGTGGGTAGAGGGTGGAACCAAAGGATGGTGCTCTGAGGTGGGCAGGGGTTGGAGACAAGAAGTGACTTAGAAAGGGGGAGGACCTGCACCTATTCTCTGAGAAGAAAAGCCCTGACCAGAAATAACAGCAGACCTAAGCGAAATAAGCCCATTGGGGTCCATTGTGAAAGCGGGGCCAGGAGAGTGAGTTGTAAACTAACAGCAGAAGCTGTGGCCATTGCATCTTGGTGAGTATGCATCGGTTAAAGTTGGGTTATTTAGGTCAGTGCAGAGGAGCAAAAGAACAAGTTTACTTTGTCTTAAAGTGCACTTATCCTTTAAAGGCTAACTCAACCTTTAACAGCACTTTTACTGTATTTTTCTTTATTTTTTACCCATGCTGTATTTGTTTTCCTTCAAAATAATGTGCATTCATTGTTTTTTTCTTAAACGTTAACTTAGTCTTTAACGAAGCCTTTTGCTAGGTTGAAAATATTTTTTCAGCAGCTTGTCTACTGTTATGTCTGCCTTTAGTTCCAATACCTATAGCTGTGTTAAAGGACAAAGCTTTAGGCTTTCCTTCATCTCTCCGAGAATTCCTTTGGGGAATATATTTACAGATAGAAGGTTTAAAAGAATGTTCAGTGTATCTGCAAAGCCCAGGAGACACTCTACTAAAAGTTTACCACAAACAGGTCAGTCACAGTTTGAGTGGACATTTTAATGCTACAAGGGATCTGTACAAGGTGCAGAATAGTATTAAATGTTATAGCTCTGATACCTTTTGGGTATATACCAATCATTAAACAGTTGTGATGATATAGGGGCTGAATCAGCCCCTAAAACTAGAGAAAAGAAAAGGAAATGACCGCTCAGAACCTTTGTTTTGTTTTTCTATAAAATAAAAGGTGCAGCCTAATTGGTCAATAGCCCCAATTGTTGCTTCCCCAGTTTTAATCAATCAGCTCCATAATCAAGTCCAGTATGGTGGCCTGAGTTTATGGGAGGAGCCCGGAGGGTATTTAAGCAGCCCACTCACACATGCTCTTTGTCAGTTCAGTGTGCAGTACTATACGTCAATGGGCCGACTCTTCCCAGCTCACCTCATGTCTGCGCATTCAATCGCATTCGACACCCTCCCGCCCTTCCCTTTTTCAGGGCACTTCTCAGCATTTCCTTCTTCAATTAACTACCTATTACTTACTTTGGGTATGCCCCCTTTTCTTGGCATACTGACCAGACCACCAAGGCACACTTCAGCTCTATTTATGTTGTAAGCTTTGTCGCGTGTTTATGTGATCCACATCACTCTCAGTCAGAGGGCCACGACCATAAATATATATATATATATATATATATATAGAAAAAGTATATATATATATATATATATATATATATATAAATAAATATACTGTATATATATTTGTTAAAATGCATTGCACCACCCCTACACAATAAATAACAGCATGCCCATGTATTATGTGCACCTGCTGGTGTGAATGGGCCCTTAACCACTTAACCCCCGGACTATATTGCTGCCCAATGACAGAGCACTTTTTGTGATTCGGCACTGCGTCGCTTTAACTGAGAATTGTGTGGTCGTGCGACATGGCTCCCAAACAAAATTGGCGTCCTTTTTCCTCCACAAATAGAGCTTTCTTTTGATGGTATTTGATCACCTATGCGGTTTTTATTTTTTGTGCTATAAACAAAAATAGAGCGACTATTTTGAAAAAAAATCTATATTTTTAACTTTTTGCTATAATAAATATCGCCCAGAAATATATATATAAAAAATGTTTTTCCTCAGTTTAGGCCGATACGTATTCTTCTACATATTTTTCGTAAAAAAAAATCGCAATAAGGGTTTATTGATTGGTTTGCGCAAAAGTTATAGCGTTTACAAAATAGGGTGTAGTTTTATGGCATTTTTATTAATATTTTTTTTTTTACTAGTAATGGCGGCGATCAGCGATTTTTTCAGTACTGCGACATTATGGCGGACACTTCGGACACTTTTGACACATTTTTTGGACCATTGGCATTTTTATAGCGATCAGTGCTATAAAAATGCATTGGATTACAATAAAAATGCCACTGGCAGGGATGGGGTTAACACCAGGGGGCGGGGAAGGGGTTAAGTATGTTCCTGGGTGTGTTCTAACTGTATGGGGGGGTGGACTCACTAGGGGAAATCACTGATCTTCTGTTCATACATTGGCCTAGTGGCCGCTTAAAGAGCCGACGTAGAGCTACGGGCTCTCCCGCAGGAGAGCCAACCTGCAACTGTAAAATGACTGCACGCGGTCGGCAAGTAGTTAACCTCTTTAGGCCCGTCCACCCACATTGTACTGCAGACGGGCGACTCCTACAGAGACAGGGACGTATCTGGATGTCGCTGGCCTCTTCCGGTTACAGGGCGAGCAGGGAGAAGAAAACAAATTGATTTTTTTGTAAAAAGCTGCACATAATACACACGTTAACATTTGTTAGGCACACAGTTAACTCATGATTATCCCAAGATGTTAACCCCCTTCCCAGACAGTGTAATAAATGCAGTGACAGTGTATGATATTATCACTGATCACTGTATTAGGGTCACTGGTGATGTCAGTGTCACTTTGTTAGTTCCCTTTTGGTGTCAGATTGCCCACCGCCATAGGTGTGCACAGCCAATTGCATTAGGGTGTGTACCCCAAAGCTCAAACACACACTACCGATCGCTCACTGTGTTCCTTCAGAAAGGGAAGGGGTCAGTAAATTACATATTTACTGGACCCTTACCCCCATTCATCCTAAAACATCCTGCAGCATCATCCCCCAGGAGAGGACGGAAGCCAGCAGCAGTGCGAATAGAAGGGATACTAGGGCAGTAGGGTGAATCTATGCTACACAGGGTGATTAGGGTTTGCCTGGGCACACCCTGTGTGCACGCCTATGCCCACCGCACAGTCACAGTCCCACTATAACTCACTAATCACCGCCATTACCACTATAAAAAAAATCCTGTATATACACCATAGTTTGTAGACGGTATAACTTCCACACAAACCGATCAATATACATTAATTGGGATTTTTTTTATCAAAGGAACGTAGCAGAATATGTTTTGACCTAAACGTTTTGACCTAAAGTCATTTTTTTTTTATTACTGGGTATGTTTTAAAGTAGAATGTAATAAAATATCAGGGTTTATTTTTTAAATCTTTTTTTCTTTATATAATACAAAAAAAAAACCAGCTTTGATTAAATACCACCAAAAAAGCTATATTTCTGTAAAAAAAATTACAATCATTTAATTTGGGTACAGCACCAGTTAAAGTATCACAGTGATAAATAATAAAAACTGGCCTGGTCATGAAGCGGTAAAAGTGGTTAATGTGCCGGGAAAGAAAACAATATTTATTTTTAATTTTTACAACTAATATTTTAAAAAAAGATTACAGAAAAAAAGCACCATGCACATGCATTAATTCCTCAAAAAGAGCAAAATACATTTTTGTTTTCTTCGATTTTTTTTTATTATTCAGAGCCTTTGATCTAGTTATCATATTAACATATGCATGGGTAGCTTTACATTTTTAGTAATTATCTGTAGATTACCCACTTATATCTGTAGAAGCATTAACGGCTTTTCCTGACAACGAACCTGTCAACTATTTTTATTCCTTTAAAGGCTAAGTTAAAAAAAAATTGCGCTAGAAACAAAGAATGGACGATAATTCTGAAAAAAATATACATTTTTTACTTTCTGCTCTAAAACATATCCAATATGTTTTTAAATCGCATTTCTTCATATATTTAGGCCAATATGTATCCTGCTACATATTTTTGGTTAAAAAAATCCCAATAAGTGTATATTAATTTGTTTGCGCAAAATGTATAGCATTTTCAAACTATGGGATATTTTTTATTTATTTTTTACTAGCAATAGCAACGATCAGCAACTTATAGCGGGACTGTGATATTTTGGCAGGCAAATCAGACAAATAACTCACACTTTTTTTCACATTTTTGGGGACCAGTGACGTTATTACAGCGATCAGTGCTAAAAATATGCACTGTCACTGTACTAATAATGACACTGGCTGGGAAGGGGTTATTTCTAGTGTTGCTCACGAATATTGCATATTCGAGTATTCGCGAATAACACGAATATCGCGGCGAATATTCGCTATTTCGAATATTCAAATTTTTTCAATTTTTTTTTAGAACAGATCACATCCTAGAGATCCCCATCGACGTCTAAAAGCATTGCTGGTATGATTAGAGACCTTGGGCCGAGTAGCTGCAGCGCTCATTTTATATTGCCGAAAAATCGCAATGCGATTATTCGGCAATAGCGATATCGCGCGATTATTTTATATTGTAATATATCACGAATATTCTGAGCCAATCAGAGTGCTCCATTCCGCATTTCTCGAAATTTCGCAATTATTTTGTATTGTAATATATCACGAATATTCTGAGCCAATCAGAGTGCTCCATTCCGCATTTCTCGAATATTCGCAATTATTTTATATTGTAATATATCACGAATATTCTGAGCCAATCAGAGTGCTCCATTCCGCATTTCTCGAATATTCGCAATTATTTTATATTGTAATATATCACGAATATTCTGAGCCAATCAGAGTGCTCCATTCCGCATTTCTCGAATATTCGCAATTATTTTATTTAGTAATATATCACGAATATTCTGAGCCAATCAGAGTGCTCCTTCCGCATTTCTCGAATATTCGCAATTATTGTGTATTGTAATATATCACGAATATTCTGAGCCAATCAGAGTGCTCCTTCCGCATTTGCCGAATATTCGCAATTATTGTGTATTGTAATATATCACGAATATTCTGAGCCAATCAGAGTGCTCCTTCCGCATTTCTCGAATATTCGCAATTATTTTATATTGTAATATATCACGAATATTCTGAGCCAATCAGAGTGCTCCATTCCGCATTTCTCGAAATTTCGCATTCGCAATTCGCATTCGCATTCGCAATAGCGAAAATTCGCAATAATTTCATTTCCAAAAAATATCACGAATATTCGTATTTAGCGAATATATCTCGAATATTCGACTATATATTCGAGATATATTGCGGAATCGAATATGGCATATTCTGCTCAACACTAGTTATTTCCAGGGGTGATCAAAGGGTTAACTGTGTCCCTAGCTAATGTTTCAGTGTAGTGGGGGTGGGGCTTTTACTAGTGGAAGGCATGGATCAGTGTTTCTGCTTTACAGAAACACAGGATCCATGCCTTCTGTACTGACAGAATGACAGTCTGCCTTGTTTAGATAGACAGACTGTCATTCTGTCAGTGTACTGAATGATCAGCGGGTGCCGGCGGACATTGGGTCTGGAGGACCCGCTGATAAACTCCTGCTGTATAAAATTACAGCGGGAGCGAGCCCAAAACCCGGACGTGCAGAATCATGTATACAGTCATGATTCTGTACAGCGTGGCTGCCAAGTAGCAGTAAACCTGTTTTGGGGCGGTCAAGAAGTGGTTAAGCAGCTAACAGGGGTAGTCACATTGCACAGGGACATAGCATTAGGCATTAATTATCCCTAAAGTTTGGAAACTAGGGACCCTAGTAACAGAGAGATACAGGTTTTTAAGACTCATTTATATTTAGGTTGGTGGATGGTAAAAACAAGCAACTCTTTCAAACGCTACCTTTTAAGCTGCTATGGTGTACACATGGTGCTGAAAGAATTAACCACTTCATGACGGCCGTATGACTTTATGTGGCCGCAGGGTGGTTCTAAATCTCTGGGAGGCCGTCTATACGGCCTCCTCTCCTCTGGCCACTGGGGGGCGCCGCATCACTGAGATGCCGGTGCGCGTGCCTGGCGGCCGCGATGTCCGCCAGGCACCCGTGATTGCCGGTTACAGAGACAAGGACGTGGATCTGTGTGTGTAAACACACAGATCCACGTCCTGTCAGGGAGAGAGGAGACCGATCTGTGCACCTTGTACATATGTTAATGTTAATGAGGAGGTGGAGACTCAGCTCCTTGCACAGATGGAAAGGGCTGCAAGGGCAGGGACGGTGATAATAATGGGGGATTTTAACTACCCAGAAATTGACTGGAATAATGGAATTTCTGGGACAGTTAAAGGACAAAAATTTAAAAACCTATTGCAGGACAATTTTATGGTCCAGTTTATTGAGGCCCCAACTAGGAATGATGCTCTGTTGGACCTGGTAATCTCAAACCATGCAGAGCTCATTACTAATGTTCAGATAAAGGAACACCTGGGTAGCAGTGATCATAACATGATTTCGTTTAATGTAAACTATAAGCAAGAAATACATACAGGAAAGATAAAAACACTTAATTTCAAGAGAGCAAATTTTCAAAGCATGAGGACTGCTTTCCAGGGCTTGGACTGGGAGGGAATATTGGCACAGATGAACACAGAACAGAAATGGGAATTCTTCAAAAAGACTCTTTGGAACCTCACTGCAAAGTATATTCCCATGGGCAATAAGTTTAAAAGGCTACAGATAAAACCTATGTGGCTCACGGTTAAAGTTAAAAAAGCTATAAACAATAAGAAAATAGCTTTTAAAAAATATAAAAATGAAGGAACACTAGTGTCGTTTAAATGTTACAAAGAATATAATAGAATATGTAAAAAGGAAATCAAGGATGCAAAAATTCAAAATGAACGACAGATTGCAAAAGATAGTAGGACAAACCCCAAAAAATTCTTTAAATATATTAATAGTAAAAAGGTCAAGTCTGAGCATGTAGGCCCTTTACAAAATAAGCTAGAGTGGGTGACTGAGGACGAAGAGAACGCAAATTTATTAAATGCTTTCTTCAGCTCTGTGTATACATTGGAGCATGGGGGAGATCATGTCCATAATGGGGGTGGGAGTGACACAGCCCCAAATCCACAATGGCTCAAAAGTGATATGGTCCAGAAATATTTAGACAGAATAAAGGTGGATAAAGCACCTGGACCAGATGGCATCCACCCACGGATCCTAAAAGAATTGAGCTCTGAAATTTCAAAGCCACTGTATCTAATATTTAGGGACTCATTAATGACAGGAATAGTACCACTGGATTGGCATAAAGCCAATGTGGTGCCCATATTTAAAAAGGGAACAAAGTCTTTACCTAGTAACTATAGACCTGTTAGTTTAACTTCTATAGTTGGAAAGATACTGGAACGTTTAATAAAAGACCACATGGATGAGTTCTTGCTGGAAACAAACTATTTAAGCAGCAGACAGCATGGATTCATGAAGGACAGAAGTTGTCAGACAAACCTGATTTCCTTTTATGAAGAGGTAAGTAAAACCCTGGACAGAGGCGTGGCAGTGGACGTGGTATACTTGGATTTTGCAAAAGCATTCGATACAGTTCCCCACACACGGCTCATGTGTAAGGTAAGGTCTACAGGATTAGATATATCAGTTTGTAAATGGATAGAAAACTGGCTGAAAGACAGAATTCAGAGAGTTGTGGTTAATGATTCTTACTCTGAATGGTCCAAGGTTATCAGCGGTGTACCCCAAGGTTCAGTGTTGGGTCCCTTACTTTTCAATATATTTATAAATTATATTGGGTCTGAGATCAAAAGTAACATTTCTGTTTTTGCAGATGACACCAAGCTATGCAGTGGAATAATGTCCTTACAGGATGTCTCCAATTTACAAGCCGACCTCAATGCTCTGTCTAATTGGGCGACTAAGTGGCAGATGAGGTTTAATGTTGATAAATGTAAAGTTATGCACTTGGGGGCTAAGAATATTCATGCATCATACATGCTAGGGGGAGTACAACTGGGGGGATCTGTAGTGGAGAAGGATCTGGGTGTTTTAGTTGATCATAAGCTCAATAATGGCATGCAATGCCAAGCTGCGGTTTCCAAAGCGAGCAAAGTCCTTTCTTGTATTAAGAGAGGTATGGACTCCAGAGATAGAGATATCATTTTGCCCCTGTACAAATCATTAGTAAGACCTCATCTGGAATATGCAGTCCAGTTTTGGGCACCAGTTCTCAAAAAGGATATCGGAGAACTGGAGAAAGTGCAGAGAAGGGCAACCAAACTGATAAGAGGCATGGAGGAGCTCAGCTATGAGGAAAGATTAGAGGAACTGAATTTATTCACTCTTGAGAAGAGGAGAATAAGGGGGGATATGATCAACATGTACAAATACATAAGAGGTCCATATAGTGAACTTGGTGTTGAGTTATTCACTTTAAGGTCAACACTGAGGACAAGGGGGCACTCTTTACGTCTGGAGGAAAAGAGATTTCACCTCCAAATACGGAAAGGTTTCTTCACAGTAAGAGCTGTGAAAATGTGGAACAGACTCCCTCCAGAGGTGGTTCTGGCCAGCTCAGTAGATTGCTTTAAGAGAGGCCTGGATTCTTTCCTAAATGCACATAATATAACTGAGTACTAAGTTTTGTAGGTAAAGTTGATCCGGGGTAAATCCGATTGCCTTTCGGGGGATCAGGAAGGAATTTTTTCCCCTCCGGTAGCAAATTGGATCATCGCTCTGCTGGGGTTTTTTGCCTTCCTCTGGATCAACTGTGGGTATGGAGTTGGGTGTATGGGAGGATGTACTGTGTTTTACTTTGTTTTATTTTTATTTTTTTTATGGTTGAACTGGATGGACTTGTGTCTTTTTTCAACCTGACTAACTATGTAACTATGTAACATAGGGACACAGTTCGGTCACCTCTCCCAGTCAGTCCCTCTCCACACACAGTTAGAACACTAACAGGGTACACATTTAACCCCTTCCTCACCCCCTAGTGTTAACCCCTTCAATGCCAGTCACATTTATACAGTAATTAGTGCATATTAATAGCATTGATCGCATAATAAATGTGAATGGTGCCAAAAATGTGTCAAAAGTGTCCAATGTGTCCGCCATAATGTCACAGTCCCAATAAAAATCGCAGATCGCCGCCATTACTAGAAAAAAATAATAATAATTGTGTCCCCTATTTTGTAGGCGCTATAACTTTTGCGCAAACCAAACGCTTATTGTGATTTTTTTTTTTTTACCAAAAATATGTAGAAGAATACGTATCGGCCTAGACTGAGAAAGAAAAATGGGCTATTTATTATAGCAACAAGTAAAAAATATTGATATTTTTTTCAAAATTGACGCTCTTTTTTGTTTATAGCGCAAAAAATAAAAAACGCAGAGGTGATCCAATACCACCAAATGAAAGCTCTACTTGTGGAGAAAAAAGGACGCCAATTTTGTTTAGGAGCCACGTCGTTGTCAGTTAAAGCGACGCAGTGCCGGAAGCTGAAATTTCACCTGGGCAGAAGGGGGGTATATGTGCCCAGTAAGCAAGTGGTTAAATATACTACCACTTGCTGAATAAATCCCATTCAAGTGAATAGGGCCATGCTGCAAGTGCCCCATAACTGCATTCATGTATTCATTGGGTTAAAGAAGATGGTGAGGAGGAGACATATCTTTTTCCACTGCCTGTCAAATGCCTCTAAAAAGCAATCCATCCACAGATCGTAAATATAGCCTAAAAAGCATACAGAGAATGGTTTTCTGCCACAGCCAGGTAATAGCAGGTACCTTGTGCAGAACATTTACTTTTAACTACTGAAAATAACTGCTCTTATGCAGTATATTTCCAATGATATGTAACAGTCCATGATGACATAAAATGTAATGGTGCTTTCCATGTCTGTATTACTGAGCTTGTCTAGGTTATAGCAGTGCTATTATTATGATGCCTAAAGAATCATTTATTTTCATGGTTCACTTGTTTGTCTTGTAAATGAGCAGCAGTGCTTGAAATCAGGTCACCCTCCTAAAGGGAGAAAAAGCATATACATGCAGGATATTAACTAATCTGGCAAAATCACAGCTCAACTTCAGAATAACTAATGTTTATGAAAGTGTTTAGAGATCATTTCAGTTTTTATTCTAATGATTTATGTACGTAGTTTCTCGCTATTGAATAGAGACGATTCAACAGCTTGTTTGATGTCACTGCGGCAACTACTGTACCCTTTAAAATAATTACTCTATCACGCTAAAGACAGTTTTATTGAACATAGTAACATACACCAGGAATGAACTGACCAGTGTTCATTTTGTGGGACTATACCCTAAAGCAGGGGTCTCAAACTAGTGGCCCTCCAGCTGTTGTAGAACTAAAGGTCCCAGCATGCCTCTGCCTGAGGGAGTCATGTGCGGAACTGTTGCAATGCCTCATGCCTCTTGTAGTTTTGCAACAGTTGGAGGGCCGCTAGTTTGAGACGCCAACCCTAAAGTCACGTTCCTATTTATAAATAGTTTAAGCTGAGCTCTGGGTACAAAAATGTTCATTGAAAAATACTTCTTAATGGCTGCCGAGAGTATAAATCCACTTTGTCTGCACCAAATGCCCTTGCAACCCAGATGTTACCTTGTATAAGTAGCAGTGACATCATCAGTGATCTGTACATAGCCTCTGCAGAGAACAGAGCTGTGAGAGGGACCCAATTGTCTCCACCCACCACAGGCTGTCTGCCGAAAACTACAGGAGGGGTGGAGACAAGACCAGTCACCCTGCACAAGGAAAGAGAGCAGCAGTGGCTGGTCTTTATTACAGGAAACTCATGAGCAGAGGCAAAGTTTCAGGTTGGAAACTTGCACTTATGTGAAGAAAAAATATACAAAAAGCACACAAAGATTCAAGGAAGAATACCGTCATGTTTACCCCTAATGCTGACTTCACCCACCTATAGCAGCCCCCTTTTCCCATGAGGCAAGCAGGCCTACCGGGTTGCTCCTAGGACTTAAACATAATACCAGGACTAGGGCAGGGCAGGCAAGTATTGCGAAATGCGTAGAAGTTGTTTGGATACATACAGAGGGGGAGTGCACCACGCGTCGCAATCATCTGTTGAAACACAGGGTAACGGAAGAGCGGAACGCATGCCGCTCGAGAAACAATATAAATGCTGGTGAGCTGCTATAATGCTCGACACTGCCAGGGAGACTCAGTGCCGGTCATAGGCACTTTTCTTGTAAGTGCATTGTTTTTATTATTTTATTAAAATCATTTTTACATACTAAACCATGATGAGCCCCTTGTTTTTGAGGCATTAAGAAAATCTTGCAAGAGGGAGAAGGAGGATATACCCAGTGGTCACCAGAAAAGCAAATATTTTGAGGCCTTTTATTGTTCGGGATCTGGTGAGTGTTCAGTTGGTGATGGTGGCACGTGTTTCTCGGGTGGAAGAGACTGCCACACCTTTAATAATCTACCTTTTATAATATAAGAAGCACAACCAGCATTGAATTCTTCCCTTTTCCCTCATTGGAACATATTGCCAACGTGTTTTTTTGCTATTTCATATTGGCAACTTATTGGAACACATTGTGAACTTGTTTTTTTGTTCCATATTGGCAACTGCTTTGCTGTTCCATATTGGTATTATTTGCACAATTGCCAGTTATTTATGGGATCTTAATCACAATTTTATGTTTTTCACACAAGGAGCACTAACAGCGGTAGAATTCTCATCATAGGAGCACAACGTACATTAATCCTGTCCTTGGTCGTTCCATGCTGACAATTAATCCCTGTCTTATACTTTCAGCACTTTGTTCTATTGCACATTACATTTTTGGTATATAAATGTGGCATCTCTATATATGTTTATCCATATAGCATAATATCAGCGATGTTACACTTGATGTAGCACATCATTTATAGTTCTCATGCACTATTCTAGTACACGGTTTATCAGCACTTTATGAAATGCATGTTTTTGGATCAGCGCAGTAAAAAAAAATTCTAAAGGGCAGGCACGGACTGAGCACATCAAACAGGTACTTGCGGTTGGCAGACAGTCAGAATGGTTCAATTACTTGGCAGGTACATGCCAAGCAAGGTTCAGAATACTCAGCTTCTAATTCTAAGTTAAAAGGCAGGCAGAGTGCAGAGAGTAGTCAATATCCAATCCGAGGTCATCAACGAGTGAATCTAATTTAGCAAACAAACACAAAACTTGGAGCATGTGTAACAAATGCAATATCGTAAGTCTGAGACTGCAGGCATGGTTGGCTTAAATCAGGTTTAGTCTACACCCAAAGACTGACCACATCAATCACTGTGCAGGTGGACAGGCAGTGAGAATTTATCATAACCAAAACCAAGATGCTGGAATGAGACCAACAGCTGTGAAGGTTTAGGAGCGCCACAAGCTCCTGACAAATACACATGACGCTTGCATATAGACAGTATTTGCTTATCCCAAAGTTTAGTTTTAAGACTATTTTAGGAACAATTAGCAATGACCTAATGGCTGAAGTGCATTTGATGTATGATACCCTATGCTTTGCTGTTTGTGTCTTTTACTAGGCCAGTTTCGAACACTAAGCATGCCGTGTATACTGTTTTTGTCACGGATGTGTGGTGATCCTGCCAAATTCAAGCTGTGCTTGACTATTGAGGAAAGGCCAGGTTTATAAGGGAAAGTAATTGAAGCTACAGTATGCTGCAGTATAAAGTCCACATTTGGTAAGTAGGATGGGGATCTGAATGCCTTTGGACTCTAAACAAAAGTGGTGCTGAGAACTACTACTGAGTAGGTGTTTTTGAATCCTAAAGAAATGGAAAACACCAGAATGATTCATGTTATAATTAATGAGATCATCGCAATTCTCTGGGTCTGTTATGATGTCATGCTTAATTACAGCATAGTGAGATTTTCTCTACCTGGAGAGATATTCAGTATAGAGCACTGTAAATAGAAAAAGTGTTTGCGGTCAAATAAAATAAAGTTTAATTTTCATAACATATACAATTCTTTTAGAAGAAAGTTGCTCTCTAGATGACAATGACGATGCACAGAGTGTGCTGAAATTTGTAATGAGCCTCGCTGGGAGGATGCCTGTCACTCAGGACTATATTTACTATTTAATCAGATAATACATAATTTAGCTAAGTTTTCTAGCAGGAAATATTATTTTCATTCACATTCATCAGTGTTTATTTTTATGCTTTTAAAGTGTCTACAGTAAACTAGCCTATTATGCATTCAGAGCCTGAGCTCATTGTAAGGGCTTTTAGTTCTTCTTGGCATCTGCTTTCCAAAAGTTTCCATATAGGCTTCCTAGATGAAACTGTGGAAATATTAATAAAAATTTAGGTACATAGACCAAAGGAAATTAAACTTATTAAAGTGATACTAAAGTCTTATTTTTTTCCGTTAATAATAACAAACCTCCTCCTCATTGGCTCACTGATTTTAATTGACAGCAACGGGAGCCAATGGTGCCACATTGCTATTTCAGCCAATGAGGAGGGGAGTCACGAACATCCAAGACTCTCCTGTAACATTGCTGGATCTAGATGGACCTCAGCTAAGTATTGGGGGCTGAGGGGGGCAGCTACACATGCTTTTAATCTTAAGGCATAGACTGCATTAAGATTAAAGAAAAACATTCTTCCTTTATAACCACTTTAACAGTTGCTTTATTTGTATAAACTGCTTTAGAAAAAGACAGTATAATTGGCCACAATGGGCAGTACCCATTCTTTGCTTTATTTCAGTTTGTATATCATAACAGTCATTGTAATGTAACTTAGCAGCTAGTCAGTCACATTCCATGATAAGGGCAATAGGAGCTTCTATATATACTAGTTTTAAGCAACAGAAACCTGGACATTAGTACTGATATTTTTGGTGCAGTGTTGGCCTTCAGCACACAAAATATTCTGTTGCAAGAGAATTTGTGTTAGGGTTACAGTTAGGGTTAGGGTAAGGGTTACAGAAAGGGTAAAAAGGAGGATTATCGCTAGGATAAGAGTAACAAGGAGGGTTACTGTTTGGGTAAGGGTTACTGGAAGAATGAGGTTAAAATGATGGTGAGTGTAGAGGGTTACAGGAAGGGTTAGTGTTATGGTAAGGGTGTTACAAAGAATTGTATTATTATTGTAAAAGGAAGGGTTAGTGTGAGGGTAAGGACAAATGAGATGGTTAGTGTGAGAAAAAGGGTAACATGGAGAGTTACTGCAAGGGTAAGGGTTATATTAGGGTATTAGGTAAAGTGAGGGTTAGTGTTAAGGATGTGGGGTTTCCAGGAGGGTTTGTGTGGAGATAAGGGTTACAGTGAGTGTTAGTGTGAGGGTAAGGGATAGATGGACGTTTAGGGTATGGGTAGCAGACATGGTAACTGGTAATGTAAGGGCTAAATGAAGGGTAACAGAGGGTTACTGTTAGGGTAAGGTCAAAAGTGAGGGTTAGTATGAAGCAAAGGTTTCCTGTGATGATTTGTGATGAAGTGTGGATGAGGGTATAAGTAACAGTAAGGGCTACTGTTATTGTAAGGTTTAAAGGTAAGGTTTAAAGGGAAAGTTAGTGTGAGGGTAAGGGTAAAAAGGAGGGTTAAATTGGTTATAAAGTGTTTTTTTTTTTTGCCGTAATGCATTCTCTGCATTCTCTGCATTCTCTCCCAATACCTGTTCTCACCCCTATCCCTAAACACTTACCAGCCTCCTCTTACCAATCAAGCACTGTGTGAGCTGCAGCCCGCTCTCCTCTCTTCCTGGTCTTATTGCCATAGTCCCCTGCCGCTGTCAGTCAAACTCCTGTAAGAAGGGAGAAGGGGTCTGGCTAACCAGGGCTGTGTGTTTGTCTATAGACGCACACAGACTGGCTCAGGAGCTTGTGCTAGTGGGCGGAGAAAGGGTTGAAACTGCCAATGTTGTGGCACATCCCAAGTGCTGCCCATGCATTCCAATGGGCGGGGGCAGTTTAGGAGCGCTGTATACAGTGCTGCTAAACCACCCCAGAGATTCTACTTGCAGGACTTTTTGTAATATCCCGCAAGCGCACCGCCCCAGTGTGAAAGCACTCAGGCTTTCACATTTGGGTTGCAACGGAAGTCGGCTTTTAGATGCTTTACAGGCGCTATTTCTAGCGCTAAAATTCCTGAAAACCGCCTACAGTGTGAAAGCGGTCTTTCATGACTGCTGCCTTAGCACCTCACTTGCTAAGAAGGCACCCAGAGGAAAGAGCAGCAAACAGTACTGGTGGGAGACCACCCATGGGGAGGCAATATTGTTGCACATTATTGTTGTAAGCATTTTATAAAAAAAAAAATATATTTAATATCACTTTAATGTGAGGATAAGGGTTACAGGAAAAGTTAATGTGGGTGTAAAGGTAACAGAGGGAATTAGTGTGTGTAAAAGTAAAAGGGAAGGTTGCTGCTAGGGGAAAGATTTACAGAGCTGGTTAGTATTATGGAAAGGTACAGTTTGATTGTAAGGGTATACGTGAGGGTTATTGGTAAGGTATGTGTTACAGGGAAAGATGCTGTGGGGGTTAGTGTTAGGATAAGGGTTACAGGGAGGGGTAATGTGTGGGTTAGTGTTAGGGCAGGGTTATAGGGAATGTTAATGTGAGGGTAAAAGTAGCAGAGCAAGTTACGGCTAGGGTAATGTTTACAGGGAAGGTTAGTAAGGGTTACAGGAAGGGTTTCTGCTAGGGCAAGTGTTACGTAAAGGATTAACATGAGGGTTAGTGAACGAGTTATGGTTACATGGATGGTTAGTATGTGACTTTGTGTGAGGCCTCATACACACGACCGATTTCCTCGACAAGCCTAACAAGGAACTCGACGAGAAAAACAATGTGTTTCGCCCGCTGAGTTCCTCGGTCGTGTGTACGAGGCCTAAGAGTCACATGGAGGGTTTAA
The DNA here is from genome assembly GCA_029574335.1 of Rana kukunoris. NCBI lineage: Eukaryota > Metazoa > Chordata > Amphibia > Anura > Ranidae > Rana > Rana kukunoris. The sequence goes on from CM056051.1 coordinate 133,080,702, forward strand.
TGTGAGAGAACCTGTGTTTTCCCTCCACTTTCTGACATAGTGACAGTATTCTCCCAGGCAGAGACAGTGAATCTCCCCAACAGGGACAAGGACAGCAATAAAAACTTGATAAACTCACTAATCCTCCTGTACTCTATCAACTTTAACATTTCACTGAGTGAGTTGCTTATTGCCTGGAGTTGCTCTTTCATTCAACTGAAAAGTGGTTAAAAGAGTTGTGTTTGTCTGCCAGAAAAACTGTACAGCACATGATCTTTCCTGACATATCTCCTCTAATGAAGAAAACTGCTGAAATAATGCATACTGCTTAACGAATCAGTGTATTAACAGAGTACATCTGCTTTATATTACACAGAGACAAATTAAAGAGGCTTTTATGATGCTCTGAAATTGCATGTTAAACAAAGTAAGAATTAATACTAAATAAATTACATTCTCTGTGCGCTGATTCTATCCAGCTGCACCCCTGCCTTGATAGCGACATGTAAAAGGAACACAAATTACTTGTTAATTTTCAAGTGACATCTCTAAGCAATCAACAAATCTGTATTAGCACATACATCTCCTGTAGCAAGGTGGCTTTTTCAGGGAAATAATTAGTTACTGCCAAGTGTATTGTAACTATGTAGATGTTACTATGACACTTGTAATTGTAAGCTCTTCTGCGTGATACACTAAAGATAAAGAAGGCATTTTTTTCCACAATGGTAATGAAAAGTGCTAACATTAAATGTTTGAATAACTAATTTAAATTAAAATATTCAAGTAAGGATCTCCAAAGCAAGAACCTCTTTCACTGGTTATAGAGGGAGCCATTTATTGTAGTTCTGCTAAACACTGGGTAGATTTACTGAATGTCACAAAGAACACAGTATTATTGGAATTGTATATATATATATATATATATATATATATATATATATATATACTGTATATATATATATATATATATATATATATATATATATATATATTTATATATATTATTATAAATATACACACACACTATATTGTGAAAAGTATTGGGATGCCTGCCTTTCCACACACATTAACTTTAAAGACATCTCAGTCTTAGTCTGCAGGATTTAATTTTGAGTTGACCCACCCTTTGCAGATATAACAGCTATAAGTCTTCTGAGAAGGCTGTCCACAAGGTTTAGAAATGTGTCTATGGGACTAATGCCGTGTACACACGATCGGTCCATCCGATGAGAACGGTCTGATGAACCATTTTCATCAGTTAACCGATAAAGCTGACTGATGGTCCGTCGCGCCTACACACCATCAGTTAAAAAAACGATCGTGTCAGAACGTGGTGACGTAAAACACAACGACGTGCAGAAAAAAATGAAGTTCAATGCTTCCAAGAATGCGTCGACTTGATTCTGAGCATGCCTGGATTTTTAAATGATGGTCGTGCCTACTAACAATTTTTTTTCTATCAGTTAGGAATCCATCGGTTAAATTTAAAACAAATTGTGTTTTTTAACCAATGGTTAAATAACCAATGGCGCCCACACACGATCGGTTTGGACTGATGAAAACGGTCCATAAGACGTAGCAAGTAGGATTTTTTTTAAAGCAACACACATACACACCGGTGTGAATGGGGCCTTACTAGGATACAACCATGCCTCGGATTTGGAGATGACACATTTTGAACCCTCTTTATTCTTTTCATAGGTAACATAGCTGCAACAATGCTTTCAAACAAGCCAAATACAAAACAATAATAATACTGAATATTAGATTAATTGTTTCAGTGGTTTAAAAAAAAAACTTTGTTTCACATGAATAATTGAATTGAATAGAAGACAAATTGCTTGAGTTCTGTGAATTTAACCAATTAGGAACACCTTAACTAAACTGGAAGGTGACACTGAATAATTTATCAATACACCACAATCAATACTCTGAAGCTGTAGGTATGGATACATTTAGATATCTTATAAACACTCTCAGTAGATGAATGTAAGCTTTTCCTTTGTTCAATTGTTGGTTCTAGAGACAAAAAGTAGGGATGTACTAGATAATATAAGACCTGGTTTGTTACAAGAGGAGTCTTGCATAATTTGGGTTTCTGTTGGAATTCATAAACTTAACATTTTCATCAAATATGAACAACACTTTTTCTGAAAAAAGAAAACAAAAATTGCATCAGCCCCTGCCTCTTCCATTGGCACCTGCCTTAAAGTGGTAATAAAGGTTCCATTTTAACAAACATGTCATACTTACCTCCACTGTGCAGTTCGTTTTGCACAGAGTGGCCCCGATCGTCCTCTTCTGAGGTCCCACGGCGGATCCTCCATGCAATAGTTAACCCCCTCTGGGAAGCTCTCTCCTGAGGGGGCTACCTTGCTGGTGCGCTCCTGTGTCATACACTCAACGTACATAGCCACTGAGTGTATGACTTGGCCCCACCCCCCCGGTGGCTGCGTCAGTGGATTTGATTGACAGCAGAAGGAGTCAGTGGCTGCGCTGCTATCAATCTATCCAATGAATATCGGTCTGTTGGACAGAAGCTTCTGTTGGACGAGCATGCTAGAAAACCAGCAGCTGATGACTCCCGATCAGCGCACTCAGCCAATGACAGTGAGCGCTGATCGGAGTGTTCTGGCAGGGGGGATCTTGTAGAGACACAACCGCTAAGCGGGGGAGATCACTGCACTAACTGTATAGTTAGTACAGCCGCTCCGACTGTAGCTGACAGTTTTTTTTTTGTTCAACCCCTGGGTTGAAAGAAAAAACAACAACTCATAGGCCCAGATTCACAAAGCACTTACGCCAACGTATCTCCAGATATGCCAACGTAAGTAAAAAATGTGCTCCGTCGTATCTATGCGCCGACCCACAAAGCTAGATACGTCGAAAAATAGGCTTTATCTGACCGACGGCGTATAGTGGGCGCATAGTTACGCTGGACGCATTTGGCACTCCCATTGATTTTCAATGCAAATATGCAAATGAAGGAGATACGCCGATTCACATACGTACTTGTACTCGGCACATGTTTTAAGCGATTTGCGTAAGGTTTACGTCCCGGGGTAAAGTTATTCCCCATATTGGAGGCGCAACTCATGCAAAGGTACCAGGGAACGAACGCCGTAGAATTTTACGTAGTTTACGTGATATGTGAACAGGGCTGGGCGTAGGTTACGTTCACGTCGTAGGCAGGGATTCGACGTATCTTAGCCAGTGGTTTTGACGTGATTGTGAGCATGCACATTGCTTTGTGAATTCCATGCTTCCCTCTCTGCGTTGCGCCGGCGTAGCGTAAAGAAGATACGCTACGCCGGCATATATATGCACCGAGGTATGTGAATCCGGGCCGTAGTGTGTACCAGTCTTTAGCAAAAAGCGATATGATCTCTTGGGAAAAAAACAGGTGACACTGTAGGCCCTTGTTATCGCACTCCTAACCAATGACCGAATACTTACCTAAGTGATCTTTTTGGACAGTCTGATTGGAGCAATATCAGACCATTTGTGACTAACCTGAAAAAATAACAATATTAAATTTGTAGATATTCATAGCAGCTATTCCGAATGTGTTTTCACACGTGTCAATAGGTTCTGTTGCGTGAATTGTATTTTCCCTCACGCATACGTTTTACTGCATTTGAAATTGCAGAAACATCCATATCAGTGTATGCAGTGCAAAAGGTGGTCACTTGAGTTTGCCTAGTAATCCAGTTGTAGAACTTGCATATTTGATTTTAATTATACCTGGGACCTATGACGAGTTCACTTCACTAATTCTTAAAGTGTTACTAAACCTACAACAGTAAAATCAGTCTGTATATGCATTAAAGTATGCTTGTTATACTCACTGTGGAACCTAATGTGTTAATCCTCTGCATTGTTTAAAAAGGTTGTTTGATCGTGTCTTCTCTTATCCTCCCAATCTTCCTCTGTCCCCAATCATTCTCCTGATAGAACAGAGCCTTGGGGGCAACCTGCACATGCTCAGTTTGGTGTGTATTGCTAGCATGTTTTTTTTTCTTGGGAGGGTGCATGTGATCAGCACAGGGTCACTCAGCACTGTCCAAACATGCACAGACAGAGGATCAGGGGTTCTGCAGCCTCATAGGACATTCAGGGCAGAATTAAAAATCCTCCTACAAGCTTTAACCAGACACTGATAGAAGTCACACAACTGCTCTAATTGCTGATGAGAAAAGGTATTTAGCAGTTTATATTTACTAAATGTACTCCATTTTCATGTTCTGTGTACCATGGGAAACCACATTAATTGCCGGTTCATACTACAGCGTCTTGGGATCCGACTTGTGTCGCCCCAAGTTGGTGACATGAGAAATTCCATTGAAGTCAATGAGAGCCGTCTTAATGTACACTACTGAAGTTACTACAGAAAAGGTTCCTGTGCTACTTCAAGGCGACTTCTAGGCAACTTGTAGGCAACTTGTACCCAACTTGTAACTATAGATTTCAATGGAAGTTGCCTCCAAAATCGGATCACTGTCTTAACTGAAGCAACTTTACAGGAAAAAAAAAATAGTTTACGCAGGCAAACCCCTCCCTCCCACAGAGCTGATTATTCTGTGATTGGCCACAGCCAAAGTCGCCTGTCCTGGAGGCAACTTTAAGTTGCGTTGTAAGTTGCTCCAAGTCGTGCTGAAGTCTCGCTGAAGTCACCTTGCAAAGTCGCACTGTAAGTCGGGTTGCCTCTGTGTGAACCCGCACTTAGTCAATGCAGGGTCCTGGGTTTAGTAACACTTTAAACTTTATAGCAGGTAGCTTAAACCTGACCACATACATTATAATCTCTCTCTGAAGAATAGACGCATTTTATGTCCAATCAAGACCTCATACTACATAGTTCACTGGGACTCTTAAGCCTTGTACACACGACCGGTGACCTTTGCAAAAACTGCTTCTTGCCGAGAAAACCGTTCGTGTGTACGAGGCTTTCAGGTTTCTCGTCTGGAAATCTGGCCAGAATCTCGATGAGAAAAAAAGAGAACCTGCTCTCTTTTTTCTCGTCGAGATTCTTGTCGGTCTGTTTCCCGACAAGAAACCTGAGAGTGTGTATACTTACCTGTCGCCATGGAAACCCACGCATGCTCGAAATGACTTTGACGCATGAGCAGTAGCTTCCACAGCAAAGGTAGGGTGAAGCAATATGCCGGCGACGGCATCGAATGTGACAAGCGCATGCTCGTCGGACGCAATGACGTCACCGCGTTCTTGCCTTTCAAGAGAACCGCAGTTATTTTGAAAGGTCAGTGTGTACACTCGGGCGGCAAGAGAGTCAACGGGTTTTTCCTGATGAGATACTTGCCCATGTGTACAGGGCCTAAGGCAGATTGTGCAATAAGATTGCAATGTTCATATGCAGCTTAAAGCGGAGGTTCACCCTCAGAATGAAGTTTACAGCATTGCTAGCTTTAACCCTATTTACGGATGATAGCGTTGAATTTTTTTTTCTAAGATGCTCCCTTACCTCTTATCTCCTCCACTTCCTGGTTTTCAGCCCTGCAGGGAGTAGGTGTGTCGCTATATTCCCCGACGGCTCTGTGCATTGTGGGAGCTGATTGTGTGTTCTCCTGGGAGTGACGTGCAGGCCAATCAGAGCACATCATCTCAAATAGCTAGGAGTGTAGGACGCCGCCGGCCGTTGTGATAGCAACTCAGCAGTGTGCATGCGCGGGATTACGCGGTGAATGCTGGGAGATCAGCATTTGCTGCATCCCAGAAGAAAGAACAGGAGGGCTTCAGAGTGCCCACAATTAAGATGGCAATGTCCATCACAATATTTTATAACATTTTATTTTATGGGAAACGAGGATCCTGGCGGCTGCTAAAACGGCACATGTGAGTAAACAAAGTACTATAGGAAAAGCAGCAGATTAGTCTTTAAAAAAAAAAAAGGGTTTTCCCACAGAACCTCCGCTTTAAAGAGGAAATTTCACCATTGTGTCACCTCCTCCCTCCTCTCTATTTCACATGTGCTTGAAATGTTTATGGTTTGTGAGCTGTAAACAGTTTAGCACTTCTTAATTTCTCGGCAGTGGTGTACCCTCAGTCACCCGCAGTCTCCTGGGACATTCACATCAACCATCCCAGAAGTCTGCAGGTCGGTAAGTGCTGAATACACCTGTAGCTAGCACCATTACTTTTACATATATTATATAGATTTCTAAACCTTCCAGTCAGATATTTTATAATGTAAATGAAGGATCACTAGGTTTTATGTCATGGTCTGAACCACAGAGTATTTTGTAGGTAAGTCATAGGTGGAAGGGGGGGGGTTGATGTATTTTCTTTATGCTTGGTTAAATCTCACTCCATGTTTTCGGAAAAATTGCATTTGACACGTATGTGTAACTTTTTAGGCTGATAGCTTAAAAAAAAGAAAAGCTAGTATATTTTTAATTCCTTGAAGAATTATTTGTTGGGCATCTTTCCAAAAAGCGAAGAGAGGAAAACTGTCACATTGATCACTGCTTAGAATAAATGGAAAGCAGAAGAGCAGATAAAGAAATGGAAAGGGAATAAATGTCACTTACAATGGACTTAGATGTTCAGTCAGGGAATTGCTGCACTATGTACTGCTTATTCTTCAGCTAAAGGGTGAGCTGCCTCTATCCTTAACATTTGATTGCCCTCCTATTTCAGTATGTCTAGATTTTCTACATTTATAGCACAACCCAATGACAATGGTAAAGAAAAGTAACACATATGTATGCATCAGACATTTGTGTTGTTGATATTTATCATATTGGTAAATAAATAGAGGTGATCGAATACCACCAAAAGAAAGCTCTATTTGTGGGAAAAAAAGGACATAAATGTAATTTGGCTACAGGTTCACACGACCGTGCAATTGTCGGTTAAAGTATTTTAGTGTCATATCACACAAAAAATGGCCTGGTCATGAAGGGGGTAAAACCTTCTGGAACTGACGTGGTTAAGTACTTATAGTGGCTCTAAAGGCAGAAAGTTTTATATCTTAACCACTTAAGGACCGCCTCCTGCACATATACGTTGGCAGAATGGCGCGACTGGGCACAAACACGTACCTGTATGTCCTCTTTAAGTGCCCAGCTGCGCCTCGGTCCGAAGCTCCGTGACCACGGCCGCGGGACCCGCAGACCCGATTGCTGCCAGAGTCCCGCGATCGGCCCCCGGAGCTGAAGAACGAGGAGAGGTGTGTGTAAACACAGCTTCCCCGTTCTTCACTGTGGCAGTGTCATTGATCGTCTGTTCCCTGATATAGGGAAACACAATCAATGACGTCACACATCCATCCACGCCCCCCTACAGTCAGAAACACATATGAGGTCACACTTAACCCCTTCAGCGCCCCCTAGTGGTTAACTCTCAAACTGCAATTGTCATTTTCACAGTAAACAATGCATTTACAGTATATAGCATTTTTTGCTGTGAAAATGACAATTGTCCCAAAAATGTGTCAAAATTGTCCGATGTGTCCGCCATAATGTTGCGGTCATGAAAAAAAAACACTGATCGCCGCCATTAGTAGTAAAAAAATATATATTAATAAAAATGCAATAAAACGATCCCCTATTTTGTAAACACTATAAATTTTGCGCAAACCAATCGATAAACGCTTATTGTGATTTTTTTGACCAAAAATAGGTAGAAGAATACGTATCGGCCTAAACTGAGGAAAAAAATAGTTTTTTTATATATTTTTGGGGGATATTTATTAGGGCAAAAAGGAAACATATTGCATTTTTTTCAAAATTGTCCCTCTATTTCTGTTTATAGCACAAAAAATAAAAACCGCAGAGGTGATCAAATACCACCAAAAGAAAGCTCTATTTGTGGGAAAAAAAGGACACCATTTTTGTTTGGGAGCCATGTCGCACGGCCGCGCAATTATCAGTTAAAGGGATGCAGTGCCGAATCGCAAAAACTGGCCAGTTCCTTTACCTGCATTTTGGTCCGAGTCTTAAGTGGTTAAAGTGTAATGGAAGGACAGATTTTTCAAAGATAAGCCCAGGTAACTTTTCCATCAGTGCAAGATGTTTAGCAACTTAAATTAGATATTTAAAACAATATTTGTGACATCTGAAGATGACACAGTATGGAAAAGGACTAAGATTTACACATGGCCTGGAGGCAATGGGCATGTGTAGTTATGAGTGAATCGGTATCTAATTTGTTCAGACACTTTGCACACCAGGAAGGGAGCCTGTGCTTCTGTAAGACATTTTTACAGCTGCTGACTTAAATAAACACTTTGATTTGTCCAATTTCTCTGTCAGTTCTCCATAGTCTTTTATTTTCTCTGAGCTGCTTCTTTTCAAAGGGGCTCAAAGCCAAGACTGCTATATTTTATTTTGGTCTAAAGAAACTTCTGCCTTTAACTATAGCTCCATTTCTTCATTTTGTAGTTCAGCAGGTGCAGACTATAAATAGAATGAGTGATGCTGGGGCTTCATAAATCAACAGATCCCTTATTAATTCACTAGGGGATAAACTACATTTGCATTAAAAAAAATAAAGCACATAACCTGTGAGCATCGTTAAAGTGTATTGATAATCATGCATTCATTTCCACTTTGTATTTCAATTTTTTTCTAGCCTACACCCATTGCTCTGAATGATCTTGAAGTTTGTAAACTTACTTTGTGAAGATCCCTCATGCATTTACTTCCCTGAATTCTGTGACATGTTTTCATTATATAAAGTGAGCATTGATGTGTCACAGAAGTCATAGAGCCTGCCTTACCTACAGAGGTGCTGAGAGGAGGAGTTTTAGGAGGAAGGGTCAGTACAGAAATCACTACTTGCATTTAACAAGGTACCATGGGATATGTAGTCATTAGAAATAGAAAGTAAAGAGTAGCTGAAAAGCATGCATCCAGGAAGTTGTGGAAAAAGATGGGCAGTAGACAGGCAGAACTCACAACATGAAAATAGATTTTTCAAGTAAGATTATTTTAGACTGTCAAAATAACTATTGTTTGTACAGGCATACCCCACTTTTAAAGGGATTATAAAGGCTTGTTTTTTATTTTCTAAATAGGTTCCTTTAAGCTAGTGCATTGTTGGTTCACTTACCTTTTCATTCAATTTCCGTTCTAAATGTTTTTTTTCTTTGTCTGAATTTATCACCTCCTATTCCTCCTCAGTAAGCTGTTCTGGCTGACCCCCAGCCAGAACAACTCAGATGATGGGGGCAAGCTTACTGAGGAGAAACAGGAAGTGAGAAATTCAGAAAAAATAAAAAAAACATTTAGAAGGGAAATGAAAGGAAAAGATAAGTGAACCAACAATACATTAGCTTAAGAGTCGGTTCACACTGGGGCGACTCGGGATCCGACTTGGGGTCGCCTCAAGTCGTCCCAAGTCGCGCTGTAGAGAAAAACAATGTAAGTGAATGGGAGCGGTGTTAATACACACTACTCAAGTCGCTCCGACTTCAGAAAACGTTCCTGTATGACTTCAATCCGACTTGTAGGCGATTTGTACCCATTGATTTCAATGGAAGTCGCCTCCAAGTCTGATCACTGTCTTAACTGAAGCGACTTTCCAGAAAGATAACATACATTTCTCAGGCAAACCCCTCCCTCCCCCTCCCTCTCCCAGAGCTGATTGTTGTTTGATTGGCCACTGGAAAGTCTCCTGTCCTGCAGACGACTTCAAGTCGTGTTGTAAATCGCCCCAGATCGCCCTGTGGTTCATGCTCAAGTCGTGTCGGAGTCGCCGCTGAAAGTCGCGCTGGAAGTCGTGTCGCCCTAGTGTGAACCAACTCTAAAGGGACCTGTTTAGAAAATAAAAAACAAACCTTTACAACCCCTTTAAGTACACATTGCGGTTTATTTACTAAAGCTGTAAAGTGCAAAATCAGGCTCACTTATGCATAGAAACAGATGAGCTTCTAACCCCACTTTGTTCAATTAAGCTTTGGTAATAAAACCTGGAAGCTCATTGGTTTCTGTGCAGAAGTGATTTTGCATATTCTAGCAATAGTAAATAAACCCCATTATGGGGTATGCCTGTATTGTTATTACCATGATGAATGATATTACAAAATGAAAGTGTATGCAGTGACAATAGATTATATAGATTATATATGATACACACATACTGTAATTCAGATGTGATTGTTGAATTAATTTCTTAATTTGGTGATGTTTTCCAATAATAAATTCTGTTGCTTTCCTGGGTGTGTTAAGTGTTCTCAGATCACTACAATGTCATAATGCTATATGCAATAGCATTAGTTATCAGCATTATTGATTAGGAATGAGCTCTAATGTGTTTGGATACTGGTCATACTGTTCTTAACCCAGGTGAATGGGATTGACAGGAAGATTGTCAGTGGGAAGTATTGATAGTTTTAAAATACTGTTTTTCATGACGAGAAAAATGTTTTTTTTTTTTTAATTGGTCATTAAAAACAATCGTGTGTGGGCTCCAGAGCATTTTTTGTGATGTGACACATGTATAAAAGGGGAATGCATACTTGCAGCTGCAGGGTGGGGAATGCCTCAGCCACAGATCACTGGCACAGTAGAGTGACACCTAGATGGGTGACAATAGGTGTTCCCCCATTGACAGAACTGTGAATACATGACGTGGCTGAAGACCCACACAAACACTTGTTTTTCAATTGTGACAGCAGGTATGGGGAAAAGATCCCTGGCCCACTGTCACAACGGAGATTCGGGTTGCTTCTGCATCAGTAACATGTTACCCTGAATACGAGTACAACATGTAGCATGTTATAGGTGAACTTATCCTTTGAGACATGTGAAACAGCCAACAATGCATTCCCAATCCCCTCATTCTTTGTCATGCAGACATAAAGTAAACCACACAGCAAAGAACCAGGTGACCTAAGGTTGCTTATTCATTTGGTTATATAAAATGTAGATTAAAAACATATTTAAATAATATTTTTGACTTCAGCACAGCTGCAATAATTGCTTTATAGCACTAGCAGTTCCGTAATCAATGTTAATTGTTCCCTAAAGTTGTTCTTTAATATAGGCTTAAGGTGCCACAATGATTACTTGAAAAGTAAATACCAACTCCAAACATCATGTTGCCCCCAGTGTTCAGTTCATGCAGATTTTTTTTTTTTAATACTGCTTGAAAATGACTGTAATCACATGTTCATTATATTTCTGTATGTATTATTTTGAGATAATCCAGTCTCAATTATTTCTGTTTGAATAGGGCAAAGGTTTTTTCTAGTCTTCTAATATAAAACAGGTGATAAACTAAAAAACTGTTAAATAAAATGACTCGAGCAAAAATATTTAATCACTGCCTTCCCTGGCAGGGGAATTGTGCTTAAAAAAGACTGCTTTGCATTTCCAGCCTTCATGAAAAACAGGACGTAGAAAATAAATGAAAATCATTACTATATACAAACATTTGCATAAGAAAGAACAGAGGAGACGTATGAATATTAGAAAGGCCTGTTAGCCTCTAGTATCAGTTTTAGAGTAAACCTTGTTTTCAAAAACATATTTATTCTTTGTTCTTTAGAATGTAAATGGAGAACAATCTTGTAGTTATTGGCCGGGAGAAATCTAAAAACTGGACCCTTTTATAACTAGATTATGTTATATTATTTTATTTAGACCTTTTCCAACAGTACCATTTATTGGTTCGCCCTGTGACATCTGAAACTCATTTATAAAGATGCAAGGAAAGGAAAAGCAGTGGTGCTTCTCGTAGCAACAAAACAGATTCTGGCTGTCATTTTCCTACAGAAGGTTAGAAAATTAAAGCAAGAAGACATCTGGTTGCTAGGGCAACACTTCCGCTTTACCTAACTTCCAGTTCTAATACATAATTCCTTTTATTTTTCTCCATACTATTCCCATTAAATGCATATGTTCAAGGCTTTCATCATCTAAATGTGTTGGCTTTTTTCTTCAGCCAGCTAAATGCAGTTCATATTGTAAATGCCACAAGAATAATGGTGGTCATGTACTGATGCAAATCTATTTTTAATGCTGGTCCTAAGAAAATAGCGTGCTTAGCCTAATTTGTTCTAAAACTAGCAGTGTGCAATCCTTGACACTCTACACTCCATTAAGCTAGTTGGTAATATAATTTGTGTGAGCTATCATTTGTATTTATTCTACAGTTGACCATAGGGAATTGGGAGTGGTCAGACATTAGTCACACAGTCTGACCTTAGACACTTTTGTAACTGGCACAGCGATTATTCTTGTAGCGCCCATTCACATTGGGTCGATTTGACATGTCAAATCGCATGCCAAATTGGAGCCTTTTGCCGGCAACGGAACTGTCCGCATCGGCGCAAAGCCGACTTTGCAGCACCACACTGATTTCCAACAGTGCCGTATATTTTGCTCCATAAGACGCACTCTGTCTCTAAATCTTATGGAGAAAATGTTGACCAGGCACTGCCGCCCCCCCGCCACCACCATGTTAGTACTGGAAGAGAGGCAGATGAGAGGAGGACAGACATTCCAAGCCTCTGCGAGCGCCAGACAGACACTGACACTCAGACAGAAGACAGAGTAGCCTGGCAGCTGCTCGGGTAGCTCTGTCTTCTGTCAGGTGGATGTGATGACATCAGGTGAGGCTGAATTTATGCCACTGATAAGGCTGCATTTATGGCACTGATAAGGCTGCATTTATGGGACTGGTAAGGCTGTATTAATGGCACTGGTAAGGCTGCATTTTTGGCACTGGTAGGGCTGCATTTTATTGACACAGGTCAGGCTGTATTTCATGGGCACTGGTAAATATTTTAGTACACCATTTAGTTCAGAATATATTTTTTCTTGTTTTCCTCTAAAACTTGTGTGTCTTATGGAGCGAAAAAATACAGTAGTTCCTGCACTACTTTTGGGTGACTTTGTGGGACAATTTCAATAGACATCTGTGCATGAACCTGCACAGATGTCTTTCAAATCGCTCCAAAACTCACAATCAAATGCGGGTTTGAATCCGTGAGAGTTCAGCTGAATGTGAATGAGGGCTTAATAAAAGAGAACCTGTTATGTCCACGAATGTGTTAAAAATACTGCCAAAGTGTGGTGTAGCATCTGATGGTACCTGTGTTTTTTTTATATACTGGTTATCTGTGCCTGGAAAGGCGTCTGGACCCTAGGCTTTATATAGGGCACTGAGAGTGTTGCTAAAACCAGGACCTTGCATTCACTAAATCTTGTCTCCCACAGTACACAGAACATGGAAATGCAGTTATTTTAGTGAATATAAATGGCTTAATACCTTAATAATTATCTCATCTATAGTATATAGAAGTCTTGTGACTTCTATCAGTGTCTGGCTGAGCTCTAGTTAAAACTTGTAGGAGGAGTTTGCAGTCTCCTCTGACTGACCTATGAGGCTGTATGACCCCTGATCTTCTGTCTGGACAGTGCTGATTGACCCTGTACCAATCACATGCACTCTTCCCCCTCCCAAAACAACTAAAACAAAACACCAAATTGAGCATGTGCAGAGTGCACCCAAGGCTCTGTACTATCAGCAGATGTACAGGATCAAAAAGCCGTTTTACACAATGCAGAGGGTTAACTCCTTAGGTTCCACAGTGAGTAGAACAACCATGCTTTACTGCATATACAGACTAATTTTACTGTTTTAGTAAGTTTAGTAACACTTTAACTTCTGTCCAAATTGAGATTAGGACCCACACTGCAGATTCTAATCTGTGTGCCACCCCTTAAATGCCATAGTGAATTGTCAGAATGTCAGTGGCCATGACAGGTCTGGTGCTTAGCTATTGTATATGAGGTGTTCATCTTACACCTGTTTGGTAGGATAACTCAAGGCCCTCTATACAGTTTAGGCCTTGGATCTGTCCCTACCCCAAGCACAATGATTTTGTAATACCAAATGGAGATAATAATTCAAATAACCATACCTAGGTTTTATTGGGAATGTTAGTAAATACACTGTTCGATAAATATGATGGGGGGTACTATAGACTCTTAACTAAAATGTTGCATCTTAACTAAAGGAATGGATACTGCTGAACACTTCTGATAGACAGTCATCCAATCTAGCCATTTTTGGCCAGAATAAATAATGATCTGATTTTAATTACAACAAGCAGATGTCCTTGCTAAACCCTTTTAGGGGGAACAATAAAAAAAATCTTTAAAACTTGTCTATATCATTTTAGTTACTTAAACAGCACAATCAACATTTACCCATGGTGCTCTCCTTTTTACCCTTCTCCTCTGACATAAATAGAACCATACAATTAGCACTTGGATCTTACTAGCATGCAGGCCAGCTGAACATCCATGAGCACCTTAAATCTACTGTGCCCCAACGAAGGGCCCACATTGAATTTGAGAAATTTCACATCTGCAGCTCATACAATTTAGAAATGTCCCTAGATCCACGCATATCAGGTTTCATGTCTTTCAGGGCATTTTTTTTTCACATTATTCTGTGCCTTTCTCACCTTCTTTCCCCTTTCCATCCTTTGTTAGTATTGCACAGACCCTCTTTATTTTGCTCATGATGTTAGAAAAATACTGAAAGGGAAATACTAGAGGAAAGTGGGTCACATTTGATCTATGGTTTAAAAAAAGGCAGGAAGATGAACCTGGATCATTAGTTTCTGTAGGTGAACAAAATATATCATTTATATAAAAAAAAAAGCTAGCAGATATAATGCTCAGAAGACTTTGCTGCACGCTGGAAACAGTAATTGGTGTTGTTTCAGCATGATGGCTACAAAATTAAAAATGCCCATTTGTCAACATGCACTCTGAACATTGAGATTATAATGTGACAGTTTAGCAGCATAACCTTTCTCCAATCTCATAAGAAATAAAGTACCATTCTTTAGCTGTCTGTGTGCAAATAAAGCTATTAAAACATTCGTACAGTATTAGTCAATATTAGTGTACAATGTATAGAAAATGCGCATGTGAAATCCCATTTATAACCATTGACTATTAAAGATTATTTGCTCATGTACAAGTAGAATTAGCAGCCAGAAACTGCTGGTTTAAACTTAACTATCTCTCTAGGGTGCCCTTTCCATATTTAACTGTAAGTGAGGTCCAGTAATATACCTTGGTGTGTGATTGCAGCTGATTTATAAGCCAATTATTCTATAGCATGAGCATTAACTACCCGTGGGCCTTAATTTTATCGCCATAATTTTGCTTTTAGAGAAAGCCAAGGTATCGTACAGTATTTAAAAATGATGTGTACTTAGAGGTAATGGTCTATAGTTATAACAAATACACTAACCCCTTACTTACAGAGGAAAAATAAAGTACATGTATGTTATTCTGGTTTCTGTAGATATACATATATATATATATATATCTATATATAGATATATATATATCTATATATATATCTATATATCTATATATATATATATATATATATATAGATATATAGATATATAGATATCTACATATATATATATATCTATATATCTATATATATATATATATATATATATATATATATATATATATATATATATATAGATATATAGATATGTACACACACATACATATACTGATTTGTAAGCCAATTATTCTATAGCATGAGCATTAACTACCTGTGAGCCTTAAGTTTATCGCCATCATTTTGCTTTTAAAGAAAGCCAAGGTATCATACAGTATTTAAAAATGATGTGTACTTAGAGGTAATTGTCTATAGTTATAACAAATATACTAACCCCTTACAGAGGATACAAAAAGTAAATTTATGTTATTCTGGTTTCTGTATATATATATATAGATATATATATATATATATATATATATATATATATATATATATATATATATATATATATATATATATATATACAGATATATAAATATATATATATATATATATATATATATATATATATATACATACATACATATATATATATATATATATATATATATATATATATATATATATTACCATTACCTCTAAGTACACATCATTTTTAAATACTGTATGATACCTTTGCTTTCTTTAAAAGAAAAATGATGGCGAAAAAATTAAGGCCCAGGGGTAGTTAATGCTCATGCTTTAGAACAATTGGCTTATAAATCAGTATATGTATGTGCGTGTACATATATATATACAGGGCTTTTTTTCTGGGGGAACTTGGGGGAACTCAGTTCCACCACCTTTGGCTCAGACCCTTTGGTGCCCGCTCACCACAATCACTTGTGAACACAGAAGTCTGGTTTCTGTGTTTACAAGTGACTGCTTTGTAACCCCCTGAACTCTGCACACTGTATATAATTCAATTCTGGTATTTAATGCCCCTTTAAGACCCTTCTACTGTTTGTGAAATCTGAACGGGTCGTGGTTGAGTTCCTGCACCTATTTTCTGAGAAAAAAAGCTCTGTATATATATATATATATATATATATATATATACATATATAGTTATTTAAAAAAAACACACAAAAGAGTACTAAGCCTTTTATCATACTTGTGTTGTGCCTCTCATATTTTGCATGTATATTACTGGTGGAACTTTATGCACACAATAATGTTCAGTCTGAAAAATCTGCAATTTATTCCTTAATCCTCTGGCATTTGTTTTTATCTGCTTCGGAGAATAAACATACCAGGCACTAATATTTAGATTTTATTGGCCCCAACTATGCTCCACTGTATTAATTTAATACATTATAATATATTAATACATATATACAGTGGATATGACTTTCTTATTTTTAAAGTGGAATGTTGAGACATTCCTTGTCACTGAATATTATATACAGTACATTGATCCTGGATTATTTTTGCAAATTTTAGGTGACATATCTTTTACAATAGCAATGCTAAATGTTTTTCTTTCCAGATTGGGTTATTTTTTCAGAGGAGTACGTTTGTTCAGTAAAAGAGGTTGATTGGCAGTTTCCAATTTCTTTTTGGCAATTAAAAGCTATTGATAAATTCAAGTATACACAGTGCATACTCTTTCTAGCTCTGCCAGACAGCTCAAGACTGGAATCTCTGCCTAAAACTGTGTAGAATTTGAACCGCATTTTGACAACTTCCTTTGAGGATTAAAGCTGATTTGCACAGCATGATTAATGACATGACAAACTAAACTGTGCTCTGTTTGCATTGCACTGCTTGAGCTATCTTGGGTACTGTCCTATAAAAGGAGACTGGATGCAAAGCAATGAGAAGAGTTAACACTATTCACACATAAGGAATGTGGATCAATCTCAATCACAATGACCATTACAATAATGGAATGATAGCCTATTCCAGCACCTGTGTTAATTACCAATAACTCAGCAGAAGAGCCAGCATCTCCCTGTGCAAATGTGATCTGTTTTCCAGGTGGAAGTCATTTATCACTATTGTGATAACTAAGGACAGACACAAATAACCCACTATCCTTTTCCAACCGTGTTATTATGCTGAGTAAAAGGGTTCACTTTTTATGACGCTAAAATAAACTCCTTAAAAAAAATATATATATTTAGATATAATCTACTGATTTCTCTGTCTTATATATATATAGACAGACAGACAGACAGACAGATAGACAGACAGACAGACAGACAGACAGATAGATAGATAGATAGATAGATAGATAGATAGATAGATAGATAGATAGATAGATAGATAGATAGATAGATAGATAGATAGATAGATAGATAGATAGATAGATAGATAGATAGATAGATAGATAGATAGATAGATAGATAGATAGATAGATAGATAGATAGATAGATAGATAGATAGATACATAGATAGATAGATAGATAGATAGATAGATAGATAGATAGATAGATAGATAGATAGATAGATAGATAGATAGATAGATAGATAGATAGATAGATAGATAGATAGATAGATACAGAGATAGATAGATAGATAGATAGATAGATAGATAGATAGATAGATAGATAGATAGATACAGAGATAGATACAGAGTTAGATATATACAGAGATAGATATATACAGAGATAGATATATACAGCGATAGATAGATAGATAGATAGATAGATAGATAGATAGATAGATAGATAGATAGATAGATAGATAGATAGATAGATAGATAGATAGATACAGAGATAGATAGATAGATAGATAGATAGATAGATAGATAGATAGATAGATAGATAGATAGATAGATAGATAGATAGATAGATAGATAGATAGATACAGAGATAGATAGATAGATAGATAGATAGATAGATAGATAGATAGATAGATAGATAGATAGATAGATAGATAGATAGATAGATAGATAGAAATGTCCTGCCATTTACATCATTACTAACTGCACAACGCCAATTATTATGTGTTATTAGCAATCACTTTTACATTTTCGATTCAGAGTCAAATTGACTGCTAAAGGAGAAACAAATATTGACTTTGCTTAATGAGTATAGTAAATCAAATCAAATAGGAAACAAAGTTAAAATAA
Source organism: Rana kukunoris (assembly GCA_029574335.1). Taxonomy (NCBI): domain Eukaryota; kingdom Metazoa; phylum Chordata; class Amphibia; order Anura; family Ranidae; genus Rana; species Rana kukunoris. The sequence goes on from CM056051.1 coordinate 133,099,090, forward strand.
AAAGAATGAATATTGCTTGCATTTGATTGGATGAGTAAAGATAGCGTCACTTTGCCTTTTTTTCTAAACTAAATGAACATTAATTTTGCAAAATGAATGCCACTACTATGATGTTTATTATACCAGCTATATATATTATAGTATTGCCAAACTCCTATTTAGTAATGAATAATCATTTTTGTAATCAGTGCACCCTTATGTCAAAGGTTAAGGAGTCGAGGTCATCAGGCCAATTATAGAGCAGCCTCCAATCCGAATACAGCAACAAGCCAGCAGCTAGGCGACCAACTAAGGACTTTGCTCAGGGTGTCTCAGCATCTTGAATATGCTAGCTAACACAAACATCCCGGACAGAGTACTATTACCTTCTCCCTTCGCATTTATTCTTAGATTGGTATTTAGCAATGTTACTTGGTCGGCACCTGCAGCGTTGAGATGGCTAATTTTACTCATGCTGAAACCAGGATACCAATTCAGTTACAGGAGCTCATGATTCAGGATGCAGTCCAGGCACAAACTCTTAGAACTGCAATTAAACTTCATTGACCATGCTGAAGGGCATGCATGCTGACACTAGTCTAATATATCAAACCAGATGGGTTGATTTACTAAAGACAAATTAATGGTTTAATTTGTAAGGCAAGTTGCACTTTGCAAATACATTTTCCCCAACGGTTAGTAAATAAAGTGAACCTCTACTGACTTCCATTATCAAATCATGTGATTGGATATTCTTTGCAAGGGGAAACTTCACCACATACAATAAGCTCAAGGGCAAATTCCTTTTCAGGGTGCAACTTCCCTAAAATGAAATGAAATTGCAAACGTATTTAAACCTTACTGGAAATTATGAGTTAAGCCTGGTACACACTTAAATTGGTGTATAAATGTCGGGCATGTCCTAAGAAATTTCGAAAAGTGTGGCAACCATGGTTGGATGTCTCAGAGGACTTCTGGGGGGGTTCTTTCCTCGCAGCTCTCCCACTGATTTGGTGAGGTTGTGGGTGGGGGTGGGTGGGAGTGGGTTGGTGGGTCCCTCCCAGGCGGTTCTCCCTCTCGTCCACCCTCCCAGGCGGTCCTCCCTCTCGTCCACCCTCCCAGGCGGTTCTCCCTCTTGTCTCCCCCTGCCTTGTTCTGTCTATGCTATGAATATTTTTGTTGCAAATGTATTTCATTTTATGTGCACTTTGGGTACACTGATGTTACATGGTCACTCATGCTGCTTTTTCTGTCTGTTTGTGTGTGAGTGTGTGTGGCTGGCTGTTTGATTGTGTTTCGTATGTCTGTGGGAGATTTGCTTCCCCTATGTATGGGCCACTGTCCATTCTACTCTATGATGTGTGCAGATATTGCTGTTTGCCTTTTTGTGTTGTAATCGTGGCCTGTACTGAGTTACTGTTACTCTGTATTTTCTTTGAAAAATTCCAAAACAAACACCTTTAAAATTTAAAATAAGATTTTCTGCGGACAAAGCGTAGGACTTTTGTCCGAAGGGCGTTGGACGTGAACTTGTATTGCATATAAATGGTGAATAATTGTCAGCCAACAAACACAAAACGATGTGTTTTTTCAGCTCTTTAGCGTCACCCTTTGGACAACTTCTACTAATGTTGTATTATGGTTAGCATTGCTTGTGAGCATGCATGTTTGTGTACAAATGATCAGATAATCTGACAACACACATTTGTTGTTGGAAAATTTTAAAGCATGCTATCCAACATTTGTTGGCAGAAAATCCGACAACAATTGTCCGATGTAGCATACAAATGGTTGGATTACCCGACAACAGCCTGTCATCACACAATTCCGGTCGGAAAATCCAATCGTGTGGACGGGCCTCAATTTTTCTGAACATAAACCGTCCCAGTAGTTTAGATTTTTGTATTGTGATAATGAAAGTGAGTGCCAGATATACAGCTAGTTATTGATGTTTTGCTTTTATATCATATTTTACACAAGTAATATATTGTACGTTGTTACGTTAGTTCCTTGCAAGCTGCCTTATTTTTTACACATTACTTGGTTGAATGTGTCTCTGATTCACAACCTATTGGCAATTCTGCTGTGTTGCTTTCTGTTGTGGTGCTTTTTATACCCTAAGCAGTCTTGTAATAGCTTGCCACATGTTTGATTAAAGAACTCTCCCTTGAAAAAGGAAAGTTAATTGCTGCAGAAGAATGAATGGGGAGTCTTCTCATATGTCCAGAACTCTCTGCTATGAAGAAGAAGCTTCATTAGGCTTATATGGGTATAAAATATTTACATTTCTAAAACTGCTTGTGCTAGAAAACAAAGTTAATGAAAAGCCAGCAATTATACACTATACAGTTCAAAGAACATGTGTTGACGATATTTGCATTAATCCAGAGATTCATTCTATTCAAAGTTTATATTTTATCTTTACATATATTTCCAAGAAACAAGATGGCTGAGCCATTCCAGGTGCTGCCTAGCCAGCAAATCCATGCAGGGCTTTTTCGTATAGAAACTATATCCTTTAATAAAATACACCGAAAAATACTCATAATGTACATATGTTCTTTTTTCTTGTTAGGTGTTATGTCACATAGAAAAAGTAAACCTTTACTAAAAACTATAGAATTACAGTGTAACATTGTCCAATGCTTTTTATGTTGGAAACACAGTAGTACTGATATTAGTTTGACTAATTATTAGAGTTCTCTCAAAAAATTTTAATTGACTAGTGACACACTTCTCCTTCACAGTGAAAACCCTCACTAATCTAAAATGCACTACAATTTGGCAGGGGAATAAAACGTTTGAAAGCTCTAATAACTGCTCTTAATAAAATATATATGTAACAAACTTAGTTGATTTTTATAACACTTTCATGCTTATTAAAACCTAGATGCCCAGACCAAATTTAGCAGTGCCAAGTTAAAGCTGAACACTGGAGAAAAAAAAAAAACTACTCTTGCAAGGGCTAAATGCTCCCTTTTGTCTAGGATACTATTAAAAAGCATAATTACATACCTTACTTTTTTTCCCAACATCTAGAGCAGGGGTATCCAAACATTTCAAACACAGGGCCACTTTATTGTCCTTCAGACTTGAGGAGGGCTGGATTGTGGCCAACAGGGGCAGAAAATGTTATGAGCACGGCACGAGCGAGAATAAATATGGCCTTAGTTTTGGTGGTTAAAGCCCTGTACACACGATCAGACATGTCTGATGAGACTTGTCCGACGGACCGTTTTCATCAGACAACTCTGAACTTGTCTGATGGTCTGATGTGCGTACACACCATCGGACCAAAATTCGATCAGACCAGAACGCGGTGACGTAGAACACAACGACATGATGAAAAAACAAAGTTCAATGCTTCCAAGCATGCGTCGACTTGATTCTGAGCATGCGCGGGTTTTTGATCCGATGCTTTTGTGTACTAACCATCGAACCTGTCCGATGGACAGGTTTCCATCGGACAGGTTTTAAAGCATGTTTTAAAACTTTGGTCCGACGGACAACGGTCTGATGGGCCGTACACACCATCGAACTGGTCCTCGGACATGTCCGATCGTGTGTACGCTGCCTAAGAGTACTGTTCCTATTAGGAGGAGGAAGAATAGTATCCCCTCATTGGTATCGGTGGAAGAAATAGTGCCTCATTGTTGGTGTCAGTGGGAGGAATAGTGCCCCAAGGGCTGGATAAAGGCTAGCAAAGGGCCACATGTGGCCCTTGGGCGGCAGTTTGGAGACCCCTGACGTAGGCTATCCCTCCAGTGCTCAAGATTGTGGTTGGGCCTTTGGTGTCCTCACAATGCAGGACTGCTGCATTTTACTTGATGGCATCAGAATGCAACCAACGTACACCAAAAAGAAGCGGTTTCATGGGACTGATTATATGGAAAGGAGAAGCCTGTGGGAAAAAGAGATTAAAAAAGGTGTTTATTTAATGGCTCCCTAGGCAAAAAGGGACATTTACCTCTTGCAGTACTGGGAGAGCCCCGCTGCTAGTATAGTTTAAAGAGTTAAGAGCTTTAATCGCTTAAGGACCGCTGCAAATTTACGTTGACAGAATAGCACGGACAGGCAAATGGACGTACATGTACGTCCCCTTTAATTTGCTGCAGTGTGGTCGCATAGATAGAGAGATAGATAGATAGATAGATAGATAGATAGATAGATAGATAGATAGATAGATAGATAGATAGATATGAAGAATCTGGATCATAATACATTCCATGTTTTACTTTTTGATAGCTAGGCATATGCTAATGAAAATAAGCTTATTATTTGAAGCATGAAGCTGCTTGTCAATGAAGCTTCATTAACACTGTTATCACTGCCTGACATTTATCTTATAATTTTCTGGAACTGGCTGTCGCATCTCCATAGCAACCCAAATTGCAATGGAAACAAGTAAGATAATAAAGGCATCCTGTGAGATTGACAGTTCCTAAGCCTGACATTTGCATGACTAGATGAGTTGGTGTCCTAAGTATTTCTAAATTTCCTTCTACTTGCACAAATCAGATTCAATATATTATGCAAACATATAGATTTGTGTATGCATGTTTATTTACTTCAAATGAAGACCAGAGGCTGATGGAGGTGATTTTTATTTAGTTACTAGAATGTGCATAACTTTATGAGGCAGGTGATGTACTTATCATGCACCTCCTTGAGATAGCACAGATAATCACTGCTACGAGTGCAGAAAAGTAAAACAGAAATCATTTTATCTACTATCCTTTCATAGTATCCCATTACTTCAGACATAAAAATGTTGTCTTTATTTTTTTTTTTCCTTTCATAAAACGGATGGTTCATATCTTATTGATGTGAAAGTAAGAATTTATCTCTGCATTTCAGTTGCTTATGTGAACGACAAATCATTATTTAAAGTAAATCTATCCTAAGAGAAACATGGATGCTGCCATTAGTCACCTTCATGAAAATACTAGTTGTCTGGGTATTTTACAGGCCCACTGCATACTTTCTGAATCAATGACATATCTGTAATACTGTATATGTTTGAGTTTGTGTAATGATGTGTTTGTGCACAAACTGAGATCTGAAAGATTAAATGTGGGATATTACATGTTATTAATAATGATTATTATTCAGGATTTATTTTGCACAATGCTTTGCAATCAAAAGGCAGACAAACTTCCGGTTCCGGCGCCGTATGGAATAGCTGAAGCCCCTCTCAGCTCCCGCTTCACGTCCGAAAAAACGGCATAAAAAACCAGCCCAGCACACACCCGCGGTCGGCAGCACCCTCGGGCACCCCCCCTCACACCGATGGACCGATTTGTTGAAAAAACGGGCGCGCGATCGCAAACGGCAATCGCGGCCCAGCCGCAAATTGAGGCCCCGGCTTCGGCCTTGTCGGATCTCCCGGCGGACGCCCTGGATATGGAGGTGAGCGGCTGCAATGCACCTCCGCCTACACATTCGATCTCAGAGGTCCCCCCTCATGCCTCCCCCTCCTCACACTGTGCCTCTCCCTCCCTACACCAGCCTGAGGGGAGCACAGAACGCATAGCTCAGGCTGTGGCTGCGCTGCTATCCCCTATGATTGCAGCTTCTGTGGAGAAGGCAGTCACTGCTGGTATGAAACAGCTGAAGCAGCAGCTAAGTGAACACGCCACCAGACTCAATGAGGCTGAACATCGCCTCTCTAACGTGGAAGAGGAACTGTATCAGGCTCAGGCCACGGAGGAAGCCCAGGATAAAACCAATCAGTACATACTCCAGAAGCTGGATGAGTTAGAGAACAGATCCAGAAGGAGCAACCTGCGCTTTGTGGGAGTCCCTGAATCGCTACAATCCTCTGCGATCGGCGATCTCTGCTCCAGACGCATACCTGAAGCCTTGGGCCTTCCTGGTCCCTACACGGTTGAGCGAGCCCACCGGGTGGGAACCGTCTCCTCGGAACGTAAATCCCCCCGTCCCATTATCGCGAAGTACCTGAACTATTCGGATAAGGCCACCATCCTGCAAAACTTCAGACAATCCAGATCCCTCAAAATCGATGGGGCCAAGATCCTGATCTTTGCGGATTACTCCGTTGAAGTGTCCAAGAAGAGGAAAGCCTTCCAGCCTATATGCTCGGAGCTTCACCAGCGACAAATCAAATTCACTCTTGCGTTTCCTGCGATTCTGCGACTTAAAGCCCCCAACGGTGACCAGCTTGCCTTTCAGGACCCGTCTGAAGCAGAAGTTTTCCTGCGCTCCCTCCGTGGAAACTCTCATTCCGACTCTCCCGCCAAGGCTGCCTCCATTCATCGCCCTCTGGATCAGAGGAGCCCAAGGAAGGATTCTCCCAAACGCTTCAAGCACTCAGGCTCTGACCGTCGTTATGCCCCCTGCTGACCAAGTAAGAACTGGCCTCATTACGTCCAACAGGGACACATGTTATGTTGCTTTATGCTATGTTACCATGCCTGAGCCGGCTTACACCGGTCTATACTGTTTGACCCTTAGTTCTGTTTGACTCACCAATGGTAGTCCAAATTTTAAGTGTTTTGTTGTGTCTCCTGTTACATTTTAACCCCTCCGTCCTACTCACATCTCTGCCTTTGGCCTGCCACTCCAGAGCTCCCCCCCCCCACCTATGCCCGGGCCCTGTTGATTGTGATAGCACTAAATGCACGGGCACACCTGTACCATGACAATCGGACTGTTCATGGGAGCTGCCCTTCAGATAGATCCCATGCGGAAAAAAGTGAAGTTCTCTCCTTCTTTTGCATTTTCATTTTACTTTTTCCTCACATCCACCTTCCCTACCTCCTCCCCACCCCAATCGCACCAGTTAGTTGCTAACCTCCGCACGTCAGGTGCTTTGGCGACACCGTCGCATTTCCACCCGGCTAATTCTCCCCTCTCTCCTCGGACAGTATTTCTTGCTGGACTCACACCTACTTCATTTATAACACCGGCCCACACCCTCTTTACATACCTACCCCCATGAAAGTAGTCTCCTGGAACGTGAAAGGGCTTAGGTCCCCCGTTAAGAGACTCAAAATCCTCCGACACCTACACAGACTGAAAACTGACATTGCCCTCCTCCAGGAAACCCACCTCAATTCCTCTGATCTCCAACGCATGAAAAAACTCTGGGTGGGCACTGTCCTGGGTTCAGACGCATCCAGTCGCAGAGCAGGGGTTCTTATATTGATCCACAAAAACCTCCCCTGCGAGATTATTCAGGTTGAATCAGATGTTCAGGGTCGTTTCCTTTCAGCACATGTTCGCCTTGCGAACAAGGAACTAGTGATATCCAATATCTATGCCCCTAATAGCCCTGGCAGGCCCTTTTTCGGCGACCTCTCCACCTGGCTCTTGCGCCATCCACTCACCCCACACATAATAGGGGGGGACTTCAACACTATTCTCCACCCACTCGAAGACAGATCCACCCCTAAGCGACGCCTAAAATCACCAAAGACCACAGACCCGTCGATCCTTGCAACCACTATTGACTCCCTGCACCTCAAAGACATTTGGCGACTCTTACACCCGGCGGACAGAGACTTCACATTCTATTCCATCCCACACAATGTGTTCACCAGAATCGACTACATCTTCTGCACTGACAATCTCGTTTCGAATATCTCTGACGCCGTCATCCACGACATAGCCATTTCAGACCATGCCCCCGTCTCGGTCTCTATTGATGACCCTGACCTCCACCTAAACCCCAGACTATGGCGCTTCCCTTCCTACCTCCACGACAATGCTGATTTCCAGCACTTCTTGGAAAAGGCTTGGACAGAATACTCTACAGACAACTCACCCCACGTTGATCATCCTAGTCTCTTCTGGGAAGCCGGAAAGGCCTTCCTCAGAGGCCGGATCATCTCTTATGCTGCCTCATTCAAGAAACAGACCTTAGCCAACTTTAAGGCCGCAAGCGTCAGGCTCCGTCTGGCACAACGCGCTCTATACAACTCAGATTCCCCCTCCCACAGGACCGAATGGCACACGGCAAAAACTGCCTTTGATTCATTAGCTGACACCGTTGAACGAATTAAAAGGGCCCACTTGGATGCCACACTCCACAAATTTGGGAATAAAGCAGGCAAGCTGCTAGCGCGGCTCTCTAAAGGCCCGTTCCGTCCTACACACATAACTTCCCTTAGAGACACCTCAGGCACCATCCACACTGCTCCAAAGGACATAAATAAAGTCATGCTACAATACTACTCCTCATTGTACGCACCGGACCCCATAGACAAGAAAGCTGCACAAGCTTTCCTTGATAGCATCTCCATCCCCACGATTACTCCTTCCCAGCTCGAGTCTCTCAACGCTCCTATTTCCCCACTCGAGATTTCCGACACCATCCGAAACCTAGCTCCCTCTAAGGCCCCAGGCCCCGATGGTTTCACAGGGATTTTCTTCAAAACTTTCCACACTTTTGCAGAACCTTCCCTCCTCAGAGTTTACAATGCTATATGGTCGGGCGGCCCTTACTTGCCAACAGGGAATCAAGCCATTATTAAACTACTCTCTAAGAAAGGCAAAGATCCCCAGGAACCGGGTTCGTACCGTCCCATATCTCTCTTGAATTTAGACGTCAAAATTTTATCCAAAATCATTGCCTCCAGACTAGCCACCATCATCCCCTCTCTAATCCACCCTGCCCAATCCGGTTTCGTAAAAGGGAGAACGGCCACTTTAAACATTCGTAAGGTGATGTTAGTCCTTGAACATGCCAAGCGCAACCCAAGAGGTGACCATGCCATCATCACTCTGGACGCAGAAAAAGCATTCGATAATGTCAGCTTCGAATGGCTCCAGCTAGTCCTATCCAAAATGCAGATCACAGGCTCATTCAACCATCTTGTGAATGCCATGTACGCCTCCCCCGCGGCCAGACTGGTAGCGGCTGGCCTCCTGTCTGAAGAATTCCGCCTCCACAAGGGCACGAGGCAAGGCTGTCCCCTGTCCCCACTCCTTTTTAACTTGGCTTTAGAACCCCTGTCCCGGTTCCTAACGCAGAAAGCCCCACTGCACGGCATCTGCGTTGGAAATCAGGAACTACGCTCTTCCCTCTTTGCGGACGATGTCCTTATATTCACATCTGACCCCTCCTCTGACATGTCCACCATTAAAGCGGTCTTCGATGATTTTCGGCTCTGCTCGGGTCTCCGCATTAATTACGGGAAAAGTGAAATTCTTCCCATAGGCTCTGATTCCAATCCACCCTGGGTCCACCATTCACCCTTCACAGTGGCTAAATCGCACATAACTTACCTAGGCATCAAGTTAGGGAAACTACCCTCCTCTATATACCACCTTAACTTTCCCCCTCTAATCAAAAAAATATCTCAGGAGCTGGATGGCTGGATGGATCTGCCGCTTTCGCTCCTGGGGAGATGCCATCTAGTGAAAATGGTCAGCTTTGCTCGCTTACTTTACCCGCTTCAGACGGTCCCGTTGCTTCTACAGCACAAGGACGTACAATCATTAAACAAGGCCATCTCAAATTTCATCTGGCGGAATAAGCGACCACGCATAGCTTTTGCAAAACTGCATCTCCCTAGACGCGAAGGGGGCATAAATCTACCAAATGTTAGAATGTACAACCTAGCATGCTTACTCCGGATAGGCTTGGACTGGATTGCACAGTCATCCCGCTGCTCAAACTACGCCCTGGAAAGTCTCATGGTTCACCCCTATTCGTTGGTGGCCCTTCTTCACTGCAAATGGAAAGCTGTCCCTCTACCCTTCCAGCACAACCTCCTGTTGAAAGATACTGCTATAGCCTGGAGGGAAATAAGGAAAACCTTGAAACTTTCCCCTTTTATGTCCAAATACCTCACAATCCAAGGGAACCCTCTTTTCCCACCCGGGATGGATTACAAATCTTTTCATGTTTGGGAGCAGAAAGGCCTCACGAAATTCTCCACCCTCTGCAACTTGGACACGGGGCGTCCCCATAGTTTCTCGACGATCGCAGAATCCTACTCTCTTCCCCTATCTCATGCTTTCCATTTTAACCAGTGCATCAGTTTCATTCGGGATTCTTGCAGGGAAGACCGCAAGAGATTTCAAGTTTCTTTCCCGGATTTACTCCTCCAAGCCGGCTCTTATGCTATCTCCGACATCTATAAACCCCTTCTTCAAAAATCTATCCCCTCGATCAAATCCTCTTCAGCAGCAAATTGGAGCAAAGACTTTCCATTCCCCGACATAGTGGACAAACTTCTACTGGGTTACAACAAGGTTCATCAGCTCATCCCTAATGAAACGTGGAGGGAAACCCAACTAAAGATCATCCATCGCGCCTACATACCTTTCATCTCGGACAAGAACAGCTCGAGCGCTGCCGAATGTCCCCTCTGCCATCAACCACGACCATCTCTCTCCCATCGTTTCTGGTTGTGCTCGTACATCTCCTTCTTCTGGGACCAAGTCATCTCCTATGTCTTCAAAATTACCCTATTGGTACTGCCAAAAGACCCCTTGCTCCTCATCTTTGGGTACTGGGACGATCAACTACTGCCATGGTCTCACGACAACCGCCCACCCTATAAAGACTGGGTCCTGATATGTCTCTTAACTGCCAGAAGAGCCATCCTGAAGAACTGGATCTCGCCCTGCCGCCCATCTATATTGCAAATTGAACAGGAGCTTCTTAGTTTGTTATACAAGGACAAAATTAACACAGATTTCAAACACGAAGCCTCCAAAACGCGCTTCTACTCCCGATGGTACGCTTTTATGCGTTCGACACTGTCCACAAAAGACCTGGATGACTTTGCAAACGGCTCCTTCTCCTATTATCTCTAACTCCTTTAACCTCGCCGAGAATGCTCAGCGTATGCATTACTTTTTTGGTGCGCCCCCCCCCCCCCCTCCCATTGCTCTCCCACCCCCCCCCCCCCTTATTTTTATTTTATTTTGTCTTATATTTTATATTTTATATTTTATTTTACTATGTTTTTGTTGCTATGTATTTCACCTCGTAGCTCTGCTAGACCCTTTGACTGTGATCCGTCCAGCTATCCTGTTTCTGATTGCCGGGTCACTTGCTGTATTAACTCAATCTCTGTTTATGCACACTATCCACCTCTGTCTGGCTACGTGCTTAGATTCATCATTATATTTTTATATTTACATGCAGCTGTACCACACTGTATATAAGAAAATGTACTATACTTGCTATCGAATCTTGTTCTGTATTATTTCTCTCAATAAAATCTTTTGAAAAAAAAAAAAAAAAAAAAAAAAAGGCAGACAATAGAATAAAATACAAGAGGGTAGAAGAGTTAAAAGTTTAGTCCTTAGGTGGAGAAGGCATAGGCAAAGAGATGGGTTTTCAGGGAATCGCCTAAAGGTGGACAGAGTAGGAAATAGCTAGACAGGCTGAGGTAGAGAGTTCCAGAGCGTGGGATAGGCTCTGGAGAAGTCAGAGACAAGCAAAAGAGCTTAAAGTGATTGTAAAGTTGTTGATTTTTAAATAAAAATAGCAAACATGTTATACTTACTTGCTCTGTACAGTTGTTTTTGCACATAGCAGCCCAGATCCTCCTCTTGTTGGGTCCCTTTTCGGTGCTCCTGGTCCCTCCCTCTTGGTGCGTGCCCTCACAGCAAGCGGCGTGCTATGGTGACACCCATGCCCCCCCTGTGTCCATTCAGACACAGAGCTGTGACCCAGCCCCACCCCCTTTCTCTCCTCATTGGCTGACTGACATTGACTGACAACAGCTGGTGGTGCTCCTGCTGTGTCTCAGCCAATCAAGAGAGAGATTCCTGGAATGGCTAAAACAGTCGTGAACATCACTAGATAAAGATCAGGCTCAGGTAAGTATTGGAGGGGCCAAGGGGGGCTGCTGCATACAGAAGGATTTTTATCTTAATGCATAGAATGCATTAGGATAAAAAAAACTTCTGACCTTACGACCACTTTAAAAGCAAAAGATCTTGGGAGGAGTGGAGAGGACTATTTGGAGACAAGATTGGTGATGTAGCTTGGGGCAGAGTTTTGGGGTGGGTTTGTATGTTGTTGTTAGTGTATTCAATTTGATTAGCTGATTCAATATTCAAATAGTAAAAAGGCATGAAAAAAAGTTGGTTGGGCAAAGACTGAACCTGGCAGTCTATACAGTTACTGTACAACTTCACCTTTTGTATTCTGTATTGTACATTTGTTTAGAGCTCAACTCCAGGATATTAGTATGTGGTACCTCACATGGTCATGGTTGGGCAGTGTACCGCCTATAATCTACTGCATTAGCCCAGGGGCATTCGAGTATGGGTATACATTAAAGCAATAAAGGAATGGCAACTGCTAATGGTAAGGGGCATTGTAATCAGGGCAGCTGAGCAGTAATTTGAATGCTCACATCAGTTTAATAGTCCGATTTTATGGTGTGGGCACCTTTATGATTAATAAGAATATATGCTGTAGGACAGACCTTTGAGTTGACTGGTTTGCAGCATAGTGACTACACAGTGGACGATGATAAGTGATCCATATCAATAGCTGGCACTTGTTACAGTACATGTGTCCAAATGCATAAACAGATCTGAATGCACTACAAGCATGAACATTGTCCACATTTGTGAGCCTTCTATTTAAAAGTTAACTCTGATCATTATTGTGAATTGAATACAATCACATATTTGTAAAACTGATTTATTTTTTAATAATGCATGGCAACAACAATAATGTGAACCGAACCATAATTCGGACAATTATTAACCACTAAGGAGACATGCAAAAAGACTTCTGTGCTTTGAAACAATTTACATAAACCTGAATATAGCTGTCGAAGGCTGGGAACAAGAAAAGAGAGAAAACAGTCTTCAGAGCTCAGCTTTTAATGAACGACCCTTGCCCCCTAGTTGAAGATTTTGCTCTACACAAAATTTTACCCACAGCATTTTATTTGTTGTGGGATCCCTCCATAGCATACCAATTTGACATTAATAATACACACTCTGCACAGTATTCTGGAAGCTTGCATTCACATCTATGAATCCATTTGTTGATGGAGCACGTTTGGAAGTGATGCAGTTAATGCCTGCGAGACGTATGAAAAATCAGACACATTAGCCAAAGGTGACAGTTGTCGTGAATTGCTGTGTCTGTATGTATCTTGCTTTTCTTTTCAAAGAGATTTATGTGAATAACTTTCACCATAAGTAGTGCACACTTACAATGAAGACTTGCTTTCAGATAGGACTAAATGGAATCATGAAAGTTTTTTTTTTTTTTCTGCATGCCTATCAATGGAAAGCCAAATCTGGAGGTTTTTTGTTTAAATATAATCTTTGCAGCAGTTCAGCTTAAAAAAAAAGTCAAATGCCTGTTTGTTTTACTCAGATGTAAAACGTATATATATCACAATCCAGAACAGTTTTAAATATAAAAATCTGCATTCAAGAAATGTACCCCTTAAATACAAATCTGACATTCAGCAAACCCCCAACTTAAGTCTAAAATACAGCCCAAGAAGGCACCGCTGATGGCAAATTGAACTTCGCATGCCGAGTTGGCAGGCAGCACTGCCTGTCAAACATGGCCATTCAAGTAAATGGGACCACAACCGCAAGACAAATGCTTATAGCTTCAGTGCATTAGGCCCATTGTAAATTGCCTTTCGGCAAAAAAGAATGGAGGAATGTAAAGGCCAGACCTTTAACAACCAGGCTGGACTAACTCATCCTTTGTCAAAACATGAATTTAGACAACATGAGCTCCACTGTTGATGATCATTGCCCTTATTATATTTGATGGTTGTATTTTGAACTATGATATTGGTACATTGGGCATAGAAGTGTACAGTGATCATTTTTGAGCTGTATTTATGTCTTGAAAAAACAGGAAATATTTAAATGTTTACATAGCTGTGAAAGCTACAGTAAGCCTGACATACATTATTAAAAATATATATATAAATTAACTTTAGTATGCAAAGGACATATATTTAATTTTAACTAATATTATATGACTAAATTTGATATTTCTGCTTATATGTTGATTGCAAAATAAAATAAACCGTATAATGTTCATTTTTACACCTGCTGTCAGGTGGTAAATTATGCCTCAAAGTCATCTCAAGAGTAAAATAAATTAATTTTAATATACTATTATATACTTAATAAGAATGAATCATTGCAACTAAATGTCCTCACAAATTTGATTGAAATGTTTACCATGAAATGATGTAAAGGTCATTTTGGTGACAATGCTATATAAATGTGACTTATCTTGGAGGTCACAATCTATATAAATTAGTCTATGGTCATTCATACCTTCTCGAGAACAAGACTTTAGGTTCCTGACTTTAGGCCATTTTATATGAAGGCCACAGTGCAAAAACACAATAATTTGGAGATTGTCCAATCCTGAATAAATTTAAAATTAATTTGATCTTGAAAGCCTCCATCTGGCTGTGTTTGGGCAAGACACAAAGAAAGATATCTAAACAAGCTATGGTACAGTACTTATTGAGTGTACCAGATGTGGTATTAAAATACTTAAGGACAGGGTTTAGAGTAAAGTTTGGTAAGGAATTCACTCTTCAAACATTTAATAATTTTTAGGAGGACATCTGAGTTCTATTTACTCAGATGGATGACTACTGAAGGCGAAATACGTTTTTTAATTTTATATGCCAATACATTTTTCTTTGAAAAAGGCATATCTGAAAAAATATATATTAGATTACTGTGTTACGTTTGCAAGCTAACCACTGTAATTGTGGACAGCCAGCGATATATAGTAAAAAGAGATAGACAGGTTGCTGAGAACTTTTTGAGTTTACTAAAGGCAAAAAGGCTGTTCACTCTGCTAGGGAAGTTGTACTTTCCAAGGGAATTTGGCAACGTTTTACTTTGCAAATAAAATCCGATCATTTCCAAGGAAATGTTTTTTTTTTTTACAGGACTGGATGATGAAAGTCAGCAGTCACCCCATTCACTAAACTCTGGGGCAAATTAGTTTGCCAAGTGTAACTTCACCTGTAAAATACATTGCCTATTCCCTTTAGTAAATCATCTCCCTACTGTTATTCTGCACAGTAAAAACACGTCACTAAAAAATCTACTGTTGTAGCCTGTGCTCACCGCATTAACTTAAAGAAAGGCATCAATAACTCAATTGGTATATGCATTCCTTTATACATGAAAAATAAATCCACTTACAAACACAGAAGTAAAATTACATTCCAGGCAGTCATCTAAATATACAGATTATGCCCTGATTGTTTTCTGTTACAGCACTTACAGGTCTTGTCCTTTCCTAAGCCTGTGACTAGACTATCAACCCTCATTGCCAGCGCCGGCTGGCCCTTTAAGGGCTTCCCGTTAGCCACCAGTATCTGGGTTTGGATTGTGCAGGGTACAAGCTCTAGGCACAGCTCTATTTTCAATATTGCATGCAAATATGTGGCCGCCCTGCGCCAGGGCCTTTTGGCAAGAGAGGTCGCATATTTGCGTGCGCTCAGAGCCATAGGTTAAAAAAGAAGCAGGAGACTGATGGGTTCATCTCTCTGTCACTCTGCTTTCTCTCCTATCAGCATGCTCCTTCTTAGCAGATGAGCACTGCAGTAAAACTGAATGTCTCCATACGCTGCTTCACCCGTTCCCAATCTGAGCTTTTCTGTACAGAGGGATGCAAGGGGCTGGTACACGGTAAAATTCAGGTACTTACACTGCTTACATTTATAATAAAAACTGCATGTAATAAAGTAAGCACAAGGGACATTGCTTGCTTTAAATTTTTCCCTTGTTCTGCTGGCTCCTGCTTTAGTTAAAATCTGCCTTCTTTGACCCCCCACCTTCTTAATCTTCCAGTGCATTGGGGATTAATAGAGCTAAGGGATCTGTCATATGCCCTCACCAAGCGTGCAAACTATTCCCATTCTATCCACACCCCTCTTTCATTCATAGAAGCTGTACTATAACTTATATGAATGAAACATTATTTATGAATGGAAGAGAAGGATCTTTCAGTCATCTGTCCACCCTCTATTTATAGAACACTTTTCATTACTGGAAGCTACAATACAGCTTATATAAATGGAGGAGGGGGTAGAAAGGGTGGGCATATAACATGACACTTGGCCTTGGCTCTGTTAACCACCAACCGCCCCCCGAGGATTACAGCATTGGAGGAAGAAGATTTCAATTAAAGCAGAAACCCACAGCACAAGGAAAACATCACATTGATAATAAACAGTGCCCATTGCGCTGATTTTTTTTCTAAACGAATGCCTAGTTCACATGATCGGAATTTCTGATGGCATAAAATCCGATGGAATTTTTCATCGGAATTCCCATGAAGCTGACTTCCATCAGTCTTGCATACACACTGTCAGACTAAATTCCAACTGTCCAAAATGCGGGGACGTAAAACACTACAACAAGCCAAGAAAAATTAAGTTCAATGCTTCCGAGCATGCGTTGACTTGATTCTGAGCATGCGTGAAAAAAATAAAACATGTTCTATTTCTAAACACCGACAGAAAAAAAGTCCGATGGGACCCACACACAATCTTAAAAAAGTCCATCAATTTTTTTTTCATCGGAAATTCTGATCGTGTGTATGCGGGATTAGTTTTTATCTTGCGTCTTTTATATCTACCTAAAGAAGTTTCAATAGTAAAGTGATGGGTATATCTGCAACACTCACTGATGTGTTTTTGATGTAACATCATTTAGTCATAGGGTTGCAGAATAGCACCCTGCCCAGCGAGCTCTGGAAGATCTTTTCAAACAGTTTATATAAACATACTGCAACATATGCAACAATAGAACATCTAAATGAACTCATATCCAATGATTATCTAACAGATTAAAGAAAACTGTATGGTAAAGAACTATTGGACCAGTCATTTATGTTTGACTGTACATGTGTACTGTTCATTACAGTCATTTGTGTGCATGTTGTTTCAAGATATGCTATGTATGCTTTAAAATATCAAAGTATATTTTATCTTGGGTAAAAATCTACTTCCCTGCAAAAAGTATTCTTCCAATATATTCATCTACCTGTTTTATTTCTCCATAAAAATGTTCTATGCACATAATTGCTAGGCAGAAAAGGTCATATTTGACTTTAGTCTGTGCTGAAGTGCTGCTGTGCATCAGGCATAATGCTGCCATGGGCTGTATTTATAGTGACAGGCAATTAAAAGCTATATATTGAGCAGTGACATAAAGAGGTGATTGAGACAGAAAAGCTGAAATTCTCGAAAATACAAAAATAGTAAGCTCTATTCATTATTTTCTGTGGAAAAATAGGTAAATATTTTTTGTCATAATTCTGAAGGCTAAGGTACATGCTGATCAAGGGATAAGAAAAAACGAGGGTAGGAAAAATGTTTGGTGTCCATGGATTTAACTTAGCAATCCAAGTGTCACTGTAGCCAATTTTATATTTGAACCCCATAGGATCAAAATACATGAGGGGTAGCTTTTGTCATATGGACAGAGGGAACAGTTACAGTTGCAAAAGCCTTTAAAATGTGTTACTTTCATTTGTCCTCCTTGGGCGGTTTTCCCTATAAAATAATAGAACAGGGATCTTGATAGAATAGAGCATATTAAGTTGATATTATTACCAACTCAAAGTGTAATTTTTGAATTGTCAGTGTGAAATGTTAGGCTGTAAGCAGGCAGACATTAGGAGCCTTTCTCCTACAATATACTACCTATGACGTTTTTACTGTTGTTCAACTAGATACTGTATCTCTGAAGACATAAGAAAATTCTAGACAACTATAAGCACATATTTATATTTAGTTACAAATTAATTTCAGTCCTGTCTTCAGTGCAGGCGGCAATGAGACAAGTAAAGAAAATAATTCTTGTTTATTCTCTTGCTACCTTCTGCAACTGGTGTATGCTGAAAAGAATGGATAGACATTCCACTTTCTGCAGAAATCAGTGGCAAGAGAAGGTCATATTGTTATATATTGACTCACAGATAAAAGGGAGTTTTCCTCTTTCCATTTCAAACCATTATAAAAGAAATGTTAAAGTGCAATAGAAAATCATTTGAGTCAAGTGCTAACTGTCAACTGTGGTACGTGTGAGCATTTTCTTTTTGAATAGTTCGGGTCATGCATAGTTTGAAAGAGGTGATCCCATACCTTACTTAATTTAAATAGAAAGTACAGGTTGAAGCAAACCTTTACCATCTTGAATGATAAAAAAAATACACAAGCCAAGTTTGCCTATAGTGAAAAATGCATGTGATAGGGGATAGTAAATCCTGAGATATAAACAGCTGAAATTATGAAAATGTCAACTCTTCTAGCAAAATTCAAGCTTTGTCCCATTCTCTCCCACCTGCTAAGCCTCCCCATTGGTCAGTTAGGCTACCCATCACAATACAAGACCAACAGAGTGAGGCTCAAGAAGCAGGAGTACCATGTCAAGCCTTACACACGATCGGAAAAGTTCGATGTGAGCATTTGGTCGGAAAATCCGACCGTGTGTAGGCCCCATCAGACATTTTCTGTCAAATTTCAGAAAGCAAAAATTTGAGAGCTGATTTTCTTGTGGGAAATTTGTCTGTATGCAATTCCGACGCGCAAAAATCCTACGCATGCTCAGAATCATTTGAACTTTTTTTGGCTCATCATAGTGTTGTACGTCACTGCGTTCTTGATGGAATTTCCGACCACATTTGTGTGACCGTGTGTATGCAACACAAGTTTGAGCCAACATTCGGAAAAAAAAACACGGTTTTCTTGTCGGAATTTCCGATCGCATGTACGTGTCATAACAGTTGAAGTATGAGACAAGATTTGTGTACACCTTCAGCAGACTGTACCTCTGGATCTGTTGATACTTAAGGAACTCAATTATATTTTTGCACTTTTTTACATCACATACCAAACATACACTCAAATTGAAATTGGCAAGTTTCTGACATGTTCATTTTATGATATGCTTCCCTTAGGATTTTTTATATGAGTTTTAGAATGGAAACTTGACTCTGAGACCTGTATGTCTAGCACAACTTAACACAACTTTAAAATCAGGTTACTATCAACAACCATGGTTTCCAAAGCTGGTTATCCATATGCATAAAACATATAGCAAGATGTATTTTAGAGGCATTGTATAGGTAGATTGTGACTCCTGTGGCTGAAAAGTACTTATTAAGCAATGCAGTTTTGAATTCTTGTAGTATATTAAATTTAAATATTTTAAGATACTTTGAGCAGTTAACTACATTTCATTATCTGTTCCAGGATTCCTTTTTAATATGTGATTTAGTAACAAAGTGCTTGAATGACATGTCGGATAAAACACACACTGCTAGTTAGCAGCATCCTTTACTTTGCCATTAGGCATATTGTTACAGCATATTCCTTGCTCCATATATCATTAGGACATGGCAGGCTATTGTTCCATAATGCCAGGCCCTGAGCACAAAAGATGATTTCTGAATTGTAGTTGAACATCCAGTTGCCATCAGGCAACAATTCAGACAGTAAAACGTGGATAAAGCTTTGAACAATTTTAGCTGTATCCAAATACTCGCCCCTGAATTTGGAAGCCGCTCAAGAGTCTTCTTTGGCAGAGCATGCCTGTCATTTCTTATTGAAACAGAGCTTTTACAGATACAAAAATGTGTGTCTTTTGTTCTGGAGATTACCCTGACTCGCAGGAAGGGCTTTTAGGGATGTTTTTATGGACCCCAACACTGCTTTGGTTGGCCCTTATCTGAACCGATACTCCAGGGGAAACAAAAGCTGCATGTTTATACAATTTATAATCTCTCTATTTAAATAGTAAATTATTGATTTCAGCAGAGAACACTGTAAATCAGCCACGGTGCCAAAAAAACACCCATTTGGTGGTATCTAAAAGGATTTATCAGCAATGTAGGCCTTTTAAGTCATTATGGGAAGTAGCATCAAATTGTTAGCAATGGTTCTGCAATTATGGCTATTGCCTAGGATATAATGAAATCCCCTTTTTCAGTATTATTAACATGCATGTTATTCTTGCGCTGTAACCAAGTAGCACATGCTGTCACCCATCAAGTTTTAAACCTTTGTTTTCAACCAACAAAGAACACTTATTGATTTAACTTGATGTCTGACAGTCTTCTCTCAGTAGACAGATTAATTGTGACAGTATTCTATGTGGAATTTACAATAAAAATATCTCTTTCAATCAACATTCTGGGTTTTTAACACAATTATATCAGTTATTTGGGTCATCATAGAACACTAGATATTGTTTCAGATTTATTTAAAGAGGTCTTCCTTTTTAAAACAATGTTGTCGTCCCAGTTTCTTTCTCAGTGTGTTTTTGCGGATGAAGAGTTGTGGCACAACCTCATAAGCATGGTTATATAAGATACATATATATAAGGTACAACCTCATTAGTGTTATTTCATTGGTATGAATTAACTTCTGTATCAGAGTAAATAAAAACAGGATGAGCCCATCACTGGTACATGGAGACAAATCCAAACCTTTCACAAAAAAACATCCTAACCATTCTCAGGCTCTACCTAATCTTAAAATGTAAAATGAAGTTCAGGTGCTGCTATAGCTGCTCTCTGCTGGACATTGCATTGTTTACTCCACACTATGTCTGCATTTTATGCTTCATTCATAAAATGCATGCTGTGGTGTGTGAAGACTGCAGGTGTTATGTGAAGTATTCTCTGCATTCCATTGTTGAAGGAAAGGCCTATGGCTGGACTCCCACTACTTTTATTTTTCAATTCATTGAAATGAATAGTGCTTTCCCAGAGTGAGGTGCTAAGTACATTTGTAAAGGGCACTGCTGCACTTTATTAATGTGTCTTTTATTTTAAAACAGCAGTAAGTCTGCGGTAAGGCCATTCTGTTGCTTTATTAAAGTACCCCTTAGGCCGCGTACACAAGATCAGACAGGTCCGATGAAACTGGTCTGCAGACCAGTTTCATCGGACCAGTTCGATGGTGTGTACGGCCCATCAGACCGTTGTCCGTCGGACCAAAGTTTTAAAACATGCTTTAAAACCTGTTTGATGGTTAGTACACAAAAGCATCGGACCAAAAACCTGCGCATGCTCAGAATCGAGTCGACGCATGCTTGGAAGCATTGAACTTCGTTTTTTCATGACGTCGTTGTGTTCTACGTCACCGCGTTCTGTTCTGATCGGATTTTGGTCAGATGGTGTGTACGCACATCAGACCATCAAACAAGTTCAGAGTTGTCTGATGAAAACGGTCCATCGGACAAGTTTCATCAGACCAGTCTGATCGTGTGTACAGGGCCTTAGTCTCACCATATAATCTTTTTCAAATGCCAACATTGGGTCTTCTAGTATCCTTACTAGTAGTCACCATTCCCCCTGCCAAATTTACTTCATAGCACCAACTCAAGCCATGCCTTTATTGTAGTTTTGGATTACGTTGGGAAATTTTTGAATGTCTTTCAAATGTTTAAAGTGAACTATAATGCCAGCTGGGAGATTTCCCCTTGCCTTATGTTTTGAGGAGGGAGGAAGAGGTTTATCAGGTTGGTAGGGGGCCCTTAACAGTTGGATTGTGTGATTCTATAGTATCTCAAAGGTAAGTTAAGTTAGACAAATTTATATACAGATGGGATAGGGTTTTTGGTGCCCAGACTTCCAAAAATATGCATAGTGAACATTACTTTACATCAGAGCTGCAAAGCTGTGATGCATCAACTGGGGTTTCCTCTTTAGATGTCCATTACTATACCATCAAGCTTTAATTCAAAGGCAGTATTTAATCCTTTATTAATAATTAATTTGTTGTGATAAATGAACCACCTCAGTATGTCTGCCATTCACTTTGCTAGTGATTCGCTTTGTAGAGCTGTGTCCCCTTATTATCTTTGAAAGTGATGAGAGAATAGGCATGATCATCTCGGTGCAGAATTCAGTTTATGGATGCAGGTGAGCCTTGCTAGTAGACAGGTATAGGTAAACAGTGATGGCACCACTGTAACAGCTATTACTTGCTAAGGTGTACAGCATCTAAGATATCACTTTATTTTAATACAATGATCAGTGATAACTATTCAAAACAGATGTTCTTGTTGATTGGGTGATCTTGTAAAAAAGATGTGGATATTTGTATTGCATAGTATATATATATATATATATAGTATATAGTATATAGTATATATATATATATATATATATATATATATATGTGATGAAGGACTGATTATACATAAACTGCAATGGGAATTAATATACAGTGTATACACTATATATATTGTGGGATGGGGGTTGTTAGCTCTTGTTGTAGATGCGTTTTTCAGTGATTCAAGCCAGTCAGGAACTATATTTAAGGGCATGGTACCCCATTTTTATTAAAAGGGCAAGTAAAAGTCCAAACAAAGGTTTCCCGCCCACTGGTTCCTTTACATCAAATACACCGAAGAGAAAATGCTAGCTGTATCCTGGTCACTCAGACCAGCGGACTCCTCAGAGTAGACAGCTTTCCTTTAGTGTCTACAGCTCTGCCTCTTGCAGTCACCAACATTCTGGCTGCCTCTTGCAGTCACCAACATTCTGGCTGCCTCTTGCATTCACCAATATTCTGGCTGCCTCCTACAGCCTCTCTGACTCCTGGAGACTTCCTGTCTCTTGGTGTGGAGCTGTCTCCAACTGGGAGCCATTAGGTCTTTCCATACATTCAATATAAGGGCTGTGCTTACCTAAGCACATACCCTGCTGGTAATCAACAAAGTCTGGATACAGGGTTGGAGATCCAGTCTCTCTCAAGACACTGTGGAATCTCCAAACTACAGAGCCCCATTCCAGAATACAAAAACTTGGAGAAAGCTAAAGGCAGTCTTCTCCAGTCCACATCTACTCTCTGTAGTCTTGTACCTCGCAAATGTGCATACCCTGTTTCCAGCAAACTGTCCATTTTACCTAGATAGTAGCTCCTACTGTCACAATATATATATATATATATATATATAGTAGATATATATATGATATGCTGCCAAAGGCAGAGTGACTAAAATAGCAGTTAAAACTGACTCTACTTTATGGAATTCAAAGCACCATCCTGGTTACTCAGGATGCAGTAAAGAAAGTATACAATTAAGATATAAACATACAGAACATACATTCATGTATGCATAGACTTTTACAGCTGCTGGTTAAAGTTGTTAAAATTGCTGTTTGCTTGGCTGTTTTGCTGTATCCCATCATTAATCATTTAGACACTGACCCAAAGCAAGTATACAAAATTAGGTTGGAGTTTTTATTATTACACTTATTAAGGGTTCGAGGCTCAATGTGTTAAACAAGACATTCAGCATGAGAGCCGGGCAATAATAACATTTAGAAATGTCAGCAATGGTGGCCTCCATGTTTCTCTAAACTCCCGCTGTTATTGTATGAGAGAACTGAATAACTATTTTTACTGTTAAATCTTCACCACACACAATCACAAAAGATAAAGTCATATTCTGGAGCATAGCCAACTTTAATGTTTTGCCATAACTTAAAACTGAAGAGCTTGGATGAAAACCTCATCAACATCATGCATTAAAGAACTGTCTTCTGTGCAGACTTCAAAATGCTGATCAGTGTAACATTCTTATCTAGGGCTTCTCTGAAATATCTTTTGAAATGTTAGTGATGTTGGGAGCTGAAATGCCCTTCATAGTTCTAAATAATTCTATTTTTTATTTATAAAACAGCTCTGGGACTATAAACACTACTTTTAAGTCCATCTTAAACTGGCTAACAGTAATTACTGTCGGATGCAAGTTTTTATACCTTTGATTCCCATTATTGCCATCTGTCACATTATCTGACTTTACGTGTTTAAACTAATATGTTCTACTTCCTATATTTAAGATGACAAATGTATCAAAAGCAAAGAAACTACAGCGTTTAAGACACAATGTTTTCCCCCAAAGTTAACAGTGTTGTCTGAGAATTATAATTTCCTATTTACATTTTTTAGTTCTAAAGCCACAATCAATATATATGTAATCTGCCTATTACCCACATGCAGTGGAGGTAGCCATAGCATGGGTTATAGTGTATGTAAACCTTAAAGTGTTACTAAACCCAAGACCCTGCATAAACAATATCTGGTCTCACACAGAACATGGAAAGGCAATCATTTTAGTAAATATAAACAGCTAAATACCTTTTCTCATCAGAAGTATATAGCAGTCTTGTGACTCATATCAGTGCCTGGTTAAAGCTTATGCAGGTGTTTTCTTAGTGCACTGGATGTTCTATCAGGATGCAGGACACCTGACCCTCTGTCTGGACAGTACTGATTGGCCCTGTGCTGATCACATGCACTCTACCAAGAAAAAAATAACTCTCTAGCAATACACACTAAACTGAGCATGTGTAGTCTGACTCCAGTAACTCTGTCTTATCTGTGCATGTTTTGGGGGGAATGTAAGAAGAGGAAGATATGTACATATATGATCAAAAGTCCTTTTTACACAATGCAGAGGATTAACCCCTTAGTTTTTACACTAAGGCCACGTACACACGATCAGACTGGTCCGATGAAACTGGTCCGACGGACCGTTTTCATCGGACCAGGCTGAAGTGGTCTGATGGTCTGATGTGTGAACACACCATCGGACCAAAAATCCAATCAGACCAGAACGCGGTGACGTAGAACACATCGACGTGCTGAAAAAAGGAAGTTCAATGCTTCCAAGCATGCGTCGACTTGATTCTGAGCATGCGCAGGTTTTTGGTCCGATGCTTTGGCGTACTAACCATCGAATCTGTCCAACGGACAGGTGTCCGTCGGAAAGATTTTAAAGCTTTCGTCCAACGGACAACGATCTGATGGGCCGTACACACCATCGAATCGGTCCGATGAAACTGGTCTTAAGCCCAGTTTCATCGGACCGGTCTGATCGTGTGTACACGGCCTTAGCATGATTTACTGCATATACAGACAGATTTTTACTGTTGTGGGTTTAGTAACACTTTAACTTCTATTGTTAGGTTCCGTTTGGTTTGTTAATTAACTGTTGAACGCTTTTGTTTGCAAAGTGCAAAACAATATACCTGCTGGTCCTACCAGAAATCTTGTGGGCTTACCCTATCCATTTTACTTCTACATTATTTTTTATTAGCTATTCATTTTATTTTATTTTTTTAACAAAACTAGCAGGTTGAATTGAGTCAATTCTGTTTTCTGAGCCTTCCGGCTTCTTTTGTTTATTGACAAAAAATATTTTATACATAATTTATGTTTTAAGTGTATAATGCCTTCCCTAATAACCCAGTTTGTAAATATCAATATGGCTATTTGATCCAGAAAATGTACAGGTATTTAATGGCACATAAATAAATGCTTTGTGCCTCTTCCCACCTAATTTGTTTGCACAATCTGGTTCACTGCACCCATGTTTTCTGTACAGGCACAACAGGATATTTTTTATTTATAATTGTGCCAATATCTTACTTGGAACTACATTTCATCATGATCCCAACACTAAGTCCTGAGGGCTATATATATTCTTTGATTCTTGTCTAATACTGTACACCACCATGGAACCAGAATAACTGGGTATTGTTTTTTATTTTATTTTGCCTTTATTTGCCATTTATCAATTAATCACGAAGCATAGTTAAACATATGTAGATCTTTAGGGGATAAGCTCAGCAGCTGAACTAAAACAGTTTGCCTATTTCCGATTTTTTTGTACACTGGTCTGTTTTATGCGTGTAAAATAATCCTCAAGCTTAGATTAGTAATGACAACATTAAGTAACAATGTAAAAGATTTCATATCTTCCCCTATGAGACTCAGTGTGCTTCACAATTACAATATAGTTAGTGGCATACTGTGTTTGGCAATGGGAATATAGTATATGAATCCACCCTGCAAAGTTTACAATCTGTGTTCTGTTGCCTTAGGCAGGGTAAGATAAAGTGACATGCTCATGTTTAAGTTGCTGACATCAGGAATCCAGCTGACTCGCCTAACTTTATTGGCATGTGCCTTTCATGATACATACTGTATCTTTTTTGTAACTTTCACACCAATGATGAGAATGACAAAGGAAATGCTTTATTTTACAACTAAATAGCTTTTAAAATGACCCTGTGCAGCAATAATTCTCCACTCCGGGATAAAACACATTTTTGACCATCCTCCCTCCACCTTTTAATTAATGCTGATATGCAATTTATCCTCCTTATCAGATATATTCACCTAAATCCCCTATCATGCTGCCTCACCACTGGTTTTGGTTAGGCCAGTGATTCAGTGCAGTAATGCCCCCCAAAATTGCAGGTCCCCTGCCACCCCCCTCTGATGACCATTATCCTATTCTGGATCCTGATTGGACCCAGTCACTGTACATCCAGGAGGGTCCAGAAAGTGCCCACATCATGCAAGCACTGACATGGACAACCAAAGAAGGATCCTAAGCATGAAGTAAACAGAAGACCAGAACACTGGGGGCTGTAGTGCCACTTGACTTAAAGCATCAGTAAAGGATTTTTTTTTTTAATGCTAAATAGCTTGCTTTACCTTATAGCAGTCCTGCTTTCATGTCCTCCATGTCCGTTTTTGCTTAAAGTTGCTGTAATACCTTGCTGAACTCCACACTTCCTGCTTGTCTGGCTCCTTATGAAAAAACTCATGGTAGCTTTTCACTGTGGTCCATGATCAAGAAGATGTGATTACTATGTGTCTAAAACTCCTCAGAACCAATCAGATTCATTTTAAAAACAAACAATGCCCTGTGTTTGTTTGTTTTTGTTCTGTGTGTCTCTGTACACACAGAACAAACTGAAACTAGCCTAAAAACGAAACTAAACTGCAGGCACATTATATGATTGATTTTTATCTATTGTTAATCATTTTTAAAAGGAATCAGTTAACTATTATGTCTCAATACCCTGTAAACAGTAATTTCAGCAAAAAAAAATTTTCCTTTACTACTTTAACTAAAGGCCTAATACTTAACTGCCCAATGGTCCTGTGTTGGCGCCACCATCTTCTTCTGAAGATGGTCTTTGGGCCTCTTCATTGGCCAGTGGGGGATGATCTCACTGCTCAGGAGGCCATCATCCTGGCACTCAGAGACCAATAAAGTGCAGTAAGCTGAGCTGCTCATGGCCAGCTCAGTTTACAGTCCTGGAAAAGACTGCGAGCGGGCAGGTAGGGGCTTTTTTTTTCAGAAGAGACAGTGCATGTCTCTTCTGCAATAAAAGCCTGCCTGCTTGCTGTTTCTTACAGTGAAACTTCCGTTGCACTTTAAAGCTAAGTAGAAAAAAGATTATCTTGGAGTGAGGCTTTAAAACACCCCATCACATGTTTGAATATTGCACCGGTAGCACAGTACCATTTCATAGGGCCTTGAACACAACTACCATTACCCACTTCTGCAAAATAAAATGATCATTAGTGTTGCTGTTGGAGAGTTACCCTCACTTCTTGCCTTGTAAAAAATTTTTAGGAGTGCACACCGAAAGGCCATTAGAAATATTAGTGCTGCTGCTGCTTTATACGGATAGGCAGTTCCAATCTTCCCTCAATCACATATCCTACGAAACCACCAGACAAGGCAGAAAAATTAGAGGAGTCTATGTAACTCGATAAAATAGTTTCCAACACATCCCTATGAATATTGTACACGGTATATATGTTAGTAATTAGTTAGTAATTTGTAATAATACATAATCAATATAAGATGGTACATTTTCCAATAGGAACACTAGTTCTGGTGACAATGGGGGATTCCTTCACTTTGGTGAGATTTTTCTCTTGCTTTCCTGGTGTGTCTATGGGACCTGAAGTGAAGAGAAATATCCCTAATGGGACATAGATGGCAAAAATGAAACATAAACCTGGAAGGGGTTATAGGCCTTCTTTACCCTATCCAAAGTAAAAGTTCTACTTGACGGTAAAGCTTATATTTAGGCTTTAGGGCCTTTTCACACTTGTGCAGAGACTTGTGGAAAACTAGAAAACATATTTTGTGCCTGTAAAACATGGCATCTTACCATGCACAAAGTGTGAATAACCCCTAAGTTTTCAACTTTGTAAATCTGAAGCTACCTGTTATTTTGTGACAATGCTTTGTTCCTGACTACCAGTTGGGCTCCTTGATTGTCACTCTGTCATATGAGCTTTCAACTGTCCATTTTAACATGCATTAATCAGGCACTGTTATCAGGTCCGCTGATAGAAATCATGGGGCCCCATACAGCCTACCTGATGGGCCCCCCTTAAGCTCCACCCCTGGTCCCGCCCCCGGTCCCTTCTTCAGCTCCATCCTAGCCCCCGCCCATGGCCCCTCCTCAGACCCTGCCTGAAACAAGTATACAGAGCAGTACACCGAACAGTATACAGAGCATACAGAGCAGTATACAGTACACAGAGCAGTATACAGAGCAGTATACAGTACACAGAGCAGTATACAGAGCAGTATACAGTACACACAGAGCAGTGGGGGGGGGTGACTCACAGTTGCAGAGATGGAGGAGGAAATCATGCACAGCTCCGATGTCTGTGATGGAGTTCTGGGCAGACTGTCACTGCTGCTTCTACTTCCTGTGTTCTCCATCCTGCTGAAATTTCTTTCCCCTCACTCACTGCACTGGGACAGACAATCCTGGGCTCTGCACAAGGGAGAGGGTGTGTAGGGTCCCCAGTGGAGGCGAGAAGTATGTGCAAGAGGAAGCGGACATTGAGGGAGAGGGGAATTGGTGCTGCGGGGCTGTCACTGTGTCCGGTGATCGATCATAACTGGAGAATTTTTTTTAATTGTTCAGCTTGCCCGGGCCCCCCTGCTGGCCAGGGCCTGGTACAACAGGGCCAGTTGTACTGGCTTATCAGTGGCTCTGACTGTTATCAACTTTAGGAAATCATGCTGAGAAATGCAATTAATCTATTCTTTCAGTGCATGCGTGTAGCAAAAATTTGATTGCAAAGAGGCTGCAGAAGTTCAGCAGAATCAGGATAAAGATAAAAAGGTGAAAATGATTTTACTAAAAAAAAAGCAGCTGTTTATGATGCACACTGCTTTAGGAAAATATAATTTACTTTAGGGTATAAGGTAGTGTAAGGAAAGGTGTACATGTTGTGATGGAGCAGTGAGCCGAGTACATGGGCAAGTGTTAAAAGTTATTATTACTGATCATCCACGGAGAGGTGCTTTAGTGCAAGATGAGGGAATGTTATAAGCTTCCCTGAACAGATGGGTTTTCAAGGTGTTTATACAATTTATAGAATGCCTAGTTGTGCATGGAAAATGGCAATTTAAAATTTTAATATGAAACATTTACATTTGTCCTCATGCACAATGGTGTATAAAGGCTTATTAAGCGAGAGTTAAATGTCTGCAAGGATTCTTTCGAATATTCTGGAGTTTGCTTGATCCACGTCTAAGCTTTCCTCACCTGAGTCGTCGGCTCTGTAGAATAAAATGAAGAAGTAGGCTGAATGTGGAGAATGGAGATTATTATTTGTTTTCTCCTTTCTTTATGTGTCTAATAACCAGCATTCATCTAAATAGGAAGCTTGTAGGACATTCTCTCTTGCAGCGGATCGATGGTCTCAATAACCGTAACCCCAATGGAAATCTTTGTGATAAACAAAGCGGGAGTCTAGAGATTGTCTAAATTGCCTAGATCTTGTCTAATAAAGAGCAGATCTTATGAAAACAGGGGCTACTTGTCCTATTGATTTTCATTTTCTGTTCTGCAACATACAGTAGCTGAAACTTCTCTTGTGTTTAAAGTGTGAATCCATTTTTTTCTCGATATAATAACCTTTGATCATTATTTATAATTGATCCTTATTTAATATAGAGCTCTAGGCCGAGCAATCAAACAGTCACCTAAATATAGAAGACAATAAAAAAAAACACACACAGACACCATTTTTTTCTTTAAAGGGCCAATATGCACAATGAACAAGCCAACTATGCAAACAAGCTTTTTGTTAATATTTAATCACATTAGAGGCTTCTTAAAGGGTCAGATAATATAAAAGCATTGTGGAGGGAGACAAGTTCCTGCTCACATGAAACATTTGGTCTAATTAAGATAAAAAAGCAGTCTATTAGGTCAGAGGCGGATTGGAAACATTTAGCTTGGGAAGCACACACAACCAACTTGGCCCTTT
Source organism: Rana kukunoris (assembly GCA_029574335.1). NCBI lineage: Eukaryota > Metazoa > Chordata > Amphibia > Anura > Ranidae > Rana > Rana kukunoris. Next base: position 133,129,153 of record CM056051.1, read on the forward strand.
TTTGGTATAGACAGATTCCTGTGGGCTGAAGAAAGTGCAACACAAAAAGGGTGCTGCAGTGATTGGTGGTCAGGGTAAAAGATGGGTGTTGCTTAGAAGAACATATTGTAACAATTATACCCATATATATATGTGAAACAATAAGATTGTAAGGAATGGACGTTAAAGGAGGAATTACTTTATGAACATTTCATAATTACATGGGCTCATCTAAATAAAATACTATAGGGGAGACTTAATAAAAATTGGCGCACACAGAATATGGTGCAGGTGTTCATAGTTATTAATATGCATCTAACTTCAGCTTAGATTGAGCTTTGCCAATAATACCTAAAAATTGATTGGTTACTATGCAGAGCTGCACCAGATTCTCTGTGCCTCAGTTTTGGTAAATCTCCCCCATGTTATACCACAGTATTGCAAATAATCCTTGTAGTTCAGCTATCCATCAACAAATGAGTACAATGGATTTTACAGTTTAGCATTCTTCCGTAATTTTCTTCTTTTGTGTCTCTCTGCAGTCAGTCATATAACATTTCAGAATTACAAAGACTTCCCTCTGTCGGAGGGTAGCATGATGCCTAGAAGCTGTTCTTGACTGCAGGATTTCTGAATGGTGGAGTGTCCTCACTTAGGGCCACCAGCCTATCATACATAATATTAATTATCTGTAATGTGCCAGAAAGGAAATGTCTCCCAGTCCGCTCCTACTTTGCTGCCACTGTAAGCTTATTTTAAAAACTACAGATAACAGTATTAACCACTTGCCTACTGTGCAATAATAAATATCCCCAAACGCTTTTTTTTTAGATAATATTTCCTCAGTTTAGGCCAATATATATTCTTCTACATATTTTTGGTGAAAAAAATTGCAATACGCGTATATTGATTGGTTTGCGCAAAAGTGGGAAAGATTTTTGGCATTTTTATTATTATTATTTTACAAGTAATGTTGGTGATCTGCGATTTTAAGCAGTACTGCAACAATGCGACGGACAGATCAGAGACTTTTGACACTTTTTTGGGACCATTTGCCTTTATGCTGCGATCAGTGCACTGACTATTGTGTAAATATCACTGGCAGGGAAGAGTTTAACACTAGGGGTTGATCAGGGGGGTTAAATGTGTGTTCCGTCAGCATGTTTTGGAAGAAGCAATATGGCTCCTCTCCTCTGACAGCACAGGAATTTACACATACAAATCCCCATGCTGGCGCTCTTGCATGCAATGGCCGGCGCCAATCATGCCCGCCGGCCACACACATTGGGTCCTCCTCCATGCAGCGGTGGCGCACGCGCACCTGCTGTTGCCCAAAAATGTGTAGGACGCACCTGTATGTGATTTCGCCCAGCAGTGCCATTGTGCCACAGTATATCTGCGTGACACGGTCGGCAACCGGTTAATGTAATGTTAAGTACATTTTCGGCAAACAGAAAGAAATCCTTTTGATCCTGATAAAAATCCTGTGTCTTTGTACAATTGTAACTTCCTGTGAACTGAATTGAATTTTCAAACAATGGTATCTGCCATTCCAGCTATCTTTGTAAATGATAAAATAGTTCTCCTCTATGTAATAGAGATTAGTAGAGAGTGTCGTGTTTGTAGTCACAATCAGGAAACCAGCTTAGGGTGACAATGTTGCTCCTCCATTATAGTACACTGAATGAGCTTTGTGAGTTTGTGACAGGAAGTGTGTTCCTGACAGGATCGCCAGGTTAAAGGAAGGGGATTCAAAGCCTGAAAAAAATAATACTGAAACCACATTTAAGGATTGGCCAGCCGCACTATATAATTTGTCCAAGCTACTAAATATCAAGTGTAATGGGGTCTATCTACTAAACAAGGCTTTTGCTTTGTGACTCTCAACTCAACGACGACAAATACTTTTTTTTTCTAGAACTTGAGCCTGTTGATTAATCTAATCAAGTTTTTTTTTTTGTTATCTTGACTTAAAATCTCACATAGTTATGTAACACAGACTGACATTTTATATCGGAACTCAACTCTGCATTACAGAAGGTTGCAATTCAGAACCTGCATGAAGCTCATCCATGTCTCTTGGTCATTCTGTTTTTGTACACCATCATCTAAAAAAGGGAATTACCAGGTTCCACTTGTTTCCTGTCTTAGCATTGCATCTATGCAGTAGTCATTGGTGTCAAACATCTCCAGCATTCATTTTGGGGGTGAGCTGTAGCCAAAACTTCCTCTTTAGGTTTTGATAGTAGGAGTACGGCTACTCCTACTACAGGTTTCAATTTCTATATTTGCTCCTGTTTCCAAATGTAATCACATACAGCATGTGAAAACCTTAAGAGTCGGTTCACACTGGGGCGAAACGACTTCCAGCACGACTTTCAGAAGCAACTTCAACACGATTTGAGCATGAACCACAGGGCGATCTGGGGCGATTTACAACACGACTTGAAGTCCTTTTCAGGTCAGGAGACATTCCAGTGGCCAATAAAACAACAATCAGCTCTGGGAGAGGGAGGGGGAGGGAGGGGTTTGCCTGAGAAATGTATGTTATCTTGCTAAAAGGTCGCTTCAATTAAAACAGTGATCAGACTTGGAAGCGACTTCCATTGAAATCAATGGGTACAAATCGCCTAGAAGTCTGATTGAAGTAGTACAGGAACCTCTTCTGAAGTCGGAGCGACATGAGTAGTGTGTATTAACACCGCTCCCATTCACTTAGATTGCTTTTCCTGACAGCGCGACTTGGGACGACTTGAGACGACTTCAAGTCGGATCCCAAGTCGCCCCAGTGTGAACCGACTCTAACTCTATTACTTAATATACCTGACCTGTATTACTTAATGGTATACATTGCAGACTCTTATAGTACTCCAGTATGTAATACCATATAAAGGGTTTCCCAACCCTTTACAAATAAAATAGTTGTTGTTTTTATGTTTGCATCTGGCTATAAAAATCATAAATAGAGCAGGTACATGTAGGAGTTCATATATGGTGTTTATGATTACATTTATATGGGTACAGGTGATTTTTCAGGCTTAAACATATACCCGCAAATGTTTTTGTAGTTAATGGTTTTCGGCCTGCTATGTAATAGTATAATGATAAACATACACTTGTGATTTGGGTAAAAGACCAGAGGGTGATGTAAATAATAAATACACATGATAATGAGTGCCTTACTCCTTTCTCCTATTAGGATTTGATACCCAGATCCTTATACTAATCATAACATAGCCACAGGGTGGTCATTACAGGTGGTGGGAAAATGCGTAGCCTTCAGCTGCTTAGAAAACAGCCTTAAGGATTTAGACTATTTTATTGTGCTGTACCTTTTTAACAGCAATAGTTTTCATACACGGACCTACTTATTAATGCTTCTTCCTCAAACTGCCATCCTGAACATATCTTGGCAATGCAAGAGATTTTTTATCAGATTTTTTCACAATTTTTCATTCATTATAATTACACCATCTTGTTTGATACTGATGTAGACACATTTTAGTTATATATTATTTCCTCGACATTCAGCTAAATACATTGCTAAATGATGTTTATCCTTGCAGAACACATAATTGATTTTGAGGAAAGTCATGTTACAGATACAGATTCAGATATCGACTAATAACATGCAGTAACAGAAAGAGGTCAGGACAGGCAATGGACATCATAAATCCATTAGTGAGCACGATAGATAAGAAATATAGAATCTACCGAGCTTGAGAGAAATGTACAAAGTTAGACCCATTTCACTAAGCATGACAAGCCTAATTAGGTTCCTTGCTGACAGGTAGGTGTTGCTAGGTAATAATGATAAGCGTGGGTACAGCTTAACATGCTTGACAATGTAGGTAATAAATTAAGTGTTAGATATGGATTTCTTTTGCATACTGCCTCTATTAATATACATGCTCCAAATCATATACAGTATCTTAATATTATATACGAACAAAAGAGACAATAAACTTTGAATTATCCCTTCTATAGAGCACTGATGCCCAACCTGATCCCCAAAGCAGGTTGACATGTGGCCCTTTGGTGCTTATCGTGCAGCCCTTAGGGCCCCTGCAGATACTATTATGTGTTTTCCTAGCCTAGAAGCTTGTACGGGCAACTGGAAAAAAAATTCTAGGCGTTAAGCAGTTTGTCATATTTCTTTTGACATGCCTTTCTTCTTTTCTGTGCTGCCCAGCCCCTTTCTCTTTGCTTTTTCCCACTGATCTTGTATAATGCTTTTTGCTAACAAAAATAGTAAGTTACAGAGGCTGTGGGGAGCACAAATGTGGAAGTATTGATTAGTAAAAGAGCTGTAATAGCAGTGATCTTTGCAAGTCTAATGTAATGTGTCTTCAGTCTATGATTGTCTCATAAAGCATGTTCCCAGTCTCCAACAAATTATAGCATGTCTGCAGTTTTTGACCATCTGCTGTAGTATGTCTGCAGTCTTTGACCATCTACTGTAGTATGTCTGCAGTCTCTAACCATCTTTTTTTAGGCGGGTTTGGGTGGGGGCCTAAAAACATGGCTGAACCATCCATATTTTACGTATGTGAAGAGGGCTTACACTGGTCATTGAGAACTGCATTGGTATTTTTTCTGGACAATGGGCACATTATATAGTATAAAAAATACATCAGATAAACACAAACTGTGCAAGTAAGTTGGCAGAGGATGGCATCTTGTAGTCAGTTTATGAGGTCCCATTTTTCCTAAGGCAGCCCTATGAAGGATATATTACATCTAGTTTTTTTAAAAGTATATTCCCTCCATTCACAGAATGTACTGTAGCCACTTAAGACCCGGACCAATATGCAGGTTAAGGACCTTGCCCCTTTTTGCGATTCTGCACTGCATCGCTTTAACTGATCAATTGCGGTCATTCTACATGGCTCCCAAACAAAATTGGTGTCCTTTTTTGCCACAAATAGAGCTTTCTTTTGGTGGTATTTGATCACCTCTGCGGTTTTTATTTTTTGAGCTATAAACAAAAATAGAGCGACAATTTTGAAAAAAAACATTTTTTTTTACTTTTTACTATAATAAATATCCCCCAAAAAGATATAAAAAAAATTTGTCCTCAGTTTAGAATGATACGTATACTTCTACATATTTTTGGTAAAAAAAAAAACCGCAATAAGCGTTTATCGATTGCTTTGCGCAAAATTTATAGCGTTTACAAAATAGGGGATAGTTTTATGCCATTTTTATTAATATTTTATTTTTTTACTAGTAATGGCGGCAATCATCGATTTTTTTCGTGACTGCGACATTATGGTGGACACATCGGACACTTTTGACACATTTTTGGGACCATTGTCATTTTCACAGCGAAAAAGTGCTATAAAAATGCACTGATTACTGTGAAAATGACAATGGCAGCGGTGGCGCGCTCTTGACCCCGTGGCTGGGCTCTTAAAGGCAACGTACAGGTATGTGCCTGTGACCATCTGTGCCCTTAAGGCCGCGTACACACGATCGGTCCAACCTGATGAGAATGGTCCGACGGACCGTTTTCATCGGTTCACCACTGAAGTGGCCTGATGGTCTGATGTGCGTACACATCATCAGTCCAAAATCCGATTGGGTCAGAACACGGTGATGTAGAACACAGCGACTTGGTGAAAAAACTAAGTTCAATGCTTCCAAGCATGCGTCGACTTGATTCTGAGCATGCGTGGGTTTTTGGTCCGATGCTTTTGCATACTAACCATCGGTTTGATTTTAAAGCAAGTTTTAAAACTTTGGTCCGACGGACGACCAGTTTCATCGGACCAAACCCATCGTGTGTACGCAGCCTAAGTGGCTAGAATATATAAGCCTTGCATCTTGCATGTAAGGAATTATTTTTATTATAAAATACCCCTTTTAAAAAGAAGTTGGAGACAGCAAATTGTTGTCACACATCATCCAGTAAAGCGTTCTGCTTTCCACAATCCAACTGTGTGAATTGAAGCCTTTGTTCAACAAACAGTAGGCTAAATCTATGTATCTCAGTCATTCCGTTAGCTATGAGGGTGTGGGATCAGATCTGCAGTGTAAAGCCATTTCCAGCATTCTAAGGAAAAAGTTAGACTAATTTAATGTACACATGATGGTTCTACACAATCTTCAGATTCATCTCTGTCATCTTGCACTGCTCATCTGACAGACTGGCAAGTGTTTCATATTTTTTTTTATATGACCTTCCTACCAAAATTGCTCCTATTTTATTTTTTACCAAAAACTGGCTTATTGCAATATATGGTGATGATTATCTGTCTTTCTGCATTTACTAGAAAAATGAACACAATTCTAGATTTGATGCCTGATATGTGAAATGTACAGCTCTTTAATTTAGTCTGGCTAGAACGTTACAGACTACATGTGTGTAGCTCTGATTCTGTTATTATTTTTGTATTTGTTGTATACTTTGTCAGGGTTAATGATGCCTGTGTATTTCTCTCTTTGCAGTAACGGTACAACCAACAAGATGAATGGAGCTTTGGATCACTCAGACCAGCCAGACCCAGATGCCATTAAGATGTTTGTTGGACAGATCCCACGTTCATGGTCAGAAAAAGAACTCAAAGACCTTTTTGAGCCTTACGGAGCCGTCTATCAGATTAATGTCCTACGAGACAGAAGTCAAAATCCACCCCAAAGCAAAGGTAATGATTTATGAGATTCTTCACTTTCTAAACAAAGTCAGCGTGTTTTGCCAGTTTTGAACATTGTTGATGTAGCCAGACCAAGGTTACACTATTTTTTTTTTTTTAGCCTAGCTGTACTGCAGAAGTGACGCTTTTAGTTTTAGTTGAGCTACAGTGCCCTGCATGGTCTGTCAGTTAAAAGACATTTTAAGTAGGATTTAATAAAAATGCATTGGAAGTGTGGAAGAAAGCTACACTTCAATAAACAATTTTTAGTAAATGCTTAATAAATTTGCACTATACTGCAAAGTTTGGAATAAAAGTTGGAGATGAACTGAAGTGTAGGATAACCTGCTTGACTTAACTAAGACGGTTAAAATATAATAAACTCACATTAAAGCTGAACTCTGGGCAGATTTAAAAGGCACAATTTCATTCAACTATGTATTTATTAATATATCGTATGTTTTATAGTTAGTCAGGTTGAAAAAAAGTCCATCTATTTCAACCAATAAGCAAATAAATAGATAAACAGCATAAAAAAATAGAAAACCTCCACATGCAAATATCTATACCCACAGTCGATCCACAGAAAGACCACAAACACCCTATATAAATCAAATACATTCCCTCCTGATCCCCCAGAAGACAATAAGATATTCCCGGGATCAACAATGCCTGGTGTTATTTTTTTTTTATTCAGGAATGCATCCAGCCATTTTTTTTTTTTACCACAATCTAATAAGCTGTCCAGAACTAGTTCTTGGTAGGCCTGTTCTACAATTTCACAGCTCTTCCTCTAAAAAAGCATTTCCATAGGTGGAGGTTAAATCTCCTTCTTCAGCGTATGTTTTTTTTTTTTTAATACAAGCAGTGTAAGTTCCTGATATCTGGTATCATAGCTCAGACTGGGAGAGGAAGAAGCAGCATAAGGAGGCAGTTAATTGTGCTGTAGTGATCATGTGCTAATATGCTGATAGAAGGAGAAAACAAAGATATGAGCTTATTAGTCTGCTGTTTCTCTTTTTACTGTACAGCAGGGGTGCCCAGCCAGTGGCCCGGGGGCCAAATGTGGCCTGCGGAGCCCTCTGATGTGTCCCGCGACCTCCTGCTCTGACATGGCTGGTTGAGCTATAGACCTCTGTTATTACCTACGGTTTGGTGTGTTTTCAGAAAGTGCACCACACCTGCAGGATATAATAGAAGTCTATGGCAAAGTGCAGCTAACCCACAGAAAAGCTACAAGTGCACTGCTCTGTAGTGATGAGCGGAATACGCATTATTCGATTTTGCGATATTTCACGAATATATAGAAGAATATTCACGAAATATTTGTTAATATCGAATATTCGTGATATTTTATGAAAAAAATTTTTTTGTGAAATTTCGCTAATGCGAAATTGATTGCGAAATTCTCGTCAACACGCAAAAACGGAGATCATTTCCTGGATTACTAAACTAATATGCACTAAACACTAACTCTACTTACACAAACTTATATGACTAAACTAAAGCTGATTTTTTATTTTTTTTATATATATACACAAAACACAGAAGGGCAGAGAAAGTATTCGCGAATATTCGGCAACATAAAAGGATCGCCTCAGCTACTCGGCCCAGGGTCTCTAATCATACCAGCAATGCTTTTAGACGTCGATGGAGATCACTAGGATGTGATCTGTTTTAAAAATAAATTTGAAAAAATTTGAATACTCGAATATGCAATATTCGTAACGAATATTCGCAATGCGAATATTCGTGAGCAACACTACTGCTCTGCACCGACGGTGTCAGTAAACCACAGCACATCAGTGTGAAAGCATCCTTAGGCCCCTTTTATATGATCGGTCCGACCCAATCAGACCCTCCATTCACCTCTATGGAGTGGAAAATATAAACAGACTTGTGTCCGTTTCCACCAGCCTACCTTTAATCCCATGGAGTCGAATGGGCTGTGTCCGTGTCCGTTCTGCATATGCGGAGTGTAGCCCAAGACCAGTTACCCGTGACCCGTGGCCCGCGACAGGTTACCAAGCTGCTTAAGTGGCCCTCGCTCTTCAAAATGATGGTCACCCCTGCTGTACAGTCATAGGCTGAGGGAGGGACACAATTTGCAAGCGTTCCTTAAAGGGGTTGTAAAGGTTTGTTTTTTATTTTCTAAATAGGTTACTTTAAGCCAGTGCATTGTTGGTTCACTTACCTTTTCCTTCAATTTCCCTTCTAAATGTTTTTTTCTTTGTTTTCTTTGTGTGAATTTTTTCACTTCCTGCTCCTCCTCAGTAAGCTGTTCAGTAAGCTGTTCTAAATGTCTTTCCACCGCTCGGATGATGGTGGAAAGCTTACTGAGGAGAAACAGGAAGAGAGAAATTCAAACAAAGAAAAAAAACATTTAGAAGGGAAGTTGAAGGAAAAGAAAAGCCTTTACAACCCCTTTAACTGCAGCAGAGGAAAATCAGGTATTATGTCCTTCCAGACAGGGCTCTTCTGTCTAACAGAGCTGTGTAAAACTCAGTGCTGGATAGAAAGAAATATAAATCATTTGACATCTGAAATTGCTCCTATATACACTATATTACCAAAAGTAATGGGACGCCTGCCTTATCACGCACATGAACTGGAATAATGGCCAAACATTCCCATAGGCCAGGCTTCCCAGAATAGTTTAGGCTTTTATAGCTGCAAAGGGTGGGCCAACACAATATTGAACCGTACAAACGTAAACTGGGATGCCATTAAAGTTGTATGTGTAAAGGCACGTGTCCCAATACTTTTGGTATTATAGGGTATGTATTTCATAAATGTAGCTGTTTGCCTGGAATTCAGTTTTACATTGGAGACTTTTGTCTTTGAAAAAAGATTAACATCTTTTGATTTTTAAAAAACTTTTCATGTATAATTGTTCATGGAATAACCTATGACATGCATTGCTTTGTGCCTGTTAGTTAGTGGTGGTATCTCCCTTAATGAGTAGATCACATGAATATAATGGGTTTGCTTTGATAATTTATTGTGGATAATAAGTGCCAATGACAAGAGATTTAAATATATACATATATACCTTTTTGTGATTTCTAGAAGGTGTTCAGATATAAGTTTGGTAATTTGTTAGTTTATTACTTTTAAGGGTGACATTTAGAGAGTGTATGTTTGCCAGGTGACAACTTTCATGATTTGCATTACAACACACAGCTTCAATTTAGTATTGAGTATGTGAAGACTGAACTGAAAACAGCCAAAAAAAGAATAATTAATTAATGCATTTTTTTTTTTTTACTTTAATCAATCACATGGAATTAAAAAATTTTAAAGTTAAAAATAAACATTGATTTGTGCAAGCTGTTTCTTTGCCAATATGGGCTTGCTTCCTCTTATGTACAGATGGGTACACTCAACTAAACCTTCTTTAATTAACTTTACATGCATCTATTGAGCCTGATATTGAATAGGCTTGCTGCACACTTTTCAAGTGAATTATTTTGTGCTCACTTGGGATTATTTACTAATGAAGTACGAAAGTGCAAAACCCATACTACCTATTCAGACATCTGCTTCTATTGTCTACTTGCGAAATCAAACAAATACAATAGTATAGAATTATATTTTATAAAATGTATTTCCAGTTGTGCTTTTTACTAATAAATACTCTACATTGCAAATCTGTAGATTTACATAGCTTGTCTTTTATTTTTATATGATTATAATGATTTTATTTGGATGGTAAACGTTAAAGGGGTTGTAAAGGTACAATTTTTTTTCCCAAATAGCTTCCTTTACCTTAGTGCAGTCCTCCTTCACTTACCTCATCCTTCCATTTTGCTTTTAAATGTCCTTATTTCTTCTCAGAAATCCTCACTTCCTGTCCTTCTGTCTGTAACTCCACACAGTAATGCAAGGCTTTCTCCCTGGTGTGGAGTGTCGTGCTCGCCCCCTCCCTTGGACTACAAGAGAGACAGGACGCTCCCTACATTGCAGATAGAGAAAGGAGCTGTGTGTTAGTGGGTGTCCTGACTCTCCTGTAGTCCAAGGGAGGGGGCGAGCACAACACTCCACACCAGGGAGAAAGCCTTGCATTACTGTGTGGCGTTACAGACAGAAGAACAGGAAGTGAGGATTTTTTTAGAAGAAATTCGGACATTTAAAAGCAAAATCGAAGGATGAGCTAAGTGAAGGAGGACTGCACTAAGGTAAAAAAAGCTATTTAGGAAAAAAAATTGTATCTTTACGACCCCTTTAAGATACCTATTATTGTCTAACCATATTTTAAATATGCATGGCAACCAGTCTTTATTCACTATTTGATTGTCTGTCTAGACTTAAACTTTCTATGGGATCTGAAACAAAGAGTACAATCCAGATTCAGTCCAGGGTTTGTTTAGTAAGGGCTTGTTTACACCATGTCTGTTTGGACCCATTTCACATAATACATGTGCGGTGTTGTACAGAAAAATACATTCTGGGGAATTCATAAAGAGTGTCCAAGACACACTTTAGAATTTCTCAGTGCCTCCACATGACAAATGTTGGTGAGGGTGACAGATGTATGCACCTGTTGTAAACAGGTAGATGAATCCGGAGCATGCATTGTCTGTGGAGAAGCACTGAAAGTGTCCAAATGTGCACTCTGTCCTTAGTGCAGCTGTGTTTCCTCCTGCAGTGGCTGGGAAGATCCTAATGGGGATTTGCAGATACTAAGGCCTTGTACACACGATCAGACCGGTCTGATGAGACTGGTCTGACGGACCGTTTTCATCAGACAACTCTGAACTTGTCTGATGGTCTGATGTGCGTACACACCATCGGACCAAAATCTGATCAGACCAGAACGCGGTGACGTAGAACACAACGACGTGCTGAAAATACGAAGTTCAATGCTTCCAAGCATGCGTCGACTTGATTCTGAGCATGCGCGGGTTTTTGGTCCGATGCTTTTGTGTACTAACCATCGAATCTGTCTGACGGACAGGTGTCCATCAGACAGGTTTTAAAGCATGTTTTAAAACTTTGGTCTGACAGACAACGGTCTGATTGGCCGTACACACCATCGAACTGGTCCGATGAAACTGGTCTGCAGACCAGTTTCATCAGACCGGTCTGATCGTGTGTACAGGGCCTAACTCCCCCTCAGATCCAGTCTCCTTGTTAGGCAGGCAGTATTATAATAATATCGATTGTAATTACAAGTAGAAAGAAGACCTGATGAGGAACTAGTGTCTCAGCTTCCCCATTAAGCCCCAGCCTTTGAGTGTCCCTGGTTGCTAGGATGCTGCTGGCTGTGACGCCAACAGCATCCTTAACAACCAGTGTCTAGTGGGGAGGGAATAGCAATGGCAAGCATACTGCTCTACTACACAACATGTACATGCCTGTCTCTGTACATCAACTTATAGTTGGTCTTAATACCCCCAGTTTTGTTATCTACAAAGTAGATGAAATTATTTTAAAATTTGGTGCAATAACAGTGCTGGTTTGTGATAGTGACGCTATACAGAACTACCTGGATTTTTTTTTTTCTGCCACAGGACAAAGTTAATATTCACTCATCTTAATAAAGTTATGTTCACTTTGAACATCCTATCTTATAGAAACAGGACTTTTGATTGCAAAACTATATAGATCAGCAGGTGCTTCCAGCTTCCTCCAATAGCTAGCAGTGTTTGATTTAAGTATTTGTTTCATTGTAGTCAGCCTTATGACTTTATCCTGGCCACATACATGTCATCAAATTTTCAAACTTTTTAACAAAAAGCAAATTACTGTATTTTTTTTTTCTGTGAGATGAACTTGGAACAAACAATTCATGAGTTTTTTTGTAGATTATAATTGATAGTTATAGCGCTACAGTTATATTGTTTCAAGAGCATTAAAATTATTTACGGAACAATATTAACACATTGAATCAGAGATAAGGAGTAAAGACTGTACACTTAGGAAAGGAAATGTTAACACATCTGTCTACGTCCACGCTGAATATCCAATAATGTGGGAGGGGAGAAAATCTGCATCTTTGCTTTCACATGATTTCACAGCTTTACTTTATTCATTAAACTAAGTGAGCATTGGCTTTATGAGTATACACTCTACAAAGAGAATATGTAATATATGTCCATTCCTTTAGTAAAACAAACCTTCTCCCTAAACAAAATGCACATGTTTTTCTATCATCCTTTAATTTTACAGAACTTTTTCATTAGGATTATAGTGCAATATGGATAGTGAAATGTGAATTGTATATTATATTTTCTGTAACCTAAATGTTATCTGCTAGCTAGGTCAAGATGGTGGTTGAAAGATCAGTGTAGGGTCTTAGGCCTCATTCACGCAACCGTTTTTCTCGACAAAATCCATCAAGAAACTTGGTGGCAGAGCTTTTTTGCCGAGGAAAACGGTCGTGTGTATGTTTTTCGTCGAGAAAACTGTTGTGGATCTCGACGAGAAAAAAAGAGAACAAGTTCTCTTTTTTCTCGTCAGGAGTCTCAATTTCCTCGCTGTGTTTCTCATCGGGCTGGTTTACGACAAGAAACATGTTTGTGTGTATGCTTAGACACCCGCGCATGCTCAGAATAAAGTATGAGACGGGAGCGCACCTTCGGTTTACAGTATATAATGGGAGGGATTGTAAAGAAGGCACAGGGCGAGCTGCCAAGATGTCATTGGAGGAGGGAAGGAGGTGTAGCGATGGTGCGCGTTAGAAGCATGCATGCTTCTTTGTCAGGCCTGTCCTCCTCCCAATGACAGCTCGTCCTCTGCCTCTCCTCCAGCCTTAAAACTCCGGAATACACCAGCTTGGCCGGGACTGTTTACTGCACGGACGGCAGCAATCCAGACGGGCTTAACACAGCGAGGAATAATACTTCTTTGTGCTTGATCATTGTTATCTTGTAAGTTACTTACCATAAATTAAATCTGGTGCATTTTAAATACTACATTTAGATTGACACCACTCTCCATTTTTCACATTGCTTACAGAGTAGCCTTCTACTCTGACAGATGGCTGCCAACACACAAAGTGTTCCTGGGATCCTACAGCATTAGGTTTATCCCACCACCTTGTGAACTTTCCTACATATGGTTTTTAACCTATCCTATACTATGGACTTTTATTGTAGTTAATAATTTGGTACTAGACATTGGTCAATTTAACCCCATCAATCACATTTCTTTCATGCTCCTCCAAGCGCTTTCCACACCTTGTTACCCATAATGGGTGGGATAGTCTGCTATAGTTACATTATCAATCCCAGTATTAGAATGAAAAAATAAAAACTGCTGACAAGCGCAGTAAATTACACATCAGGGTGCTTTCTGGGATACCACCTATGGACATCACAAAATGACACTTGAATTTTTGTCACTTGTAGACATTCATAGCCAATAGGCCACCACTGATGCCTATCGTGGCCCCTGGTTCCTACTCTCAGCATCTTATAAATGCCTATGGGCGTACACTGGACTCTGCTATAGAAGGTTTTTTTTTTTTTTTTGGTATGAAGCTTTACTGGCTAGCATTTTTTAGTAGCACTCTAAAGCTGGCCATACAAGGATCAAAATTTGTCCAGTTCAGCAGGGGTTATCTGAATTTTGATCCATGCATGGGCTAGCTGGTTTTATACAAGTTCATTATTAAATGAACTTTTGGTTAGAACCAGCCTGTTGTTTTTTTCCCTGAATGATAAGTGCCACTGGCTATAGCCAGCAACACTGATCATTGTATTCTGACGATGGGGAAGGGTCTCTACCAATAGCTTAGCGGGAAGGATTGAATGTGTGAATGGGGAAATTGGCTCTGCTTTTTCTTTCTTTTTTTTGAAACCCACAGGTTGAATGAAAAAACACAAATCATGTATGACAGACTTTAGGTAGTGTTGGGTCAGTATGGTAACTTAATTTACTCAAAACATGGGAACACTGTAAGAAAGACATGTCCACATAAACACCCTGCCCTGTTCGACCTTATACAAACCACAGCTGAAGGATTTCAATGTAGGCCCTAGTTAATATAATAATCTTACATATGGGTGGTATAACAAAAAGCATAGCTGCAATGTGAGGTTGCGAAACATGTGCTATTGAGTAAGAGAATGTAGAGAAGTATGTAGGTTATACTGAATAGTAAAATTAACAAGTGACAAAACTCTATGAATGACTGCTATGAACATAGTTAGAATAAAGGTGAAGAGATCTTGCAGTTATTCAGAGCCCAGTGGAATTGGATTTAGCTCTAAGAGGGCTTACGTGGAAAGATATCTTGTCTCCTTACTACAGTACCTGCATGCTCTTTCTCATGGATGATGGCCCTTCTTCATCCTGTTAGTTTATCCTGGAGATTAGGAGAGCTGCATGCTTTAGATATTGACATCTCCCATTTCACTTTCATGAGACTTACAAGGTCTGTTATCATTCTTAGATCAGGCTTAACCTTGTTATTTCTCATTTCCATTTTAACCTAAGGAGCAAGAAGGAGAGAAATGGATGTGTCCTATAATTTCACGTGTCTAAGATAAAATGGGAAATGGCTTGACCCTATTCACTTGTTCAATCGTCAGATTTGGCTCATTAGAAGTCAGCATTAAAATTCAACTTTCATTTCTGGCAGCAAGCAAATCACTGCAAATGAGGAAGGCACAAAACATATGCAATGTGAAAGAAAGCTGATTACTGCAGCAATTGTATAGTAAATATCTGTCTATCGCAGGTGTGTTCTGAGGATATTCCTGTATGCAAACAGACGCTATCATTTAATTTTTAAGTATAATGTATGTTATGTTATAGGAGGAAATTTTATTTTATTTTATGTAGCAAAGTGTCTCTTTAGGGTGATAGTAGGGCTGTCTGACAATACAATACTAGTGTTTAGTTGGTGCTTAATGGATTTTTCTATAAGTAAAAGTTTGTTAAGGGTCACGATAAAAGGTGCTGTTTACATGTCCAACAAGCCCTGGAAGACTTTCTTGCAGGAAACCATCCTGGAAAGTAAACATGTGCAGACTGGAATATTTTGTTTCGTTTTTTCGTTTTCGTTTGGAAAATAAATGTATTTAGTTACTCCTGAAAATCTTTTTGATTTATGTTGTTTTCGTTGGGAAAGTGTTCGTCCGAAAATTAATACAGTGAATAGGTAGGAATTGAACGACGAACGACGAAAATTCGACAAAGCATCGAAAATCGTCGAATTTTCGTCGTTCAATTTCTACCTATTCACTGTATTCAGAACGAGGATTTTCGATGCTTTGTCTAATTGAACGACGAAAATTCGACAAAGCATCGAAAATCGTCGGATCTGAATGAAAACTAAAATAAAGCATTTTTTATGTCGGATCTTTCGGTTTTCTTTTCTTGTGCTTTCGTTTTCGTTCGTTAAAACGATAACAAAAATACCCAATTTTCAGACGAAAATGCATTCTAACGAAAACTAATGCACATGTCTACTGGAAAGTCATTTTCTGTGGCAGACTCTCAGGCCTCGTACACACAACCGGGTTGCAGAAACCAGCAAGAAAATTGATTCTTGCCGAGATTCCCATTCGTGTGTACGAGGCATTCAGGATTCTCGTCAGAAAATCTGGCCAGAATCTAGACGAGAAAAAAAGAGAACCTGCTTTCTTTTTTCTCGCCGAGATTCTTGTCGGCCTGTTTCCCGTTGAGAAACCCGAGCGTGTGTATACTACCTGTCACTGTGAAAACCTGCGCATGCTCGAATTGACTTTGACGCATGTGCGGAAGCTTCCGCGGCATAGGTAGGGTGAAGCAAGATGGTGATGACGGCATCGAATGTGACAAGCGCATGCTCGTCATACGCGATGACGTCACCGCGTTCTTTCCTTTCAAGAGAACCGCGCTTCTTTTGAAATGACAGTCAGTACATTCCGGCGGCAAGAGTTTCTTGCCAAGAATCTCGTCAGGGAAAACGACGGGTTTTTCCTGACGAGATTCTCAGACGTGTGTACGAGGCCTCAGAGCTAGAATCTGTGGCAGAAGGGGCATGGATATGACAGTCTTCTGGAAATATTGACATCCTGGCTTGGTGTAAAAAAAAGTCCTGTGCATGTTCCAGGTAGGTGGACCTAAAGTGCCCATGCAGGGATTTGTTGAAGAGCAACAAAACCATTACACCCTGAGTAGGGTAGGTGAGCCTATACCATGGAACTTTATGTGCTCCAGTATTCCTCCTGGTTTATTTTCTAGTTCAAATCTGAGGAATGGCTTCCCTGGATTGAGCAAGGCTTTAGACATGTTCAAGATTGCAGGACACACCCAATCACACTGTGGGTCAAGTACCCCTTTCATCAGGAAGGCACATATATAAAGGCTAATTCCACCTTTCTGAGCATGTTTCATTTTACAATCATGTTTGAAACATGCAACATGGTCACATTCTGCAGTCCCCTACCTTAAAACTACCCCCTCTTATCCTAAATCACAATATTTGTCTCCATGCAAGATCCCAGATGTATTTTATTTTAGTTCAACTGTGTGTTGCCCCAGCCACACAGCTGCATCATTCTTTCATTCACACTGACCTGTGGATGGAAGACTGCATGTCCCTTCTGCCACAGTGGCTGATGATTTTGTAGTTCTTAATTGAGTACAAATGCAGCAAGTTTGCTACACTCTGTGCGTTGATTACTTCCTTTAGCTCCATAACAAAATATATGTAGCAGGGACTCTGGGATTGAGGAGCATGTGCTTTGCACTTGTAATCCATTGATTGTGTTTGCAGTGTTTTGCAGATCCCAATGCAAAAAAATAATAATAAATGTACATATTTATATGGGTGCTTGTATTTTTAATATATTTTTTTTACAAAAAATTGAATATGCCCTTAGATCCCGTTCACACTGAGGCAGTTTTCAGGCATTTTAGCACTAAAAATAGCACCTGTAAAGCGCCTGAAAACTGCCTCTCATGCCTCCCGAGTGTGAAAGGCTGAGTGCCTTTACACTGGGGTGGTGCACTTGTGGGATGGAAAAAAAGTCATGCAAGTAGCATCTTTGGGGCAGTGTAGGAGCACTGTATACAGCACTCCTTCATGACCCCTGCCCTTTGGAATGAATAGGCAGTGCTTCTGAAGCTCCAGAAAAGTGCTTCGGAAGCGCTGTAAAACACACGCACTTTTAACCCCTTCGGCCACTAGCGGTAAAGCGCCACTAAAACAAGCCATACAATCGGTAGATCATTTCTGATTTGCATTCTCTCTTTAGGAAAGAAGTGTACAGTGTCATATACAGCAGCAAAACAGCATCTGCATTGACTTCTGCAAATAGTTGTCTTTGTGCTTTCTGAAAAAGTATTTCCGGCTTTACCTGGCACAGTGTTCGTTCTTTAAAGTCGACCTTCGCTCACATTTAAGATGTTATGTACAGTAATCCTAACCTAACCCCCTCCCTTTTACACATTTGTTTGTTTTTATTTTTTGGGGATAGTAAGTAACTTTTTCATCACTTCCTCACTCTTTGCCTAGGCCTATAGCCTTGGCCCTGCCACTCACCCCTCTTTTACCAACTCATAGCCTCCTGGGATCGCATCACAAATTTCAGGAGGATTCAAGACATTCTCCCCAATTGGATGCATCTCGCGCATGTGCAAAAGGGGCCCCAGCTGTGAGCTATAATGAAAGCACAGACAGCTTCCAAATCCAAGATGGCGGCATGAGAATGAAAATGGCAGTGAAGACTGTTTTTTTATCAGGCAGCAGCTACAGTAAGGATACTCGTAGTTGTAAACTTTTGCTTTTTTGGAAGCTGAATAAAGTTCGTCTTTAAAGTGATTTGAAAGTCTTGTTTTTTATTTTTTCATAAGAAATAACAAACATGTTATACTTGCCTGCCCTTTGTAGTGGTTTTTCACAGAGCAGCCCAGACCCTCCTCTTCCCTCTTTGGTGCTTCTGGCCCCTCCCTCCTGTTAAGTTACCCACAGCAAGCTGCTTCCTAGGGGGGCACTCGAATCGAGCCACAGTTCGCTGTGTCCATACAAACACTGAGCTTCAGCCCGACCCACCTCCCTTTCTCTACTGATTGGCTTACTGACTTTGATTGACAGCAGAGAGAGCCAATGGTGCAGTACTGCTGTCCCAGCAGCCGAGGCATTCCTGCAACATCGCTGGATCTATTAGGACCTCAGGTAGATATTAGGGGGGCTGAGGGGGGCTGCTGCACACAGAGGGCTTTTTAGCTTAATGCATAGAATGCATTAACCTCCCTGGCGGTATGATTCTGTCTGGAATTACGTACCAAAAGCGGTACAATTATTTGCATGGAAGTTTGGCGTTTTATACTGTAGGCCTGCAATTCTTAGGAATAACTTGCTTAAATCTGTCCAAACAAGACATCCCGGGTATGATAAAGTTTGAAAAACAAAATCATAATTTTTTATATAATAAAAAACTATAAATAATTATAACAAATTATAATAAAAAATATTCAATAATGTAATCAACTCAAAAACACTGAAATTTGCTCAGTTGCAGAATTGTCGCTGTCATTATTTATTTTTTTTATGACAAATTTCCCCACAAATCGCTATCGCTCAATTCTGAAAGTAATTATAATTTATTATCGCTGTTTTCTAGCTGATCTAAAACCATTTTTGACATAAAGGGACACTTTTGGTTGTTATGGGCAATCTACAGTTTCCAGGCAGAAAGAACAGTTTTTATTATATAAAAGGACATGTAGGGCACAGGACAGACCACTAGGGACAAGGGGGGGGGGTGTATTTTTTACATACAGTACTGTAATCTATAAGATTACATTGTACTGTATGTAAAGTGTTTGTTTACCTTTTTAAATTTGGCGCCGTTCTCCGCTCCCGTGCGTCGTAACGTCGCAGGGAACGGAGATCGGCGGCACACGGGGACGCTGTGTGAATCGAGCGAGCACCCGCTCGCTCACACAGCGGGGATGCATCGCTGGATCCAGGAAGAAGGTAAGACAGCGCGCGCTGCAGGCTCTGCATGGCTACCCCGAGCGTGACTCGGGGATACCGATCTCTGCAAAAAAAAACACCCCGAGTCACGCTCGGGGATACCGCCAGGGAGGTTAAGATAAAAAAAACGTTTGCCTTTACAACTACTTTAAGTCGTTTTGTGAAGATGCAGCCAACTAACAGTGTTTTATAGTGCATGTGTTCCATAATCTCACAGGCCCATAACCACATCTTATACAAATTCCACCCAAAATTCATATTTTTTTGGCAAGTGTTGGAGAGTTAAACCTTGCAGTTTTAATGTTTCAAATGTTTAAGTAGTGAGAACATTTCTGTTAATTTTCCAAATGTGCGTGTCTTCTGTAAAAACAGGCTCCTCACTCTACATTGATTTTGTATGTTTATATCATGGAGAGTACAGCAGTACGATTGGGGTTGCTGTTTAAAGGTACGCGTTTATTATTCTCGTTGGCTTACTGTACTTAGATAAATTATAGAGTGTAAGGGAAATGTATTACTCCAGAGAGTATAATGTAATTTGTTAATCCACTGGAGAAAAATTATTTTGAAAAACTGCTGATGAATATAGAGCAAACGTTATTGTAACAAAATATTAATAGTAGTCATACAACCTTGTAATGGAGCAGCAGACACAGGCTAGTGGAACTCTATTGGAAATATTTATTTTTGGCACAGCCAGGTTAAAAAAAAACATGGTCTGGTTTTCAGCATATGGACAATATCAGAGTGAGGCTTTGTACAATGCATGTTTTTTAGCAGGTTTTACAGAATGTTTGCTATGTGGCCAGTTTAGATGCCATAGGGCTCAGTGAAGTTCTCTAAAATAGGAAAGTAAACAAGAGGAGAAAAATCATATTGCAAATATGTATTTTAGGGTGGCATTTCTGTTAGATCAACATATGTACTTCCATATTGGAGGGAACAACATGTATTTTTTAGGTTCACAAGCTAAAAGGTGATGCCATAGTGTTCACACCCTCAACATACTGTAATAAGGAAACAAATAATGTATATATAATATTCAAAAGGTTTGTTTCATATTAGTGAAAATACCAATGGTTTATAGCAGCCTTTGGACCCATAATGTTGGTTTTGTACTGTTTGTGCACTTGTGATAATAGAAGTGACTGGTTGCAATGGGCCACTACTGCACATGGTCTCTTGTACAATGAATTCAATTTTCAGCGCAGACTGCAAACCTACCAATAGCAAGAAATGCATTTCCTAATCTCAAGGGCTATTTTTTTGTTCCTCATATGTGATATAATATTAAGAATATTTCCTTTGTACTAAGGAATATTTGTTTTATGTTTAGTCATTGTAGGTACCATCCGTGTACCACCTTCACTGAATTAATACGTCATTCAAAGTTCATTCTGTCCTTTTATCCTGTACTTTCAAGTATTTATAATGCATTTTCTACCCTAGAACATGATTTTTCAATTACTATGATTTCACCAAAGAGAACTACTGTAATATAAAACACTTTAGCATTTTACTCACATCGATTACCTCTGCTTTATATTAATATCACCTTAACTCACACATGGGCTTCACGATGAATAATTGCACTTTTAGGAGGGAGCCCAAGGAAATTTCAAAGCCACTTTTAGCCAGAAACACTGTAGCTTACAGACTTTCAGATAGAATACTTAGTCCATCTTTCATTTCATTGCTTATCATTTGTATATATCAGTCATCAATAGATTAAAGGGGTTGTAAAGGTTAGTTTTTTATTTTCTAAATAGGTTACTTTAAGCTAGTGCATTGTTGGTTCACTTACCTTTTCCTTCCATTTCCCTTCTAAATGTTTTTTTTGTCTTTGTTTTCTTTGTTTAAATTTCTCAATTCCTGTTCCTCCTAAGTAAGGTGTTGCGTAAGCTGTTCTAAATTACTTTCCACCGCTCGGATGATGGTGGAAAGCTTACTGAGGAAAAACAGGAAGTGAGAAATTCAAACAAAGAAAAAAAACATTTAGAAGAGAAATCAAAGGAAAAGGTAAGTGAACCAACAATGCAACAGCTTAACCACTTAAGGACCGCCTCCTGCATATTTACGTCGGCAGAATTGCACGGCTGGGCACATGCACATACAGGTATGTCCTGTGCTAGTGCCCAGCCGTGGGTCACGGGCGCACGCTTGTGGTGCTCTCCCGCAAACCCGGTCCGAAGATCCGTGACTGGGACCATGGGACTCGCAGACCCGATAGCTGCTGGAGTTCCGCGATTGGTCCCCAATGCTGAAGAACGGGGAGAGCCCCGTTCTTCACTGTGGCGGTGTCATCGATCGTGTGATTTCTTTTATAGGGATACACAATCGATGATGTCACCTACAGCCACACCCCCTAAAGTTGTAAACACATATTAGGTCACACATAACCCCTTCAGCGCCCCCTTGTGGTTAACTCCCAAACTGCAATTGTCATTTTTACAATAAACAATGCATTTTAAATGCATTTTTTGCTGTGAGAATGACAATGGTCCCAAAAATGTGTCAAAATTGTCTTCCTTCCGGGTCCCATGCCTTCAGCCATGCGATAGGCCAGGTCGCGAATACATCACTCCTGTACATGCGCATGGAAGTCACATCGCAACGGCACGGATCGGAGGATGAAGGCAGAAGGATGCATTTATGGCATTTTTGACATTAATACCTGTCAGCTATTTGTTTTACAATCAGCTTTTTTTTCCACTTTAATAGAACCAACTATGGGGAAGAGCCTTACAACCACTAGCATGGGTGTCAAATAGAGTTTGTTTTGAAAATCAAATTTTTCCATTTGACCAAAGAAATCTATTAATCTCGTATTGTACTTGGTCAAGAAAATATTTTGTTACTGTGATAAGAAAAGCTTTAAGTAAATATAAAAGTTTAGCGAGGAGACATCCATCTTAATTGCTGTAACTCTAACCAACAATTAAATCTTGGCAATAATAGAGGAGGGTAATTGTATTGAAATAGGAATATGAATAGGACCCAGATAGGAAATTACTTTATTAGACCACATACAGTGAAATGAAGATTTGAGTTTTTTACACTGGGAAAAGGAGAGGTCATACCACTGGTCACACTGGTCATAACCATTAATTTATAGAGATTGACTATAAGCTCTGACAGATCAGCAAATTTATGCAGAACTGCTAGCAGATTAGGTAAGGAGATATGAGGCTAAGAAAGAAACAACATAATGTCATCTGCATACATGAATAATTTAAAGATATTTTGGCCTTGAGTGTAACCTCCGATAGGGTGTAGACCAAACATTATATATATATATATATATATATATATATATATATATATATATATATATATATACAGTATATATATTAGCAGATACCCTAGGGAATAAAATGGCGATTGTTGTAATGTCACACCATATTTGCGCAGCTGTTTTTCAAACAGAATTTCTTTGAAAAAATAATGTTTTACTGAATTGAAAAAAAACACAATATATATATATATATATATATATATATATATATTAAAATTGTTTTGTTTAATGATGTTACACCGAGTAGATAGATACCTAACATGTCACACTTTAAAATTGCACATGCTCGTGGAATGGCGACAAACTACTACTGTACTTAAAAATCTTCATAGGTGATGCTTTAAAAGCCTTTACAGGTTATCTGTTACAGAGGAGGTCTAGCATTAGAATTATTGCTCTCACTGTAATGTTTGTGATGATATCTCACATGTGCGGTGCGAACACCGTTTACATATGCATGCACAACTTACATACGCATTCGCTTCTGCGTGCAAGCACGTAGGGATGGGGGTGTTTTTAAAAAAAAAACGTATTTATTTATTTATGTTACACTGTCACTTTCATTTTCTTTATACTGTTTTCACTTTGATTCCTATTACAAGGAAAGTAAACATCCCAGTAAACAGGTCCTATTTATAGAGAGATCTGGGGGGCAAAAGATCCTTTACCTTTAAAAACAAAAGATAAAAAAAATTATCTTTTGCTTTAAAAAAAATAATCATCACTTCGCTCTGGTCCCCCGAAGCCATAGAGGCAATCAGAGAATATTTTGTTTCTCACTGCCTCTCTGACCAGCTGGTGGCACCGTTGGATCATTTTTGGGCGAGCCAGCGGAAAATGGTAGGCCCGAGAGACATCAGCGATCCAGTGGCAAACAAGCTGCTTGGATCGCTTTCATGAGAAAGCCAGCCGCCAGCTGAAAGAAAAGATACTGGGGTTATGGCTGATAGCTTTGGCCATATTCCAGGTAAATCACTTGAAAACTGCAATGTATAAATACATATTGTGGTCGGCAAGTAGTTGATGCTCGTAGTTAATAGCTCCATAGTGAGAGCAAACATATGTGCAGCTTTATTGTACTAGCCATGTAACACAGGTAAATGAATAGGGGTTAGAAGGAAGATATTTTAGCACATTAATGCAATACTCCCCAACCTTTAGTTTGGGCTTAGGCATGTAGATTTTTTGCAGCATCTAGGGGTTACAATACATGAGCTGTAACTCTTTATTCAAATGTCTGAATCTACAGGAGCCCAGTTTCTTAAAGACCTGTGAAGGAAGACCATGCATTATTATGCATATGTATTGTGGAGGGATATTTTCCTTTTTGGTCTTAAGAAAATTTGAGCTGGTCCACATTTAATGTGGTACCTGTTTTTTTTACTCAAGTGTGAAGCTATAAAGTTAGCAGTACAGTTATCATATAGGGAATGATACTACAGTGACGTTTTCTTGGTTGTTTGCTCACAAGATGCTTTACTATGTCAGTAGCTATGCCCATGCATTTGCCAAAGGGGCTATACTAGGTTGGTTCAGCTATGATAATATGCTATACTTGTATACACATCATAGAAAAATCTGCCTTAGGTTTGCTAAAAATCAACATCAGCACATTTCCTAGTAAAGACGAGGACGAAGAATTATATGCAGGGCTGTATTTATTGAGGTGGCACTTTGGTGTCATTGTAAGCCAACAGAGTAAGGGAGCAGTACTGGGCAATCCATATACAAACTCTGGTTGTTTTCATGGTTGTTGTTTTCATTTTTTGGCCACTCCTTAAGATTTATGGCTAAATTCAGCAAATACACTATAAAGGAAGTGTTTGCAGAGGATGTTAAGCAAATGAGAGTCATAAGAATTACTATACTTGAAGAAACATGAGAAAAAACTCTCCTCTTTCTATTTCATTGTTCAGCATAGTTAAAAAGTATCTCCTTCTAATAGCACATTCTAGTATTAGTTTTTATTAAAATAACTGCATGGTGTACTGTAGTGAGTGGAGCTTGTACCAAAGGGTGTACCATTCAAGTGTGCAAAGTCTAAATATAGCCCTGGTAATACGTGATATGACAAGTTGCAGTACCACTTTTCACCCACATAGATGAAGCCTGAGGGTACAACTTAAAGACCCAGGCTAATTTTGTAGTACTACACAATTTGAGATAAATTCTGTATTTAAAGATAGTTGAACTTACCCCAAGCCAGTAGCACACATCCAGTCTGGCTGAAGTTAAATGGTTACATTTTGACCTATTCTTTGCAACCAATTTCACACCAAAGGATCTCTATGTATTTTAAATGATTCATTGTACAGTTCACATAAAGAAAATGGTTTGGCGTATTTGGGTATTAAATTTCTATTTGGCGTTTCAAATCACAACAATGGCTAAAGTAATTTATTTGAAAGTAAGTGAAATCCATCTCTGAGAAAATGATCTCTGCTCCCAAACTGCAGAAAAATTGTGCTTACCGAACTGCATTTTGTGTAATATGTTTGATTCATTTAATTCCATGTCACTTGTTTTAATACATTTCACCTCTTCAGAAGATTCAGTGTGATAGCATTTATTCAGAACTGTAGTCCAATTTATATTTTGAGCTTCAGCAATTCATTTGTAGTAGCATTTGATATCTGGGTTAATGTCAGATTATGTTCTGTATCTACATAACTATATTGTTTGAACTCTGGGGAATTATAGACAGAACCATTTTGTACTTATTTCAGCAATAAAAATTCATAGTTTTACAATAGAAGTATTTTGCTTAGCTTGCAGTTTCAAGTCATAAAATATTTTATCAGAAATGTGTACAAGCGTTACAATTCCTTTTTAAGACCCGTCTGCTGTTGGAATAAATTCAGTGGATATGGTTTCTAACAATGGTAACCAGTTGAATTCCAGCTGTATTTTCCAGTACAACTTGGAACATAAAAGCTAACAATATGTGTTTGTGGTGTGGTTACAAATAGTCACTATGATATTTGCAGCTAGATAAACTGTATGTCCTTTATAACGTAATCATGTAACATGTGTATATGTAGAGGAGACACACTTGACTCTTTGATAGTTCATAACTATAATTTAAGGACCCTTCCAACTTTATCAGTTCAGTACACACTTTGTTCAGCAGTACCAAGCCATGATGAAGGGGTGAGTCATGTTTTTTTTATGATATAGGTGTTTGAATGAAATTAAATCTGAGCATTATAAATTCTGTTTGTGTTGGCCCTTGCACATCCAACGTTTTTCTATTGTCTGTAGCCTTCTTTTGGACTTGTCTTCATCCCTGTGTGGTCAGTGATTAGGAAATGAGAATACATTTTCCTCAATTAAGACATTTTATGTGCCTGCCGGATGAGCCTGACGTGCAGTTGGAAGGCTTTCTCAGACAACCCTGACTCAAGGGCCACTGGTGTTGCAACAGTGGCTGCAAGAGCCTGGCATTGTAAGGGTTCGTCTTTGGTCTGTTAGTTCAGCTGGTGCAGCAGAAAACAGGAAGCAGGCTGGTAGGTGCAGGACTGAGGAGACACTGAATACGTAGTAAGACAAGCCGGGTTTGATAACAGACGATCATATGTAGGTATAGATGACAGGCAGAGAATGGTCAGGATACAGGCAAAGTTCAGCAACAGGATATCCAGCAGTGTAGATCTGAGAGTGGTTACAAGGCAGGTGGGGTCAGGATAACAGAGATCAATCGTAGTCAAACAAGCCGGGTCAAACACAGGAAACAGATTGGATCACAGGAACAGGAAGTCACGGGAACAAGTATGAGATGCAGATCAGACAGCAAAGACACAGTGCTGCTGAGGTGTTTAAATAAGGCAGCCTATTGCCAATTACTGAAATAAGTCTGCACTATTAACCCTTAGGTGGCAGATCCATGACACATTATAAATATAAGCACATCTTTATTAAAGGGAGGAAAAACTAAGTTCTCTATTAGGTTTTACTGCTATCTTTTTTCCCTTTGGATCTCTTAACCCTGCTTTTTAATGTCCTAAGGACAAGAATTAAAGTAAGCTTTTTCAATGGGGATACATCAACAATGACCTGTTGACAGTTGTAAAGCTTTATCTTTCTTCAAAAGTGAAAATTGGTAGCTTAGTCCAATATGATACACAGCTCTTGAATGCGTAAGGTTAGTCTGCTAAATGCATACACTTTTAGCTGCTAGAGTGCACGTAGAGATAACTATGCAATAGGAAAGGTACTTGGTGTAAGTGGATAGTTCAGGAAAGACCCCACTTTTAAGTACACAATGGGGTTTATTTACTAAAGCTGGAAAGTGCAAAATCAGGCTCACTTCTGCATAGAAACCAATGAGCTTCCAGGTTTTATTACCAG
Organism: Rana kukunoris; assembly: GCA_029574335.1. Lineage (NCBI taxonomy): Eukaryota > Metazoa > Chordata > Amphibia > Anura > Ranidae > Rana > Rana kukunoris. The sequence continues at coordinate 133,156,325 of CM056051.1, forward strand.
GCTTAATTGAACAAGCTGGGGTTAGAAGCTCATTTGTTTCTATGCAGAAGTGAGCCTAATTTTTCATTTTCCAGTGATAGTAAATAAACCCCATTGTGTACTTAAAAGTGGGATATGCCTGTACAGGGTAATGGAGAAATAAAGGGAAAAATGTCTGTCCTACAAACACCCAGAACAGACAAAAAATAGTAGGTGAATGTCTTTACCCTACAAGAGGAAGTGTGTTACTTACCAGAGTGGGAAACAAAAGAAAAATTCTGGTTATAAAAAACGAAAACAACCAACAGGACTGGTAAGCTGCTATACATTACAGTTTTGTTACGGGGTTCAAATAAACCTTGTTATAGTAACATTTTTTAATTAAAAGTACTTCAGCTTGTAGATTGGATTAGATGATGGGCAAAACATGTGCCCAGTGTTATATTCCCACTATTAAAGAAGTGAGTTGGCATTCCAAAGAATGTGATGGCTCACATTTGACAAATTATCTACCATATGCCAACTGCGATTTCAATTCTGGAGGATTATGGGATTGTCACCTTGTACTATGTAGTGTCATATTGCATTTGAATCCAGGGAAAATTGTTTTGTGTATTAGTAAGTCTCTTGCTAGGTGTGAAAACATTCTAAAGAGACACAAGTGTGAAGGTACAAGTGTGAAGGTAACTTTTGACAAAAGTCATGTGTTTCCTAGTAAGACAAGTGATGCTGCAAATGTGACATTCACCACATAATGTTTGTCATGAGGCGAGTGTGCATTTCTATGACTATGGACTCATATGTTTAATAAAGTTCCCCACAGAGAAGCTATAATGCAACATTGTCACTTCTGTGCCTCCAACTTGTGTTATCTAAGTGCAGTTAATCTGGAATTTTTGTAAAGTTTTTTTAGTAAAGATGAATTTGATTAAAACATGATTGATACTTTATAATTTTTTTATAATGATTTGCCTTTTTTTGGATTACATACTAGAAGAATAGGTTACAAAAGGTTGACATGTGCGTTTTATAATAACAAATTACTTCCCAGCACTTTCAGATCCTCTAATTTGAGCATCATTTTTTTTTTCAAACTTACAGCTTCTGTGGCTTAGGTGAGTGTACTGAACGGGTACCAGAGCTATTTACTCAAAATATTTTTTACATTTACATATCTGTTGTATATAAGCCCTAAAAGTTTCCATAAATGCACTTAATGAACTTGTTCTTTGACCATGCGTGGAAAAACAATTGGTGTACTTTAATGCCAGCCCCATCAGATGCACGTTGCTTTCCTCATCTTTTGCCTGTCTATTTGTACATGGTAGTTAGGAAAATAACCTGTGCAAGCTCCAAATCACAATTTGGAGTTCACATAGGTCAGAGGACTCCCCCCATTACCCTGTGACAATGATGAGCACCCAAGCTGTAAGGTTGTGGGAGGAGAGTGAGTCATGCTCCCCATACCCAGAACTACTAAGTCGTTTCTTTCCCTTTTCGTGGCCAACGAGAGCAGCAGGGGAGTAAAGAAGATGAATACTGTATGTCCTGCTGATAAGATAATGGTCCAAGGTTATCAGCGGTGTACCCCAAGGTTCGGTGTTGGGTCCCTTACTTTTCAATATATTTATAAATTATATTGGGTCTGAGATCCAAAGCAACATTTCTGTCTTTGCAGATGACACCAAGCTATGCAGTGGAATAACGTCCTTGCAGGATGTCTCCAATTTACAAGCCGACCTCAATGCTCTGTCTAATTGGGCGACTATGTGGCAGATGAGGTTTAATGTTGTTAAATGTAAAGTTATGCACTTGGGGGCTAAGAATATGCATGCATCATACATGCTAGGGGGAGTACAACTGGGGGGATCTGTAGTGGAGAAGGATCTGGGGGTTTTAGTTGATCATAAGCTCAATAATGGCATGCAATGCCAAGCTGCGGTTTCCAAAGCGAGCAAAGTCCTTTCTTGTATTAAGAGAGGTATGGACTCCAGAGATAGAGATATAATTTTGCCCCTGTACAAATCATTAGTAAGACCTCATCTGGAAAATGCAGTCCAGTTTTGGGCACCAGTTCTCAAAAAGGTTATCAGAGAACTGGAGAAAGTGCAGAGAAGGGCAACTAAACTGATAAGAGGCATGGGGGAGCTCAGCTATGAGGAAAGATTAGAAAAACTGAATTTATTCACTCTTGAGAGGAGGAGAATAAGGGGGGATATCAACATGTACAAATATATAAGAGGTCCATATAGTGAACTTGATGTTGAGTTATTCACTTTAAGGTCAACACTGAGGACAAGGGGGCACTCTTTACGTCTGGAGGAAAAGAGATTTCACCTCCAAATACGGAAAGGTTTCTTCACAGTAAGAGCTGTGAAAATGTGGAACAGACTCCCTCCAGAGGTGGTTCTGGCCAGCTCAGTAGATTGCTTTAAGAAGGATTCTTTCCTAAATGCACATAATATAACTGAGTACTAAGTTTTGTAGGTAAAGTTGATCCGGGGTAAATCCGATTGCCTCTCGGGGGATCAGGAAGGAATTTTTTCCCCTCCGGTAGCAAATTGGATCATCGCTCTGCTGGGGTTTTTTGCCTTCCTCTGGATCAACTGTGGGTATGGAGTCGGGTGTATGGGATGTACTGTGTTTTATTTTATTTGTTTATTTTTTTATGGTTGAACTGGATGGACTTGTGTCTTTTTTCAACCTGACTAACTATGTAACTATGTAACTATGTAAGACTGCTATTAAAGTATAGGAGTAAAACAGATTCTCTTTAACTGAATTTTTGGGAGAACAGTCAAGTTCTGCCCTAACTTTTATTTTAGACCCTGTGTACTGTGTACCTGTGTACATTTCTACTGATGTCAGAGAAAAAAACATTTATTACAAAATTTTCTTTATTTTCTGCAACATGGTTTGTACTTTATAATTTATTCAGCAAATGCTGTGGCTGCATGGTATGTTATTTTCCAATATGTGCTGTTTTGTGAGTAGGAGTACAGAGAGGTCAAATTCTAACAACGTCAGATACTTTAATGAAGTCTTTGTTTCTAATGACGGTTGGCCTTTATAGGAATTTAGAGAATGTTTTTATATTTTTTTAACAAAAACTTGCAGATGGCACTTATCATGTATACTCCTCTTTAACATTATAAATTTGTGAAAACTGTGTTCATTGTGTACAACTGCCTTGCTACTGTACAGTCCTTAGCATAATTTAAATGTGAAGTTCCCATTTAAAGCAGTAAATGTATTGTGCATATCAAACAGAGTGAAATATTTAGTGCCAGCTTCACCAGCGCCTCATCTATTCTTTAACCTTTACTCATTTACTTTCTCTAGTACCCTAGTACAAACATCTTGTATGGATTGAATGCTACCTGATTGTATCTACTCGAAGGTCCTTTAAAAATGCTCCTGCAGTTGGTTGGCATGATGTTATAAAATCAAAGAGATACTAAAGTACTGCATGCTGTAATGACTTTCTCAAGAGCTTTCTCAAGTACAGAAATATAATTTAGCTCCAAATAGATAGCGGTGGACCTTTAAGAACTCATGTGAAGAGAGGTTGCAAAACCATAACAACCAGATTTTAGATTTTGAAGTCATAGAAAATAATAGTTATCACTTTTGATTGGTAAGGGGAGTTACAGTTACCTTCACAACAATGTTACACCATAGATGCAATCAGAGCAATAATATAAGCAAACAGTTCTCAAATGAGTAGACTCAAAAGAAGCATGTGATTCTTTATTTCTGAAGATTGAAGTCAGACTTTTAAATACATTGTTCACCTATGCTTAAACATATGGCCTGGGTCTTCAGCTGGGTGCCCCAAGTTTTGGGCTTAAGAATGCCATGTGTGTCCAGTTCTTTATTTACTACTACCCTTGGCTTTCCTGCATTAATCTAATCCAGCAACTGTTAACTAGCAAGGAAGCACCTTGAAGTGGAGTTATTGCAAGCCCCCACCACCGTCAGCCTATTTAATGGCCCACAAATTCATTAATTGTCCTTATGGAATTTATATATGAATTGTTGCAAAAATGTTACCACAATATAGTACTGCTTCACATTTGTAATAGGACCACTATTCAACAGTAAATAATACCAATATAGAAAAAAATGGAAACAATAAAAAATAAATTGCAAAAAGCACTCTTTGGTACTTTTGGGACTAGTGAAACACCCCCACTTCTCTCCCACCCAGGCTACTGATGAATACATTCACAGCTGTCATAGAAATTTGTATTTGTAAAAAAAAAAAAAAATCACGTTTGGTTATTGCGCACAAAAGCTGAGAAGCTGGCCAGTAGAATGATCAGTGAAGTGCACAAGAGGATCCTTATAATGCTAACTAGTCTAGCTCTTGCCTTTGATGTTAACTGTGATAATCCTTAATTAATTATCTTACACGAAAAACAATATTGGTTTGCAGATGTATAATTTGAAGACATGACTAAAGGAAAAAAACAATAGTGTCCACACTGAAATCAAGTAATTTCCAAACTAGTTGTGTTTTATGTGACTTTGCTCTGCACCTTAGATATCATTAGTCTTTCCACACTGCCTGTGTTATAGCTCAAAGCATTGCTTCTGCGCTAAACAGTGGGTTGGAAAAATAGCCCTATTATTAACTCAAGTTGCAGACATAATGACTTTTTGAATGTCCTTATTCAGAATCACAGACATACAAAATATTAATGGTCTGTTTAACCCAATACAAAGTAGGCCTTTTATTTAATATGTCATTATGCCTAAATCTAGAAAACATATTATTGAAAGGGAACTAGCACAGTAACTGATTTCAGTGTGTGTTGTATTGTACATCTACAAGATCATAAATTAAAACTTAGCTTTATCATAATTGACAGGAATGCACAATGAGTTATACTAAACATAAGTATACATCACAGTGCACCCTCTACTTTAACTGATAAACCCTGATTACTGAAGATGTATTTAGTCAACCACAACTCAGGTGTATGATTGATTTATTTTATTTAGGACTTAGGAGTTCATTTGAACTCCACAATGAACTTATAAATGGATATAGACTAGTAATACTTTTTAGCACCCCTATCTAAGGTAAGGTCAGTAAATAATAACTTTTTGTTATTATTGTCACTCCAGTTATTCCAGCCTACTTTCATTAAGTTTTTCATCCAGATAGTGCACCTGCTCCCTTTTCTTAGTGATCAAGTTCTGTTTTTGCTGTTGAGCCTTTTCCAGTTTGCTCTTACTTTTTTTTTGTTTGTTTTGCTATATCTCACATGCAAAATGCCTGGCGTAAAAAATAATCACAGTAGAAAAAAGTTTCTCACAGTTACCAATCAGAAAAATGCTGGCATGGAAGTGTTAGGGCCAGTTCACACCAGATGCAGACCGGTGCAGTTTTCTATGCATTTTTCTGCACTAAAAATGCATGCACAGTGTTTTCCATGTTTTCCAATGGCTCTAGTTGGCTCTAGTTCACACCGTGCAGTCAGTTTTCGGTGCAGAAACTGACCGGATACTGACTGCATGATGTGTACTAGAGCCAACTAGAACCATTGGAATACATGGAAAACAATGTGCATGCATTTTGTGCAGAATAAATGCACACGGAACTGAGCGGAACTGCGAATGGTGTGAATTGGCCCTAAAAGCATAACTTCCTCCTTCCTGGGTAAAACTAAACTACAATGGAGCTCTCGCTAATAAATTTTGATGAAACCATGTCATCACTGTATGTACTGCTGGAATTGCACAGATGGGCCCCAACATCCCTCAAATTATACAAAACATAAAAAAAAAGACCATGTTTTTCACACCATAAGACGCACCTAGGTTTTAGAGGAGGAAAATAAGAGAAAATAATAATCTGAACCAAATAATGTACTAAAATATTTAATAAAATAAAACAGAATAATATTTCAACCATGTAAAGTGAACAGCAGTCAACAATGGTATCTGCAACAATGCTAGCTGATTGTATCTACTCAGAAGACCTTTAAAAATGCTCCTGCAGTTGGTTGGCATAATATACTGGAGGACAGATTGAGCTGTAGTGGGGGAAGGATTATACTGGGGGGACATACTGACCCATCCCATCTTTATCACAATTTGACCACACCAAGTGCTCTCTGTGGCACTCCATATTACTCTCCTGCTTGGTGTGCCCAAATATAGTGCCCTCGATCTTTTACAATCCTAGCTATTCACCTGGCACAATTAAACCATGTCCATTCTTCTCTGTAGCATACTAAGCACACCACTTTTCTTTTTATGAAACAATGGGGCCCAACATATGATCTGACACACAGGCCTACTGATTTCTCAAAATGTCCCTGCTTATTAATTTGAATGATGATAACAGACGGGATTTCAACAGTCATCATACAACACATTTCATGGGTTCCAAACATCCCACTTCTTAAGTTTCTCTGAAACGAATAAATAAAAAAACACCATTAAGCCCTGTACACACGATCAGATATCTGATGGAATCTGATTTGTTGGATTTTTTCATCGGATATCCGATGAAACTGACTTTCGTCAGTCTTGCCTACACACCATCAGTCAAAAATCTGATTGTGCCAAAACACGATGACGTACAACACTACGTCGACTTGATTCTGAGCATGCATGGATTTTTGTCTGATGGAGTTCCACACAGACGATCGGATTTTTCTACCGTTTTTTTCTACCGTTTTTTTAACCATAGGAAAAATGTAAAACATGTTCTATTTTTTTTCACTGATGGAAAAAAAATGATGGGGCCCACACACGATCGGTTTGTCTGATGAAAACACTCCATCGGTCGGTTTTCAGCAGACAAACCGATCTTGTGTACAGGGCTTAAGTCCACATGTAATAAAGTACTGTAAATATATAACAAAATCACTATATATATATATATATATATATATATATATAACACAAAATAATTTGTTGTATCAGACAATAGGATCAGCAACTTGGGGACTATCGCACCAAACCTTTCCCTGGGAGGAAAAAGGAAAAAAAAGAAGAGTTAAATATTCTGGTTACCTATCTAGTATTGATATTTATACATACCACTTAGAAGAACATCAAATAGTGTCCCCTCCACATAAAAATTAAGAAAAGGGTAACACCACTTTGTTAGCCCACGTCTGCGATCCCACAGTGGGTTGTACCTAATCACTGTGAAAAAAAACTCCAAAGTTTCATATAGAGGCTTGTAACAGAAATATACAATTCAAATATCGATAAATATGTATGTAAAAGCTATTTCTTTATAGCTGAAATATTACTATCTCCCATTTATTTACATGCTCTATAATATACCAAACAATCCTCTACTGCCCCCCACCCGGCTATAACATAATCAACTCTGTGGAACATTTTGTAAATTTACAAGTGAGCTATTATGGCCAAGTTGTTAGGTATTTGTAATGTTTTAGAAGAAACTGAATACATTTATGAAAACAAATTCATACAATAAAAACGGACTTGGGCACCCTCAATGTCCCACATTTAACCATCCCTGAACGATAATAAAAGGCATACTAGTTTATGGAGTCCAGCACTGTCTCCTATGCAACTGAACATATTCACTCACCTTGCACTTTTTCAGCTCAGAACTCCCTTTTTAGACATGTGCAGGTATTTGCCTGAAATTTCGAACCTGGCAGAGACCTGTATTATGTCTGCACACACACAAGATCTGCACCCACAGACCTGCTGCTGATCCAATCTGAGTATGTACAAACAAGAATGAAATGACACTATAGTTCATCCTGAGTGTAACACTGAGGCCTTGTACACATGGGCCAGAATCTCGTCAGGAAAAAAATGTTGTTTTTCTCAACGAGATTTTTGGCAAGAGTCTCTTGCCGCCCGAGTGTAAACAGACCTTTCAAAAGAACTGCAGTTCTTTTGAAAGGCAAGAACGTGGTGACATCATCGCTTACGATGAGCATGTGCTTGTCACATTCGATTCCGTCGCTGCCATATTGCTTCACCATACCTATGCCGTGGAAGCTACCGTGCATGGGTTAAAGTCATTTAGAGCATGCATGGGTTTCCACGGCGACATGTAAGTATACACACTCTCGGGTTTCTCGTCGGGAAACAGGCCGACAAGAATCCCGACGAGAAAATAGAGACCAGGATCTCTATCTTTCTCGTCGAGATTCTGGCCACATTTACCGACAAGAAACCTGAAAGCCTCCTACACACGCTCAGTTTTCTTGCTGGTTCTTGCCGAGAAAATCAAGCGTGTGTACGAGGCTTTACTTCTGGACTTTGATGTGGAAATCCTATGAGGCAGTGGGTGCCAGGCTTACATCATCCTTGCCTAGGTGAGGGACTATTAAGTAGGGGGTCTATGCCTTGATTTAAGGAATTTACCCTAAAAAAAAAGTTATTGTGAAAAAGTGAGAAGGTCTGCTTTATTGTGATTGTTGATACAGGAAGCAGAAAAAAAGGATGTTACACAGCACAGAATTCAGAAAAAAATACTTACTGTTAACCTCTGCGGAGAAAGGGAAAATTAAAGAACCTTCTAAATTTAGCATAGTTGCAGTGTCATTATAGCATATTGGTAGTTCTTTGACTAGTTTCATTTGTTGCTTACATCTTTTTATTACTGTGTTTTAGTAGCAAACCTGAATTTGGTGCTCCCAAAACAACCATAAACTATGATTTTGTGTCCAAAAAATAAAAGTCACATTAAAGCTGGAAAAGGAAGATTTAGCCTGATATCTAGGGTATACAGTAGTATATCACAGATCAGCCTTTACCAAGTAGGAGGGAGTGTTATTACATGTACTACCACTGTACATTTTTCAGATTATAGAACTAACATGATCGTAATTATTTTGGACACTACATATGAAAAAGTATTCAGTTGCTTCAAATAAATCATTTGAGGACAGCACTGGGGGCGGCAATTACAGGACTCCCACAAGTAGAGCTCTGGTGAGGCTGTGTACACACGACCAAGGTTCTCGCTGGAAACCAGCGAGAACCTCGCTGGAAGCTGCATTCCAGCGAGGACCTCGGCCGTGTGCACGCTCTCTATTTGCTCGACGGCCCACCTGGATGAATGGCTGGTTGCCATTCCCGACGGGCGGGTCGCCGATTTCGACGGCCGGCAGAGAACCTCGATGGGCGGAACGATGTGTTCTGCCCGTCGAGGTTCTCTACCGTGTGTACACGGCCTCAGGGTAAGCATAATGCTGTGTGTGAGTCTGCATAAGTCTTCTCTGCCATAGGACTAGCTTTGGCTGGCTATGTGTATCTTTCTACATTGGGTGAAATTCTCAGCTAGTAACGGCCACCCAGATCAGTTTTAACTGTCTTTATTATTTTGCTTGTTAAATCGTATGTTTGTCCTTATTATCACTGCACATTGGATAAATAGTGCTCTGTTTCTGGCAATGGTATGTAAAGTTAAAAAGCAAATGCAAATACATACTGTAGTGTTTGACCTACTTAGACTTCCCGTTTCTCCTGTTTGTTGCAGATTCCTGTGTTTTATCAATGCTACATGCTGCTGTGGATTTCACAGTGAATGATATAATTGGCAAAAGTTTTGGTAGAAAAAGTTTGTAGCTTGCCTTGAACAGAGATAACAATGAACAAAGTTAAACATGTTAAACATAATACAAAAAGCTGTACTGGGAAAAGGCTAGCAATCACAAGCTAACAAAAAAAATGGTAAAACAAGATGGAGAATTCTGGCTTAATGCATACAGATTAATATATTAACCACTTGACCTCCACAAGATTTACCCCCCTTCATGACCACGCCATTTTTTCTGATACGGCACTGCATTCCTTTAACCACTTCAGCCAAAGAAGGATTTACCCCTTTAACCACTTAAGGACCGCCTCCTGCACATTTACGTCGGCAGAGTGGCATGGCTGGGCACATGCACGTACAGGTACGTCCTGTGCTAGTGGCCACCCACGGTCCGGGACCGCGGGACTCGTGGACCTGATAGCTGCTGGAGTCCCGCGATTGGTCCCCGTAGCTGAAGAACAGGGAGGGCCGTGTGTAAACACGGCTTCCCCATTCTTCACTGTGGCGGCGTCATCGATCGTGTGATCCCTTTTATAGGGATGCACAATCGATGATGTCACACAAACAGCCACACCCCCCTACAGTTGTAAACACAAATTAGGTCACACATAACCCCTTTAACGCCCCCTTGTGGTTAACTCCCAAACTGGAAATGCAATTTTCACAAAAACAATGCATTTCAAATGCATTTTTTGCTGCGAAAATGACAATGGTCCCAAAAATGTGTCAAAATTGTCCAAAGTGTCCGCCATAATGTTTGCAGTCACGAAAAAAAAAACGCTGATCGCCGCAATTAGTAGTAAAAAAAAAATATTATAAAAATACAATAAAACTATCCCTTATTTTGTAAACGCTATAAATTTTGCGCAAACCAACCGATAAATGCTTATTGCGATTTTTTTACCAAAAGTAGGTAGAAGAATACGTATCGGCCTAAACTGAGGAAAAATATATTTTTATATATATTTTTGGGGGATATTTATTATAGCAAAAAGTAAAAAATATTGAATTTTTTTCAAAATTGTCGCTCTATTTTTGTTTATAGCGCAAAAAATAAAAACTGCAGAGGTGATCAAATACCACCAAAAGAAAGCTCTATTTGTGGGGAAAAAGGACACCAATTTTGTTTGAGAGCCACGTCGCACGACCGCGCAATTGTCTGTTAAAGCGATGCTGTGCCGAATCGCAAATCCTGGCCGGGTCCTTTAGCTGCCTACAGGTCCGGGTCTTAAGTGGTTAATATATAAAAAAAAACATAGAATCCATATATGTATTTATAAACAAATACACGCAGGCTTATTCAGAAACGCAGTGCAAAAAAGCAATGGTGGTGTAAGTGCAAGAACCCAGAGCACAAAGCAAATTCTAATATTTGTTTTCAAATCAGTAAAGACATTGGCCCAGATTCACAGAGCAATTACGCCTGTCTAACTGGTGTTAGACAGGAGTAATTTCAAATTTTGCGCGCCGTATCACTAGTTTGAATCCTCAAACCATGATACGGCGGCTTCGGGCTTCGATCCGAGAGGCTTACGTCCTCGTAAGCCTTCGGATCTACACTGCAATATTTTTGCAGCCGCTGGGAGGAGTTCGCGTCGTTTTCATGCGTCGGGATATGCAAATGAATTTTTACGGCGATCCACGAAGGTACGAGTGTCCCTCGCAATCGCCTACGTAATTTTTTGGCTACGTAATGTTAGAGGAGCTTTTTGCTGGTCTAACAGTGCGTAACCCATGTAAAGTATGGCCGTCGTTCCCGCGTCGATTTGAAAATATTTTTTATTTTTTTAACGTAACTCGTTCGGGAATAGGAATGTACGTAAACGACGCTACTACGACGTGACGACGTGTTTTCGCGCAATGCACGGCGGGAAATTTGCGAACGGAGCATGCGCAGTTCGATCGCCGCGGGAACACGCCTATTTTAAATGCTTCACGCCCCCTACTCGCGCAGATGGATTGCGACGGGAGAAATACACTACGCCGCCGTCGTTTACTGGACAAAATCTACCTGGATTCCACGTAGAGCCAGGTAAAAAACGGCGGCGTAGTGTATTTCTGATACTCTACGAGAATCTAATTCTCTGTGAATCTGCCCCATTGGGCCAGATTCAGATACACTTAATATTGCGCTGCGTAATCAAAATACTCTACGCTGCCGTATTTTACCAGGCTCTACACCGAATTCTGGTAGATTTTTGCCCGTACGCTACGGCGGCGTAGTCTATTTCTCGCCGCGTAATCGAAATACGCGATTATTGGGCGTGATGCATTTAAATTAAGCGCGTCCCCGCGGCGATCGAACTGCGCATGCTCCGTTCAGAAATTTCCTGCCGTGCATTGCGCGAAATCACGTCGTTACGTCATTCGTTGTTTGAGTAGCGTCGTTTACGAACATTCCTATTCCCGGACGACTTACGTAAAAAATAATAAAAGACGTCGGAAAACATAGAAATTCGGCGCGGGAACGACGGCCATACTTAACATGGGCTGTCTAATATTAGAGCAGCAAAAAGCTGGTATAGTGTTACGCAAAAAAAAGATGACTAAAGGTGCCGTAAGAGATTGCGAATGAAGATCGTAATTTCGGGGATCGCCGGCAAAAGCTCATTTGCATACCCCGACGCGGAAAACGATGGGAAGTCCACCCAGTGGCCGCAATTTTATTGCAGTGTAGATCCGAAGGCATACGAACACGTAATCCAGTCGAATTGAAGCCCGCAGCCGTCTATTCATGGTTTGAGGTTTCCGACTAGCTAAAAAACGCGCGTAATTTGAAATTACTCCAGTCTAACACCAGTTAGACAGGCGTAATGGCTCTGTGAATCTGGCCCATTATTTCTGTCTGATGAGCTTCCATAGGTTCCTGCACTTAATGCAGTCTTTGTATTTTACATTCCTTATTGAAGCTTGACAGTTTTGATAAAGCTTGGGGGAATCACTGCCAATCCAATGGAGACAATTGTTCCAAGTGTATGTCAATGCAAAATTAAAAAAGAAAAGTATATTTCATACAGCTCTAGAATACATGCATATTTCCCCACATTTTATGCCCTTTTAAACATATAGAAAGTACAGAAAAACAATGGTTGATGTTCCATAAATACTCGGCACCTTCCTTCCTTCTTGACATGAGAACACAGTGGGATTTATCTACTAAAACTAGAGAGTGCAAAATATGGTGCAACTGTGCATAGTAGCCAATCAGCTTCTAACTTCAGCTTGTTCAACATAGGTGTGCGCAGCCTATTGCATTAGGGTGTGCACCTCAAATCACCAACACATATGCGTTTGACATATTTACCGGCCTCTTCCCCGCTCTCCATCCTGAAACAATGGGAGGAAGGGTGGAGCAAGGGAGCACATGGGGGACCCAGGCAACAGAAAGAAGAGGAACAGGAAAATGAGGGGTGGTGGGGGTGGCATATATTAGTACCGATCCCCTACATTTTCCTGCCTGTGGCAGCTGAATGTTGACCAAATGGAGAGGAGGAGAAGCCTAATTTCATCTGCTGCAGGAGGAAAATACATATCGGTTCCACTAAATTCCACCCCCGCCACCTCTCCTGTCCAGGTTCTGATGGTCGGAAAGGAAGGATTGTGGTTTACCTGTCACCTACTCACCATTGACAGGTTGCCAACCCTAGGATTAGGGTGTGCCCAGGCACACCTGGCACACCCCTTGCGCACGCCTATGTTGTTCAATTAAGCTTTAGCAATGACTGGTTCCAATGCAGAGCTGCACCAGATTTTGCACTCTCCGGTATTAGTAAATCAACCCCTGTGTATTTTTGACTCTGAATTCCAAAGCACATGGTGTCAGCCCTGCCTACTTCATTTTCAATACATTACAGATCACTCCTTATCACCTGCTCCTCCTCCCCATATATATAACTCCTACTTATACACAGGAAGAGAGTACATGAAGTTATCAGCTCACAGATTTCTGGCAAAATCAACAGGCATTTTTTACTTGTAAAACAGATATAACAAAACAGTTCCAATTATATATCTAACCAAAGGGAATACAATAAAAAAAAGTTTGCGAACGATGCTTTCTTAGTAGGGATAATGATGTCCTTGAAGAGACAGGTATAGGAAAAGATTTCTAAATATAAATTGGCTGAAGCGGAAGTATATTAATAAAAACAATTTTTATTCTGTGACTCTCACTATGAAATGCCCATTGGTAGTATCCTTATGCCCCTGAAGGGGGTGCAGTAACTCCTGATTCAGAACAATAAAAAGACAACAGTGCAGGTATCCTAATAATGTTACTGCCCTGGGGTCTGCCTGGAGTAGGTTCCTGAGAACTATGCAAGATTGAATAATCACAGTTCTTTTTCGTACTACACAATTCTGAAGTATTTTAAACTATTATGAATAATGGGACTTAGCCGTGATAATGCTGCCCTCAAACAGTGAAGTTTACATAAGGATTTAAAATGTAATTAGACTACACCGTACTGAAGTAGAAGTATATTAAAATGAAAAACCACGAAGTCATAACATTTTTCAGTACATTATCTTTTTGGAACGTTACACAAAATATATTGTTGCTGCAATTTGGAAACATTTAATTCACGAAAGCCTGTGTAAAACGAATGATTCAGTAGGGGGAATTTATCAAAACTGAAGCAGCCAGAAATTGGAACAGTGGTGCGTGGCAACCAACCAGCTTCTGTCTTTAATCAAAAACACTTACCTTAGTCCCAATGATCTGATGCCCAGAAAGTCTGTCTCTGGAGCAGGGGCGGACTGACCATTGGGACTTTCGGGCACTGCCTGAGGGCCCCATGCCACTAGAGGGCCCCATCAGGGTTGCCAGGCTCAATAAAACCAGGGACAGTATGTAAAAATCTGTGTTTTTTTTACATCTGTCCCTACTATGTCTTAAACCGACATGCTTTTGATGTGAAAATTCTGAGATTTTAGCTGCCCTGCCTCTGCACTGCCTCCTGGCGTGGTGGCCATTTGTAAGCCCAGGGGCCCCATAATCTTCTATTGCCTGGGGGCCCCATGGGTTGTCAGTCCACCCCTGCTCTGGAGCCTGGCTTTTCTTGCTGTTCTTTCAGCTTTCTTAATTTGTGACAGATAGAACATTCTACAGGGGATTGTGAACAGGCAGGTAAGTGTATTTTATTGCCTGTTCGCACTTTTTTTTCAACTTTAGTTCCATTTCAACTGAACAACCTGAAAATAGAAAGTGTTCCCAAAACAAAAGACACTAGAAAATTTGTAACACCAGGATGTGCCAAAATGTGTACCCCCCCCCCCCCCCCAGAACTGTATCTTTGCTTTATGGGTAGAATGGCACCATTACTGACCTTATCCATAATGCAGATCCAGTGCACAACTGAAAAGTCTGTAAAACATATTGCTGCTTGCTAAATGAGACCACGCCAGGTGACGAGTAAGGCCCCTTTCACACATGGGCGGGAGGCACGGCTATACTGTTGGAATTGCCGCGGGATTTGGCCGCTAGCGGTGCGGTATTAACCCCCATTAGCGGCCGATAAAGGGTTAATACCGCCCACAATGCACCTCTGTATTATCGTGGTTTCCCATTGTTTTAAATGGGAAGGAGCGGTGAAGGAGCGGTATACATACCGCTCCTCTCACCGCTCCAAAGATGCTGCTCGCAGGAGATTTTTTCCTCTCCTGCCAACGCATCGCCTCAGTGTGAAAGCCCTCGGGCTTTCACATTAAGAAGGCTGGGCAGGAGTTTTTCAGGCGGTATTTTAGGCGGTATTTAGGCGCTATTTTTAGCGCTGCACGGCCTGAAAAACTCCTCAGTGTGAAAGGGGTCTAAGTGCCATGCACTTCAGCCCCTCTGGCTAGGTCCAATGTTTACTAGTAATTTCTTGGCAACATAATGATACATACAAATAGCATTTTACTGGTGAAGTGTGACTTGGCCAACCTAGTATGATAATAGAAAAAGAAGGTTTAAAGGAAACCTGCAATGAAACACATATGGAGGCTGCTGACCTCTTTCTTAAAATCTCATTTACATACCAGACTTACTGAAATGGGAAAAGGGTACAAATTATGTGAGCAATGAACGACTCCAGTTACTCAAACCTTGAGGAATTATTGCTCAAAGAATGATGTTAAAGTCTCAAATGGTTTTACATTTACGTAATTTTTCTTTTTACTCTAAAACATTTTTTTTAAATAAATAATTATTAATTATATTATTATGTAATCATAATAATTTAGTGGTCAGATAAAAGGTTTAGTGTAATTAACACTTTCAGTAGTTAAAAAGAATGGTATTATACAGATTAACACAGATTTTTTTTAATACCGATTTATACATCAGACTAGCAAGAGGGACAACTTAGGATCCTTTCCCATGGGTGATCCAATCAGGTCTGCATTTTTCAGGTGGACCTGATTGGCAGGCCCATATATTCCTATAGACTGGTAGGTGTTATCAAACTTGTTTGTTTACACCTGCCTACCTCCAGGTCTGGTCAAGCCTGCTAAAAAAATGGAGGAGGACTGTGTCATATTCCATTTGTGTGGACTGGATTGGAGGTAGCCTGATGTAAACGGACAGTGAAGTCTGTATACTCCTGGCTGCCTAAAAAGCAGAGCTCGGTAGGCTAATGCCCCATACACACAAGCGGAATTTCCGCCAGCAAAAGTCTGATGTGAGCTTTTCATTGGAAATTCCGACCGCGTGTATGCTCCATCAGACTTTTGCTGTCGGAATTTTCTTCAAGCAAAAGTTTGAGAGCAGGTTCTCAATTTTTCAGAAGGAAAAACTTCCTATCGGAAAATCCATTTATCTGTATGCAATTCTGGCGGGAAAAAAAAGCATGCTCGGAAACAATTCAACGAATGCTACTTATTTTTCTCGCTTCGTCGTAGTGTTCTTAACGCTCAAAAGTACCGAGAACTTTTTTGTGACTGTGTGTATACAAGCCAAGCTGTCCGAAAAACCATCCAACTTTTTTCCGATGGAAATTCCGCTCGTGTGTACAGGGCATTAGACCTGTCACCCACCCCACACTGCTTCAATCAGCAGGGAATCTGTAAGCTGAATGGAGGGCGCCCATGTGAAAGGGCCCAAAGAAGGAAAGAGTAACAAAGGCATTTATTTCCAAAAGACAGTCCCTCCAAATGATAGAGGGCTGCTTGCTAACAGTGCCAATTACATGATTTCAGTATTTTCTCTGTTGCTGACTCACATGTAGCACATACACTCAAAACGGTTAAAGTCACCAGCAGCTGCTATGATGGAATGCAGCCATTGGTGTCCAGTATGATCACAACATTCCAATGCACTGTAGAGCAATGTTTACATTTTTTCATGTGTGTTCTAACTTTACTGAGATGTGACATTTTATTAAAAAGGACCTTCACTTCATCTTTTTTTTTTTTTTACGCTCTTACCTTAAGAGCTGGGTTGCCTTTGAAAACATATTTACCAACTTAGTAATTCCAGCATTGTCTAGTGTCAGCCCTTTGGGTCCCGTGTAGTCGTTTCTGATGGCATCAGGAGGCTGACTATCTTTTCTATGTTCTTAGAGCCAATCCTATGATAATGTGTGGCAATATATGCATAGTGCAATAGAGAATTCCTGGCCCATGTGCAGTGCAACAGAAAATTACCTGAAGCATCCTGGGATGGGTAACATTAGTATCCCAGGAGGCTCTTGGCAGGGGGGATATCCTTCTCGCATAGAAACTGAGAAGTGAGGGGCCAAGACCTACTAAAAAAACACTTATTTAAAAAAATATATATCCAAGATGGGGGGGGGGGTCAGGAGAAAGAAAATCAAGTCTAGTAAACACCGGTAGTTTTTATTTTTGTTCAACCCAGCAGGGCTGAACGATAAAAAACTGACTGCTCAGGAGGAGGCACGGTACTTACTATCAGGTGTTAGTACAGCAATCTCCCCTGCTGTTCTATTGTGTTCTGACCTGAGAGTGCTAATCTAGAGGCAATCGGCAGACCTTTTTTGGTTATGCCATTTGACAGAAGCTGGCCGTACATCAGGCTTCTGTCAGACAGACTGCAGTACACATGGGCTGAATGTCAGTTGGTTGCTATTGAACCGACCGATGCCACCCGACATTCAGCCTGTGTGCACTAGGTTTCATATATGTAAATTTGAAGATAGATGAATGGATAGCCGCACTCCAAAAACCCGGTAAGGTGGTCTTTAAGCCATGAATAAGCACTGATCCAGTGCGAAACGCGTCGGCTGTCTCTTTGTTCTTTGCTGCTGTGACCTTATGATGTACCTTCTGATCATTTAATAAAGACCACCTTACCGGATTTTTGGAGTGTGGCTATCCATTCATCTATCTTCAAATTTGCTCAGTGCACCGCCAGCACCCTTGGTATCCTGCAATCACCTGTGACCACCTGGAGCGGTGACTCCCTTCTCCCGTTTCATATATGTAGGTGAAGGTCCACCTTAAAGAGGTAGTAAGCTTGAAACTACAAAAAAATAAAGTTTTCCTTGAAAGGCAGTGTTAATGTGCTAGTATGCATTGCATCGAATGCACATTATGTGAAAATCACCTTAAAACAAAGCCATCCAGTGGAACGCTGTCACCGCAGACATGGCTTCCATATTCACCCGATCTTCCTTCTGGGTTTGTGGGCTCCAGTCCTTTGAGTGGCCAAGCCTTGATGAGGTCACTCCTGTGCATGCATGCGGGAGTCATTGTTTACGATCCCGGGCTCTGAAGGAATGGTAGGTGTATTGCGTTTCTTTAGAGCGCATTCGCTGGTGACATCACTGGTGGCTACACAAGTAAATATCTCCTACATAGTGAGAAAATATTTACAATATCTACAGGAAAGCCTTATATATAGGCATACCTGTAGGTAAACCATAAATATATGGCCTTTACTATCACTTTAAGTTCTATTAAGCCCCGTACACGTGATCGGACCTTTGTCCGACCAAAATCACATCGAAAGTCCGATGGAACATGTTCTCTATCTAAACTCCAATGGAATTAATCAAAATTTCCGATGGAATTACTCCAATGGGGCGTACACATGGCTGGAATTTCGATCGTGTGTACAGTGCTTTAGCCCAACAAATTGTTATGTGGTGGAATGTATTACATCTTGCTGCACTGAAATAAAATACTGTGTTATACTTTATTTTCAGCACCCAGTGTGACCTGGTCTGATAAGGAACAAGGCTTGTTGCCCTGTCTTGCATTGGGAGTAATCTAGGCAAGGGCCCAGCTCAGTCCCCAAGCACCTGCTGTGAACAGACCTCTGTTCTGCATTTTTCTTCCAAGTCAGTGACAAAAAATATTGAAACAAATGAAATGGCATGAGAGCCAAGCAACCAGCATTTTCCAAAGAAGCTTTATAAGGACAACCTATTTTTTCTCCCTGCACAGACGTCCTTTATTGGAACCTAATTGCATGTTTTTTTCCTCTGTGTTTTTTGCTAGAATATCGTTTTTTTGTGCAGAGGAAATACATATTGTTATAGTTTTGTCTTGTTATCCCGTGTCCCTGTGATTAAAGACCTTTCCAGGCTGGCAGTATTTTCTTGGCTATCCAGAGTTTATGTAGCCTTTACAGCCTTTCACTCGGATAGGACTTTCAGCAGTCTTTCGTTGGACTTGTAGACTCCAGGTTTTCTGGAGTATTTGTTTTCTAAACTGTATTTCTGTCTTGTAGAGTGCTTCCTGCTTGTTATTTCCTGAAGGTTTACATGAAGGTTACATGTGTTTTTTGATGTGAAAACTTGTTTACTCCTGTTATATCTTGTTAAATAACTTCTACTCATTTATGATTTGCATTTGTGAATTCAGGAGTACTACCTGAAAAACCATGGCTGTTACTAAAAAAAGGGAAACAGAATTATTGCTTGGATTATGTTTCCCTGTACACTGCTTTTTAGCATTTGTTTACGTGTGCACATTCTATGGTACATACTGTGCAAATATATATATATAGATATATATATAGATAGATATGTATATATATATATAGATATATATATTCAATATATAGATATAGGTATATATACAATATGGCCCGGATTCACATACATCGGTGCATATTTATGCCGCCGTATCGTATCCGACACCGACGCAGCGCAGAGAGGCAAGCACAGTATTCACAAAGCACTTGCTCCCACTTGCTCCGAAATGTACGCTGGGTTTTGAAAGCGTAAGTCCTCGTAAGTGAAAGTGGGCGTGAGCAATGCAAATGAGGCGTGACCCCATGCAAATGATGGGCCGAGTGCCAGACAAGTACTTAAAACGAACAGCGCATGCGCCGTCCCGTGGACGTATCCCAGTGCGCATGCTCACAATCACGTCGAAACAACTGGCTAAGATACGTTGAATCACTGCCTACGGTGTAAACGTAACCTACGCCCAGCCCTATTCACGTACTATGTAAACGACGTAAAATATGATGGCATTCGTTCCCTGGTCCATACCTTTGCATGAGTTGAGTTGGGGAATAACTTTACGCCGGACGTACGACTTACGCAAACCACGTATATATGTGCCGGTGCAAGTACGTTCGTGAACCGGCGTATCTCCCTCATTTATATATATACAGAGATAGATAGATAGATAGATATACAATATATATATATATATATATATATATATATATATATATATATATATATATATATATATATATATATAGTGATATCTCTCTTTCTCTCTCTCTCTCTCTCTCTATATATATATATATATATATATTGTCTGCTTTTTATAATTGATTATATTACCCTTCTAAGTTAAAAAAAAAGGTTTGGTTAAAAAAAAGGACATGATCCTCAGAGTGTAGACCTGGCTAATAGTGCCAGTGTCTTGAAATGTATTTATACTCCTTGAAATTTCCCACATTTTGTCATGTTACAACCAAAAACATAATTGTATTTTATTAGACATTTATGTGATAGACCAACACAAAGTGACACATAATTGTGGAAGGAAAATGAAAAGTGGTTTTCAATTTTTTTTACAAATAAATATGTGAAAAGTGTGATGTGCATTTGTATTCAGCCCCCTTTACTCTGATACCCCTAACTAAAATCTAGTGAAACCAATTGCCTTCAGAAGTCACCTAAATAATAAATAGAGACCACATGTGTGTAATTTTGTCTCAGTATAAATATAGCTGTTCTGTGGAGCCCTCAGAGCTGACTGATGGTCTGATGTGCCTACACACCATCGGTTAAAAAAACGATCGTGTTAGAACGCGGTGACGTAAAACAAAACGACGTGATGAAAAAAAATGAAGTTCAATGCTTCCAAGCATGCGTTGACTTGATTCTTAACATGCGTGGATTTTTAATCGACGGTCGTGCCTACTAACGATCGGTTTTGACCTATCGTTAGGTATCCATCGGTTAAATTTTAAAGCAATTTGGCTTTTTTTTAACTGAAGGTTAAATAACCTATGGGGCCCACACACGATCGGTTTTGACCAATGAAAACGGTCCATCAGATCGTTGTCCTCTGGCTATCCTATTGTGTGTACGAGGCCTAGGGAGTAGCAGATGTAAATGGACTTGTGTCTATTTACAAACGCCTACCTCTAATCCGATCCGCAAAAAAAAGTAGAGTGGGCTCTATAGAGTAGAGGGCGCTGCCATCCACCTGCTCCACTCATTGTGGCCTGTGACTGGTTACCAAGTCGCTTAGGTGGCCCTCGCTCTTCAAAAGGTTGGACACCTCTAATTTATATGAATAACTCTCAGTACATTTGATAACTTCCAAAATCTCATCAAGACAGTCCTAGAAATGTGCTACTCACATGCTTAGCTATAAGCCTCTCTCACATCACATAGAAGCTATGAGTAAATGGAGAACATTATGTTTTGTGGGCAACACCCACCTGCATCTTTACACAGTGACAGACCATTCACCGTCACAGTATCTTACATAATTATGTGTGAGCAATGCTGCACCCTCAGGGGTTAGGACCATGATGGCCTGGGTTCACAGAAAGTAGATTGAATGATGCTAAGTGTCCTTAAACCATGAAGTGGAGTGCCATGTAGTGAGGGGATTTGACTTTCGGATTGGGATAGTGTTGACTTCAAGGCGAGTATTGCAGGAAAATGTATATTATATGCTGGAAAACGTTTTAAGCATTTTTGTGACCCAAAGGTCTATTTTTAAGATGCACTGCATGAGCAAGTTTTGTTTTACAGCCATTCAAATTGTCATAAGACAGAACGTTTTGTTGATTTGCATATCTACTTTTTTCTTCACTGGTAGATAACAGAGACTTAAATAACAACAGATTGGAAAAATGCAGTATCTACACATTGCAGACAACATTACAACTAATTGCTTACATTTATGTGCATGCCCTCGGTTTTCTAAGCACCAGGAGTCGTTGTAGTTCGCACAGATTTCTGTAAATTCATTCAACTGAGAACCACTAACAATATTGAGCGGACATGCCTTGGTTCAATTACAATCAGCAGATATTTCCTTTTCCATATTTTGTGAACTCTGCTGGACTAATCTGGGCCCTGCTGTTGCACATAGAAAGCCTCTTTATCCGTTCTTTTAAGAGCAGCAAAATGAAATAGGTAGTCATGTAATCATTTACTTATCTCTTTGTATCAGAGCTTATGATGTTTGTAATGTTGGAAGCTGGCATTACTGTGTTTCAGAAACAATTATTTTACAGTACCATATACTTTGTAGAGAGAAAAAAGCAACAAATTATAGACCAAGCATCAAACAGCTGATAGAGATTAACCCTTTCTCTGCCTGAAATATAGCCTCTCCCAGATGTCCTTGGCGAGATCATTTATTTTATATATATCTATAGATATATATCTATAGATATACAGTATATATCTATATATCTATAGATATATATCTATCTATATATACAGTTTTTTCAAATTAATTTGATTGTTTCTTTCTGTTTGTTAAAATTTAGTTTTTCTAGAATATATCATTCCAGTGTTCGGCTGGTGCTCAAAATTTTTGGGGGGTGCAAACAAATGAAAAAATAAAATAAAAACAATTGCAGCCACTGTTCCCATCAACTGCAGCCACTGGGCTCATTAAACACAGCAACTGGGCTCATCAAACGCAGCCACTGGGCCCATCAAACGCAGCCACTGTGCCATGCCATCAAACGCAGCCATTGTGCCATCAATTGTCACCACTGTGCCATGCCATCAAATGCAGCCACTGTGCCATGCCATCAAACACAGCCACTGTCCCATCAATTGTCACCACTGTGCCATGCCATCAAATCCAGCCACTGTGCCATGCCATCAAACGCAGCCACTGTGCCATCAATTGTCATCACTGTGCCATGCCATCAAACGCAACCACTGTGCCCATCAATTGTTGCCACTGTGCCAATTGTCACCACTGTGCCCTTTAATTGTCGCCACTGTGCCCTTTGTCGCCACTGTGCCCTTTGTTGCTACTGTGCCCTTTGTCTCCACTGTGCCAATTGTTGCCACTGTGCCAATTGTTGCCATTGTGCCCTGTAATTATCGCCACTGTGCCCTGTAAAATGCTCCCCCCTGCCCGGCACTTACCTTTCTGGGGTCGGCCATACTCCTTCCACAGTCCCTAGATGTCTTCTCCCACCCTCGATGACGTTTCAGCCAATCAGGTTACTGGTAACCAGAACTGGTGAACATGATTGGCTGAGATGCCAGTCAGTCTTATCCAAGGAACACACCCCCCCTGTGCGTCCCTTGGATAAGTATTTGAAAGCCGATTACAGCCAGCGGCTCTGATAGGCACTTTCACAGCCAACCAGCTGCCGTTATTCAGATGGCCGGTGCTCACCAGGGGCCCGGTCATCCAAATAGTCAGTGGCAATACATAGATTCATGCAATGCATGAATCTATGTATTGTATCAGTGGCGGTGCGGAAGAGAGAGGGGGCACTGTATCATTCATATTTGCTGATTGATTATCTTTGTGTACAGCCTATATTATTATATTCTTTTTTTTTTTCAATAAACTTAATTAAAATGCCACACAGACATTTCACAAAGTGGTGCAAAGCAGAGCAAAGCAGAGCCTCTCACTGCACTGCAGTGTGTTGAAAAAAGGTAGTGCATGCAATACTTTTCTCTGCGCACCATAGCCACATACCACTGCAGTAGAGTGGTGGGAACTTGGTACACAAGTGATAAGGCATTTTTCCCTTGTCATATGGTGGATCTGTACTGGAATAACCACCAAGCGCAGTCCTACCGAATCTGGTGTGAATAGACCCATAATACCTCTAGGTGGTAAATCCCTTCATTATACAATAAGTAGTTTGCTATAAAATATAGCACACTGCATTCTTTTTTTAGATTATACTAGAGTTTTGTGCAAGGCAGTTCTATTTTCATCTACAAGGCTTGAAGGAATATATATATAAAAAGTGGTACCATTTATAAAATACTCTAATTTCTCTGTAGATTTGCAATATACACATCAGCCCTGAGACGTCATTCACTGAAAACTTTGTCATTGTTCTTTTTGTTTTTAAATGGTAGTTATACACTAGGTCTCTGACTGCTTATTAGAAAGCACTTTAGCACTTTGCTAAAGGCCTGCAGTTCCCCACAGAGACTTCTTTGCAGCATCATAGTAATCATTTATTACTAATTCTATGCTTCCGATGCAGAGCAGTGTTCATCCAGTCTTTGTGATTCAGTTCTTGCACAAAGTCTGTGTTAGTGAGGCTGTGTCTGCCATGAGTATTCTTTGTGGGCCTGTGCAGGCTTCTTTTCTTTTCATTATTAAGCAATGGTTTCTCGTCTCCTTGAGTAAACTGAAAATCATCTTAATGCCTGACTTTTATATTCTATTAGATTACCATTTTCTTCAATGAATGCTTGTTTTGGTCAAAAAATGGAAAGTAAAGTACACTATAAGTGTTTATACTGTGTGGTTAGCCTTAACGGTATCGTACACTTTCAAATGTTTTGCTGTTTTATCTAGGTTCCAGTGTAGTTATATTCTGTGTGCTGTTTATTTGCCTTACCTTACAAAACACTGCCAATGCTAACCACAATAAGACGGACAGATCCAAGTGCTGGCTTCAGCTCAATCTGAGCTCAACCATTAAGCCTTTTTGGGTGAAACATGTCAGAGGGGTGTGTCCTCTGGGACATTGAACTTCAGACCTTGGATCTGTTTTATCATGGTTAACATTGACAGTGTGCAGCCTCTCTACACTTGGTGATATGTCATGAGCTAGACGTGCTCTGTTGGGGTATTAACACCCGACAATAGTAATTTGAACCGGCTGCGCATACAGAGCAAAAAATTACACCATAGGGTTCATGATTATCTTTGTGTACAGCCTATATTATTATATTCTTTTTTTTTTTCAATAAACTTAATTAAAATGCCACACAGACATTTCACAAAGTGGTGCAAAGCAGAGCAAAGCAGAGCCTCTCACTGCACTGCAGTGTGTTGAAAAAAGGTAGTGCATGCAATACTTTTCTCTGCGCACCATAGCCACATACCACTGCAGTAGAGTGGTGGGAACTTGGTACACAAGTGATAAGGCATTTTTCCCTTGTCATATGGTGGATCTGTACTGGAATAACCACCAAGCGCAGTCCTACCGAATCTGGTGTGAATAGACCCATAATACCTCTAGGTGGTAAATCCCTTCATTATACAATAAGTAGTTTGCTATAAAATATAGCACACTGCATTCTTTTTTTAGATTATACTAGAGTTTTGTGCAAGGCAGTTCTATTTTCATCTACAAGGCTTGAAGGAATATATATATAAAAAGTGGTACCATTTATAAAATACTCTAATTTCTCTGTAGATTTGCAATATACACATCAGCCCTGAGACGTCATTCACTGAAAACTTTGTCATTGTTCTTTTTGTTTTTAAATGGTAGTTATACACTAGGTCTCTGACTGCTTATTAGAAAGCACTTTAGCACTTTGCTAAAGGCCTGCAGTTCCCCACAGAGACTTCTTTGCAGCATCATAGTAATCATTTATTACTAATTCTATGCTTCCGATGCAGAGCAGTGTTCATCCAGTCTTTGTGATTCAGTTCTTGCACAAAGTCTGTGTTAGTGAGGCTGTGTCTGCCATGAGTATTCTTTGTGGGCCTGTGCAGGCTTCTTTTCTTTTCATTATTAAGCAATGGTTTCTCGTCTCCTTGAGTAAACTGAAAATCATCTTAATGCCTGACTTTTATATTCTATTAGATTACCATTTTCTTCAATGAATGCTTGTTTTGGTCAAAAAATGGAAAGTAAAGTACACTATAAGTGTTTATACTGTGTGGTTAGCCTTAACGGTATCGTACACTTTCAAATGTTTTGCTGTTTTATCTAGGTTCCAGTGTAGTTATATTCTGTGTGCTGTTTATTTGCCTTACCTTACAAAACACTGCCAATGCTAACCACAATAAGACGGACAGATCCAAGTGCTGGCTTCAGCTCAATCTGAGCTCAACCATTAAGCCTTTTTGGGTGAAACATGTCAGAGGGGTGTGTCCTCTGGGACATTGAACTTCAGACCTTGGATCTGTTTTATCATGGTTAACATTGACAGTGTGCAGCCTCTCTACACTTGGTGATATGTCATGAGCTAGACGTGCTCTGTTGGGGTATTAACACCCGACAATAGTAATTTGAACCGGCTGCGCATACAGAGCAAAAAATTACACCATGGGGTTCATTTGCTAAAACCGGAGAGTGCAAAGTCGGATGCAGCTCTGCATAGAAACCAATTAGCTTCCAGTTTGTTTTTTGCTAAAGCTTAAATTGATTGTAAAGTCTTGTTTTTTTCCCCTATAAATATAACAAACATGTTATACTTACCTGCTCTGTGTAGTAGTTTTTTCACAGAGCAGCCTGGATCCACGTCTTCTTGGGTCCCTCTTTGGCTCTCCTGGCCCCTCCCCCTGTCAACTTCCCCCACAGCAAGCAGCTTGCTATGGGGGCACCAGAGTTAAGTCACAGCTCCCTGTGTCCATTAAGACACAGAGCTGTGGTCCAGCCCCCTCTCTCACTTGATTGGCTGATTGACCTTGATTGACAGCAGTAGAAGCCAATGGTGCCACTGCTGTGTCTCAGCAAATCAGGAGGGAGAGTCCTCCTGGATGGCCAAGACACTCGTGGACATCGCTGGACAGAGATGGGGCTTCGATAAGTATTGGGGGGGGGGAAGGGTGGCTGCTGCACACAGAAGGCATTTTATCTTAATGGATAGAAACAAACTTCTGCCTTTACAACCCCTTTAATTGAACAAAATAAAGTTAGAAGCTGATTGATTACCCTGCACAGCTGCACCAGATTTTGCACATTCAAGCTTTGGAAAATCAACCCCTGTTAACTACAGTACATGATCAATGCACATTGTATGCAGATGAAAACACAAGGTGCAAGTAGAAAGGTTTAAAATGTCTTTAAAACATCTGGACATACAATTGCAAAAGAAAGAACATTCCGCATTATTATATTATAACTATTATAAATTATTTTAGGCCTAACATTTTTGCAGTATTACATACAATGTGAAAGTTGGAGGGTCACCCCAAGGAGTTACAACATTTATATGAGCAGGACATCAAATACAGAAGGGTTAAAACTGTATTTTTGCTGGCGTGTCCCTGCGGGAAGATTTCCCTGGTGAGTAAATAAGAGGAAATATCTTCAAAGTAAGGGCAAATCTCCTTTTAGACAATTGTCTGCAGACAGATGTTCCTATTAGATTATTTACCATCACTTTTTTGGTTCTGGTGACAACTATAAAATTTTGCATTTCACATCATTGGTGATAATATATAAAATAATGCATCAATTCACAATAACAATGCAGGTGGATGTATATAAGCGAATGTAAAAATGTGCATAATTATGCTTGCAAAATAAACACATAACTTTAGGTTATAGGTATGAAAAGCTCTTTTATCAACTACTTAGACAAGAATATTTGTGTTTTACCTAATACTTTAAGTCCATTTTTCCATGTAATTACTTTGTTTCAGTTTCTATCCCTTAACTCACTGTCTCACCTAGATATTTTTAACAGAAGATAATCAATAGTTTTTTAGCCTCTGGCTAGCATAACATTATATCTGATAATTGCTTGTTTTTCATTTCCTCCGCTATCTGAAAACCATTTGCTGCAGAAAGTAGTGTGCAATAAAGGTTACAATGAGAAGGGGGAAATACGTTTTTAGCTCCTTTATTTTCAATTAGGTGACAGCCAAAGTGATAGATTCTGCTTGAAAAGATACACTATCTGGATCACTGTCTGTATCCAGACATGTGTATATTGTCTAATCTGTAGCAAGGGTGGAAGGTCATAATGAATAGCAGCAAGGAAATATGCATTTATTTCTGCTTTACGTCCTTCTTGTCAATAAAAAATAATAATTAATTAATGAATTAATAAAAACAAAACTCTTCAAGTGAGCATTTTGCCTTGTCCTTAACTGTAGCTGGATTTATTTAACATTTACATATCCAGTTATGTCTCTTTCCTGTTAGGCCTCGTACACACGATCAAATCTGTCTGCTGGAAATGGTCTGCTAGACCGTTTCAGCAGACAGATTCGATCGTGTGTACGGGCAAACAGATGGATTTGGCCACCCGACAGATTTCAAAGCATGCTTTGAAATCTGTCGGCTGGGAACCCGTCCGCCCGACATGTCTGCTGGTTAGTATGCTAACCAGCAGACATGTCTTCTCGCACACGCGCCGAATGGTTTCGACGCATGCGCGGAAGTGTTTTACTTCCTGGTGCGGTGACGTGGCGGCGTCAACGTCACCGCCACGTCACCGACACGTCAGTGCGCTGTCTGCTGGCGGGGATTTTGGTTTGCTCGTGTGTACACGCGAGCAAACCAAAATCCCAGCAGACAGATCTGTTCAAATCGGTCGGTCCGACCAATTTGAACAGATAGATTGCCTCGTGTGTACGAGGCCTCAGACTGAACATTATTGTCATGCAGAATAGTACTTTTTTGGAGGGTATTACTTTCCTGGGAATGATAGAATCTCTATTACACACAAAGATGACCAACAAGACAATTATTAAAGTGTAGCTAAAGCCCCTAAAAAAAAACAATGTAATCTATTTCAAGGAACGCTAAAGGGAAAAATGATAAAAAATATAAAATAACAAACATCTTATACTTACCTCCAGTTACCTCATGTGCAGCTCGTTTTGCACAGAGTGGCCCCAATCCAAGTCTTATGGGGTCCCTTGGTGGCTGTATCTCCTCCTTCTCGCAAGAGCTTTACACCTTAATGCGAGCAAGCTTGCATATTGGAAAGCTCTTGGGGGCGCGCTCCCGTGATACAACCAGTGGCCATAGCCGCCGACTGTATTACTCGGCGTTGACACACCGCATCATTGGATGTGATTGACAGCAGTGCCAGCCAAAGGCTGCGCTGCTTTCAATTCATCCACGGTAGCCAATCCGGAGGATAACGGGGGCGAGCGCGGGATATTTGAGGGGTCAGGTAAGTAAAATGGGGGCTCGTGGGGGGGGGGGGCGGTACTGTCGGATGTTTTTTCAACTGTCGGATGTTTTTTCACCTTAATGCATAGGATGCATTAAGGTGAAAAAAACATTTACCTTTACAACCCCTTTCAGTTTACCAGTCCTTGGATGTGGTGACTAAATTTTTCAGGCTTTTTGTTTTTGTTTCTCAAGGTTATCCTGCCAGTAATACACTCCATGTCCTAGGATGACAAAGCTCACTAACCATACTGTCTCTATTGAGAATCAGTGTTGTCACTCTAGGCCAGCCTTTCTCAATATTTTTACCCCAAAGGAACCCCTGCAATCATTTTCAGGCGTCAGGGAACCCCTGCTAATATTAGCTCACTATCTGCCACTGACAGCTTGGTGCCAGATGCCGCAGCATACCTTCAGATTTCTAGTGGCTTCTGTGTCTCAATGGATCAGGTCTGCTTTGGCAGCAAAAGGGAGACCTACTCAATATTAGGTGGGTGGTCATGTCATGGTGGGTGGTCGGGACGTTATTGCTGATCATTACATAAGTGTATGTTTGATGTGCTGCTGCAGACGGTGCAGCCTTGCTTCTTTAGCACAAGTTTTTGATCATCAATTTCTAGAAAGAAGCAAAAATATGTGATGGTACTCAGGAATGGCTATGAGTCAATGTGTATTGCATAAAGAGTTCCCAAGACTTAATGGCATATTACATGCAACACAGATACACACACAGGACAAACATACATTTTGCCAAATATTACATTTTGCCAACGTAAAAGTTCTTCAACGTGATTGTAAAGTGAAGGCTGTGTTGTATAAAAGAGCACATAATGTGGCCACAGCATGAAATTAATCCATACATCAAGGAAGCTTATACAAACACGACAGTGCCATGGATGCTTTCCAAAACAACAAGGACTTTGATAATGATAAATAAGGGTATTTTAAGTTAAAATGCGCCATCAGATATTTTCTGTGAAAGCAGAATAGAGAAAATGCCCTGAAGAAGAAAATGCTTCATAGTTATTGATGTATTTCAAAGGCTATAAAAGGCTTCTCAGCTGTGGTTGATTTTCCAGGTGGCCTGTTGGAAACAACAAATGAAAATTAAGAGACTATTAGCAGTTTGTCGTTGCAGAGACTAGTTCTGCCATGTTATATTTCCAGCATTTAAAAACACACACATATTCTGGAAAACCTCCTGGATCAGTAGCCGCCTCTGTAGCAATTAGAGGTGCTAATTAGGATTTTATAGAATTAATACCAATATACCCTTCATCAGACATAAAGTTGTTTAGGTGCATGTCCCTGCCAAATCAATCTCATTTTTCTGCTTGAGGCACAGGTACAGAAGAGGATATATTGACATGGCCTTGCTTCATTAAGCAATGCAAATAATGTTTTGGGGTTTAATAGCAAAGTAAATTTGCTATAATGAATACTGATGTCTTAAGCAAAGAAATACTATACTAAGAATTCAGCATACGCATGGTTTCTCTTTTAACTGTATAATGAAAAAAAAAGCTGAATTTAATATGAAAAAAATTAGATTACATTTATCAAATGATCTCAAACAGCAGAGCAAATTATGAAGAAAAACACACTCAAGTAGGAGCGTTCTTAGGGGCATATTTCTAAAGCCATATATGGCAGTCATTTACCCACAATTTGGACTTTGTTGCATAACTGGATTGTCTGTAATGGTAACATTTACAAAACACAGAATAAATAAATGCATAAAATAATGGTACAGGCCCCAGCCTATTTTTAACTTTACCTTTTTTGTAATTACTGACTTGTTTGGTCATTTAACATTGATTTATTTGGTTTTATATATTGAGTGGACATTTGACACTCTGCAAAAGGGCTAGCTGGTGTGTGGCTCAGTGTACAAGCAACCTGTCCACATGCTAGCAGCCAGACACCCTGTGGTCCTAGCAATATCTTCTGTAAACCAAGTGAAAATATATAGTATACCATCCTTCAGCTCTACCGCTCAATCCAAGATTCTGGGTTGGAGACAGATGCACAGGCTGGGATGTTATGTCCCCAATGCTGTAAGTCCATAGTAAAAAATGCCAGCAATGCAGTATGCTTCCCTATCAGAACTTAATTTGCACCAAGTAAATAGAAACAGTGTACAAAACTAACACATTTTGGTTAATATAGCCTTGAAGGCTGTATTAGCTGAAACGCATGAAATTTTGTACACTGAGCCTTATTACATGTAGCAAATAAAGTTCTAATAGAGAAGTTAACTAAATTGCCAAACAAATTCACTTCTTCTGTAAACCCCAGTGCCCCCAAACATTATCTATATGACCCCGGTGTTACCTATTCTATTTGTTCCTCCAGTAATCCCAGTATGTTCAAGCCAGTATCCAGCTCCTGTGACCCCAGTGTAATCCAGCCTTCACCCTGTTACAGTAACCACATGCATTCCAATCTGTATCCTGTTCCATTGACCCCGTACATCCCAGCCTGCATCTAGCTCTAGCCTGCCATAGATTGTTACCTACTAATGACCTGTGTTCCCAAAATCCCTGTGATATCCATCTCCAGAAGCTATATAGATATATTAGTGAATTACACCACCACAGGATGGTGCTGTGGTTGTATAAGTGGTGGTACAGGGTGCCACATCCTAGTAGTTAGGATATACACATTGGGAAGAATTGTGGACTTTACAGGGACCAGTAATAAAAACAAATCTTTTTATTAATAACAAATTACATATATTGCCAAAAAAACGATGAATGCAGACTCTGTGGCAGATTGTAAACTCTTCATGTTTCGTGGCGCTTCTTCGGGGGTTTATTACATTTTTTCCATGTTAAATATACTATTGGGTGACAGCACGGGTAATCATTTTTGTTATATGAGCAATGGCATGAAGATACGTTTAAACAACTTGTAGCAAGATCACAAGATTAGGATGACATCTCAAATAGTAAATTAGTGCTATATAACTATGTACATTAGCACTGGAAAGTAGTGGGGTAACCGGCTAATAACTAGCCAGCTGCACTATTAATGGACTATAATATCCAATAGTCACTATGAGATCCCCGAAAGAAGTGTCATACAGGATTAAATGAAAATCTCTCATGGTAACAATCTTAAACAAGTCATCAGGACACTGAAACGGAGCAGGGTGTTTTGACCACAAATGGTGTAGATGTCTGACACAAAGCTGTCTGCTTGGAGGAATCAGGGGGATGCAACCCCTCTGATTCAATCCATCAGCATGAAAACCCATCACCCTTTGTGGGTTTCTCTGGTAAAGACTAGGGATGAGCTGAACACCCCCGGTTAGGTTCACACTAGAACCTGTGAACGGACCGAAAGTTTGCGCAAACTTTAGAAACCCATTAAAGTCTATGGGACTTGACCGTTCAAAATAAATAGTGCTAATTTTAAAGGATAACATGCAAGTTTTTGCCCTAAAAAGGGTTTGGGGACCCGGTTCCTGCCCCATGGGACATTTATCAATGCAAAAAAAGTTTTAAAAACTGCTGTTTTTTCGGGAGCAGTGATTTTAATGATGCTTAAAGTAAAAAAAAAATATATATTCCTTTAAATATCGTACCTGCTGGGTGTCTATAGTATGCCTGTGAAGTGGCATGTGTTTCCTGTTTATAACTGTCCCTGCACAAAATGACATTTCTATAGGAAAAAAAGTAATTTAAAACTGATTGCGACTTTAATGTAATGTCTGGTCCCGGCAATATGGCTAAAAATCATTGAGAAAAATGGCATGGGTTCCCCCCCCTCATGATATTACCAGCCCCTTTGGGTCTTGTATGAATATTAAGGGGAACCCCACACCCAGATTAAAAAAAAAAGAAAATGTGTGGGGCCCCCAGGCCCTATATACTCTGAACAGCAGTATACAGGCAGTGCAAACAAGACAGAGACCTGCAGGTCCCTGCCTGTATTTGTATGACAACACAAGCAATTGTATTCAGGTAAGCTTTAGCTGCACACTGTGCAAAGGACACAGTACACTAAGTGAAAATACTGCAGCTAGCTAGCACAATCACCTGCCTGCCTGTCAGTATATTATGAAGAGAATAACAGGAACGGATCTAGCTAAACTGAATACAGTGTATAAATATATATACAACACCTGGGATGCATATATATCCTCTACACACTGTAACATAAGCTAACTGACTCGCCTGTTTGCTCTATCTAACTCAAAATAAATGACACTGTCTCTCTCTCTCTCTCTGTCTGTCTTTAACCACCACTGCAACACACTACACAAGGCCACCACGCAGGCAGCCTTATATTGTGTGGGGCATGTACTAAACCCCCTAAGACATACTTGGCCAAAGCCACCATGGTTTTGGCCAATTACTGTATGCCTCTCCGTTTTTTTCCACGCTGTGATTGGCCAAAGCATGCGGGTCATAGTGCATGCTTGGCCAATCATCAGCCAGCAATGCACTGCGATGCCACAGTGAATTATGGGTCGCGGCGTCCATAATCTTCAAGATTCGGTGAACGGTCGAACAGCCGATGTTTGAGTCAAACAAGGGTTCGTCTCGAACTCAAAGCTCATCCCTAGTAAAGACCATTAGGCTCCCTAGACCCTGCACACCTGCAGTCTTTTTCAAGGGTCCTCACCTTTGCCAAATGTGCAGGCATGCTGAGATCTATTCCTTGATGCCACTGGTTATACTTGTACTTCAAAACTCATCTGGTGCCCTGTGTCTCCTGTATGCTATAAGTTATATGACTGAAGCTGTATGGCAAAAAAATAAATAAATAATAAGTAAGCAAACTTGTGTATTGCCCATGCAGGGTAAAGTAGCAGGTTTGGTTTAATGTCCCATTACGTTTTCTTTGTACAGCCAGCCTAAACAAAGAAAGATAAGGTTTACTTTGAATTTGACTTTAGGATAAACATTAAAATACTGTGCGCATCCACTATAAAAGCACCATATTTTCCCTTTAATGTAATGAGATAATTAGCTCTATTTCAAGATTAAGTGGTAGCAGTTTTTACTGTAATGTAAATGCTCTCTGACATTCTGTGAATTTGCACACCATCCTATATGTATTTAGTATTCCATAGTAACTTCAGGGAGCACATCATGCCAGGGTGATCCTTTTCCTGCTTCTGAATGCTCTTGCATGTGCCCGGAATTCTAAGCTGCTGAACAAGCATTACAAACAACTGTGTAATTTTATATGCAGATGCACCAGTGTTTTCCAGTGCTAGCACATTAGTAGGAAACTTTGCATGTATTATGTATGCAGCACTGGAGTTCAAGAAGCTGCTAAAAGCTGTGATTGTCCTACTGTATATGGCAAAAATTACATTAAAATTCTTCAGATACATTTACAGCCATTAGATGTTTAAAATTGCTTAATGCAAGTGGCTTACTTCAGAGAGAAAGAGAAGCAGACTTTAGCAATTTCGTCCTTGATATCTTTTCTATCTGTGTCGCACTTTCTTTGGAATTTACATAATAATGATAGAAAGTGTTGCAGCACACGTCCCAACATTAGTTACTCTCCCAAAAGGCTAAAAAATGCAGCCGATTTAAGCAATCTAGGTCAAAAAAGACCTCGATTTTACAGAGGAGGACATTTTTGCAGAGCATTTGTATTCACTGGAGAGGAGGAATGACAGAGTGAGGCTCTTCTTCTAAAAGTCCCCAGTGCCACCGACGGCTGACAGCAAACCTGGACTTGCGCCCAATTAACAAGAAGGCAGTCATAACGTACAAGATTCATAGACAAAAAATGGTGCACAGTGGGATGATTCTTCAGTTTTAGCTACTCAACAGTCACCAGCCCGAGAATTGCTATTCTCTTGATGTAGAATTTATATGGTGACGTGAAGACACTAATGGTATCAAAACCTATTACGGAAATGTAGCGTGTACAATACGGTAGAAAGATAAACATAAGCAAGTCAAATGATTTATTTTAGAGCGAATATGCGCTAGAGTGTTCCACAATGGCAGCAGCTGAAAATGCCTTTAATAACTTGGCCAGCAGCCAACTAATCATACTTCCATTTGCACATCTGGGCACCATTGACTTAATGCAATAAAATAAATATCTATCTGTAGGTGATGGCTTTAACTATGTTCATGCCATATAAGGAGGATCTTGTGTTTATTCCTTTCTTGTATTAAATGATACTGTTTTTTTGCCATGTAAAGGTAGACAGCTATAGAACGTTATCTGCTCTGTGGGACCAATATTGTTCTATTTGTTATATGATTGATTAGACATTTCTGCTATTTAGGTGAGACCAATAAAAATATGAAGCTCAACACCACATTTTACATATATCTAATAAACATAAAGAGCAATTCCATGCATTTAAGGAGTTACTTAGTATCCACTAAACACAGAAACTGTTCTAAATCAAAAAGTTAATTAATTGAATCTTATTATAAGTTCATTTAATTCCCTGCAGAATAATCACCCTTAGCTACCGGTATATAGAGACCTGCAGGAGTGTACTTTTTAAAGCTTACTCTACAGTATGTAACTTCCCCTCTCTGTGCTTCCTGAAGCATCACCAATCACATTCAAACTTTCAATACAGGCTTGAACCTAATTGGTGGATAGGTAAAACCTCTTAGTATTGGCATTTCTCAATCACGTTTTTCTGGGTGTGGAAAAAGGCAGCAAGGAGGGTGTTCCAGCATCACCAACATTAATGTTCCAGGAGCTTCACAATACAAACAAAATAGAAAAGCAAAGACTTTTGTAGAGCAACAATGTTTGAATGAAAAACTAAACTATTCCACAGGAGAACAACTCTGGTGTCATGTATATCATACTAATCATAGGCCTCTTCTTCTTCTGTTTTACCTGTGAATGCATATGAAGAATCCACTCTGTCCAGTGTGGTAGTAGTGTATCTCTACTCCTGTCCACTGTTGTTGAAAATTGCTTAAGAAATGGTAGCATAGCCATTCCTTGCTTCTAGTCTTCATCTTTGACAAGATAGAAATAAATAAAAAATATATGATTTCTGACAGACATATGATATTAGATTTTCCAGGCTGGTGAAGGTCAAGTTATGCTGGAAAGGTACCCAGACACAAAAATCTTCTATAGAATATCCAAGGTAATGTTGTGCGTATGCCACATAAATAACTTATGCAAAGCTGCACACCTGAATATACAGGAAACCCACTGACCAATTCATCTATCTCCACTGTTGTGGCTTCCACCCCCACACAATAAATGTCCTATCATACACAGCCAGGCTACCAGATACCAACACAGAGGGATAGATTCAGAAAAAAGATACGTTGGCGTATCTCGAGATACGCCCCGTAACTTCTAAGATGCGCCGGCGTATCTTTTTTCTGTATTCAGAAAACAAGATACGTCGGAATTTAGCTAAGATACGAGAAGAGTAAGTCTCTTACACCGTCGTAACTTAGTTGCATATTTATGCTGGCCGCTAGGTGGCGCTTCCGTTGATTTCTGCGTTGAATATGCAAATTAGGTAGATACGCCGATTCACGAACGTAGTTGTGCCCGGCGTATCTATTTGCTTCGTTTGCGTAAGGCTTTTTCCGGCGTAAAGTTACCCCTGCTATATGAGGAGCAAACAACAACAAGAACCTGGGGAATGCCCATGAGGAGCAAGCAATGTTAAGTATGGACGTCGGGACAGTGTCAAATTTTCCGTCATTTGCGTAAATCGTTCGGGAATGGGGCTGGGCGTAAGTGACGTTCACGTCATTATCAATGAGTATTTCCGATGTGATTTTTGCACATGCGCACTAGGATACGTCCATGGACGGCACATGCGTCGTTTGTTAGACGAGTCATTTACGTGGGGTCACGGCTCATTTGAATACTAGACGCCCACCTCCTTCCTATTTTGAATTACACGGGCTTACGCCAGACCATATACACTACGCCGCCGTAACTTAGGGCGCAGGTTCTTTCTGAATACCGCACCTGCCGCTCAAATTTACGGCAGCGTAGTGTATCTGAGATACGCTACGCCCGCTTAAAGATAGGCGATTCTATCTGAATCTAGCCCATATACTCCTACCCAGAAGATAGAAACAAATATCTCAGAGTACTATCAGAGTTCCTCTATAAGAAAGATTACAACAACAAACCCATCAGTACAAGCATAAACACAGCCTTGAAAACTCAAAGAAATAATCTATAATATAAAGAAGACAAAAAAAGAATAACAAATAACTGTACCTTTTGTAATCACTTACAATACAACCCCTGGAAGAGATAAGAAAGATAATCAAAGATTTGCAACCCATAGTAACAGAGGATGAAACTCTGAAAGAAATATTCCAACAACCCCAAATGCTGGCTTTCAGGCAACCACCCAACCTCAGACATAAATTCATCAGAAAATATAATTTTAATTACAGAGGTGTAATTTATGGAACCAAGCCTTGCAACAAAAAATGCTGAGTACTGTGGAGCCAAATCATTCAATTAAAAATGTAACACATGCTAAAGGGGACTTCAGTATTACAGGATCAACCTTTTGGCTCTGATGAAGAAGGGGTTAGCTTCAAAACATATTAGCCATTCCGGATGCTGGTGAGGCCCCACTGCACTCTAGAGTGCGAAAAGTCTAGGACTACTGGGCTATAGATGGGTAGCTCAATAATTTACAGGCTTGTCTTTACAGGTATAAGAATTCTTACACCTGTCTAATAAGTATATCATTACTATACAGGTAACTGTACCCATGTTCACATACCGAAGGGTTAACATCTTCACATTTCAAAAGGTTTGAATCAAATGAACAGCCTTGTATATAAAAGTGTTGGGTCTACCTACCTGGACATTCAGGACATAGAATTTCTGTAGCCACAATATCTTACCCCTTGTTTGTGTATCTCCTGCCACAGCTGTTCAGTGGCAAGTGACAATGCACACATTTCCTGCCAAGTCCCACCTCTTGCGGTAGCGGTGAAGTCTTGGGTCACAAAACTCTGCACTTATAGATAAGTGACTTTATGTACTAGTAATAACTGGTAATCTCAGATTTTAAATCTTACTCTACATCATTGTAAATACACTACATACTATATATATAGTAGTGTATTTACTATGATGTAGTGTAAGATTTAAAATCTGAGATTACCAGTTATTACTAGTACATACAGTCACTTATCTATAAGTTCTATATAAAAGGGTCGTTTTATATATATATATATATATATATATATATATATATATATATATACAGTGCGGAAAATAAGTATTTGAACACCCTGCTATTTTGCAAGTTCTCCCACTTGGAAATCATGGAGGGGTCTGAAATTGTCATCGTAGGTGCATGTCCACTGTGAGAGACATAATCAAAAAAAAAATTCCAGAAATCACAATGTATGATTTTTTTTAACTATTTATTTGTATGATACAGCTGCAAATAAGTATTTGAACACCTGAGAAAATCAATGTTAATATTTGGTACAGTAGCCTTTGTTTGCAATTACAGAGGTCAAACGTTTCTTGTCGTTTTTCACCAGGTTTGCACACACTGGAGGAGGGATTTTGGCCCACTCCTCCACACAGATCTTCTCTAGATCAGTCAGGTTTCTGGGCTGTCGCTGAGAAACACAGAGTTTGAGCTCCCTCCAAAGGTTCTCTATTGGGTTTAGGTCTGGAGACTGGCTAGGCCACGCCAGAACCTTGATATGCTTCTTACAGAGCCACTCCTTGGTTATCCTGGCTGTGTGCTTCGGGTCATTGTCATGTTGGAAGACCCAGCCTCGACCCATCTTCAAAGCTCTAACTGAGGGAAGGAGGCTGTTGCCCAAAATCTCGCAATACATGGCCCCGGTCATCCTCTCCTTAATACAGTGCAGTCGCCCTGTCCCATGTGCAGAAAAACACCCCCAAAGCATGATGCTACCACCCCCATGCTTCACAGTAGGGATGGTGTTCTTGGGATGGTACTCCTCATTCTTCTTCCTCCAAACACGGTTAGTGGAATTATGACCAAAAAGTTATATTTTGGTGTCATCTGACCACATGACTTTCTCCCATGACTCCTCTGGATCATCCAAATGGTCATTGGCAAACTTAAGACGGGCCTTGACATGTGCTGGTTTAAGCAGGGGAACTTTCCGTGCCATGCATGATTTCAAACCATGACGTCTTAGTGTATTACCAACAGTAACCTTGGAAACGGTGGTCTCAGCTCTTTTCAGGTCATTGACCAGCTCCTCCCGTGTAGTCCTGGGCTGATTTCTCACCTTTCTTAGGATCATTGAGACCCCACGAGGTGAGATTTTGCATGGAGCCCCAGTCCGAGGGAGATTGACAGTCATGTTTAGCTTCTTCCATTTTCTAATGATTGCTCCAACAGTGGACCTTTTTTCACCAAGCTGCTTGGCAATTTCCCCGTAGCCCTTTCCAGCCTTGTGGAGGTGTACAATTTTGTCTCTAGTGTCTTTGGACAGCTCTTTGGTCTTGGCCATGTTAGTAGTTGGATTCTTACTGATTGTATGGGGTGGACAGGTGTCTTTATGCAGCTAATGACCTCAAACAGGTGCATCTAATTTAGGATAATAAATGGAGTGGAGGTGGACATTTTAAAGGCAGACTAACAGGTCTTTGAAGGTCAGAATTCTAGCTGATAGACAGGTGTTCAAATACTTCTTTGCAGCTGTATCATACAATTAAATAGTTAAAAATTCATAAATTGTGATTTCTGGAATTTTTTTTTTGATTATGTCTCTCACAGTGGACATGCACCTATGATGACAATTTCAGACCCCTCCATGATTTCCAAGTGGGAGAACTTGCAAAATAGCAGGGTGTTCAAATACTTATTTTCCGCACTGTATATAGAGAGAGAGAGAGAGAGAGAGAGAGAGAGAGAGAGAGAGAGAGAGAGAGAGAGAGAGAGAGAGAGAGAGAGAGAGGTTTAAACTGTGTATTTGTGTTTATTTGTACTATTTATGTATTATTTGCTGTTGTACACTTGCCAGTGCAGTTAGTGTCAAAACCTAAGTATAGAAAAAGTAGTTGTAGAAATATTTATAATTATATACTGCATAATGTAGTATACACCAGTCTTACCATCATGAAGAAAAAACAGCAGTGATCATAACAGGTAACCTTGCACCTGTTACAGAGTAATACAAGCTGCCATACATTGCGTGCATCGGAGAAGATTTATAGCCAGTCCAATGAGGGCAGCACTCTAGGGAAAACTAGCTACAATGATGTTATAACAATCAGCACCAGGCATGCGGACAGTTCACCTGACACACTAGCCAGTTAAACAAGAATACATACTTGAGGTTCACATCACTAAAATCTCAGCATACTAATGTTAGTATAACTGCTCTAGAAATCACTTATGAACTTGTATTCTGCTTCAATACTGTAATGGTTGCTTAGGAGATATTATTTTCCATAACTCTTTTAAAATTAGAATCACTTTGTCTTCCATTCCCAGGCACTTCTCTCATAAAAATCACTGATAAGTTATCCTTGGATAATCATTTCATGTAATCCATTACAATGTCCTGTATACAAATGCTGCAGTACTTGAGTTGTAATTCTAAAGCTATATAATTTCTTTGTCATTGAAAAAAATAAAATTGTATATTGTGATTTTTAGTTGTGTATAATTCAATCAGAATTTGCACTGAAAGATGTTCCTCAACTTATACATTTAGGTCCTAAAATATTTGCTCTAAATGTACAGTATATATATATATATATATATATATATATATATATATATATATATATATATATATATAGAAACAATATACATAATACAATATATTTTGCTATTAAACTTTATTGTTGAAATAAATCATTTTACAATATGACCGTGAGGCAGGTCTTATCACTCTGCGAAAAACAGATTAGAAGTGCCTGCAGCAGAAGGAGCTAATGAGGTGACTGCCTGGGGATTGAAGGGACGAGTATGTTTAGGAGAAGTTAGGAGCCAAGATTGAATCCTACCAAGGGCTGAGCCAAATCTGGATAGAAATGCAAGCCACGTGAAAGAGATGCTGAAATAATTGGAGAAAAATACAAAGATGATACAAAGATGAGATGTTTATTCGGCAGCAGCATGGTAACAATTATGATATGCACATTAATCGTGGGATATAATTGGCCAAATAAGTGGCTCACAAAGGATGATGGGAGTTTAGAAATAACAGCCGCAAATGAAGGGTAATTTCAGATCTCTGCTAGGCTAGTTATTAATTTCAAAGCAATGTGGGTGCAGAATGATTGATGGTAGGAAATCCTGTTGGCACATCAAGCACCAAAATATGCTGACCTGGCGTCTCCAAGGCAACATACAGTATGTTACAGGGCGCTAAAATTAAACATGTGTCTTGAGTGCAATTTCTGTTTAATTGGAGGCTACTGGAAGTACTGTCATGTATCCTGGACTGAATCTCCAGCTGTATATATTATGCTGAATGATAATTGCTGAATTGCAAGTTATGTTCTTCTAACAGATTGTCTTTGTAATCTATGCAGCCGCCCTGAGATAGGTACATAATTATGTCCCATTTTCCATGTCATTTTCCAAATTAAATTGTTAGATTTGTTCAGTGTTATTCATACCAAGGAAGAAATCTGACGTAACTAAATTGCAGTTATTTCAGTCTACTTGAATGGCATGTTGGGTTTTAAAAGAAGTATGTGTGTTTACACAGTAAAACTGGTCTTTAGATTGCATTTTATGTAGGGGAATTTTTTTTTATCTCTATATTAATCCATTGCTTTCTCATTGGTAATATTAGGCTTGATTATCTGTAGCATTGCTTGTGATTGCTGGTGCTTGTCTTTATTGCCAATAGAGAGAACAAAGCTTGCTAGTTCTAATCATATGCAAATCCCTTAAATAATTCCAACTGACTTCACTTTAGCAAATGTCAATTGCAATGTCACTCAATGTTATTACTGCATAGAAGGCATATCTGTGTTTTTGAGTTCCAGGTTTTTTTTTTTTTTTTAAACATGGTGGATTCCCAGTAAGCACACATTTTTACACAAATATTGTAAAACTTGTGTGAAAGTACAATAAAAAAAAGCTTTACTTGCTTGTAGTTCCATATTACTGTATTTACAATACAGTTTATAAATGGCTAGTAGCCATTTAGTGATGAGCTCCGCGTTCGATTCGAACGTATGTTCGACTCGAACATTGTCTGTTCGTACGTTCAACGAATTTCGAACAAAACGGGTTGTTCGTGCCAAATTCGAGTGACGCGCAACGGCCCATAATTCACTGCGGCAAAGCGCATTGATAATTGGCTAAACATGCACTATGACCCTGCATGCTTGGCCAATCACAGCGAGCAAAAAACGGAGAGCCATAATTGGCCAAAGCCAGGGTGGCTTTGGCCAATTATGGCTCAGGGCTTTAGCACACGCCCCACACTATATAAGGCCGCCCGCTGGGCGGCCTCGTGTAGTGTGTTCCAGCACTGAACAGAGATCAGTCAGAGATACAGAGAGATAGTCTTTTTATATAGCTAGATAGAGCAGGCAGGCTAGTCAGTTTATCTTAATTTACAGTGTGTAGAGGATATATATATACATCCCTAGGAGTTGTACATATATTTATACACTGTATAGCTTAGCTAGATCAGTTCTTCCTAATTTACTGACAGGCAGGTGATTGTGCTATTTAAAGACGTTATCACAGGTATAGACACCCAGCAGGTACAATATTTAAAGGAATTTTTCATTTTTTTTTTTATTTAAGCATCAATACAATCACTGCTCCTAATGTTTAAATTTTAAAAAAATATGAAAAATTCCTTTAAATATTGTACCTGCTGGGTGTCTATAGCTTGCCTGTGAAAACGTCTTTGAGAACCCGGGTCTTGCCCGAGGGAACATGTATCAATGTTCCCTCGGGCCTGCTCCTGAAAAAACGACCATTTTTCAAACTTTTTTTCATTGATA
Organism: Rana kukunoris; assembly: GCA_029574335.1. Taxonomy (NCBI): domain Eukaryota; kingdom Metazoa; phylum Chordata; class Amphibia; order Anura; family Ranidae; genus Rana; species Rana kukunoris. Next base: position 133,199,242 of record CM056051.1, read on the forward strand.
CATGTTCCCTGGGGCAAGACCCGGGTTCTCAAAGACGTTTTCCAACAATAACTTGAATATTGGGCTTTAAAATGAACACTTTTGAATTTCGAACGTTCGAGTCCCATAGACTTCAATGGGGTTCTAAATGTTCGCGCGAACGGTCGGTCTGTTCGACGGTTCTGGTGCGTTCAGCTCATCCCAAGTAGCCATCTGCAATTTTAGCATTGCTAAGAATATTGCAGCAAGCTATAGAACTGCTACAGGGCTTGAGTATAAACCCAGCAGACATAAAAAAAAAGAATGAGAACATTCATGAGGTCTTTGCTTTACTTAATCTTCTCTCTCACCCTGGTTGCATGTTCCTTGTGGCTGTCAATGTATTTATGTTTGTAAATACTGTTCCTTTGGTTCCTTGACTCATCTGTCACCAATAACTGAGCAGTTACCTAAATAGGGCAAAGTTTTCCAATAAGTCATTGGGTCTAGGTGTTCAGTAGGGATGAGCTTTATGTTTGAGTCGAACATGAGTTTGACTCGAACATTCGCTGTTCGCCCGTTCGAACAGTGAACAATTTGGGATGTTCGCGGCAAATTCGAAAAGCTGTGGAACACCCTTTAAAAGTCTATGGGAGAAATCAATGTTATTTTAAAGGTTAATATGCAAGTTATTGTCATAAAAAGTGTTTGGGGACCTGGGTCCTGCACCGGGGGACATATGTCAATACAAAAAAAAGTTTTAAAAACTGACGTTTTTCGGGAGCATTGATTTTAATAATGCTTAAAGTGAAACAATAAAAGTGTTTCATTTTAAAATTTGCACTTTTGATTTCTCACGTTCGAGTCCCACAGACTTTAATGGTGTTTGAATGTTCGCGTGAACTTTTGGTCTGTTCGTATGTTCTGGATGCGAACACAACCAGGGGGTGTTTGGCTCATCTCTAGTGTTCAGAAGCAGAGTAAGCAACCTATCTCTCTTTAGCCTCTTTCATTTCAGTCTCAGCAAATCTTTTCTGGATATGATATTTATTCTTGTTTATGTGATTTTAAGGCTAGCTAGTGATTACAGTTGCCAAGAGATCGTTGGTTGAGGGTGGGGAGGAAGAGATATGTATTTAAGAAAAGTTCTTGAAAGTCCCAATTATGTGTACCATTGCATTGTTCCGAGAGCTGTTCCCTATCCATTGCCTCAAGGTATGGGGAACATGTGATTTCTCTTTATAATGAACTGTTTGGGCCTGTGTTTGAGCCTGAGTAGCAAATGTCCCAGCCCAAAAGTTTTCACAAGAGAATGGGAGTGAATTCATCAACCCTGTGTAAGCTTTAATACAATCTGACACAGAGCTAAAGAGCATAGGGACTCATGCAGCTGGGCATTGTTTTGTTGCATTTTATGTGTTTGTAAGACACCCAACAAAGGAGGTCAGTAGATTCCCATTTACTTTAGAGGTGTAGTGTAAATGACAGGTATTTTGACCTGCTTTGCATTTCTTTGGAAGAAGCATGAAATGCATTAATATTGCAGGTAATGCATCCTAAGGGAAAAAACCTCTGGCAGTCACCGGCCCCCCGTTTTACTTACCTGAACCATGGAATTCACTTGATGGTGACACGCTGTCCCTCTCTCCACGGGGTCCCGGGTCTTGATTGGATAGATTGATAACAGCGCAACCATTGGCTCCCGCCGCTGTCAATCAAATCCAATAATGCGGGTGCCGGGAGGCAGGGCCGAGTCATACATTCAGCGGCTATGAATGCAGAATGAAGCTTTTCCTAGGGGGTTATCTCATGTGGGGAGGAGCCGCGAGCGCCACCAACGAACCCCAGAAGTCACGGATCGGGGGCCACTCTGTGCAAAGCAAACTGCACAGTGGAGGTAAGTATGACATGTTTGTTATTTAAATTAAAAAAAAGCTTTAAAATCACTTTAACCGCTTATTGACCCCTAGTTACTGTAACTCTAATCAGCCCTCATTTTTTATTTTTAGAATAAATATATATTTTTTTCATCTTACTTAGTTATGTTTATTATTTTCTTTAGTGTAACAAAAAAAATACCACAATTGAAAAAAAGGCCTTTTAAATGAATTCATAAATAACTTTACTATGATGATTTCTGGGTCAGCATGAGGAAGAATGGTTGAGGTATGCATAAAGTCTATCAGGAGTAAAGCTAATAAAAGACATTAGCATATATCTTTAAGGCCCCTTTCACACTGGGGCAGGAGGTGCAGTGGTGCTAAAGCGTTACTATTTTTAGTGGTGCTTTACTGCTAATTTTGCTGTGCTATTCGGCCGCTAGCAGCCAAAAAATGGTTAAAACCACTGTGCCTCTGCAGAGGTGCTTTGCCGGCTTTATAGCCGCGGTGTCCCAATGCTTTTAATGGGCAGGAGCGGTGGAGGAGCGGTATACACACCTCTCCTTCATACTCCAGAGATGTGGCTAGCAGAACTTGTTTTTTCTGTCCTGCCAGCGCACTGTGTGAAAGCCATGTTTCAGGTCGGCTTGCAGCTGCTCCTTTTTTGCGCAATAGTGCCTGCAAACCGCCCCAGTGTGAAAGGGGTCTTAGTGTAGTCAACTTTAAAAAACCACAGCATAATTATAAATTAGTTAATAAAAAAAAGGTAGACTGCATTTGTTGTCTGCAAACTCTGCCTTTATTGTAATAAACAGATTTTTTTTTTAATCAAGCTTTGTTCTTCCAATGCTACAGAAACACTGCTGACTCGTCATTATATGCTATCTTTGGCTCATTGGGGGAATTTCTCTTTATCTCCTGTCCACATAAAAGAAGAAAGGAAATTGCCTTCTTAGACAGATATTGCTGTAAGAAGTGTCCTCATTGATATATTTTCCCTGTATTGGTGTTCTCGTGACAACTGAACATTTTAGATCTTCCCTCACTCCTGATGACAGTTATTACCAGAACAAATAGAGAGCATAAATCTCCCTAATGGGGACACAGAAATGCAAATATAATAGGTGTTCTTAACCTTCACCTCTACCAAATACAAGTTTTGAACAACGTGCACTGAAACAAACACTGAGCCTGGTATTGATTACCTCTATTTTAGATAATGCTAATTGGTTCGGCTGTCTTGTTGATCCAATCTGTTACTGATCTGACATAGGGGTGCATGTTTATTCATGCTTGTTCCAGGTCTGTAAATCAGAAAGCAACTGCTAATTGCCTGGCTGTTATGTCTACCCTCTCGCTTTAATACTAGAAGTTGCTGTCCTGAAACAAATTAAACAATTCAGGGCAGTTTTTATTTTGTTCTTACTTTCCTGATGACAATGTTTGTTTCACGTCAGTGACTTAGGGCCAGTTTACACCAGACACAGTTCCGTACAGTTCCGTGTGCCTTCTTTCTGCACTAAAAATGCATGCACAGTGTTTTTCATGTATTCCAATGGCTCTAGTTGGCTCTAGTTCACACCATGCAGTCAGTTTCCGGTCAGCTTCCGATGCAGAAACTGACCCGAAACTGACTGCATGGTGTGAACTAGAGCCAACTAGAGCCATTGGAATACATGGAAAACACTGTGCATGCAATTTTAGTGCCGAAAAAAAGCACACGGAACTGAACAGAACTTCGTCTGGTGTGAACTGGCCCTTAAGCTTTTCCCTCAGGCCGGATTCACACCTATGCGAATTGGTTGCGACTTAAACCGCATCTAGTACGCACATTTCTAAATACATTGTTTTCAATTGAGGCTGGTTCACATATGTGCGATGCATTCGCACTGCGCATTGCAGTAAAAACGTATGCGGATTTTATGCCTTGCGGTGCGGCTCAGGTGCCAATTCAGTCCCATTATCTTCTATGGGTACGCAGCTGATTCGCAGATGTGTTCAGTTCTCTTCAGAAATTTCTCTCATTTAGCTCAATACACTTCTCCCCCACTCTCCTCTCACCCGGAACTTCTACCAGGTCTCCAAATTCGCAGCTAAAACGCAATGGATCTGCTGAACACTTCCCTTATCTATCTGCAGAGATTACAGAGCTGAAATTCGCATCGCACAAGTGTGATTCCGGCCTCAATAAATTACAAGCAGTTAAAAGCACCTAAAATATTTATCTTCCTTGTAAATCACGCAATATTATCTTATTTGTGAGTAATGCTGTGTACGGACGATCGGACATTCCGACAAAAAAAAAATGGATGTTGGCTCAAACTTGTCTTGTATACACATGGTCGCAAAAATGTTGTCGGAAATTCCGGATGTCAAGAACGCGGTGGCGTACAACACGTACAACGGCACTAGAAAAGGGAAGTTCAATACCAGTTGTGTTAGTAGAAGTTTGGTGAGAGACGATTCATGTTTTTCAGCCTCATGCTTTTCAGTCCGTTACAGAGTGTAGAATGTGCTATCCCCATTACGAACACTAGTTTTACCAGACTGAGTGCTTCCGTCTCGTACTTGATTCAGAGCATGCGTGGAATTTTGTGCATCAGAATTGTACACATGATCAGAATTTACAAAAACGGATTTTGTTGTCTGAAAATTTGAGAACCAGCTCTCAAATGTTTGTTGTTGGACATTTCGAAAACAAATGTCCGATGCGGCCTACACACGGTCAGAATTTCCGACCAAAAGCTACCATCGAACATTTGTTGTCGGAAATTCCGAGCGTGTGTACGCGACATAAAATAACAGCGAACTGCCCACAGCATACCTCTTCTCTGTCAGCCAAGATCAATAAAGAATCACATTTCCAACTCTCAGAGGTACTGATTTTAAACCTATGCTCTAAGGTTATTGTTTATATTAATTGGAATCATTCGTACTGCTTAACATAGAAACATAGAAAAGTGACAGCAGAAAAAAGATTGAGTAGTCCATTAAGCCTGCCCGTTTTTTTATTTTTTATTTGTTTGTTTGTTTTTTTGCTTTTTTTGTTGTTGTTTTTCTTTAACTTTTTTGTCAGAGTATACATTTATGTTTTTCCAGGCATGTTTGAAGCCATTTACTGTTGACTGTCTCACTACCTCTGCTGGAAGTTTATTCCAAGCATCAACTACCCTTTCAGTAAAATAATACTGTACTGGAAGATTTCTTTTAAAGTTTCTTCCAGTTATTTAGAGTTTATGTCCCCGTGTTCTTGCTTTTGCTTTCAAATTGACAAAACTGCGCTCCTGAACCTTATTCCCATCCTTGATGTATTTAAAGGTTTCAATCATGTCTCCTCTTTCCCTTCTTTCTCCAGACTCTACATATTAAGTTCCTCTTGATATGTTATATTCCCCAGACCTTTCACAAATTGTGTTAAGGTCTCTGGACCTTACAAGCCTCTGCGCTGACAAGCCATTCACCTCTGCAGCCAAGGGTTCGGATCCCGGTCTCGGCTACATGTGAATTGAGTTTGGTGGTCTCAGCCCGGCTCCCGGTGGGGTGTGCTATGCAAGGTACGCCTGTGCTTAGTACGCCCACCCCCCCCCCACAAAAACCACCACACTTGCACGCACACAAAATTGGTTTAAAACACATGCACTTTGGCCATGCGGTCTCTTAAAATAAAGAGAGGCGAAGGACCTACGGGGCTGGCTGGTGGGCTAGGCCCCCTCACTCCCTCATAGGGGGAGTCCCTCTGCCCCATTGGGGTCCCGTTGGGCCCCAGTTGGGCTCCCAAGAGGAGCAGGTAGGGCGGGGTGAGTGGGAGGCCCCCCTTCACACCCGCCATTGCCACCAGGGGCATGGAGAAGGATGGCGATTGCCTCCGGGGGGAGGGTCTGCCTACTCCCAACTCCTGCAGTCCGGCTCCTCTCTCTCGAGTTCACGCACAAAAATACACTTAAAAAAAAAGAAAAAAAAAAAAAAGGTCTCTGGACCTTAAAGAGTAATAGTCACAACTGGGTTTATGCAAGGATCTAATCATGTATTCCTAAATTATTCCAAGTATAAAGACTTATCTATGAAAGATTTATTTTACTACGGAGTAGAATTATCAGTGTAAAACGTGCTCATTGTTCGCTGAAATGTCAACTTTAGGCACTTACAGTATGCCGCGTACACACGATCACTTTATGTGATGAAAAAAAATGACGTTTTTAAAAACGTCAATTTCATTGACCGTGCTTCAATTTTTTGTGTCGTTTTTCAAAACGTCGTTTTTTGTTTCACAAAAAGTCACTGTGTGTAGCAAAAAACGTTGTTTAAAACTACGTTTTTCAACCCGTGCATGCCCAGAAGCTAGTTATGAAGAGAGCTTCAATGGAAAAGAGTGGTGAACGTAACCTCGCTTTGCTAGAGCATTGTGAAAAAAACGATGGTGTGTAGGCAACATCGTCTTTGAAAATTGAAATTTCAAAAACGTTGTTTTTTACTTCACAGAAAACGTTGTTTTTTTTCATCACATAAAGTGATCGTGTGTACGCGGCATTAGAATACATCAGTGATAGATACATGTATTGTGGTTATGTAAATAATGTTTTACCATTGTGTGAGCAGAGAAGTTTTTGGTTCTTGTCCCAATAAGTGTCATGACAAAAGCCACCGGGAGTCAGTTTCATTTTTAGTGTCTTCATGTGTCACTGCCAAGTAGATAATTATTTTTGCTGTGCTAGTGGGGGGATTTCTTGGTTTGTGTGTACTTTCTGCTGTGGATTTATGGCCCATGAACAACCCCTTTGGGGCCATTTTGAGTGCAGATAAAGGTGGAAGATTGAATATCTCCTAGGCTGTTGAGGTCAAGACAGCTGGCCATGCATTCATAGGCCTTGGGTGGCACAGACATTTAGGTGAATAAAAAATAGTAGGGTCCCCTAGCGAAAAGAGATAAACTGGTCATTTGAAAGGGGTATGTTGTTTCTGTTGATATGATGTTGGCCCTTGCAGTGAATGTTGAAGTGAACAGGTAAATAAATATGTGCAAAGTTTGGCACAATATGGACAAATGGGCAGGGCATTTATGCCAGTAACATTGTTAAGATACTTGCTTCCTTATTTTAAATGGATATCTAGTTGGAGACAACTTGGGGCTATGATGTCATGTTTGAAAAAAAAAACACATTATTTAAAGACTAAGTTCACCCTTCTTGCAATATGAAAATATGAGATGAGAGATCTCACAGCACCTCTCCAATACCCTACCTTCAGTCCCTGCTGCACTTTACTATTATAATCTCCTTCTCACTTTACCCCTGCAAGCCATGTACTTGAAAATTTCACTACACAGCGTGGTCATATGACCATGCTGACCAAAGACAACTTTGTGATGGTACACAAACTTTGGGCTGTGTAGTGAAATTTTCAAGTGTGTGTCCCTTTACATTGGCTGGCATGGGTGTCAGGAGAAGTGGATAATCATGTATAAGTGCAGCATGGACCAGGGGATAGGAAGGTACTGTGTAATAATTCACCTTTTCATTTTTTAGGTGAACTTAGCCTTTAAACTACAACTAAAGACACAACTTGTTTTTTTAGATTTAGATACAGTGATGAGGGGTTAGATGTGAATGTGAGGGTAAATTCAATTTTTTTTGCTTCAATAGTCCATAATACCAGAAAAGTAATAGAGGGTAATTTTTCAATGGTGACACTTGTTCTTAGTGTGTATACAAGGATATTTCCCCCACAATGGAAATATAACCTCCAACTTCCCATTCAGGCTACAGGACAGGAGGTGACGGGAAATGTCCCTAATGAGACACTGCCAGTGATCCCCCACACACATACACTTTATCCAAAAACATATATTTAATATAGCACCGTCTACCATAGGTAGGTGCTAGATGTGTAGCTTTTGAGGTTCTGTCAGTTTGTTTTTGATCTGGGGGCAGGGAGTGGTTAGTGTAGCAGTGGGTGTGACTGACATGTGCTTCAGCTCTTGGGCACCTCCCTTGCTTTCAGTGAGAATTTTCTGGAATAGGGGCAGGGGTGAGAGTTGGAGTGGCCATGGAGTACATGTTAGGAGCCCTGACCAATCCCCAACTAGAATTGGCATGGGGCAGGCCTCCTACATATACTCAGTCAGCTTTCTGGGGTGGATTCGGTGGAGGAGCTCGGGAGCTGGGAGGGAGCCTCTCCTTATATGGTCATGGCGAGGTGTCCTGGAACAGGAGCTGGATGAGCAGTTGGTCCGCACATTCGGATAAATCTTTCAAGAAGGACTCAGGGCAAGATTCGGTGAGTGAGGCACAGTGGAGATCTGGAAGAGGCATGCCAGGGGAGCTGGGTGCAGAGCCAGAGGAGAGACTGTGGGGTGTTGTGTCAAGTCGCTGCAGTCTGAGGACTCAGGATTTGCAAGTCGTACTTGCTGGCATCAGTAGTCCATCGTCAAGTATGCTTTTCTAACTAAATGTTTCAGGGTCATCAAGAAGGGGTACTGCAGGCCCCTGACCTATTATTTATCAAGTGAAGTTTCAGCTAGGAATTATTCAGAGTGAGGCCTAGTCTGCTCAAGGTGGTGGGACGGTTGTGTCTAATGCTGTGACAGGGAAGTGTTGCGCAGGAGGTGAAGTGTCCTGTAGGTAGAAGCCTGCAGAGGTGGGAGAAGTTCTGAGGTGAAAAAGTCTGTTAAGATTAGAGTCCACCATTTTTGTTCTGTGAAGATAATGAGTTACCATTTGCCAATGTGAAGCCAGGTCAGCTCCAGCATTGCAAATACCAATTGTTCTTTGGGCATCCCATATCCCCTTTCCCCAACCAAGCCAAATCCCTGAAATAAAACAACAAAACAAAGCAGGGTGAATATGCATGGATGTTAGTAAGTAGTGGCAACACACCGCTACATTAATATATGTTTACCATATATTAAACTGGTAAGAAACTGCTGCATTAATGCTATTGACAGACTACAACATATACTGTATGTATTTTACTTTATACTTCCAATTCAAATGCAATAAAACCCATTTTGTATGGCAAATAAACAAAGCATGGCTTATTGCATGTTCTGTGAGCTAGTGCAAATGCTTTGACAGTATCAGCAACAGGTGGTAACCAATTTGTTTTTGGTGAGAAAACATAATGTGCTAAAGTTGTTACATAGCTTTGCAGTTTCTTCTCTTTTTTCACATTTAGTATTGAACCATTGCTAAAGGTTTGCTTTTGATCTTCTAAATAGGAGGAAGCACCTGGTATAACTGGCCTCTTGCTTGCCTCTCTTGAACTGCACTGGATTGACAAGATGACAATATCCCAATTGAGATTTCAGGCTTGTGTGAAGTAGACACCTGATCTGCCTGCAAATGCATTTACAAAGGGCTTTCATTCACAGAAAGAAAGAAAATAAAAAACCCTCAGTAGGACTTTTCTAATATAGCCTTCTGGGGATGTGGTCTCTTGGTCTGTCAGCTTTTAAATCCTACTGCAGCGTTAACCTCTGTGACGCTAGAGGGTTTTGCCGCACAGTGGGTTGTAGGGCCTTCTGGCAGTGCAAAGGCTAACAGTCTTTTCAGTTCACAACACAAATGTTTCTTGCACTGAATCTGTCATCTAGGATTCCATTACTTGCTAAGAGAATATGGAACCCTGTCATCAGATAATCATAACGCCTGTGTTGAAGTGCTTATTTTATTAGACTGGAAAGTAAAGCTGATTTCAGACATTTAAGTCATGACAGGCTTTGAAAAGCATACTGATGTATGTTCTCACGTCCTGTGGTCAGGGTTCAGAACTTGGCACTAGATGATAATGCTCTAAACTATAGGAGATTTCTAAATTGATGTTTCTTGCCTGTTTAAATGGACAAAACAAAAATGCCAGTCCATTCAAACAAAGAAAAACCATACATATGTATGCTGTTACTGCTGTCTTTGTGTCATTAGAACATCCAAAGGCAATTTTTTTTGGGCTAACGTTGCACATCTAAAAAAACATAAACATATTAGTAGTGACAAAAAAAAAACCTGTACAGATTTTGATTCTGTTATATTATTCTATCAAACAATTAAGACTGAACTGATAATTGTTAATTTGTATTGTTAACTCCTTAGTGCACACATGTGTTGGCCATGCAGAGAAAAAAAACAACAGGTTAGCTTTTTTTAACCCTCCCTTGTAGCACATTTTGGGATACCCAGTACTTCCAGGTATTGTGGCCAATTTGACCTGACCATTAAAGTGAAACCTTTTGTGCTTGCTTTAAACCTCATACAAGTGTAGAGCACTGTAGAGACAATTTTTTTTTAAATTTTGGTTAGAGCAGAGAATAGTTAAAAACTAAGCTCACCTTTAAAAATAAATACCATATTTATCCGCGTATTTAAAGGACATTTCATCCCTGAAAATAGGGTGGAAATCATAGGGTGCATGTTATACGCCAACATGCTGCCTCGGAGGGGAAGGAGGGGACAAGCGCCACCAGATTAGACAGAACCAGGATCTCCTGTGTATTCGGCTCATCTTTTAATCTCGGCTCGCAGTCACGCCCAGTTGCGCCTCCTGGATGGCTCCTAGCATGTCACATGTCCTGAGTACACAGGAGATGAATGAGTAAAGTTACAGTGTCTCTCTAAGCATTAAGGTATAATGCAATTGGTATAATAAATATGCATTGATTCCTACAAACGTGCAAAGTGTAAGCAGAGGCTTTGCTAATTGTATATACAACATATACAACATATATACAACATATACATTTCCCATAAATTCAAGATAGCACAAGGTGTAAAAAGTTCTGCACTGTGCCTTATATTGCTGAGGATTTAGAAATTCATAGTCATCATTCATTTATGATACAGAATATTTCATCACACTGGCAATAGAAAGTCTGCAGATGGGCACTGAGCAGGCTGCAATGATGGCAAGTGGCAAGGCTGCAGATGGGCAATAGCGGGACTGAAAATGGGCACTTATCAGGCTTCATTAATGGGCAATGGTGAGGCTGCAGATGGGCACTGATCAGGCTGTATTGATGGGCACTGACCCTTATTTTGCTTCAAATTCCATTATTTTTTTATTTTTTTATTAATTAATTTATTTTTATTTATTTTTTGAGCCTGCAAAGCAGTGTATCCACAATCAGCAGATCACATGTGCAGTATCAGGCTCCTGCAGAATCACAGTATAGTTGTCTGCCTGTACCTCCCATAGGGGCTGACAATACTGGAGAGCAGGAAGTTTAATGGACTACAAAAGCTCTCATCAGGGCCCAAGCAGTTAATTGAGAACTACAAGCCCTCTACCAAGGTGGCAGATGGTAGTTGCAGTTTATTCATTTATAGATCTCTGTGAAGGAATGATGTGGCTGTGTGGGCAGAGCCCTGCAAAGCCTGGCTCTTTTTAAATTGTGGCAGCACATGCAGGGAGAAGATCTCATATCCACTGTCACAGAGTGGGATCAGAGGGTTGCTGTTAGCAAAGGTGAACTTATCCTTAGTGCTGGTTTTCTTTTGGTCAACCAGTGGGCTGAACACAAAAACACTCACAGATTCTTGCATCCATACAGGCAATGTGGATTCCAAGTTTTCCCCACTGTGCTATTGTATTCTGACAGCATATTGCCATAATACATTGAGTGCATTTATTGCTTTTATTAGTCACAGGTATGATGCATTAGGAGATGCTCTTGCATAGTGTCTGATTCAACAAGCTGCGATAGCACATAAGGTATGCTAATGTGGCCTGATGAATCAAGGAATGTCGTTTTCATGCTCATAATAATTATCATCATTTATTGCAGTAACAGGCAGTGCAATTTCAAACGGCCAGCATTTATTAATAACTGTCACCAGTTTGTCTTATGACTTCTTACAGTATTGTACATGAAATGCCGTAAGTCGGCATTTCAAACATTATTATTACAAGTAATCATAATTGTTTCTTCATCAAGATAGAAATGATAAGATGTTATTGAAGCGTGGAAATTTTTAGGGATAATTGTTATAAGTGCTGTAGTGTTATTAAGGTGTTATTTTTTTCACTTTTGATTGCAAAAAGTATTTAGGCCACTGCATAGCCCCATGTCCAATATCATTAGTAGAGATGCCCAGTTTGAGATCCTGATAATTTAGCTTCAGAAATCCCCACATTTTTCTAATGCCAGAACCCACTCCATTAACATTTGTTAGCTTCAAAATGTCTTTTGAATCAGTATCATTTAATGGATCCATCATCATAACACTGCCATGCAACTGCAACTTTGTCAATTTATTATTGGAGAGGTCACTTTGCATAAGGCATTTGAGTTGGCATTCCGAAACATTCCTGATACTGTATTAACAACTAACATTGCCTGACTGACCACTTTGTCTCAAGCAGGCCTACCTACAAATACCTGTCTAGTCAGTGCCTAATTTTGTTCAGCTGATCCCTAATAATCGTATTTATTATACCCTCATAGCCTCTTTATCATACCCTCATGAATAAGGAATTCAGTTTTTTTATTATTTCGAGAAAGTATTTGATTTTTACCAATACTGTCTAGCTTAGGAACTTTTAGCATTATTGCACAACACCACAATTCAAAACCATAGATTCTGGCACCTTTATATGTGGTCCAGTTGGATGAACCATATCTAAGACCACCTAAAACCAGCATGTTAATTAGCAATATTCTTTAAAGGGTTAGTTCACCATAAATAAATAAAAAAACTGTATAAAGTATTTGGATACAATGGCATGTTGGATTGGATAAGCTCAGGGACTGCAGCAAGATAGGGCTTGTACACACGATAGGGTTTCCTGACGGACATTTTACCTCTGGGAAACCTGAGGGGAAAGTCGAGAACCTGCTCGGTCAGTCTTTCCCTCTACACACGAGAGGTTTTCCTGACAGGACATGGAGCTTTGGTCGCGAACCCTGGCCGCGTGTATGCTTCATCGCAGTTTTTCCTATAGGAAAACTGCCAAAAAACGCTGGGCAAAAGTCAGTCAGTTTCTCGTTACAGAGCGGGGAACGGGAGCTATGTGTGTAAACACATAGCTCTCGTTCCTGTCAGCGGGGGAAACGCTGATTTTCTGTTCATACAATGTATGAACAGAAGATCAGTGATTTCCCCTAGTTACTCCACCCCCCCATACAGTTATAACACACCCAGGTACACACTTAACCCCTTCCCTGCCCCCTAGTGTTAACCCCTTCACTGCCAATGGCATTTTTATAGTAATACAATGCATTTTTATAGCATTGATCGCTATAAAAATGCCAATGGCCCCAAAAATGTGTCAAAAGTGTCCGAAGTGCCCGCCATAATGTCGCAGTACTGAAAAAAATGCTGATCGCCGCCATTACTAGTAAAAAAAAAAAATATTAATAAAAATGCCATAAAACGACCCCCTATTTTGTAAACGCTATAACTTTTGCGCAAACCAATCAATAAACGCTTATTGCGATTTTTTTAACGAAAAATATGTAGAAGAATACGTATCGGCCTAAACTGAGGAAAAAAAATGTTTTTTTATATATTTTTGGGGATATTTATTATAGCAAAATTTTTGTTTATTTTTGTTTATAGCGCAAAAAATAAAAAACACAGAGATGATAAAATACCACCAAAAGAAAGCTCTATTTGTGGGAAAAAAAGGACGCCAATTTTGTTGGGGAGCCACGTCGCACGACCGCGCAATTGTCACTTAAAGCGATGCAGTGCCGAATCACAAAAAGTGCTCTGGTCATTAGACAGCAATATGGTCCGGGGCTAAAGTGGTTAAACATTGATCAGACCTTGGTTGCATGATTTTGAGTATTCAAGTGTCTTGCTGGCATCTAAAATGAGTGCCACCGTTCAAAAAAACTCTTAACAACAAAAAAATCTTATCCAGTGGGCACTATTTGTTTTCCAAATTTGCTGGCATATTTTTAAAAACATAACTGTGCTGGCATTCTCTCAATTTCTATCATCCTGGAAAGGGATGATTTCACTTTACTTTTGGTCTTTAAAGCGAATCTTCAGATTTAGGTTTCCTCCTCTCCACCCCGCCCCCCCCTACTACCTTTCTTAACGTTAAGATTTCTATCCCACCCCCCCATGCATGTCACTTGCCTAGATGAATGACATGTATTATGCCTGCTGTGCCTCCTGGAATATGCAAGTCGCATATCCCATAATGCTTCATTGAGAAAAAGTGAGGGTTTTGCAGCGCATCATCGAGAGGCCCGGCAGCTGAACCCAGGAGAGCGAGTGGGCCTCCCGATGACATCATACAAGAAAAAGGCAGCGCGGGAACGATCAGGCAGAATTCTGAGAGGATTCTGCAGGAAAACACTGGATCCACTATGCAGGTGAGCATTTGAAATTTTCAGAACCTGCATCAAGGTATTCAGGTGTTTGGAATAAAAATAAGGTGGAGAGGGAGGAGATCCGCTTAAAGTTAGTAAGCAAACTAGAGTTAATTATGCCAGGGCTCTTCCTGAATAGTTATTCTGTGTATTTCTGCCATCTCTTCTCTATTCTACTGCTTTTGTTAGATTCCTAGCATCTTTGCATCAGTGATACTCTTGATATTTCACATAAAGATTAAAGATTTTGAAGATTAACTTCCCATTCACTGTTTCCTTTTCTTTGTATTTCTTATATATGAATCCATCTTTATCTTTCCTTGCTAACATCTGGAATTATCTATTCAGTTAGAAATATCATTTACTATCAAAGCTGCCTTTGCTTTTTTGTCTTCAAAAACAATAAGTTATATTTCCCAAAATTTCAGCGACAATGTAACTATAATAAAATGGTCTTTAAGGCTGGGTTCACATTATTCCCCGCATCCAATTCGCAATAGCAGGAGGTTTTGAAACCTGACCTGAAATGGTGAACTGAGACGCACAGGACCCCTGCAGTAAGCCGCATGCGAAGATAGTGTGAACCCAGCCTTAGGGTGTGATAGGCTTAAACTGGCTCTTGAGGGATACATTTCAACTATAGATATGTGCATTCCCGTTCGTACGAATGTTATTTTCGTCCAAAAATGTTCATTTTCGTACCCATGGGATAATGTGTACATAGGAAAAAATTAAAGCACCAAAATACGAAAACGACTGGATTACGAATGAGGCGCATAACGAACAACCGCAAATACGAACGAACGATCCGATGAAAATTCAACAAAACGAAAATGGCAAAAGAACGAAAATGACATCTATAACAAAAGATTTGCACTCTGTATTTTGTTGAATCCTTTTTCTGTTGGTATTTTCAGTCATATGTTCATTGTTCATATGACATCTATAACAAAAGATTTGCATTCTGTATTTTGAATTCCTTTTTTCTGTTCGTATTTTGCATTCAAATCTTTTGCGAATCCTGCGATATATTTACGAAAGTACAAAATGACGAAAATGCTTTTTCTGTTTCGTATTTTCAGTCGCATGTTCATATGTCATACTGTCAGATGAACATGCGACTGAAAATACAAACAGAAAAATAATTTTCGTCATTTTGTACTTTCGTAAATATATCGCGGGATTCGCGGCACTTTCAACACGCGGCTCATCCATATTAACTATTGTTAAGTCCCATACACTTGGTCAGACTTTTTTAACAACAAACATAAAAACGATCGTTTTCTGTTCGTTCTCAGAAAATGTGTTTGTTTTTAAACTCCATCCATCTATAACAAAAGATTTGCATTCTGTATTTTGAATCCAAAATACGAACAGAAAAAAGGAATTCAAAATACAGAATGCAAATCTTTTGTTATAGATGTCATATGAACATACGACTGAAAATACGAACAGAAAAAGGAATTCAAAATACAGAATGCAAATCATTGACGAAAATTCACGTCTAACGAACATGAATTAAACAGAATAACGAACCATCCCGCATGTACGAAAATAAAACGGTAACGAAAATCCGAAACGATCGGAATACGAAAAAAAAAGCGTCATACGAAAAACGAACGGGAACAAACAGGAAAACGGGCATCTTACGAAAAACGAACGGAAACGAACCTACGGAACGCTATGAAACGGAACAACTACTATCCTGGACCTGTTTTTCTGCATGAGACCCTAGGCAGGGACAAAAGTAGAATACAAATTGAATGTGACAGTCCAATACACAAATACATTAAGCAGAACATTAAGGGTTTTATTTATAAATGTTTTCACACAAGGATCCACACAACTTTCACCCAAGGTTCATTCATATTTAGAATGTTTTATTACAATTTGTGTAAATCTTGTGTGAAAATATTTATAATAACACATGCATAGAAAATATTACTTAGTCTGGTAACTTTCCATGTTTTATTTTAGTTAATTGTACAATTAGCAATGGGAAACCTGACTCACAGTTAGCTCCAGATTTTTTAAATGGCGCTCCTGCATGTTTGGTTACAATCAGTGGCGGCCCATCCATTAGGAGCATACAGGCACTGCCCTCCCATCCATACGTTCGGCACCCTGATCTACATACAGGGACACCGGATGCATGGATTCCAATGGGGGACGGTTAATGCACATAATTAGAGCCAGAGGCTCTAATATGATTCAAAATAGGGTGGGGTGGGGCACAGAACACTGCGCTTCGAGTCCACCCAGTTGTTTGACGATAGCGAATGAATATTTGGTGGATTATTTTCTGGTCAGGCCTGTTTCTGTTAAGCAAGCACTAAGACCCCTTTCATCTTTGTGTGCATGTGTGCAGTTTCTGCACAGTAATTATGAGCAAGAATTTGTCCCCTCCCACCATTCGCATGGGAAACATTCATGAGCTTTTTAGAGTCTGCTTGAAAAATTAATTTTGTTCATCCCTGGGAATATGAGCTGCTTACTTTTGGCATGAGACCTGCATGATTGTTGTAGCAGAGGATGAATGCTAATGGATTAACATATTAAGGGGAAGTTAAGTGTAAGTTTTATATGTTATAAGTTGTATATGTTCATTGTAATGGAGAAATTAGTACTAAAGCATTATTAAACGCAAAAGCAAAAATATATTGTTTTGTAGCTTACCAACTTTTAGATCCCTTTCACACAGGGTCGCTTTGTAGGCGCTATACCGCTAAAAATAGCACCTGCAAACCGACCTGAAACAGCCGCTGCTGTCTCTCCAGTGTGAAAGCCCTGAGGGATTTTACACTGGAGCAGTGTGCTAGCAGGACTGTAAAAAAAGTCCTGCTAGCCGCATCTTTGGAGCAATGAACGAGCGGTGTGTATACTTCTCCTTCACTGCTCCTGCCCATTGAAATGGGGCACCGCGGCTATACCGCCAGAAAACTGCCCCACTAGTGGCCGAATAGCGCCGCAAAATTGACGGTAAAGCACCGCTAAAAATAGTGGCCCTTTACCGCTGACACCGCCCCAGTGTGAAAGGGGCTTTAGATATGATAGCCGCATTATTTTCTTTTTTAAGCTTTCTTTCTTCTAATTTCATCTAGTGATGCAGCCAGCAAGTCTGTTGTCTTTCAAAAATGCAAGCTCTACGGCAGAATGTATTAGGATAAATGGATGAGACAAACCACTTAACTCTGGCAGGGATGATTGAAATGATCATCTTCATCTCAATAGGGAAAAACTGTTTGCTGTAACTGATTATAAAGTGTGAACTGGAGTTTGGCTTCGATCTATTAGGCCGCATACACATGATCGGTCCAACCCGATGAGAATGGTCCGATGGACCATTTTCATCGGTTCACCGCTGAAGTGGCCTGATGGTCTGATGTGAGTACACACCATCAGTCCAAAGGCCAGTTTCATCGGTCCAAACCGATCGTGTGTACGCGGCCTTAGTGTATCAAAATCTGCTAATACATTTAATACTACACCCCCCCCCTCCACAAGACTGACAATGCTGCTGTCTGATGTGCCTCCTGTTCTCACTCTTCCGGAGTTGTGTCTCACTAATACAGGCGGTATATTACCAACTAGATCACCAGGTGAAAAGAGAGGGGACAAAAGCAAAAGAAAAGAAAACTGATGCAGCCACCACATCTAATGTATTGTACATGATTGGTTTTGGGTTTTATACCACTTTAAGAGCTGACTTTAGGGGTAAAGTTTAGATGTTAAAGTGTAATGATGAGGAGAGGTGTAATTGCAAAAATGTGCAAGATTGCAGATACTTGTACTATATTGCAAACAGGGTTTGTCATGATCTCAGAATGACAGCCCCATGCTCGCTGTCACCTTTCTACAGGTGGAGGTACCATCTGCACAGAATTTTTTGCTGCTGGTAGCAACTTCCACCTTCTTTGATAGTGATGGTTCAACCTACCCATCAATGCATGAACATGCTGAGGAATGTTTTTCTTTTAAAGAGTAAACTTTGTGGTGAATACTATTTGTTTGCCCTTAATGGGTAACTCCACTTTTGAGGAAAAATGATCACAAATAATATATATATATACACACACCATAGTGTCAAACGTATTGGTACACCTGCCTTTATACACACATGAACTTTAATAGCATCCCAGTCTTAGGCCCCGTACACACGAGCAAATATATCTGTTCAAATCGGTCAGACAGACCGATTTGAACAGATCTGTCTGCTGGGATGTATTGGTTTAATCGTGTACACACGATTAAACCAAAATCCCTGCCGGCAGACAGCGCGGTGACGTGGTGGTGACGTGGCGGTGACGTTGACGCCGCCACGTCACCGCACCAGGAAGTAAATCCATTCGAAGCATGTGCGAGCAGATATGTCTGCTAACCAGCAGACATATCTGTCCGACAGGTTTCCAGCAGACAGATTTGAAAGCATGCTTTTAAATCTGTTGGCTGGCCAAATCCGTCTGTTTGCCCGTACACACGATCGAATCTGTCTGCTGAAACAATCTGGGAGACCGTTTCCAGCAGACAGATTTGATCATGTATACGCGGCCTTAGTCTGTAGGGATCAATATTGAGTTGGCCCACCCTTTTTCAGCTATAACAGCTTCAAATCTTCTGGGAAGGCTTTCCATGAGGTTTAGGAGTGTGTCTATGGGAATGTTTGACCATTCTTCCAGAAGTGCATTTGTGAGGTCAGTCACTGATGTTGAACAAGAAGGCCTGGCTCACAATCTCTGTTTTAATTCATCCCAAAGGTGTTCTATCAGGTTGAGGTTTCCCTACTAATAGAGATTTCTTTTGACACATTTTTGAGACCATTGACATTTATACAGTGATCAGAGCTATAAAAATGCACCGATTACTGTACAAATATCACTGACATTGAAGGGGTTAACACTAGAGGAGTTCAAGGGGTTAAATGTGTTCCCTCATTGTTTTTAACTGTATGGGGACAGGACTGACTACTTAGTAGGAACAACGATATGTCTCCTCTCCCCTGACAAAACTAGGATTTGTGTGTTTACACACACAAATCCCTGTGCTGACGCTTGTGCTCGAGATCCCGGGTAGCTGGCCATGCACATCGGGAGCCTCGCCATGAAACGGGCACACGCGCACCCCCCTAGTGGCTTCTAAATGGTAGGATGTACCCATACGGTGTTATGCCCAGCGGTGCCATTCTGCCACAGTATATAGACGTGACCAGTTAAAACTCAATCCTTGCCTTCATTGTGCGAGTCTGCTTTGCATAGACATGCATTTGTGGTGTGTTTGGCAATATTTAACTTATTTTACTGAGTTGCATTTACCTACATTTGTGATGTATTCATGTGCAAAAAAACATTACAAATACTGCATACGGTCCTTTTTTAAGCCCCTGATTACAAATTTTGCTACTTCAGAGTGATTTCAAAGCCGCACATCAGTGTGATTTGCACTGTCGATTTCATTGCGGCTTTTTGAACGGTTCCATTGCCAACAATTGGGTGTAACTTGTCATGCAATTTGGAACTGTCAATTCACATGACAAATTGCACTGGTGTAAATAGGGGCTTGAAGCTCATAAAAGCACCCCCCATGGTGTAAACTAGACTATTTTTTTCTTGACTATGCAATTGCACTGTATTTAAAAATATGATGTAAATTAGCCCTTAAGCCTGTGCCATAACCTTAACTTTACAGAACTGGTAAAAACAAGTTATTTACAAAAAATACAAAAGGCACAAGATTCCAAAAGATACATCTTCTAAAACATTTCTGTACTTCCAAACTAATGAATCATCTCTGGTGTATCCATCTATGAGCAGAACGCTTGTACAGAAAATTAGTTTTGTGAGAGACAGAGTATTTAAATAATTTTGTATTAGGAAAACATTCCCCGCATCATCTGTTGAGGCTTCGCCTGTAAACAGGTTATCTCTGAGAAGCTGATAATCTGCAGCTCTGTGCAATGTTCTCCAGAGGTGTTTGGGAAAGATTTCCCTAAGAACAGAAACAGATGTGATTTGAAAAGATTTGCTTTGATCCAGATGGGTTTCTTTACTGTGAATATATTCTACTATTTAAAATGAAAAATATTTGCCGGCATTTCTATTTTCTAGAAAATATTTGACATTCTATATCTTAGAGATTTCATTCTGGAAATAAAAGAAAATCACGATGCAAGGACACAAACTATCCAAGAGCAAGTAAGCAGTAAAGGATAGTTTTAGGGTTATAAAACCTATTTGCTATTAAAAACCCATTTCTGTAAATTGCCAGTATTCTAAAGCGGTATGCCTAGTTATTTTTCCATAATGGAATCAGCAATTAGCACTCTCATGGCTGTACTGTCACCTGCTTTTCCTCATTTCCATATCCACTACAAAGTGCAAGCAATGACTAGGAGCCAGGAACCACAAGTCTTGATAGTAACGTACATGGAGAAAAAAAAACGAGAAGACCAATTTTTAAAAATATGAGGGGCGTTCAAGTCAAACTGAGACTTTTAATTTTACAGATATGAAAAGGGATGCTAGCATGGCAGTACTACACGCAGTAGAAATTGGCAAGCGTGTCCTATTGCTGATAGGCAGTGCACTAGTCTTAGGCCAGTCTAGAGAATATTACTCAAAATGGCAGACAACAGTGTTAGTGCATGCATGAAACAACATGTGGTGGTGAAGTTTCTTGCGAACGAATACGTAAATCCCACAGATATCTACAGAAGGCTTCAAGTACAGTACAGTGATGAGACACTCAGCTGCAGTAAGGCCTCGTACACACGATCAAATCTGTCTGCTGGAAACGGTCTGCTAGACCGTTTCAGCAGACAGATTCGATCGTGTGTACGGGCAAACAGACGGATTTGGCCACCCGACAGATTTCAAAGCATGCTTTGAAATCTGTCGGCTGGGAACCCGTCCGCCCGACATGTCTGCTGGTTAGTACGCTAACCAGCAGACATGTCTTCTCGCACACGCGCCGAATGGTTTTGACGCATGCGCGGAAGTGTTTTACTTCCTGGTGCGGTGACGTGGCGGCATCAACGTCACCGCCACGTCAGCGCGCTGTCTGCTGGCGGGGATTTTGGTTTGCTCCTGTGTACACGCGAGCAAACCAAAATGCCAGCAGACAGATTTGTTCAAATCGGTCGGACAGACCGTTTTGAACAATTCTATTTAATCGTGTGTACGAGGCCTAAGACATTTGAATGGTGTAAAGGTTTTAAAGATGGCCATACGTCCGTTAGTGATGATCTCGACCATGGTGGTTCCCAACCCACAGCAGTCATTCCTGTGAACATTCAACGCGTGGAACACCTGATCCTGGATAATCAAAGCATAACCTGTCCTGAAATTGCCGGCATTTTTTTTTAATTCAGCTATCAGCGGGGAAGACCAATGACAGCTGATGACCCATCAGGGCTTAGAATGCACTGTGCAGTTCGCAGTGCATTGTGGGGTGCTCGGCAGGCAACATTCCTGCCATGCTCCCCGCAAATTCAGGTGTTTGTCGAATGGGCGAAAAATAAATGCAGTTTCCACACTTTGAAATTCCCAGTTTGACTAGAACAACCCTTGTTTGTGTGTATATATATATATATATATATATATATATATATATATATATATATATATATATATACATATATATATACATATATATATATTATATATAGATAGATAGATAGATAGATAGATAGATAGATAGATAGATAGATAGATAGATAGATAGATAGATAGATAGCTTTAACTAGACACTGGAAGAAGTCACAAGACTGCTATATACTGCTGATGAGAAAAGGTATTTAGCAGTTTATATTTACTAAAATAATTGCATTTCCATGTGCTGTATACTGTGGGAGACCAGATATAGTGAATGCAGGGTTGCAAAGTGCCAGTGGGAGTCCTCATAAAAAGAAGTTCAGAGCAATACAATTGCACAGATAGGTAGATATGGCTTGTATATATCTTGAAAAAAATTATATATATATGCCTTTACAACCACTTATATAGAATATAGATAATTATAATATTTGAAAATATTTACCGCATTGAAACCTCGCATTAGCCATGTGAATGTGCTGGTTCCCTTTAGTACTTAAAAATTGTATTAATGTTAATAGCTCAAAAAAAAATGATCTCACTACAATTTCTCAGAGAACAGGTTTGTGCCTATTTTAGAAGTAGAACACCACTATTCCGTTGTGGTTACTTCTGCTTTTAGTCTTTTAATCCTCTGCTGTCTAGTCCTATTGTAAACATAAGATTAGTGCTGTACATTGGGTTTCTCGATCTGATTGACTCCCAGGTTGCAATCAGTAAATCTTCCTTGGCATGGAAGGACAAAATATAACCACACAAATAATCTTATACGTTATTGGGTTTCTGTTTTTTTTACATATTGCAATATTTTTAACATTTTCAATGAAAGTTACTTTTAGTCAAATACTCATTATAAAATTCCTGCTCATTCTTTATCCCGTTATTCTTTTCTTTTGTATACATGTACTACAATAAAGGTTTTTTATTAAACATCTTTCACAACATTACCACATAACATAGGGTCATTACTCAGATACCCTTTCAACTTTATCACAAAATCTCATGCTTCACCTTGTACAGTAATGTGTACTAGAAAGCCAATGAAAGAGTTTATTATGTATTTATTTTTAAAGCCATACTTTATTGGTCAGTTAACTCTGCACACAGATGAAGTGTGATTATTATGAAATGTCAGCATTATTGCAGGATGTACAATATGAACTGTTTTCTAAACAGAACTGACCAGATTCGATGAGTCAAGATGACCTTAGTACGTCCTAAAGATCTAAATTACAAGTGAGATAGTTCAGCTTTAATATCTCTAAAACATTTGATGAATGGTTCCAGACAAGTGATTTGTTTTTCTATATCAAACTTATATATTTACCTTGGTTCTTCAAGTCTGTACAGACCTTTACTGTGGCCGATTCTTTCATTTCTAGTGTATTGAAAGCTTCACAATTGCCAGAACAATCTGGGATAATGTGCTTCATCTAAGTTTTTGCAGGCACATGACAGGTTATCTTAGGAGACACCCTTCTTGCAGAACTCTGAGGCATAAGATATGATGGATAATTCCATTAACCGCTTAAGGACTGCCCCATGTACATGTACTGCCCTTAAGCGCATAATCACATACTTATATGTCATCGGCCGTCATTGGCTCTGGGGCGTGTGAACGTGCCACTGGTGCCGCGGTACCGCTGTGATTGGACACAGCGGGAGTCAATCAGTGGGTTTGGCGGCTGCGATGGCCACCGGGACCCGGCGATCATTCGTAGGAGAGGCAGAACAGCAGTCTGCCTATGTGAACAAGGCAAACCACTGTTCTGTCAGAGAGGGAGACAGAGATCTTGTGTTCCTGTTAATCATGACCATGGATCGCTCTTGTCCTCTAATCAGTCCATCTCCCAGGAAGAAAACACTCCCTAAGAGCACACTTAACCCCTTGATTGCCCCTGATGTTAACCCCTTCCCTGCCAGTGTAATTTATAGCACTTATCACTGTATTGGTGTCACTGGTCGCCAAAAAGTAACACTTAGGCCGCGTACACACGATCGGACCAACCCGATGAGAATGGTCCGACGGACCATTTTCATCGGGTCACCGCTGAAGTGGCCTGATGGTCTGATGTGCGTACACACCATCAGTCCAAAATTTGATCAGGTCAGAACGCGGTGACGTAGATCACAACGACGTGCTGAAAAAACGTAGTTCAATGCTTCCAAGCATGCGTCGACTTGATTCTGAGCATGCGCAGCTTTTTGGTCCGATGCTTTTGCGTACTAACCATCATTTTGGTCCGATGGTCAGGTGTCCATCGGACCGATTTTAAAGCAAGTTTTAAAACTTTGGTCCAATGGACAACGGTCTGATGGGCCGTACACACGATCGGCTTGGTCCGATGAAACTGGCCGATCGTGTGTACGTGGCCTTAGAGGGTTAATTACTAAAGGCAAATCCACTTTACACTACAAGTACAAATTACAAGTGCAAAGTGCACTTGAAATTGCACTGAAAGTGCACTTGGAAGTGCAGTTGCTGTAGATCCAAGGGTGACATGCAAAGAAAATGAAAAAAAAAATTTAAGCTTGCACATCAGCTTGCAATCAGCAGAGCTTCCCCTCATTTCAGATCTACCCCTCAGATTTACAGCAACTGCACTTCCAAGTGCACTTTCAGTGCAATTTCAAGTGTAGTTTGCACTTGTAGTGCAAAGTGGATTTGCCTTTCGTAAATAACCCCCATAGTGTCAGATTTGACTGCCGCAATGTTGTTGATCTCTGTCATTACTAGTGAAAACCATAAAAACAATAAAAAGTCCATAAATCTATCCCATAGTTTGTAGACGCTATAACTATTGTGCAAACAAATCAATATACGCTTATTGGGATTTTTTACCAAAAATATGTAGCAGAATACATATTGGCCTAAATTGACAATTTTTTTTTTTTTTACAAAATATTTTTATTTATTTTTTCTAAATCGTCACTCTTCTTTTTTGTTTATAGCACTAAAAAGAAAAACCGCAAAGGCGATAAAATACCACCAAAAGAAAGCTCTATTTGTGGGAAAAAAAGTGTGAAGCGTTGCACGACCGTGCAATTGTCAGTTAAAGTAATGCAGTGCCATATCGCAAAAAATGGCCTGGTCCGGGGCTGAAGTGGTTAATATAGGTATACATGAAAAATTATAACAAACAGGCATGTATGCAGGTAAAACCCAATTTCAACAACACACAAGAGCTGAAAGTTGAGTCAGTACAGGTTAAAAACTGCTGGAGGTAGTAGACCATTAATTGATTGCCGACCGCCCGCCGTCATATTACTGCGGGACAGTGGCACTGCTACGCGGGAGCACGTAGCTCTACGTCCTCCCTTTAGCAGCTTGTCGCGCACGCGCGCACGCCGCCGGCGGTGCTCGCACGCGTCTCGCGAGTCCCGCCCGCGTGCCCGGCGGGTACGATTGCCGCCGGGCACCCGCGATTGCTCGTTACAGAGCGGGGAACGGGAGGTATGTGTGTAAACACATACCTCTTGTTCCTGTCAGCGGGGGAAACGCTGGTTTTCTGTTCATACAATGTATGGACAGAAGATCAGTGATTTCCCCTAGTGAGGCCACCCCCCCCCATACAGTTAGAACACACCAGGACCACACTTAACCCCTTCCCTGCCCCCTAGTGTTAACCCCTTCACTGCCAATGGCATTTTTATAGTAATACAATGCATTTTTATAGCATTGATCGCTATAAAAATGCCAATGGTCCCAAAAATGTGTCAAAAGTGTCCGATGTGTCCGCCATAATATCGCAGTACCGGAAAAAAAACACTGATCGCCGCCATTACTAGTAAAAAAAATAATAATAACAATGTCATAAAACGACCCCCTTTTTTGTAAACGCTATCAATTTTGCGCAAACCAATTAATAAACGCTAATTGCGATTTTTTTAACAAAAAATATGTAGAAGAATACGTATCGGCCTAAACTGAGGAAAAAAATGTTTTTTTATTTCTTTTTTGGGATTTTTATTATAGCAAAATGTAAAAAATATTGCATTTTTTTTCAAAATAGTCGCTCTATTTTTGTTTATAGCGCAAAAAATAAAAACCGCAGAGATGATCAAATACCACCAAAAGAAAGCTCTATTTGTGGGAAAAAAAGGACGCCAATTTTGTTTGGGAGCCGCGTCGCACGACCGCGCAATTGTCAGTTAAACCGACGCAGTGCCGAATCACAAAAAGTGCTCTGGTCTTTGGACAGCAATATGGTCCGGGGCTAAAGTGGTTAAATAGACACAGACGAACAGCAGATGACATGGAGGGTGCAGAAACACCGACTAGAACCAGATACCAATAAACAGGAGATAGGAAAGATATAGGCTACCTGTAATGTCAAGATATATGAAAAGCCGCAAACTTGAGATTCCTGAAGTCCCAATTTTTTTCTTTCTGCATGATTTTAAAACACCGGGTAAGACACATAAAAATTATATTATGTGTCACCTTTTGAATGTTGCTAAATCTTGTATTCCCCTCACCTGGAAGCAGATCTGACCACCTTCAGTGGGATTATGGCTTAGAAGGGTGGAGGAAGTGAACAAATTAGAAGATCTGGTTTGGACAACTAGGCAGAAGCAAGAGATGTATGATAAAATCAATATAATAACTCAGAGGACGGAAGAAACTTTATTGATGAGAGTCCAATTGGCTGAGGATAAGGGAGGAGATGGGAGGAGAGGGGAGGAGGGTGGGGCTCTTTCTTTTTTCAATTTTTTTCTTTTTTCCCTATATGAGAAAGAAAAAAAGAAGTGGGATGGGAGAAGAAGGCTCAGAATTCCTATTACTACATAGAAGGGTTAAAACTGTAGATTAGGAAACTGGGATCAGGTTACATGTGTTTAAGATGTATGACCAAGAAGAAGAAATACCCAGATTATTATGTTGATACAAAAGAATTTATATATATATATATATATTATATATATATATATATATATATATATATATATATATATATATATATATATATATATATATTGTTGAATACATTAGCTCTACCCTGTAGGATAAAAACAAATTGCTAATATTACTAAGATAAGTAAGTTATAATGTTTGGAGCCTTTATTTTTTATCCCTATAATAAAGAATAAATGATAAAAAAAAAATCCAGCAAGGCTCATGAGAATCTGGCCAGGTTTTCAGCAATTGTGGTTGGCATTATTGCCAACAAATGACACAATTTATAATCAATACTATTCCTGCTTTAGGGCCTCACTTACAAAGTGTTACATTTACACAATGCATGTGATTATTCAAGCAATACTAGTATGAATAAACGTAATGTTCATAAATGGTGCCCTTCGCAGACACTGCAGCTCACAGAGAAAGGTTTTAGCAACAGAAGAGGTGTTATCAATCCAGAAAACAGGGACAGAGCTAGGTGTAAAAATGGTAGGGGTACATTACCAATTCACATAGGGGGGGCCCACAGACCCCCACAACCACCGGGCAAGGGTTGTGGGAATGAGGTCCTTGTCCCCATCAACATGGGGACATCCTCCCCATGTTGAGGGCATGTGGTCTGGTATGGTTCAGGAGGGGGGCGCTCTCTCGTCCCCCCTCTTTTCCTGCGGCCTGCCAGGTTGCATGCTCGGATAAGGGTCTGGTATGGATTTTTGGGGGGAACCCCACACCATTTCTTTTTAAATTTGGCACGAGGTACCCCTTAATATCCATACCAGACCTGAAGGGTCTTTGTTTTTCATTATAACCGCGAGTAGTTTTAAATTACTTGTTTTCCTTTTGAAATTTCATTTTGTGCAGAGACACGTGTTATAAACACGGGAAACATGTGCTACTTTACATGCATACTATAGACACCCCCCAGGTACAAAATTTTAAGGAATATTTCACTTTTATTGTTTCACTTTAAAGGTGTTGTAAATGTACAACTTTTTTTCCCTAAATAGCTTCCTTTACCTTAGATCAGTCCTCCTTCACTTACCTCATCCTTCGATTTTGCTTTTAAATGTCCTTATTTCTTATGAGAAATCCTCACTTCCTGTTCTTCTGTCTGTAACTCCACACAGTAATGCAAGGCTTTCTCCCTGGTGTTGAGTGTCGTGCTCGCCCCCTCCCTTGGACTACAGGAGAGTCAGGACGCTCACTAACACACAGCTAATTTCTATCTGCAACATAGAGAGCGCCTTGACTCTCCTGTAGTCCAAGGGAGGGGGCGAGCACGACACTCAACACCAGGGAGAAAGCCTTGCATTACTGTGTGGAGTTACAGACAGAAGAACAGGTAGTGAGGATTTCTCAGAAAAAATAAGGACATTTAAAAGCAAAATCGAAGGATGAGGTAAGTGAAGGAGGACTGCACTAAGGTAAAGGAAGCTATTTAGGAAAACATTTTTTTACCTTTACAACCCCTTTAAGCATTATTAAAATCAATGCTCCTGAAAAAACGTTAGTTTTTAACCTCCCTGGCAGTATGATTTTTTCCGATTTTAGGTGCTGAAAGCGGTACCATTATTTTGCAAGGAAATTTTACATTGTAGGTCCGTAATTCTTAGGAATAACTCAATTAAATCTGTCCAAACAAGAGTCTAGTAGACTCGGGTATGATAACGTTTGAAAAACAAAATCTTAAATTTCAATATAATAAATAACTATAAATAATTATAACAAATAATAATATAATTATAATAAAAATTATTCAATGATGTAATCAAATCAAAAACACTGAAATTTGCTCAGTTGCAGAATTGTCGCTGTCATTACTTTTATATTTTTATGATGAATTTCCCCACAAATTGCTATCGCTTAATTCTGCAAGTGATTATAATTTATTATCGCTGTTTTCTAGCTGCTCTAAAACCACTTTTGACATAAAGGGACAGTTTTTGGTTGCTATGGACAATCTACAGTTTGCAGGCAGAAAGAACAGTTTTTATTATATAAAAGTACATGTAGGACACTGGGCAGACCACTAGGGACAAAGGGGTGTGTATTTTTTACATACAGTACTGTAATCTATAAGATTACAGTATACCGTATGTATTTTGTTTATTTACTTTTTTGAATTTGGCTCCGTTCTCCGCCCCGTGCGTCGCAACCTCACAGGGGAACACAGTGCATCGGACGGAACATCCCGCCGTCGTGCATTGCGGAAATACATTGCTGGATCCCAGGGAAGGGGTAAGTTACCTTTTCCAGCATCCAGCGAGGCAATCCTGATTGTGTCTCGGGGTTACCGATAGTAGCACAAAAATCTCACCACGAGCCACACTCGGGAATACCGCTAGGCAGGTTAAAACTTTTTTATTGCATTAATACATGTCCCCTGGGACATGACTCGGGTCTTCAAACACTTTTTATGACAATAACTTGCATATTAACCTTTAAAATTAGCACTTTAGATTTCTCCCATAGATGTTTAATGGGTGTGTTCCACGGCTTTTCGAATTTGCCGCGAACACCCCAAATTGAACAGCCAATGTTGGAGTCAAACTCATATTCGACTCGAACATAAAGCTCATCCCTAGTGCTGATGCATATATTTTTAAATTATCTACAGTGTGTACCTATGTAAATGCCATTTCCCATGCCATATGTTTGTGAATGACATTTGCAATGTAAATTGCATGTAAATGCCATGTGTATCATCAAATTCATATTAATGTACAAAAATGTTAATAAACTTGCACACATAAATGCACTTGCAAACACAGACACGCATACATTTATATAAATAAAATTACAGTCTAGCAAAAAAAAAAAAAACTTTTGATTTCACATCTTCTTTCAACATGCTTCTAAATACTAAGGAAAAGCAATCTTCTGTGAACTAGCTCTAATGCCAATACAGTTAACTCTGGCCGGTATGTGTGAGGTAGTTAAAGTTTTCCAGTGGGAATGCTTAACATCTATGTTCTTTTATTAAAATGTCTTCATGAAAGGATGAGGAAGAATTGGCTACATCTGCTGTTCAAGCCAAACGTAAATATGTAAGTGACCATATTCCTAGCAGCCTAAATGCCTGGAGACTGATTAAAAGGCATTAAAGGACACAGTTGTTACATCAAAAACCTAAATGTAATCCCTTCTTTTCGAAGCAAAGATTTTAGAATTAAAAAAACAATTTAGCAAATTGTTACCATATCTGACAAATGATCAAACTGGTTCCCAGAAAGTGTTGATTGGCTCTGGGGTGGGTGGAAAATAGTACTTCAATTTAAATGTGAATGTCATTGCAGAGTAATTCCCTAACTTTTATTTCTCAGTATAATCTAATAATAGTATAATAGTATAATAATATTCATATACGATTTGTTGAGTATCTGACCCCAACATCACCTAGACTTTAAATATTGAGCATACAATAGACATGTGCAAATAGTTTCGTTCTGAATTTGACAAATTCGTTAATTCAAAAATATCCGAATTAACAAAAACCTGTTTAACATTTTTTTATGAATATTCCTAAATTTGAATATTTGAAAATTCGTAAATTTAGAAAGTAGTACATTCGAAAATTCTAAAAATCAAACATTCAGCAATTCTAAAATCCCAAAATTTGAAAAATCTGAAATAATAACTAACTAATAATAACAACTATTACTAACTATTAAATTATAGGTATTGGAATTTCCTTTCAAATTTGGCTGAATTAATCTGAAGTTACGAATTTTCCGAAATAACGAATGCTGTTAAACAGATGGAATGTAACAAATTAATAAAAATAAAAACATTTTATTAATATTATTATTATTTATTATTAATTCATTCAGCTCCATTTGTTTAGATGCAGCATTCGTTATTTCGGATAATTTGTAACTTTGGATAAATTTGTATTTGTAACATTCACTAACCAAATTTGAGAGGAAATTCCAATGTCTATAATTGAATAGTTAGTTATTATTAGTTATTTAGTTACCATATTTATCGGCATATAACACACACTTTTCCCCCCTAAAAACAGAGGGTACACAGTGCCTGCGTGTTATACGCCAATATCATGTTTTACCAACAGGGGGTGGGGATTGGGCGGTCCGCCCCAGGAGTCATCCATTAGGGGGTGTCAGGCCATCCCGCCTCTGCTTGAACACCAGCAGTAAGTAGTGGGTGTTGGAGCATTGGATGGAAAAAGAGAAGTCTCATGCAACCTGTCCAATGTCTCTTACTATCCCCTACAGCTTATCTCCAGTCTTCAACTACATCTGAATTATGTTTATAGTCCACGACAGTCTTCTACTGATACTAAAAATTCAAAGCCCTTTAGTGATGTTATGGACCACAGTTCAGACCCCCTGTACCACATCATTTGACAACTACTGGTTTAGATGTTTCCGACTGTTGACTGAATTTTCTTTGTGATGCTAGGCAAGATAGCATCTCTGGAATAATGGTGATTTTATACTAAAGTTGAGCAAGTTAAAAGTACAAGTACTATGTTCATTGAAATGTTTATTTTTGTGCCTTCTCGCAGTGTGAGCAGGTAAAAGAGAAGTCTGGCTCAGGCCGGGTTCACACCTATGCAAATTGAGTGCAGCTCACATTGTTTTCAATGAGGCTGGTTCACATATGTGCGATGCATTTGCACTGCGCATTGCCGAAAAAACATGTGCGTATTTTAGGCATTGCGGTGCGGCTCAGGTGCGAATTCAGGCCCATTATCTTCTATGGGTACGCATCTGATTTGCAGATGTGTTCAGTTCTCTTCAGGATTTGTCTCATTTTGCCCAAAACACTTCCCCCCCACTCTCCTCTCCCCTGTAACTTCTCCCAGGTCTCCAAATTCACAGCTAAAATGGAGCTAATCTGCTGAACACTTCTGTTATCTATCTGCAAAGATAAGAGAGCTGAAATTCGCACCGCACAAGTGTGAATCCGGCCTAAAGGTTTTTTGGTCATACTTCTCTTGTGGGCCACAGGAGTGCACTTACCTTTGCTCTCTTGTAACCCAGAGTCAGCTTATTATGAGCTATTGCCTGCTGTCAGCTGATGTGACAGAGCTGCTCCAGGTTCTGCAAGGTGCCCAACAATATTTCAAGGATCCAACCAGCTTTCTGATTGAAAGTTGGTTCTCAACGCCTGTCTGAGAGCTGATGCCAGAGCTGTGCCTGCCCCCTACCCAGCCCAGTGCTCAACTGAGCGCTGGAGGATCAGAGTAAAGAGGGGTGACTGATAATCACTGCTCTCCAGTCTAACTAGACTGATTGATGGTCATACAGGTAAATATGGATGTTTAAAAAAAACAAAAACTCATACATCTCCTTTAAATTACAAATCTTTAATAAATAAGCATAGTGCAATCACTGCCCATGTAAAATTATTACAGCTGCAGAATAAAAACTCTTCTTAAGCCTGGAGGTGTGCATGCTGATGGGCCTCAGCCACCTACCTATTTGTATACAAATGACAATTGTCTGCAGGTGCACATACTGTATGTGTGTGTGTGTGTGTGTGTGTATGTGTATCTATATGCATATACACACATGAAAATATAATTTAAACAACTAAGCTCGCTAAACAATAAAAATCAGCTTATCAGAGTAAAAATTGTAGCTACACTGTGTTCTATTACTATGGTGCCACTGAATATATTTTCAGAGTGAATGCAACTCTAGATGTTGTTCCTGTTACTTTTAATCAGCATCATAAAATAATGCTGTTTATGGGAAGTGAGTTCAGATTACACAGTTCCTAAATTGATTGGGCAGGTTGAGGAAATGATCGTCGTAATAATAATTTGCATTTATATTGTGTCATTTCATTTGCCTAAACCAGATCCATTTTGGTATGCGGGAGGATTTACTCATAAATATAATTATTCAGGCTCCCCTTTTCACAAGCAGGACTCATGCAGCTGGTTTATTTGAAGAGTCAGAGAGAAAAAAAAAACGGATCTTTCAATTATTCGTTTTTCTAGATGGTTTAACCTCTTAAGTCCATGAAAAATGTGCAATGTATTACAATCAGGCACCTCATATTTGAGTAATAAAATGTTGGCTATTCCACATATTTATCAGGATGCTCTTTGTGTTATTCATTTAAAGTGAATTTTGCAGTTAAAAGCAGGGTTAGCTTTTATTCTCTATGATCCCTTGAGAAAAAGCACTAGCAGGGCAGTATGTAGCCGCAAGGCAGAAGAGTAAGCAGTATGTAGTGGCAGAGTAGGTTGGTAAGCAGTATGTAGTGGCAGGGCAGTGGTAAGTGTAGTGTGGAGTGGCTGGGAAGAGGGCAGAGTGGCAGGACAGTGAGCAGAGTGAAGTGACAGAAGGCAGGGGGCAGTGTGGAATGGCAGAGGACAATTGGTATTGTGAAATTGCAGAGCAGTGGGCAGTGTGATGTGGCAGGTCATTACAACGTGACAAAGCAGGGTGGAGTGGCAGAGCAGAGGGCAGTGTGATGTGGCAGGTCATTATAAAGTGACAAAACAGGATGGAGTGACAGGGCAGTGGGCAGTGTGAAGTGGCAAAGGGCAATAAGCAGGGTGGAGTGGCAGGAATGGGCAAATCCTCTTGGTAATAGCCTCTCCCTCCCCATAAGCCTCGTTCCTGGCTGCCATCTCTGCTCCTTCTCCATTTCAACCAATCTTCAGCTGCAGAACCAGCTAGAGTAAAGCAGATACCTTTATTAGTAGAGGAATCCCTCCCCACTACCCCTGCCCATCCTGAAAGAAGGAGGTGTCCATTGGTGTCAGCCCCAGGAAGCTTCTTAAGAGGAACCAATGAGGAGAAGATATACTGAGAGAAAACATTACATCCCAGATAGAAGAGAGTCCTAAAATCTCATGAGAATGCACTCTTGCATCAGTCTGCTTTGCATTCCAGATTCCACAGGAATCTTTACAGACACACTTAAAGAACTACTAAAGGCCAACAGATTTCACAGGAGGATGGGGCTTGGACATTATTAGCAGACCTTTAATTGTACTGTACTTTAGACAGACACAAATGAATGCATTTCTGTATTCATTCATATTTCATTAAATATATACATTTTAAAATGCAATCCGTGGAAGTATCTGAATTTTATCTGGTATCAGTGTTTTGCAATCCCCGTTCAGCAGAGGTCAGATGAGGAGAAAAATAAAAAGATCAAATAGCCAATCAATTAGATGCTGGCTATGACCATACTGACAGGAGGACAAAGCAGAGTGTCAAATTGATGAGATATTTACCGTGTTGCTTATCTTTAACCATCCACCCACAGGCTGGGTGCATGCCCATGATAGCCTGGAATCCGAGAAAGTGTGTTGAATCATGCTGGCTGTCATACAAACTGGAAAAATGATGGCATCCAGTGGTGGGAAATCAGTTCTGTTGGTAATAGCTTTGTATTCAATGCAACAAAAACGTATCTTTTATTTTATCTTTTAATTGGTATTTTTTTTCTGGAGTTCTTCTTAAAAGTATATTTAAACTCAATTACTAAAATTCTAATGCCACATACACACGATCGGATTTTCCATCGGAAGAACCTTGGATGGTTTTCCGACGGAATTCCGCTCAAGCTTGGCTTGCATACACACGGTCTCACAAAAGTTCTCGGAACTTTCGACCGTCAAGAACACGGTGAAGTAAAATACTACAACGAGCCGAGAAAATTAAGTTCAATGCTTCCAAGCATGTGTCGAATTGTTTCCAAGCATGCGTCAAAGTCGGAATTACTACAGACGATTGGATTTTCCGATTCTGAAAATTTGAGAACCAGCTCTCAATCTTTTCATGGCGGAAATTCCGACAGCAAAAGTCTGATGGAGCATACACACAGTCGGAATTTCCATTCAAAATCTGACTTTTGCTGTCAGAATTTCTGATAGTGTGTACGGGGCATTAGACAGGGCAAAACAACAGGTGCCATCCACAGAAGCAAATACTTACCTTTCTGCAGATAGGATAAGAGGAAGCATTAATCAGAAACTGTTTTTTCACCCTGAAGGGGCAAAGCAAAGGTTTGGCCGCATACACACGATCAAACATGTCCGCTGAAACTGGTCCACAGACCAGTTTCAGCGGACATGTTCGATCGTGTGTACGGCCTATCGGACCGTTTTCCAGCGGACAAAAATTTCCAAACATGTCCGTCGGAGAGGTTCGATGGTTAGTACACAAACCATCAGACCAAAATCCCCCGCATGCGCAGAATCAAGTCGACACATGCTTGGAAGCATTGAACTTTGTTTTTTCATCACGTCGTTGTGTTCTACGTCACCGCGTTCTGGTCCAAGGCGATTTTGGCTCGAGTGTGTACGCACATCAGACCAACAGACCACTTCAGCGTGGTCCGATGAAAACGGTCCGTCGGACAAGTTTCCTCAGACATGTCTGATCGTGTGTACAGGGCCTCAGTGTTAATAAGGTTCTAAGAAAAATCCCTCCCTTTTATAAAGGTTAAAGCACATCTTTTTGAGTCTACAGATGCTGATACTGCTGTATACTTCTTCTGTTAGAAAGATAGGTTGGTCTTGTATTTAATCTACTGGTCAATGTTGGTCAACAGTTTTTCTACTGCAGTCTAACCTCAAAAACAATAGCTTATCAAACATTATCCTATAGATACATGAAAACTGAGGACCATCCTCATCTTACATTTGCTTTGAAAAACCTCTGTGATTGATCAAATAGGCCTACTGGTTTCTCAATCACATATAATCTGAGTAAAGTCATCTACTGTATTTTAATGGTACTTCAAGGCAGAGAATATGAGAGTTTTATATAATAATTGCCTTTGCATCCAAAGTTGCTTTTCTGTTGTATCTTGCAATTCAGCTTTAAAAACGTTAAGTTAAACCCTTGGTCTGTAAGACTTACACATACATTCCTTTGCCAACTGACATCTGGAGCTGGAAGATAGTACTGATTTTGCTGGCATATCAATATTTGGCAAATGAGGCTTTTAAAGAGAGGTCCGTCAGGATGAGCTCTTGGAGAGGTATAAGCCCTATTATGTGGTTGAGTGGATTTATTTTTGGGTAACTCCAGTATATCTAGTCAACTCTTTAAACAGCTTGTGTTATTCCCTCTGCACACTAATGTGCATCTTGAGTATGACCCCCTGATGTCTTTCATATTCTAACCCATTTAATCTCTGTACTGGAGCGTATGGCTATACAGTAAACTTCATTCTGTTGAATGAAATTAGCATACTGCATTTATCATCGCACAGAAAGATTTTAATCAGCTTATGCACTGATCTGTAACTGACCCCATGATACCTAAATGAGTGAAATAAATTTGATTTTAATTTTTTTATTCATATTCTCCATTTTTAGTATATTAAACTATGAAATTGAGTTGGTCTATGTTAATACAAAAGGGGACCTTTAATATCTCTAGCGCAATTATTTATAATTATGGAAACTGGGGAAATAGTCATTGAGGATGGGTGTCTCTGACCTGTTTAACTCTTTCATTATGTAGGCAAAATTGTACAATTATTATCTCCTGCTGTGTGTCATGTGACAAGAAATAACCAGTATGTCCTTAGCTGTATCTTTTATAGATTAAAAATTAACATTTTTGTCAATTGTGATATTGAAGAAAATAATTGTGATATTCATAAATTAACACAATGATTATAATAATTGAATGAGACACTAGAGATGTGCCAGCTAAAGGTGCACATTCAGGTTGTGTTAAAACAATTCAGTACAAGAGAAACATTGAGGCTCCAGCTGCTATAAATTTAAAAGCGTTGGCATATGTGGAAAATCCCTGTCTTGCTGAGAACAGGGTTTTAAAATAATGTTTTTTTTTTTTTTTTTCAATTACTCATATTTTTGTACATGCCTTACACTGAGGTGATTTACCACAACTGGATTGCAGAACATTTCTAAAATGTAAGTTGTCGTCTTTAACCACTTCAATACAGTGCACTTAAACCCCCTTCTTACCCAGACCAATTTTCAGCTTTTGGTGCTCTCACACTTTGAATGACAATTACTCAGTCATGCAACACTGTACCCAAATAAAAATTGTGTCCTTTTTTTCACACAAATAGAGCTTTCTTTTGGTGGTATTTAATCACTCGTGGGTTTTTTATTTTTTGCGCTATAAATAAAAAAAGACGGTAGATTTTGTGAAAAAATTGCATTTTTCTTTGTTTCTGTCATAAAATTGAGCAAATTAGTATTTTTTCTTCATAAACGGGT
Organism: Rana kukunoris; assembly: GCA_029574335.1. Lineage (NCBI taxonomy): Eukaryota > Metazoa > Chordata > Amphibia > Anura > Ranidae > Rana > Rana kukunoris. The sequence goes on from CM056051.1 coordinate 133,236,077, forward strand.
GACAGGGCAGGTCACTGGTGGGTGACGGGTGACAGGGCAGGTCACTGGTGGGTGACGGTGACAGGGTACGGTCACTAGTGGGTGACGGTTGCACCACTGATGGCAGTCTATTTATGTGACAGGTGCATTTTATGGGTGACTGTTGGGTGACTGGTGACAATTGGGGGGGGGGGCAAAGGGACAGATGTGGTGTTTGTGCAGACACTACAGTAAGACAGAGCTGTAACTCACTGCTTCAAGCTCTTCTCTTCTCACACTGGAAACGATGTGTGAGGGGAGAAGAGCTGGTAACAGTTAGTTACAGCTCTTTGTTTACACTAGTGATCAGAGCTGATCACGTGGTACACAGCCCTGACCAATGGCTGTATACCATTGTCGGTGACGAGCAGTGTTCCTGGGAACACGCTGCCACCGACGGGCACGCGCGGCGCGATCGCGAACACGCGCCGTGCACTTTGGGGGTGTTTCCATGCGTGATCAGCTGTGACTTCATCACGGCCGATCACGTGGTTAACAGCGCATCCGCGCCGCTGTTCACCCCTGTCGGTAACGAGCGGTGTCTCCGTGACACGCCGCTACCGACAGTATAGGGATGCGCGCATTCCCTATTCAAATGACTGCATAGTCAGGATATTGGAGTCCTCCACCCGCCGTCATTTGACGGTGGGAGGTGGACAAGTGGTTAATGATGTCCAATCTGTTTATTACTTCCCTATAGTGTAGGTCAATCCGGGTAGTATAAAAAAAAACTACACCATCTAACCACCCTCCCTCCCCAGGCCCCCGCTGCACTTACTTCCATTTGATGATTGGAAAAAGAAGTGGTCTTCTTTTCCTTTTTTATTTTTTTAGGGATGCCAGGACAGATTAGAGCAATGCTGAATTACCAAAGGGACCATACAGAATCACTCTGATCTTTCCTGGATGAAGACAGTGGATTTCAAATCCCCAGATCCCAGCACCACATGCATGGGCAGTGAAAGATAAAAATCCATGGAGGGAAGTGTAGTGTGGACTGGGGGGGGGGGGGTTAGATGTAGAGTGTTAGTCCACCAATTTACACTTTACGATGAAGGAGAACTTTGAATGAAAGAACCCCGATTTGCTGATTTTAGCAACAACCCTTTCTCTTTTCTTAAATTTCATTGACTTAGTCTTATGGTACCTAAACTCTTTGAAGTGGATTTACCAAACGCAAATAAACTGTCAATGTTGCAAAATAATTTTCCCTTGAGTGAATGTGGTGAAAATTTAGTTTGCAAGTAACATGTGAGTATGATTGGATGATGGAAGTCAAGAGAGTGCCACCCCATTCCCTAAGCTAAGGAAAAATTATATTGCAAAATGAAAATTCCCTTCTAAAGTGAACAGCCTATTTGTCTTTAGTAAATCAACCCCTTTATCTTCACTAAATCTACCTTGTTAAAGGCACACAAGGGTTGATTTACTAAAATTGGAAAGTGCAAAATCTGGTACCTTGCATAGAAATCTGTTTCCAGGTTTTCTGTGAAAGCTTAATTGAACAAGCTGAAGTTAGAAGCTGATTGGCTACCGTGCACAGTTGCACTATATTTTGCATTTTTCAGTTATAGTTAGGCCGGGTTCACACTGGCACGACAAACGCATGTCGCATGATTTGTGAAAATCAATGTTTCCCTACGGGAGCAGTCTTTACTGGTCTGACACAAGTAAGTCCGACTTTGAAAATGCTCCCTGTACTACTGTGGTCTGACTTTGATCCTACTTCAGTCAATTGAACATCACTGAAGTCGGATCAAAGTCAGATTGCCATTTTGTCTGATTCAATTTTGGCATGCAACTTGTGCTCGGATGATCTCGAGGGGGAACTCCTCATCCCCACCCCCTTTTCTGGACTGCGTTCTCAGATAAGGGTCTGGTATGGACTTTGTGGGGACCCCACGCCGTTTTTTCCGGCATGGGGTTTCCCCTTAAAATTCACACCAGACCGAAAGGCCTGGTATGCTCTTAGAGAGGGAACCCATGGCATTTTTTTTTATTTGGCGTGGAGTTCTTCCTAAAGATTAATACCGGACACAGTGCCTGGTTTTGTCTGGGATCAAAGTCAGATCCCTGTTCATTGAAGTCAGACGCATGACGGACTTCAAGTCACAGGGCAAAGTTGGATCCAAAGTCGTACGACTGTTGTGTCGTACCAGTGTGAACCCGGCCTAAATCAAACCCACAGATTAGACCATGAGAAGTCCCAGCGCAGTTTAGTTTGTTTTAACTTATAATGGGGAGGATTTACAAATACTGGTGCTGCTCTGCTTCCATGTTTTATTGTCAAAGCATAACTGAACAAGCTGAAGTTAGAAGCTGATTGGCTACTGTGCACAGCGGCACCAAAGTGCTTCAGTTTTGGTAAATTCCCCCCAGTGTATTCATATTAAATGCTAAATTCAAATAGTGTCTAATGGAAATACTCAGTAAACCTGGAAATTAACAAACCAATTGGCACAAATATGGTTAATGGTATGCTCACAGTGTTTTATGTACTTTTAGTTTTGCAGAGAATTCCCTCCTAATATCTGTCTATTTACTCCCCCCCCCCCAGACATTCACGCAAGTTCATATATGCCAAAAGATTTTATTATTTTTTTCAGTTACTTATAACCTTTGGTGTGCTTCACTATGATGCATTGCATTTCAACCCATCCCTATTGTGCCCATCTTTTTCCGCAGCCAGTTCAGATGCAATTGTATCATCAGATAGATAAAAAAAAGCTTTGCAATAATAACTTCCAAAAAAAAAACATTGCATTTATACCATCACTATTAACTATCGTAAAGCTGTTGCTTTGCTAGATATTTCCTTGATCAGCCATAGTCATGGTACATAGCCATAATACATTGGGGGCTGGTGTGAGTGCCATAATGCCATTATCATCTTCACTCAATAACTGCATTTTGTTCCACAAGACTAAAACATGAAAAGTATGCTTCTTTGCACCCGGCAAGTGGCAGTCATAATGGTTATTACAATGATGATGAGGGGTGCTAATGGTGCAACTGTGACTTTAAACACATATAGTTTGATGAGCATAGCATGCTTTCTGTTTTTAAAGTGACTAACATGGTATCAATAAATGATATTGGTATTGGGTAGATAATTATACCATTTATATTGTATTTATAATGGTTGTCATTACTTTATTAAATTAGGATCAGTAACAGTAGCATTTAACCACTTACTACTGTGCACATACACCCCCTTCCTGCCCAGACGAAATTTTAGCTTCCGGCACTGCGTCGCTTTAACTGACAATTCCGCGGTCATGCGACGTGGCTCCCAAACAAAATTGATGTCCTTTTTTTCCCACAAATAGAGCTTTCTTTTGGTGGTATTTGATAGCCCGTGCGGTTTTTATTTTTTGGGCTATAAACAAAAAAAGAGTGAACATTTAAAAAAAAAAAACATAATATTTTTTGCTTTGCTACCATAAATATCCCATTTAAAAAAAATATATATCTCAGTTTAGGCCGATACGTATTCTTCTACATATTTTTGGTAAAAAATCGCAATAACCATATAGTGACTGGTTTGCACAAAAGTTATATTGCCTACAAAATAGGGGATTATGATTTTTTTCTTTTTTTACTAGTAATGGCGGCGATCTGCGACATTATAGCGGACATTATAGCGACATTATAGCGGACACATCGAACACTTTTGACACATTTTTAGGACCATTCACATTTATACAGTGAACAATGCTATACATATGCATTGATTACTGTATAAATGTGACTGGCAGGGAAGGGGTTAACCACTAGGGGGCGGGGAAGGGATTAAATGTGTGTCCTAAGTAGTGTTCTAACTGTAGGGGGAGGGGGGTGACTGGGGGAGGTGACTGATTGTGTCCCTATGTACAAGGGACACAGATCGGTCTCCTCTCTCCCTGACAGGACGTGGAGCTCTGTGTTTACACACAGAGCTCCACGTCCCTGCTCAGTTACCGGGCAATCGCGGGTGCCCGGCGGCCATCGTGGCGGCCGGGCATGCGCACTGTGTTCTCAGTAACGTGACGGGCGCGCGCTCCCCCTAGCGGCTTTAAAGAACAAAAGAGCATTTCGCCCGCCATCATTTGACGGCGGGTGGGTGTTAAGTGGTTAAAGGGGTTGTAAAGGTTTGTTTTTTATTTTCTAAATAGGTTCCTTTAAGCTAGTGCATTGTTGGTTCACTAACCTTTTCCTTCGATTTCTCTTCTAAATGTTTGTTTTTTCTTTGTCTGAATTTCTCACTACCTGTTTCTCCTCAGTAAGCTTGCCCCATCATCTGGCTGGGAGTTAGTCAGCCATAACAGCTTACTTAGGAGGAACAGCAAGTGAGAAATTCAGACAAAGAAAACAAAGAAAAAAAAAACATTTAGTAGGGAAATCGAAAAAAAAGGGTTAGTTAACCAACAATGCACTAGCTTAAATGAACCTATTTAGAAAATAAAAGACAAACCTTTACAACAACTTTAATTTAGATCAGTAACAGTATCATTTACTAGGTAAACCTGTTTATTTATTTATTTATTTTATATGTGCTTTTTATATCTGTCTCTGTTATGTATGACTGAATCCAGAATGCCTTTTTATACATTTTTACTTAACTTAATTTGTATTTTTTTATTTAATATAATTTTTTACGTGTTTACTTATTTAATTTCAATATTTTTTTATTGAATTTCAAGACATACATTTAACATCGGTGTGGAACTTTCTTAAAATAAACGTTATACAATATCATCAATTTTTACTTTTTTTTTATATTAGTGATTAAAGGAATGTGTAACACGTTTCCACATTATTTATTTATTTTTGTATTTCTATTGTTTGAAAAATGCAGCTGCATTCTACGCAATGGCCTGCACAGACGTGGCCTACTTAAAAGAAAAGCATCTTCACTGCATATAATGCTCTTCATAAGCCAAAAATTACCATATAATGATACATTTAAACAGATGACTTTGCATGCTTGGCCTCTTTATGTCAGTTTTGAAAGCCATATAAACAATGAACACGCTGCATATAGAAAGTTAGAACGTTCAGCTCACAAGCTCCACCTTTAGGAAGCAGAAATGGTGTTCATTAAACCCTGTGCAGAATAGATAGGTGGAATCATGTAAAACCAAGCCTGCCATGTATTACCTAGCCTACCTTCTGCACATAATGTACATCAAGAATGACATTTCATATTGGTGTATTATATTTCACATCAGGTTTCATTTCACGCACAAGAACAGAGTATGCAATAGCATACTCTTTAGCACTCTCCGAGAGACTGGAGTTTACCAATGGCCTATATTAAGACACAATTAGGCCTCTAAATTACCGTAAGTCCATATAGTGCCACATACACATACAGTACACCTGGATTTTATAAAAAAAGAAAATTAGACACAGCATTGCCAAAAACCGAGATTCACCTCTGTATCATAGACTTGTTCAGTATACACATGTATACTCTGTATGAGGAAGTGTAAGGCACATTGCTTGCATTACATTGTTGGTACTTTTGTTCATCTCTGTGATGCCTCGTACACACACCCGAGAATCTTGTCGTAAAAAAAAATATTGTTTTCCTCAAAGAGGTTCTTGTCAAGCTTTCCCTGCATACACACTGTTGAGACAAAATCTTGTCGTTCTCAGACGCGGTGACATACAATATGTACGGCGGCACTATAAAGGGGAAGTTCGATTTCACTGGTGCCACCCTTGGGGCTGCTTTTGCTAATCTCATGTTACTGCGTGTTAGTAAAAGTTTGGTATGAGACGATTCACACTTTTCAGTCTGTTACAGCATGACGAATGTGCTATCTCCATTACGAACGATACTTTTACCGCTCCCTTTTTATACTTTAATCTGAGCATGCACGAGTTTCTAAGCATACACACAAACATGTTTCTCGTTGTAAACCAGCCCGACGAGAACCACGACCAGAAAATTGAGACTCCTGACGAGAAAAAAGAGAGCATCTTTTTTTCTCGTCGAGATCCACGACAGTTTTCTCTACGAAAAACATACACACAACCGTTTTTCTCTGCAAAAAAGCTCTGCCAGCAGGTTTCTTGATGGTGTTTGCAGAGGTAAACGCTCGTGTGTATGAAGCATGAGATGTATAGAGTAGCCGAAACTCACTTGTTGCACTTTGCTTGTTTCCCAATTTTACACTTTAAAAAATTACTTTTATTTTATGTGGTATCTAGAGCAGAATGGACTACACCTGTAACCTTTCCAACTTCCCATTACAACTATAGTTCTATGTATGTATTAAGGAAATGATCTATAAAGCTAAACTCTGAGCACAACAAATTCAACAAAGTATATTGTTAAATATGCAAAAAAAAAGAATATAAATTAAATTTGCTTGCATAAAATACCTTTGCAAACCCATTCACCTTGTAAACGTAGTGATTTCATCACTTTGTTGTACATAACTCATGTCGAGAGCAGAGCTGTAGGAGGGGTTTAGCACACCCTCCCATTAAAGGCTGCCAATATAAAACTACAGGGGGGGCAGAAACAGGACTACTCACTCTGCACAAGTAGAAAGAGCAGCAGTGACTGGTCTTAATTTAGGAAGCTCATACACTGAAACAAAAGGGTTAATTTACTAAAAGTAGATAGGCTGTTTATTTTGCAAAGGAATGTTCCCATAGCATAGTGGATAAAGTAAAAATTTACTTTGCAAAGAATATTTAATCGTGCAGTTAAAAAAATAAGATATTTATTGGAACTTGATTGGACAATGAAAGGCAGCAAAGTTATACCCAGCGCTGTATCCTGGTCTAGGCCAACAAGGCGAGAGGGGAAGGGGGCAGCACGGGAGGGGTTGTAGCCCCTGTCAGTTTATTTTTTACCTTCCCTGTCCCATTGCAGAGATTTCCCTTCACTTCCTGTCCCATAGCCAAACAGGAAGTGAGAGGAAATCTATGCAAATTAAGGGAATCCAATGACCCCCTCTGGGCCCTAAGAAATAGTGTCCGCAATTTCAGGGTGGGTCTTAAACAGAAAGGGGTGTGGTCTTGACAGGAAGGGGTGGGTCATATTTAAATTAGGGGTGCACGAGTTTAGTCAGTCCTAGGGCAGCACAAAACCTAAATACACCATTGGTTATACCTCATTCACAAATCTTAGTGAAAATCCTTGTCTTTAGTAAATCAGACCCAATGTTTCACACAAGATTATTGCACAGATCTGGAAGAATACACATGCATCATTTATATAGCTAACATATAAAATATAAATAAAAAAAATAAAAAAACGCCTTCCACATTTATATACTGCGGCAAGGCAGCTCGGCTGCAAAAACCAACATACCTGTACGTTGGTCTCTGCATGAGACACAATGGGCAAGTGCACATCTGCGCGCTGCAGGAGCGCGCCCCCTTGTTCAGCGGACTCAGTGTCCCCTGGCCACCTGCAGTCTCGGTACAGAGAGGCAGAACAGGGTTCTGCCTATGTAAACAAGGCGGATACCTGTTCTGACAGGGGACATCATTGAGATCTGCTGTTCCGAGTGATCAGGAACGGTGATATGTCTCTTCCCCCAGTCAGTCCTATTCCTACACAGTTAGAACACACCCAGGGAACACAGTTAACCCCTTGATAGCCTCCTAGTGTTAACCCCTTCTCTGACAGTGTTATTTATACATTGACCAGTGCATTTTTTTAGCACTGATCAATGTAATAATGTCACTGGTCCCCAAAGAGTATCACTTGGGGTCAGATTTGTTCGCTGCAATGTCGCAGTCCTGCTAAAAATCAAACAATAAAAAAAGACAGTAAATCTATCCCATACACTTATTATGATTTTGTTTACCAAAAATATGTATAAGAATACATATTGACCTAAAATGATGAATATTTTTTTTTTATTGGATATGTTTTATAGCAGAAAGTAAAAAATATTGTTGTTTTTTTTTTTCAAAATTGTCAGTCTTTTTTTGTTTATAGCTCAAAAAAATGCAGAGGTGTTCAAATACAACCAAAAGAAAGCTCTATGTGTGTGAAAAAAAACATCAATTTTGTTTGGGTACAGCGTCGCACGACCACGCAATTGTCAGTTAAAGCAACAAAATGTGCCATATCACAAAAAATGGCCTGGTTATTTAGGGAGTTAAATACTTATGGGGTCAAGTGGTATTGTCACTGGCGAAAGATGCAACTTGGTGCTCAGTTTTTACATCTTATCGCTCACTTAGGTTTCAGTCACACAGCCGTAAAAAGAGAGAGAATTTTTTTGTTCCACCATTTTTTTTTTTATTAATTACGGATCTGAACACTGCATTGTTTTTCAAGGGAGCCATTTACACAGGTGTGTAAACATGCACTGCATATAAGTCCGTAACACAGAATCCACAAATCTGTGTCTAACAACATGTGCTTATGTGTATAAACGTATACATGTTTGCATATTAAGTCTAAACAAAGGGGGAAACTAAATTATTGTTATGTTATGTATGGAACAAAGCTAAGGGTTCTATTCATAATTAATTTTGCTGTGTGCCTTAGACATTCACACTGACATCACAAATCATGACATCATGATGTGTGTGACATGCTTATTTCCTATTAATAGCTCAATTAAGAAAATACACCATTATGGCCACTAGATGACGCTGCCAATCATAGGAAAAAAACTGATTAGGGTGATCAGTCATAGTTACATAGTTACATAGTTACATAGTTAGTCAGGTTGAAAAAAGACACAAGTCCATCCAGTTCAACCAAAAAACAAAAAAATAAATAAACAACAAAATAGAACACAGTACATCCCATACACCCAACTCCATACCCACAGTTGATCCAGAGGAAGGCAAAAAAAACCAGCAGAGCATGATCCAATTTGCTACCGGAGGGGAAAAAATGTCTTTCCTGATCCCCCGAGAGGATTTTAAAGCAAGTTTTAAAACTTTGATCCTACGGACGACGGACCGATGGGCCGTACACACGCTCGGTTTGGACCGATGAAACTGGACTTAAGTCCATTATCATCAGTTTGAACCGATCGTGTGTACACAGCCTTAGATTTCTTTAATGCTAAACAATGGAAGGTATATCATAAAAACTTACTACTCATCTATATCCTGCATGCTGTAAAAATGTGTATTTCCAAAAAAGGGGGACGTGTGGAATCTCCCATAATTGGCCAATAGATCTTAGTGATTAATTAAACTTACTGTATGGAGAATCTTACCACTTTGTTAAAAAGTCAGAAGGATGAACTTTGATTTACTTGGTTTTATCAGAATGACTTTCAATCCAGATAACTGCACCTACGTCTAACCCATGTTCATCACCAGGATACCTCCAGACATGGCAAACCTGGAGTATTCAGATAGTTTACTAGTGTACCCAACCGTATTGCATGGATACTAGTTGGAGAGAAGACCAGTTTAATCTATCTACTCATTGGTCTGCCTGTGCTCTTCACTACCAAGCCCCATCTTCACGTTCTTTTTCCCACCTAATCCATGCTGCCTAATTACATATACAAATGTGTGAACTCCTTCACAGCCTTGCATCCTCCCATCTGCTTGACTGCATCTTGGAAACTGTATGCCACTTGTTGTCCCATGACTGTCAATTGCTGCACTGCATGTGTAATGCGTTGATACTGAAATGTGTTTATTAGTCTAATAAATAATCTATTTCAGTGAGTCATGGTTTCAATATACAACTCTCAAATACATATAACTTTACTGTGTTGAATGTTGATTGCTTAAATAAAGAATTTACCTTGTGAAAAAAAAAGTATTGTGTAACATTGTGCTACAGCAGTATTTTATGTAAGCCACAGAAGCACACTGTGATTACACTTATGCAGAAGATTACTGTATTTAGCTGAAGCAGTGTGCTGATGAGTCATTTGATTGATCAGAGCTGCATAATACAAATATATGATTACATTGTAAAGGTTTTTCCAGATGTTTTCTAGGTGTGCATGATTTTTAGAAATGAGAAAAACAGTACTGTTGATAGACCTCAATGTTCTCATACAGAAAAGATGCCCAAAGACTGGTACCTAATTTAAAGAGGAAGTAAACCCTGAAGGGTGTTACTTCCTCTTTGTTTCCCTGAAAAGGTAAAGCTTAATGGGCTACTATGCATTGCATAGTAACCCATTATGTGACACTTACCTGCAGGAGAAGCCTACGATGTCCTCGTCTTTCTCGCTAGTAACGAGCGTCCATTGTTCACCCCTCTTCCTTCCGGGGCCGCGAGCTCCGGCTCTGTGACTGTCCGGAGTCACACGACGTTGGCACAGCATGCCCTTTCTAACTCTCGCGCATGCACAGAAGAAATCACCATATGGCGATTTGCAAATATCTCCTAGACCGTGCAAGTCTAGGCGATATTTAAAACACCTACAGGTAAATTTAATCTAGCCTTACCCGTAGGTTAAAGTGGTTGTAAAGGGTTTACAGCCACTTTAAGATGACCATGAATAGTCTGTTCAATGATCTCACCAAATAAGTACCAGTTGTGGAAGTTTTCATTTCATTGTCTCTTTGCTTGGTAGCATGGCTATACAGTAAAATAGCTCCCTTTATATGAAATGATTGTGTGAAAATAGGGGATTTTTTTTTTACTTTGTTTAACCACTTAAGACCCGGACCAAAATGCAGGTAAATGACCAGGCCCCTTTTTGCAATTCGGCACTGCGTCGCTTTAACTGACAATTGCGTGGTCGTGCGACGTGTTTACCAAACATAATTTGCGTCCTTTTCTTCCCACAAATAGAGATTTCTTTTGGTGGTATTTGATCGCCTCTGCGATTTTTATTTTTTGCGCTATGTATAAAAATATAGTGACATTTTTGAAAAAAAAACAATATTTTTTACTTTTTGTTATAAGAAAAATCAAATAAACTAAATTTTAGTCAAACATTTAGGACAAAATGTATTCAGCCACATGTCTTTAGTAAAAAAAAATCGCAATAAAAAAAAATAGCTACCTAGCGGGAACATCGACACTAATACAGCGATCAGAAAAATGATCGCTTAGTGACGCTGGCAATAGAGAGTGAAAGGGTTAACTAGGGCGGTGATCAAGGGGTTTAACCTTTATTAGGGGGGGGTACGGGGCCTACCCTGGACCTAACACTAACTGCTTGTCACACTGACACTATCTGCAGTGATCATACATATGATCACTGCATTCAGTGACACTGTGACAGGGGGGAGGGGGTGGGGCGGTGATCGCAAGGGGTTAATGTGCCTTCCTGTGTTTACACAGGTGGAGGAAGTACAGAGTGGGGGGGTGCACGCATTGGCTGAGAGCGATCCGGAGGGGGCGGACAAAAACAAACCGCCGCCCCCTCTGCACGGATCGCTCGGCCAGGTAACCGGGCTGCCGCATGTACGGGGGGGGGGGTCCCGATCTGACTCCCGAACTCCCTCAAGGCACCAACGTATATATACGTTGATGTGCCTGTCGGTGCCATTCTGCCGACGTAAATGTACATGCGGCGGTCCGCAAGCAGATAATGTTTCCACCCACTATTTAACACACGAATACTTTAGAAGTCAAATAGCCCAAGCCGTGTTAAGCCCTAACATCCCCTTCATCCATATTGAAAAAATGCCAATTAATTTTCAATAGAATATATATAAATTGCAAGGAAATATCATTCAAAGCTTGGCCTGTCTACAATATACAATATATTAACTCAGAGTATTTTAAAATTGTGTTCTACTAGAAGTACATTTGGCATTAATACTTGTACTCTATTGTACATGTTAGAGGGAGTTTTTAAATCCTCTTTCACTATACAGTTCATTTATCTTCATTTAGGCTGTACCTGGATCTTATTTTCAGGCATTTCCTAATCCCTCTCTGTGTCTGATCCGCAGGTTGTTGTTTCGTAACGTTTTATACAAGAAAAGCAGCACTGGAAGCACAGAACGCATTGCACAATATTAAAACTTTACCTGGGGTGAGTACATTCTTCTTCTCCTTGACACTGTGTCATGATTAAATGTCATTTATTTGTTCTGTTTATTGCTAGGGAATAGCTCTCTTTCCAAAGAACCAATGGGGAAATGATGAAGTGTGAACTGCTCAAAATGACTGGGCTGCAATGGACTTGTGATGGTGTCGGGCTAATCCCTTAATTGTCTCAGTCAGATGGCTTTGTGTAGAGTATAGAAATGTACTTTAGGCTTTATCTAGGAAACAAGCATTACATTAATGCCTTACCGTTATAATCCTGTTTTTTTTTTTTTTTTTTTTCATTTTCCTTTTTTTATTATTATTGAAACGAGCACACTAAACTAAAATTTGAAAGTGAGAGTCAAGCTTGCTACTTGCATCCAGTGCAACCAGATTCATGAGAATATTTTTTGGCAATTTAATTATGTTTCTATCAGAAAAAACTGTAACTAAACAATTTAAATTGTTATTTTTCCAATACTGGCGGTATGTTTTGCACACTTTGTTCATTGGTGTGCAACCAACATGACATTTGTTGTGTCTTAACAAGTCCCCATCCCATCTCCTATTTCACTAGTGTGTACATTGTGCAATAAGGACAGTTATAAATTACACAGTAATTTATACCAACTAATCTAAAGTATAAAACAGCTTTTCTCAATTAACTGTTGAAGGATGATGCTGGTTGGATGTATTGGGTTATAGAAGGAGTGTTGATAGCCAAGTGGTTTAGTGATAGGACTTCTTATGCAGTGCAGAAATGGGTTTCTTGGTTGGAATCTCGACCAGGACCCTATTTACATTCAGTTTGCATGTGCTCCCTGTGCTCCCTGTGTTTGCGTGGGTTTCCTCTGGGTACTCTCTGCTCTGCCCCCCTCCCCGCGCTCACTGGAGAGCTGGGCTATGGAGGTGGGAACGACCGGCTCGCTGAGAGGCTGAGCTGGGTGCCAGTCTAGGCATGTGGACAGATTCCGACATATGGTCGTGATCCTTCCCTAGCCTGGACCGGCTCTGTGACATCAGTTAAAAGCAGGCTTCAGCCCACTTTCTGCTGAAAACGGGTCATGGCAGTGCAAAATGAGTGGGACCAAGGGAGCATCATCAGTGGGCCAGCTATGCAAATGACTAAAAGACAGCTAACTCCTGATTTAAGATAGGGATTCGAGCAGTGATGGCATACCTTGGCACCCCAGATGTTTTGGAACTACATTTCCCATGATGATGATGCACTCTGCAGTGCAGTTGAGCATCATGGGAAATGTAGTTCCGAAATCACTGGGTTAGAGCAATGGGTAAGAAAAAGACAACACTGGATTCATTGGTCTATATGAGCATGTTTATCCTACATAAAGTACAACATAGTTTCAAAGGTAAATAGAATGTAGAAATACAATTGAAATTTACGGAGAGGAGTGAAGTTCTTCTTTAACTGGCTACCGTGAAAGCTCTTACTTTTAATATGCTTATATTTTCATATAGAAATGTATCAAAACATTCTGAAACGTGGTTACAATAAGCTATTCTGAGATATTAATGCTTGTAAGAAATCATGTGACTTGTTCTTTTAGAATATAAATATTGTTATGCAAATGACTGATAAACAAGAGCTTAGCAAAGGAAATATGCAATGGTAGGAAGAACATTTATCATCTTCAATGTAAAGTATAAATATTTGATTTCTGACATATATTTGTCACCTTAAACAAGTCACTTCTTACAAATGGCCTCAAGCTTTAAGAATAAATGGTTTATTCTTGTACAGCAACTGCTTGTACATAGGCCTGTGTACAGTACTGCAGACATCGCCAGTATTTCTAGAATTATTCGATGCCGCTAGTATTGAGCTCAGTGCCTGAACAGCTTCCATGTTCATTTGTATCATGACCGGTAGCCATTTAGTAAATAAATGTGGCAGTCATTCAGAATTCATGCCATACACAGTATCATTTAATTGGATAATTTAGCATTAGCTGCATTAATTGGGTTAGTAAGCCTTTGAGATATTAAAACCTGATGCTTTCCCTTGGGGAATAATTATCATCTAGACAACAAAAATTCACAGAGAGGTTTTCTTAGTCCTACAGTGTTACAATATTGGTCTCATATGTGGTGGCAGCATACATGAGGAAACAACCATTCTTCTGTCATTAAAAAGTTTAGTGAGGATTGCTTTGTCTTACAGCAGAAAAACCAAGACATTTTATCTTTAGGATTGCTAACAGTGGTATAGGAGCAGGAATTGATGCAGTTGTAATGCCGCGTACACACGATCGGTTAAACCGATGAGAACGGTCTGATGGACCGTTTTCATCGGTCCAAACCGATCGTGTGTGGGCGCCATCGGTTATTTATCCATCGGTTAAAAAAAAGCCAACTTGTTTTAAATTTAACCGATGGATACCTAACCGATAGCAAAAAAACAATCGTTTGTAGGCACCACCATCGGTTAACAATCCATGCATGCTCAGAATCAAGTCGACGCATGCTTGGAAGCATTGAACTTCATTTTTTTCTGCATGTCTTTGTGTTTTACGTCAATGCATTCTGACACGATCGTTTTTTTGACCGATGGTGTGTAGGCGCGACTGACCATCAGTCAGCTTCATCAGTTAACCGATGAAAACAGTCCATTAGACCATTCATCACTGTCAGGTTACTATATTCCTCCTCAATAGACACACTTACTACGTACATTATTATAGTTCTCTTTTAGTTGTTCATCCCTTACTATAAAGACACTCAGAAAGATTTAGGTGCACACCTTTTCTCTTTGCATACGGTATTGCTCTGAGACAGATCAGCTCTTACAAGGTGTATCTTAAAGCCAAAAAAGGAGGTAACTGCAAGCATGGCTTACCTAACCTATCTTACACCTCAAAAAGGCTGATCTTAACCTGAAAATAACACTCAGCATCATTCTCTACCACTCCCCTTCTCTAGCCTTTTACAAAATCATTACGTGGGTTCCTTTTTTTGGCGGTACTCGCTCCCATTTCCCCATTCCCTGCCTAGGCAAGGATGACATACTCTTGGCTTGCCTGACACATCTGCAGCCTCTTGAAATACTGTACATGTCTCCCTGAAGAGGTGGTTCGGGCCAGCTTGGTAGATCGTTTTAAGAATGGCATGGATTCTTTCCCAGATACACAGCCAGACTAACTAAGTCACACATTCCAAGTGCCTACAGGACCAGTCTCCCTACAGTCCATGATCTTGAACATGTGTAGTAGGAAGCCGCCTGTGAGTGATCAGAAGGTGACAGAGAGGTGGTACAGAAAATCAGAAACCCTGCGAATAGCCAGGTAGGAAAAAGACAGTGCTGATCTTTATGCACTGATAATGATGTGTTTCTTAAAGCGGTGTTCCACCCTAAAAATGAACTTTTCATTAACAGCTTGCCTTTAATGTAAAAAAAAATATATATATAATAATCATTTTTACTCACTTCTATCTGGCTGTTACTAGGCAGATTGCGTAATCTTCTTAGTTCCTGGTCCTAGGTGATTCAACTTCCTGTCCTAAAACCCCATTGCCTCCTAGGTAATGATGACACTCATTTCCCAGGAGTCTCTGGGCATTACTGTGCCTAAAAATCACCCAGCATGCACCTCTCCCTGAAAACCAGGAAGAAAAAGGAACTGGGCTTCACATGCCCACACATATGATGGATACAATCACAACATGAGCTGGTGGATATAATGCAAGTGTTTGCAATGATTTCCGGAACGATTGGGGTACTATTAATATGTTTTAGGGACTATTTAATGTGATTAATTTTAGCTTGCAAAAAAAATTATGCCCGGAACCCCGCTTTAAAACCCAGCGGCTAGAGCACTTGTAGCTGCTGACTGTTAGTATTCCCAGCAGGGTTAAGTTCCTCTTTAACCAGTTACTAAAATACATTACAACGTATACTATTAGCATACTTCAATTGATTTCTTCTGAACTTCATCTATGGCTTATTATCTTCCTTCTTTTGTGAAAATGTTTCTAGAAGTATGCAGTGAAAAATCAGTACACATTTCATTTTTATGAAGAAAGGTGTAACAGAGGCTAAAAAGAAAAATATTTGAAGCGCTCCCTCTTTTCCAAAAGAATTCTATGTGACGTAAATACAAAATAAATAAGATAAAATAGTGATCCCTAGTGGTAGTATTGCATATGACACAAAAAATATATTATAAATATCACAATGAAAGTGGTATGTGCAACCAGTGACCTCTAGTGGGTACAAAAATGTCAACACATATATCGCAATAACATTAATATGTACAACCAGTGACCTCTAGTGGTAACAAAACGTATAACATATATATATATATATATATATATATATATATATATATATATATATATATATATATATATATATATCCATTAATCCAGTGATATCTTCTGTGAACCAATGCTGTACACACACAATCCAACAAGGAGTGATAACAAATTAGTGACTTAACACCACATGGACCCTCCACCAGTCAAAATATGTGCTCACCTCACAGAGCAGCCCCCAATTGGACCAAGTAGCACTAGCATAGTGTAATACTGTAAAACTATTGGACCAATTGGACCAAGTAGCACTAGCATAGTGTAATACTGTAAAACTATTGGACCAATTGGACCAAGTAGCACTAGCATAGTGTAATACTGTAAAACAAAATGTATTTAAAACACAAGTAACTATTCCACTCACATATAGGAATGCACTATCCCTGGGAGCTTAAAGATCCTGGATTGGGACCCCAAAGGGGAAGATGCTACTTGGTCCAATTGGGGGCTGCACTGGGGGGTAAGCGCATAGCGTGACTGGTGGAGCATCCAGATGGTGTTAAGTCACTCATTTTTTATCATTCACCGTTGGATTGTGTGTGGACAGCATTGGTTCACAGATGATATCACTGGATTAATGGACTTAATGTTTGATATATATAAAAATATATTTTATATATATATATATATATATATATATATATATATATATACAATTAAAGTGGCATGTGCAACCAGTGACCAAAAATTATAACATAGATATCAAAACAACATTAATATGTAGAACCAGTGACCTCTAGTGCTAACAAAACTTATAGTATATATATATATATATATATATATATATATATATATATATATATGGCCTTAAGGCCAGTTTCATCGGTCCAAACCGAGCGTGTGTACGGCCCATCGGACCGTCGTCTGCCGGACCAAAGTTTTAAAACTTGCTTTAAAATCCGACCGATGGACGCCTGACCATCAGACCAAACCGATGGTTAGTACACAAAAGCATCAGACCAAAAACCTGCGCATGCTCAGAATCGAGTTGGTGCATGCTTGGAAGCATTGAACTTTGTTTTTTCAGCACGTCGTTGTGTTCTACGTCACTGCGTTCCGACCCGATCGGATTTTGGACTGATGGTGTGTACGCACATGAGACCATCAGGCCACTTCAGCGGTGAACTGGTGAAAACAGTCCGTCGGACCATTCTCATTGGGCTGGACCAATCGTGTGTACGCGGCCTTAAACACTAAAACTCCAGATTCTTTGTGTCTGGGTCATGGTACCTTTCTGACAGCATAAATCTAATCACATTCTGTCTCATATTTCCAGGGAAAGTTATCATATGAATGCTTGAAACGAAATTGTGTATGTATTGCGCACCTTTAGGTTGTCTTTAGTTGTAATAATTAACATAATCTGTTTTCCAAAAGGTAAAGCTTGTTTTCAAATGGCACTACAGTTTTTTGAAGTTAAATTATTGCCTGCTTTTTACATTCACAATCAGGGACAAGTTCAAGATTTTAATTGGTGCGCCAACATTTTTTCTTTCACTAAATACATTAATTCTATGTATGTATTCAGATCTGAATCATTCATTTAATTTCTTCAAGTTTGAACAGAAGAAAAGAATTTAGGCTGACATTAGAATGGTCTGTTTTACAGATGCACATCGATTTTGCGGTCTTTGCCAAATCTAGCTAAAATCAGCATGATAGGGCAACAACAATTATTTAAAGGCTATGTTCACTTTTGGAGCATGTTACACATTACACTCATATTTAGGGTGAAACATGCTCCAGCACCTCCCCCCCCCAATTCCCACCCATAACATCGGGTGGTGGTTCCTCTTCCCTGCACCACTGTCCATGCAAAATAAGCAGGGCTGTGTGGGGCTCTGCCCGTTCAGCCTCGTTATTTATTCACAACAATCTGTGAATGAAGAAACTACAAGTCCTGTCTGCCACTGAGGCAGACAGCTTGTAGTTCTCAGTGCACTGACGAGTTCCCTCATAGTCAATTGACACTTCCTCCAACTTTCTAACAGAAAGCCAGTACAGAGGTATGGGCAAGAAATCTGATAGATGTGTCTGCAGGAGCCTGCCAACTGACCATGGATGCAATGCTTCCTGGGGACAAAAATAATAAATGTACATTTGTTCCCACAAAATACATGCATTCATTATTTTTTCCTTAAACATGAACTTATTCTTTAATGCCCTTGGGCACTTTTTTTGAGACTCGGAAAGCTTGCTACGGTAAGAGGACAAGCACAGGAGCAGAAATAGACCTGAGTCTGTCTTTTGCCACACCATAAAAGTTTAAGACCTTTAGTAGACTGTTAGTATTGAAAAGTGTGTGTGGATGGAGGGTGCACTTTTTAGTCAAGCACAGAACATAAAACACCAGTCTTGAATGCTGCTGCCAGACTCATCCATCTTACCAGCCATTCAGTGTCCACTACTCCTCTCTGACAATCCCTTTTTTTTTGCTTCTGCTCACCCTACAAATAAAATTCTAAATACTAACAACAACCTACAAAACCATCCACAACTCCTGCTCTTTAGCTCCCTTGTCTCCCTATCCCATGCGCGTAAACTTTTCTTCATCTGCTCATTCCCTATAGTTATTACCTTTTTTATCACTTGACTAATAAGGTCCAATGAGTAGGGCCCCCTGGTTTCCTCTTGAATTGAATCATATTGTAATTGTACTGCCTGCCTTCATTTTGTAAAGTGCTGCGTAAACAAACATAATGCACCTTTGTGCTTTACACTGGCTTCACTTCCTGTATGCTTGTTTAGAGCCTGCACTGAATTGAGTGAATTGTGCTTAGACCCCAATTTATACTGAAGACAGATACTGATATTGTCTCTCTGCTGGACATTTCAGTGTTATGCCACACTCCCGCATTTATTTTATGTCCCAAATATAAAAAGACAACTGTGGTAGCAAGCCTGACATTACTTTGATAGGTTATCCTCTTTCCTCCTGCCATGTTTTTCTCAATATTATCAATGCAGTGCATATTTGCATTGTAAATATATGGACTTATTAACCACTGCCCTAAATGTAGGGCCTTTAGTGATGTTCCTATACCAGCAGAAAGTGAATCTATACCTGTTAGATTATTTACTGAGCTGCATATACATTAAGGAGGTGTTTTTTAAGTTATATGCTACATGATAAATGTGCAGTATATGCTCTTCTTTTATCTATAGAGGCATGGGCTTAATTAGATTTGTATTAATTTCATAAAGGTAACCTGAAGTTTTCACTTCTAATCCAGTATGCAGTGTGTCTGATTTGATCAGCAACACTAGAGGGTGAATTCATCTGTGTGCAGCGCTACCCCTGCAGGAGCTGCTTAAGTATGATTTGGTTCCATACTCTGTTTCTCAACCCTAAGAACAGTCTCAGCCCCTGTCACACTTGGCAATAGTGTAAGTGCAAGGACCAATGAGAAACACACATGTTATGATGAAACACAGAAATTGTCTTTACTTCAATATTTCTGTGGATAAGTAACAAACAGTAACAGTATATATATTCAAGGGATGCAAAGGGAGAGCAATAACTGAGGTTATGAGCAATATAGCTCAATACTATATTCAGGCTGATTTCAGGAGGATTCAAAACCTAAGAATAACCCAAAGAGCAGAGGCAAGTAAATAACAATATGGTGATCTGTATCAGAGGGATTACCACTTTTGTTGGTTCACTTAAACTTCTGAATAGCAGGGCCAAACAACGCAACTGGCCCGGATTATCAAGTGAAGAAGGCAGGATCTTTCTCAGCAAGGTGAAAGGACAATGGTGTCTGTATACAGTGTCCCTGGGAATGGATGGCATTCGCCTTCATCCCTGTGGCACTACAAGTGTCAGCAATCTGACTAACAGCAATGATGTCTGTATACAGTGTCCATTTAACTTCTTTTTTGGTGCAGTGTCCCTGTTTCCTGCAAATGGGCAAAACCCCCCTCACACAATACTGTGGTTAAATGAATGTCCTGGAACAGGTAGGCTCTTCTGGCGACCCGACTGGACACCTCACACTGGAACGCTTTACCGTCGGTGCATGTGCGCCTAGATGTGCACCTGTGATCCCCCTCTCCTAGACTGGATGTCCCAACTGGCGGTGGAGGCCTAAATTGTGCAGTGAAATAACCTGGGAGGCAGTACCTATCCCTTAGATCTGATCTCTTCCTCTTCCTTGTGCTGTCTGAATTCCCTTAGGAGTCAAGATGAGTCCTCAGCTCATTTCTAGAGTAGAGCATTCTTGGGCTGTGTAGTTCCATGCCCCATATAAGGCTGTGGGCCCTTCTGATAAATGCACTTCATGTCCCAGAATCCATTACAACTGCTTCCTGCAGCTCAGTACAGTCCCCCTTATTGGCTGCTGTAATGGGCTCCTTCAGAATGGCTCCTCTCCTGCCAATAAGAGCACAGTGGAGGAAGAAAAGAGTGGGCAGATGCCTGTGCGAGCGCCACCCGCATAAACAGTCAGTGTTAATGAGGAGAAAGATCCCCCACAGGGCGCACAGTGAAGGGCTGACAGTAAAAAGCCTGTGTACTTGCAGCGGTCAGCTTGGTAAGACCGCGGGAGAAACGAGACACCCGCTACATGTGTAATTAGGACGCAGTGATTTGCAGTATTGAAGAATGTGTCTAAAGTGCTGCTTGCTTCTGGTGTATTTTTTAACTTAGTCCTTACTGTATTAGGTGCATTTCAAATACTGCACGTGCAACCCCTGAGGATGTTTCTAGTTACTAAACGTTATTAAATGTCATATGTGTCACTCAACTACTAGTGATGAATTGCTTAACACAGGGAAGTTATTAAGTATGTATCTTAGCATGCTTCACTGCCCATATCAAGTCACTTGATAAAGTAGGTCTATTGCTTTAGTTTGGCTTGATAACAAAATTAACTCTGAATTTGTAATCTGTGTACATTAATTTACTCAGTTTAGATAGATATTTAGTTATTTTGAGTACACAAATTTATAAATTAAAGGTCTCTTAACCCCTTGAAGAGATCACCAACTGTCTAAACATAGATGTTGTTTACTTCTATGCTAGACATATTTGCAGTACACACTCTCCACGCTTCTAAGTAACCCCAGGCAAGAGTAACGAAATAGAGCAGACACATTTTTATTTAAACATTAACTTTAGAAGTGTAGTAGTCAGTAATATTATAGTGAAACTTAAGTTTAGTTGGGAAGAAATCCCCTCCAGGTGCCCTATATACACTGCAAGGATTTTAGAGTATTTTCTGTTCCCCTTTAGAAAAACAAATATGCTTTACGTTAACCTTTTTTTTAAATGACTGTGATTGGGAGGGTCTACCTTTACAATAATCACCAAAGTAGTCCCAGCGTTGTAAGAAAAAGAAAAACTCCTTCATAATTTTGATGGTGAATATTTTAAAAAATATTGCAAAATTAAACTACTCATGTTTTTTTCCTATAGATGTTCTGTACACACAGGTGTAAAGGATAGCCACTGGTTACTGTATTTTTGTTTTAGAAAATTACTAATGACTGTAGGAATTGTGGTATTTTTAAGCTAGAACTGCATTTAGCAGGAAGTGGAGGTTTGCATGAAGGATAACTAAAGGCAAAACCTGTTTTTAGTTTTTGGATAGAGTGTATAGAGATCAGGAACACCCGTCAGTTTTTATTGCTGTCTATGTCCCCATTAGGGAGATTCCCCCTCTCTTTGTCTTGTTTACCATTATCATTGAAAGTAAAAGAAAAATCCCAAATTTTGTGTTGTCCCCAGAAAAAGAAATTGAGGGGAAATCTTACAATGAGCACACTAGTTCTAGTGACCAGGGAGTTCCAGAGAAATTCCTGTGGGATTAACCTCTCATGCATAATTTGTATGCTACAAAATTGCCATGCTAACATGAAATAGTGATATATGCAATCTATATGAAAAATCTAATAAAATCATTTAAAGAAAAAAAGAAAGTCCCATGAGTGATAACAGTCCAATGATGAAACATATTATTTACTCCAAAAAGATGAAAAAAATCCAGTGTTCAACATAAGTCACCTTCACACACCTTCAATGTGAATAGCAAATAAAAAAGGTGAGTTATCACCATGTGATAAGAAATGGCTGCTTAGCAGAGAAAATTGACTCTAAATGATAAGAGTCAAAAACGCAATATGGAAAGAGATCCCTTAGGGTGGAAGTCCTCAATAACTTTCCTCCTTTTATATGGGAACCCTATATGAAATGTATTAAAAGTGAAAGTACCAACTACTCACAAGGAAATAATTAAAAACCAGCATATATGCAGCATATACCTGTCCTGGGAATCAAACCGACAGCCTTTTGGAATCAGCAGGTGTGGGGATGTCACGAGTATGGACTCCTCCCTACATAATTTTTACCTACAGGTAAGCCTACAATAAGGTTTACCTATAGGTATTGTAAGTAAGTCCTAAACATGCACTGTTTAGGAAATATTTTATGTACATGCAACAATTTGCCCCAGTGGAGACCGAGAGTGGATTACCACAGCTGGAACCTTTTTTTTATTTTTATTTTCTTCCTTTTAATAAAGGACTTCCCAACTGTCTGTGTGTTTTTTTACAATTTTCTTTGTGAAATGGTAGGGGTACAATGTACCCCTTAGCAATTCACATAGGGGGGGCGGGATCTGGGGGTCCCCTTTGTTAAAGGGGTTTTCAAGCTTCCAATAATCCCCCCACCTGCAGACCCCACAACCACAAGGCAAGGGTTGTGGGAATGAGGCCCTTGTCCACATCAACATTTTGTGCAGGGACAGTTCAAACCATGGGAAACAAGCGCTACTTTACAGGCATACTATACACCCCCCAGGTACGAAATTTAAAGAAATATTTCACTTTTATTGTTTCACTTTAGGCATTAATAAAATCACTGCTCCCGAAAAACTGCAGTTTTTAAAACTTTTTTTTGCATTGATACATATCCCCTGGGGAAGAACCCAGGTCCCCAAACAATTTTTATGACAATAACTTGCATTTAAGCCTTTAAAATTGGCACTTTTGATTTTTCCCCTTTCGAGTCCCATAGACTTTAACGGTGTTCAGATGTTCGAACACATTTGTTGCCTGTTCGGATGTTGGGAACCGAACTGGGGTGGGTTCGGCTCATTCCTAATCACCAGGTGATTAGAAATGTACAATAAATAAGAGTTCTAACAGATGTGAACAGCAAACAGTCATATATTGGAATTTTGCAGCTTTTTCCAATTTTTTTGACACTTCAAGGCTTAAGAGTGAACCTTTGATAAAGTAATCAAAACTGCAAACTTTGCATTTGGTAAACTACAAATCATGCCACCTTTTAGTCAATGAGACTTTGCAGTGTACAGTTATATGGCAGCAACAAAGAAGTTGTTTAAATCTGGACTACTCGATACTACTCTGTGCCTGGCTGTTGTAGGGAATTATTAAACTCAACCTCAAACTAATTGAAAATATATTTAAGTTGGCAGACAGCAGAAAATTATTATTTTTACTAATTAGTGAATTGCTGCATGTTTAAGTATTTTTTGTAGGAGGCAGGTCTTTAAATGTAAAGTAGTGAGTAGGTTGTAAACAATTATGTGGCTTATTATTTTCATATTGTCTTACACAAGGACTTTTGAGCATGTTTTAATAAAAATGGTAGAATGTATGAATGGGGATTTAGGCTGATGAGACACTACAATTAGGGCTGTTAAAAAGGCTGTATAGCAGGTTTTCTTGTCATTGTCATTCCTTGTTCCTCTACTCAGCCACAGCTAAAGTGCCCCTTTATTGTGCAGCATATGTCATTGTATAAAAATGTGTTTACTTAATTGTTTTACTTAAGGATTATGTTATTTTTAGATACATTTAGGCTACGTTCACACTGAGGCACTTTAGCACTAAAAATAGCGCATGCAAAGAGCCTGTAAAGCGCCTCTCCTGTCAATACAGTGTGAAAGCCTAAGAGTTTTTACACTGGAGCGGTGCACTTGCAGGACATTAAAACAAGTCCTGTAAGCAGCATCTTTGCGATGCTTTAGGAGCGGTGTTAACACCACTCCTAAAGCACCCCTGCTTATTGAAATCAATGGGCAGTACCGCCAAAACGCCTGCAAAGCGATTTGGCAGCGGTGCTACACAGGAGCTATTAACCCCTTTATTGTCCACTTAAAAGCACCCCACTAGCAGCCAAAAAGCTGTCCCTAGTGGTCTGCCCAGTGCCCTACATTTACTTTTACATAATAAAAACATTTTTTTTGTGCCTGCAAACTGTAGATTGTCCATAGCAACCAAGTGTCCCTTTATGTCAAAAGTGATTTTAGAGCATCTAGAAAACAGCGATAATAAATTATAATCACTTGCAGAATTGAGCGATAGCGATTTGTGGGGAAATCTGTCATAAAAAAATAAAAGTAATGACAGCGGCAATTCTGCAACTGAGCAAATTTCAGTGATTTTAATATGATTACATTATTGAATAATTGTTGTTATAATTACATTATCATTTGTTATAATTATTTATAGTTATTTATTATATTATAATTTTATGATTTTGTGTTTCAAACTGTCTACTAGACTCTGGTTTGGACAGATTTAAGTGAGTTATTCCTAAGAATTACAAGCCTACCTTATAAAATGCCAAATTTTCATGCAAAATAATTGTATCGCTTTTGAAGCTCCAGGTGTTACATTCTCTACATGTTTCGCCAAAAGCACAGCTTCTTCAGAAGTTACTGCAGCATAGATAACCATTCACTGGAGATAAAGCTATCACAAAGAAAAAATCTCTGTGTATTTATTGTAGCTTTGATAGCCCTCTAAGTATGCAATAAAAATGCGTCTTGTAAGTGACCATAGGAGAGAAAACAGTCACAAGAACCATACATATATAATATTATCCACCGGAGGGAGCACACTAAAATAGTGGAATTGGCAAGTGTTTATCTTCTCCATGTGGCTTCGACACATGCCAATTCCACCAGATTAGTTGGCAAATTTAAACAGCTGAAGCAAGGTGTTTTGGCGCCTTGCAGTGGCTAATATTATATATGTATTGTTCTTGTGAATGGTTATCTATGCTCCTGAAGAAGCTGTGCTTTTGGCGAAACATGTAGAGAATATAACATCTGTAGCTTCCCTGATTGTTGATTGAACCAACTACTGTTAAATGATACCATACTGTGATCAAGTAAAATCTGTATTTGTATATACAGTTTGTTGACTAAACCAACAAATGTCAAACAAGACTATAATATGATTGCTAGTTTTAATTATCAGTTTTAATGAATGTATTTGTACATTTTAACAATGATTCATTAATTTGGCACCTAAAAAGTCCCGTTCTTCTTGAACAATTTATTTATTTTCTTACGTAGTTCGTCATAATAATTTGTTGGCATTGTTTATGGATATATATTATGATTTCAATTAATGGTTTCTGTACAATGAAAATGTTAGCCAGCTCATAAGAAACAGTTGCTTCCCAAATTATTAAAGTAGAACTTTGGTCCGAAAATTAAGTCCTGACAGATCATGTCAGGTTGGCTCTTTTTACAGTTTTAGCTATGTTAAAAATTAAAAATATGTGCCTATACTGTTCAAAATCCAGTAGAGCACTGTTTCACCCTGCTCTGCACATGCTCAGTTGCTCTCTGTTCTCGTCACTATGCCTAAATAGAGAGCCACTAGAAGCTTGACAGCTTTAATATTTACTGTGATATATAGTTTTTGAGACCAAGGAGAGGAGATGAGATGAGTTTTCAATAAGGAAATGACTGCTCTGGGCTTCAACACAATTACAGCCTCCAGCAAGAAGAAACAGGAGAAATGTTGGGGGCAATTTACTGAACACACTCATTTTGGTAGCATCATTATTAATGTGGAATGTATTTTTTATCAAACTGGTATGGGTCAAGTTCCACATTATTAAATATGTCATTTTATGGTGTGAAAACTCTATATAGCAGTTCATAGTGAAATTAGAAAAAAAGTAACCTAAAGCTGTGCACGATAAGCATGAAGCTTTTAACAAATTGATCACTTTGTGCACTCGTCTTGTCATTTAGATAAATCCACCCACTCCCCATTGCATTAAAACAATGGTAGTGTAATGATCTTTATTTAATGCCTTTATTTAATTCTTATTTTATTTATTATTAAACTAAGCAAAAAAAAATTAAGCACAGTAGTTGTATTCAAATATACAACATTTTATGGGCCTTTTCATGGTTTTATTTTGCTCTTTTTGATTTTTTAACAGAGTTTAAATATCAAAATTTAAAATGACAGCACACAATTTTTTCCTATACTTTTACCATTTTTGGTTAAATTAAAAAAATAAAAATAACAAAAAAATTGCAATATTAAACATATACTACTTTCTTTAAAATGTTTAATGCGAGATAGTTACACCCTTTTTCTTTTCTATAATCTAAAACGCCTCCAGGATCAACAAACTACACTCAAAAACAAATAAAATCTTTAGAATATACAATACATGAATGACACTAAGAAGCCATTCAGAATGTATTTAAAAACTTTAAACTAACCTAAACCATGGTATTTATGCATTCCCTTTCGACTCTAATGTATCTTCCGCTTAGGTGAAATTTTACCGAAATCAGACAATTCCACTGACATTTTGAAAAAGTAAAATCAGCCAATTGTTCTCATGCATACTCAAGATGTGATTAATGTAGATATTTATTTTTCTTCCTGCTGTATCATCTTGTAAATGGAGGGAATATTTAGTAAATAGAAAGAATATCTATAGCGGACTAGGAACAAAAAAGATCAAAAAATTCACTTGTATTAGTAGAGTTTGGAAGTGTTAAGACCTTTTTTTGTTGTTGCTATCTGTGTTCCCAATAATAGATATGCTTACTTCCTGTTGTGTCACCAAAACAAGATGTGGAATTCTTCCAACGGGGACACTAAAAACGTGGCAGTCCCATTCTGAAACCACTCTTTGTCTAGAGCGCTACTTTCATAGTGGGGGTCCATGATTACACATACACAATTGTAACATTGAACGTTTGGTCATTAGTTTTGGCAATTAGGCCACTGTATCTTGTTTTGCAGTATATTGTTTGTATACAATGCTATGTACTTAAAATTTATGATTACATGTATTTGTATTTTTTCTATTACAAACACTTTTTTGTGTATTATTCATATTATTAATAATATTAGCACAGTATCATTTTATATTCACCTGTTTTACATTTTCACAATCAGTTGAAGATTGCTTAAATGCACGACTAAGAATTTTAAAGAGAATCTGTCATCTACAGAACACTTGGACATGCATTAGTTCACTGATTAGGCAAATTAACTTATATTTACTGAGTAAGTGTGTGTCTGGATTACTGTCACAGTGCAATTGCTCTGGGCACTGTCAGGCTAAATAATTCTCTAAAGTACCCACACATAAAGTAATACTAAGAAATCCAAAGTATCAAACCGCATATTTTTGTTACTAAATATTTAGCAATGGTGCCCTCTAACTTGTCTTAGCTCAAATGTAATTTCTCTTGAGCAGAACATCAAATTTTTTAAATTATATCCCCCTGATTCTGTATTTAAAAGATTGTTGGGAAGCATTACTCTGCATAAATCATGTCCCTCGATTCCTCCTCTGCCCTGCACTGTTAGTCCGTTCTAGGTTAAATGATGATTTCCATCACTCAACCCAAAGGAAGGGCGACATATTTCAAACAAACCAAAGACATTTTCAAACTCTTACCAACCAGCCTTCGACCAACCAAATTGACCTGTTTAACAATATGCGTTAAAAACAGGTGTTTAGTCTGCACACATTTGCAAATACACGTGTAAGCTACAGGCCCCATCAAGGCACCTAATTTTCTGTAGTCCTAACTCTAACTTCTGAGAGTCTCCACAATGGAAGCATATGCATTTTAAAAGATAGGCAGAGGGCAGGTAAGCCTGGAAGGAGCCCACCCATCCTTAAAGGAACAGCGGCACACTGAACACCCAGCACTATGGCAGCAAAGGTGTCAGTGTGTTGCCTGACCAATATAATACAAATACAAATAAGTGGCCACTGCCCCAAATATAACTGGTATGTGCAGCAAGGAGCACTGGAAGGATGACTTATGTCAAACAAAACCAAAGAAATTTCAGTTCAATTTGCCAACCAACCAAATTGACCTGTCTAACAATATGTGTTAAAAACAGGGGCTTAGTCTGCACACATTTGCAAATACATGTGTAAGCTACAGAGCCCCATTCAAGGCACACCATTTCCAGTAGTCCTAACTCTAAATTCTGGGAGTCTCCACAATGGAAGCACATGCATTTAAGTGGATAGGCAGGTGGCAGATAAGCCTGGAAGGAGCCCACCCCTCCTTAAAGGTACAGTGGCACACTGAATACCCAGCAAATAGCACTATGGCAGAAAATGTGGTAGTGCATTGCCTGACCAATTCTAGAAATAATTGAAATACCTTGTTGAATATATAATTTAAAATTGTGGCCAAATATTAGCTTTAAAGAGGTTGTAAACCCTCATGTTTTTTCACCTTAATGCTTACTATGCATTAAGGTGAAAAAACTTCTGTCACTCACCAGCCCCCCGTTTTACTCACCTGAGCCCATTCGTTCCCCCGCCGGAGACACACTCTACCTCTCTGGCCAGGGTTTTCGGCTCTTGATTGGATAGATTGATAGCAGCACAACCATTGGCTCCTGCAGAGTCGGGGAGCAGAGCTGAGTCCGAAAATTCTATGTCTATGGATGCAAATACTGGACTCGGAAGCGTGCCCACATGGTAACCCCCAGGGAGTGTGCTTCTCCTAAGGGGGTTTAACCGCAGCGGGCGCCCTTGTGGGACCCCAGAAGACAATGATCAGGCCACTCTGTGCAAAATTAACTGCACAATGGTGGTAAGTATGACACATTTGTTATTTTAAAAAAAAAACGAGGGTTTACAACACCTTTAAAAGTTTTCTTTAAAGTAAACCTGTACTGAGAGAAATGTGTAGGATATCTTTGCAGAATATTTCCTGTGAAAAGGTTTGCTATCTGGCTGTCATGGTAATCCAAGCAATGTCAACACCATGTGGCAATGATCTGGATTAAACATGCAGATAAGAGTTCTCACATAGTGGTCAGCGACTCAGAAAATACTGAAGTCAAAGTATACCATGCAAATAACATTTTCAGGAGAAAAGATCAGCAATGCAGGTCATATTTTCATATTTCTTATCTATAGCAGGAGGTTAATATTCTTATATAACAGAACCAGATAATAGACTAGAATAGCTGTCTTTGTTGCTAAATATAGGCTATAAAAAGCAGATTATGTTGCTACACAGGTGTTCCCATATAGTCAATTTTAAAGAACCAGGTGTTAATAGAGTAGAAAATGTCCACAGATTCACTAGCATTGTAATTTATATAATTGATCCAAAGCTGTCACCCAGAGATCATGCTGATATATTATTGTACATTACAGATTTCAGTAAATGTAATCTGCTTTTTCCATAATTAGAAAAGTGAAATATTGCTAATAATGACTCTGAATTTCATTATCATTTTTCATTAATACCTCTTAATTTCCAGCTGATATCCTTATAAACTAGACTCAATGACTCAGTGTTTGCCATATGTGATCATTCCCTTTTTCCAAGCTATTCTTGAAGTACATCATGCACTTTTTCATACCATATTATCTTTTATGTACATCATATATTCATTGTCACTGCATTTTTGTCAGAGATGTTTTATGAAATTGAAAATTGTATCCTTTCTGTAAATTGCCAGCCTGATTTCTCTTCCGTGTGCTGCTGTGAATGGCTTTGTTTTGTATTATTGTTTTTTTTTTATTCTTGTTCTTTTCATAAAACCTTACACCAAAAACATTATTCTTATTTCTCTCTAGTTTGATCACTGCATAACTCTTACATTGTACCTTTTGAAAATGTTTTATAATCCTGGCCAAGGGCAAAAGAGAGGAGCCTATGACAGATAGGATATACAGCCCCTTCCACTGAATTTAGTCCTTATGGTAGCAACCAGCACAAGTGATGTATGCCACCTATTATCTCTTGCTCCATACTGGAAAGAGGTTCCAAATCAACTTTGGTGTCACCTGGTTAAACCTCTGATGTCTCTCAACTCTACCCCTCCACTATATAGAAAGGCTTGTATTGCTTATAGCCCTGCCCATAAACAAACCATGAAGGGGCGGACTGACCATTCGGGCCCTCGGGCACTGGCGGAAATTCCGATCGTGTGTATGAGGCCTTAGTAATCACATTTCATTTCAGTTAATCATATTCAGATAATAATAGTTTTACTGTAATATACAGTATTATATATATATATATATATATATATATATATATATATATATATATATATATATATATATATATATATATATACATATATATATATATATATATATATATATATATATTAATACTGTATATTACAGTAAAACTATTATTATATGAATAATATATATATATGTATATATATATATATATATATATATATATATATATATATATATATATACTATGGTATTGATAGTTTTACTGTAATATACAGTATTAAAATATATATATATATATATATATATATATATATATATATATATATATATAAATACTGTATATTACAGTAAAACTATTATTATCTGAATATATATATATATATATATATATATATATATATATATATATATATATATACTGTGGTATTGATACTGCACTTTTAACTACTGTTAGAACTATGTCCTGTCTGGTATTTTGGATCAGACCTAACATTAATAGAACTGGTCTGTTTTAAAACCTTGCAGTAAGCCTACAGGCACTTTGTTTGCTTGTAGTTTCTAGTGTGACTGGGAAGGTTCTATTCTATATTGATACTAAATATCTTTCTACTGTAAAATCAACTGTTAAAGACAAAAATACAAAAACATTCTATAATTTCTAACTCATTTTGCAATGTCAAGTTTGAATGGCAGTGATCAGGTGACTGGACAAGCATGGTTAGAGGAAACTTTAGGTGGTGGTGACATGGGGAGACATGAGAGTGTGACCCATTCTGAATGTAACTAGCCTACTTCATGACCAGATATAGCTCCAACAAATTTAGAAACCGCTATTGTATATGCAGGCGTGCCTTTTTCAAGCACTACAACGCCAAATCTGTTCTGCTTTATTATGTCTTCCACACTTGCAGTCCAAAATATCATGCCAATATCATGCCAAGATGCATGCAAAACCTGTATTTTATGGTCAGATATGCCTTTGCCTTCTGTATGTTCTGAATTGGTTGCTTCAACTTCAGATATGCCAATACCTTATTCCCTGCATGTAGCTGAAAAATCTGTGTAACCCCAGTTGCTGGTAAAACAATAACATTCCCCGGTGCCTAGAACTACTAAACATTATATAAACCAGTGCTTATAAAATATTATAACAGCTCACAAAATTATAATGTGCAAATATAATTTAAACCACACTATCATAAAAACAGAATATTTGCAAAGTAGACATCCAAACAAATAGTGAATCAAGTGAAGATATCGGTGAAAAACTGTCCACAAAATAAAATGTAACGGCTGTATTAGTCCAACAGTGTATTCACCTACGTGCTCTACATAGCGTTCAGATGGTCTTACCAGATAGCAATGGCTCTTTTCACAAAATTAGTCATATAATGCTTTTCATCAAGAATCTCCCCTTTCCACCAGAACTTTCACATAGTGCCTAGATAGGTCAATGGAACGTACTCCAACTCTATTCCTTCACTCCACCTTAGCAAAGTACAGGTATTAGAACAGAACCTAAATAGTATAGTATGTATCAAAGAACAATTAATTCATAACAGCTTTGTTGACATTGTGATCATATGATTACAATACTGAAAGCGACCAGGTACTGGGAACCGCAATCCACTGCATCTACTGCATTCCCTTACGTTCGTGTACGTAATCCAGTTTACCCATGCTTTACTGTTCACAATGCTGAATTTTTTTTTGCATGTGTAGGATGCAGGCACTTCGAATGGGTAGGAGGCTTGCAGTCA
This sequence comes from Rana kukunoris, assembly GCA_029574335.1. NCBI lineage: Eukaryota > Metazoa > Chordata > Amphibia > Anura > Ranidae > Rana > Rana kukunoris. Next base: position 133,268,373 of record CM056051.1, read on the forward strand.
GGCAGCCACGTTGACCATTTTAGTGAGTTGATGAAGTTGCTGGGCCCAGTGTGAAAATAATTGATTCTTTAACCCCTTAAGGACCGCCGCATGTACATTTACGTCGGCAGAATGGCACAGACAGGCACATCAACTTATATATACGTTGCTGCCTTGACGTGGGTCGGGGGTCCGATCGAGACCCCCCCCCCCCCCGATACATGCGGCGGTCCGGTTTGCTGAAGGAGTGATCCGTTCTGAGGGGGCGGTGGTTCGTTTTTGTCCGCCCCCTCCGGATCGCTCCCAGCCAATGCGCGTGCTTTCCGCTGTGTCACTTCCTCCTTCTGTGTAAACACAGGAAGAGGGAAGTGATGTGATCTCTGCTCTCAGCGTTTTTTTCAACCGCTGCTGAGGAGAGATCACATCACACAGTAAGTCTGCACAACACTACAACGACACCAGTACACGCAGGCACACCTAACCCCTTGCAATCACCCCCCCCCCTCCCCCTGTCACAGTGTCACTGAATGCAGTAATCATATATGTATGATTACTGTATTTAGTGTCAGTGTGACAGTCAGTTAGTGTTAGGTTCAGGGTAGCCCCCGTACCCCCCCTAATAAAGTTTTAACCCCATGATCACCGCCCTAGTTAACCCTTTCACTCCCTATTGCCAGTGTCACTAAGCGATCATTTTTCTGATCGCTGTACTAGTGTCGCTGTTCCCGTTAGGTAGCTATTTTTTTTTTTATTGCGACATGTGGCTAAATAAATTTTGGCCTAAATGTTTGACTAAAATTTAGTTTATTTGATTTTTCTTATAACAAAAAGTAAAAAAAAAAAAGTAAAAAATATTGATTTTTTTTTCAAAAATGTCGCTCTATTTTTGTATATAGCGCAAAAAATAAAAATTGCAGAGGCGATCAAATGCCACCAAAAGAAAGCTCTATTTGTGGGAGGAAAAGGACACACATTTTGTTTGGGAGCCACGTTGCACGACCGCGCAATTGTCAGTTAAAGCGACGCAGTGCCGAATCGCAAAAAGGGGCCTGGTCCTTTACTTGCATTTTGGTCCGGGTCTTAAGTGGTTAATGACAGACATCAGATATCAGGCATCAGCAAATGCATTTCTTTCTTCAATTTTTTTTATAAATATAGAAATTCACAAATTTGCTTTCAAAGCTAACTATGCTTGTAGCACCATTTGTCAGAAAAGCAAGCAGTACCAATTAGGAGCATTCTGTCAATGCTGCAATTGAAAGCCTTTTACCTAAGAAAAGGCTCACAAAGATGTAAAAATTCCTGGAACATTGTCAGAGGATAAATGCTTTTCTTAGCCCCTTTAATGGTTTCAATATCAGGTTTCATATGGATCTATCAGGTGCTAACCAGAGAAATAAAAATGGTTTAAAATGTAAAATGATATCACGTGGCACAAAAAAATGGTATAACTTACTTGGGATCAATTATTCACTATTGGAGTGGTGTGGCCATAGTTTTCAGTAAAGTGAAGCAAAAAAGCCTCACTAACTGACCAAAAATGAACAAAGTTTATCACGTGGCACAGTAAGAATGGAATTTCATATTTGGGATTCTGTCGCTCACTACTGGACTGGAAATGTTTACATTTGTACTAATAGTTATATTTTATATTCAATATTTATAAAGATTTAGCCAGATCAAATATAGTGGCATTATTACATTGGCATGAAAGTTGTAGTTTCAAGCACAATTATGCAGTTCCAATAATTAACAGGATATACAGTAGTTTTAAAAAAAAAAGATATCCAATGGCACAGTATGAATGGTATAATTTACTTGGGGGTCAGTCACTCCTCATTTCTGGAGTGCTACCCCTGTGATTTGTGGGATTTGTGTGCCTTTCTCTAGATATCAGTGTTTAGCCCTTCTCCAAATATCAAGTGTATGCATTTAAGTATAAAAATAATAACAGTAGTAGAAACAATGGTCATAATCTTCTATAGTTTCTTATTTAACAAACGACTGAGAGGGGATATCAGATAAATATTAGTTTATGTTTACATCCTTATTAAATGTGCTCATTCTTTTTTACTCTCACCAAAGAGACAAGGTTAAAGTCTACGTAACTAATGTTAACATTTTAAGAGTTTCATATTACAATGCTTTTAGCTTTATACAATGGGTCATCATCCTCGTCATACTTAGCGACACTTGCTTGCCCAATTTCTGGTCATCCTCATCATACTTAGTTGCACTTGCTTGACCAATTACTATACTTGTAATTTTCCTCCCATCTATTTATTTGCTGTTGTATACTGTATATGGATTTTGTTCACTGAGTACAAAAATGTCAACATCTCGAGGACAGGGTAATACAATTATTTCAGCTTTTTACTACTAATCATCATACTTATCATACATAGCGATACCTGCTTGACCAATTACCAGTCATCCTCAACATACTCAGTTGCACTTGCTTGACCAATTACTGTGTATGTAATTTTCATGTCATATATTTCTTCACTGTTATATACATCTTTGTGTTGTGCACTAGGCATAAAATTGTATAAATCAGTCAGGATCATGTCTTGTCTTATTATATATGCATGATTTTGTTATAACTACAATGCAAATTACTGTTCTTTTGTGTTAACATGAAGATAACCCCTATTTAAAAAATGTATAATTCTTGCAGCGGGGGTCAAGATTATATATGCCTGTTTTCCCTTTTTTAAAACTTGTCTTTTTTCCTTGTTTGTCTGGTCCCAAAAATCACTGATCCCTTCTTTGTTTTGTGTCTGCTTTATGTAGCATAATCCCATGAATTCATGCTTACACCCTCCCATGACTACTGTGCCCTGACCTGTACAGGCAGTGACTCACATGAGCCACAATTTTTTCAGTGAGGAAGGATTCCCTACACAATGGATGATGGGTTATGTAGTTCTGTGGAGCATATTAACACTTGATTATGTTGTATGAGCATGCTTCCTGACAACGGAAATCAGTGGATGCAGCTGTAAAAAATGTAACCACTTCAATACTGGTCACTTTCACCCCCTTTCTGCCCAGGCCAATTTCGAGCTTTCAGCACTGCTGCACTTTGAATGAAAATCGTGTGGTCATGCAACACTGTACCCAAAAAAAATTTGTATCCATTTTTTTCATAAATAGAGATTTCTTTTGGTGGTATTTAATCACCACTGGAATTGTTATTTTTTCCTAAATAAATGAAAAAAAGGCAAAACAATTGGGGGAAAAAACAAATCTTCTTTGTTTCTGTTATACAATTTTGAAAATAAATAATCTTCATAAATTTAAGCCAAAAAGTATTCTGCTAAATTTTTTGGGGGAAAATATCCCAAATCCAGGTATATTATTTAGTCTATAAGAAAGGTAAAGGGTTCATTAACTGTGGTATCAATCCTGATGTACTGACCACTTATCTGATTTCTTGAGGCTTGAAAATGCTAGGATGGTACAAATATCTTCCAAATTACCCATTTTTGGAAAGTAGACAGTCCAAGGTATTTATTAAGAAGCATGCCGAGTTTTTTTAAGTTGTATTATTTTTATTTTTCACAAAGTTTTTTTACACACTGTCACCAGTGCAGTACAGTTTTATCATATAATGGGTGTGGTGGTAATCAGGGACACTAGCTGATGACAGTATGTAAACAAAATTAAAATGTATATATTTTTTGTATTTATTTTCTATTACCTTTTTTTTAGGATTTTTTGAACACATCTGCTGTGATTGGTCACAGCAATCACATGGTACTGGCAGCGAGCCAGTACACTAATCGGTCATCCACCGGACACAACATCATATGACATCCATCCAAATCAATGAAGGTCCTGCCCGGCCGTCATTTTGCTATAGACCAGACGGGAAGTGGTTAAAGAAAAAACTGAATTGAAAAAATAAACACTAAAACTCATGAAAACACTGTGATTTTCTTTACCTGAGCACCCCTTTTCACTGAACTTAATCCCTAATATGACCTCTTAATATTTAACCCCACCAGCAAAAGTGTACCCAGAATAGGAAATGTTAGAAAAATAACATACAATGCAAAAGAGGTGTCTGAATGGGAAGCATATGCAGGAACATGGTGAAGGGTATGCCAGAAGGCAGTATATGCAGGAGAGCAGTGTGGGAAATAGGACAGTGTGTAAAGTAGGACAGCAGGCGGTATGTGCAGCAAAGGTGTGTGGGCGATGTGACAGTAAGCAGTATGTTCATAAGAAGAGTGTTGAGGGTATAACAGTTAGCAATATGTACAGGAGACTAGTACAGAGGGTATGACAGCAGGCAGTAGTCATAAAAGAAGAGTGTAAAGGATATGGCAGGGGCCAGCATGTGCAGGTGATGTATGTTCTGGATATGACAGAGCATAGTATTCATAGGAGAGAAATGTGGAGGGTATGACAGCAAGCAGTATGTACAGAAAAGGATTACAGATTCTAAAATGAAAGATGATGCATGCAGAAGAGGAGGGTATGCAAGTGGGCAATACTGTATATGCTGGAGTACACAGTGTATGGCAGCAGGCAGTGTATGCTGAAATAGAGTGCAGAAGGGTATTACAGGAGAAAGTTTTGAGCAAAAAGGAACAGGGGGCATTACAGGGGCAGAAGAGGAATAAAGAGCGTTGTAAAGGCAACGTGTGCAGGAGTAGAGTCTTGAGGGCAAGACACTGCGCAATATGTAAAGGACATGAGTGCAGATGTATGCAAGGAGTCATATTGTGCAGGAAAGAATCGTGGAAGGAATCATAGCAGGCATTATGTGCAGGAGAAAAATGTAGAAGATATGGCAGGAGAAAAACAGTTACGGTAATCTTTTGACTTGTGGTTGAAGTTACCAAACTTTCCATAATTAGATACAATAAAAAAATGTAGTAACTTTACAGCAATACTATAGGAGAGTTCTTTACATGGATGTTTTTTTATAGAAGAGGATTAAATATTAAAATAAGTGCCCATGAAAGAGGCCTGCTACTTCTGTGGCAGTTGATCACTGAGAGGCTAATACACATACACAATAGACTGGTCACAAATGGGTTAAATGGGTTGTAAAGTCAGAAGTTTTTTTAAACTAAATATATTCTATAGTAAATTGGGTGTGCTGCGCTGCTAAAATTAATACATCAATAGTGAAGGTGATAACAAAATGTGCATTGAGTGCAAAAAAATTGTATATAAAAAACCAACACCAAGTGTTCCAATGTATGACTAAATCATATAAGAAAAACAAACTGAATTGACAAAGTTCGTAAAAAGCTCCAGGGAAAAATCAAAGTTCAGTGAGTTCAGAGAAATATCCCAAGTAGGGGATTGAGATACTGCAGGACAGAAGAGAGCCTCCACCTCCACCTCTTATTGTAAATCTGCTTACCAGATAGATAATAATCGTGAGCATCAACAGCACAGCAGGCTGGATTGCCTTAACGGGTATTAAAGTGGAATCCTGTGTGTATCTCCAAGCTTGGTCTCAATGCGGCTGGATCCCAGAAAAACAATCACTCCCAGAGTGTAGCCAAGGGAAGAGAAAGGAAGCCAACATAGAGTAGTAACGTTTTAAAAGTTTAATAAAAGAAATTCGATTGCACTTACAAAAAACGAATCCTTTGGAATGGCGTGCTGACGACACCATTGTTTTTATCCTCACGACCATCCGGAAGGACGGGCGGATTGTGAGAGCCGGCCGGCTTACTATTTATATGCTTCCAAAGGATTCGTTTTTTGTAAGTGCAATCGAATTTCTTTTATTAAACTTTTAAAACGTTACTACTCTATGTTGGCTTCCTTTCTCTTCCCTTGGCTACACTCTGGGAGTGATTGTTTTTCTGGGATCCAGCCGCATTGAGACCAAGCTTGGAGATACACACAGGATTCCACTTTAATACCCGTTAAGGCAATCCAGCCTGCTGTGCTGTTGATGCTCACGATTATTATCTATTTGGTAAGCAGATTTACTATAAGAGGTGGAGGTGGAGGCTCTCTTCTGTCCTGCAGTATCTCAATCCCCTACTTGGGATATTTCTCTGAACTCACTGAACTTTGATTTTTCCCTGGAGCTTTTTACGAACTTTGTCAATTCAGTTTGTTTTTCTTATATGATTTAGTCATACATTGGAACACTTGGTGTTGGTTTTTTATATACAATTTTTTTGCACTCAATGCACATTTTGTTATCACCTTCACTATTGATGTATTAATTTTAGCAGCGCAGCACACCCAATTTACTGTTTATATTTTGTTCATCTGACATTTGTGCTGCAGCAGCCTTCACGTTTATCTTTATGTAAAATCGTTTGGTTTTGCCACCAATCCAATTTTTATTTTCATTAGACCTGCGCAGTATTTTCCACTGTTTTTCACTTGTTTTTAAATATATTCTATGCATTAAGATAAAAAGCCTTCTGTGTGCGGCAACCCCCCTCAGCCCCCCTAATACTGTGATTATTTTTGTCTTTTGTCGTTTTTTTTTCAACTGGCTTGGGCTAGATCTTGAAATAAGACCTATTTATATTGCTGAGACCAAGCATTGCATTGGCACCTAGATTGTAGACTATTTAAATTCAACTAACCGTTTTATTGATAAATACATGTGAAAAACACAGTTTTCCCAAGCTGTTCTATTGCATGAATATAAAGCTGCTCTAGTCACCAAGACATTATTAGACTGGGTAATTGTGAGTAAGGTATACTTGACTACCAGTAAAATGAAACCAATGTAAACCTTGCATTGTAATTAAGACAACACAGAGACAATGGGGCAGATTCACAGAGAAATGGATTATCGTAGCGTATCAGAAATACACTACGCCGCCGTTTTTTACCTTGCTCTACGTGGAATTCAGGTAGATTTTCTACGGTAAACGACGGCGGCGTAGTGTATTTCTCCCGTCGCAATCCATCTGCGCGAGTAGGGGGCGTGAAACATTTAAATTAGGCGCGTTCCCGCGGCGATCGATCTGCGCATGCTCCGTTCGCAAATTTCCCGCCGTGCATTGCGCGAAATCACGTCGTGACGTCATTCGTTGTTTATGTAGCGTACTTTACGGGCGATCCACGTCCCGACGAGTTACGTAAACAAAAAAAATTTTTAAATAAATTCGAAGCGGGAACGACGGCCATACTTAACATGGGCTACGTAAAGTTAGAGCAGCAAAAAGCTGCTCTAACATTACGTATAAAAAAATAGACGAAAACGATTGCGACGCCCGCTCGTATGTTCGTGAATCCCCGTAAAAACACATTTGCATATCCCGACGCATCAAAACGACGCGAACTCCTCCCAGCGGCCGCAAATAGATGGCAGCGTAGATCCGAAGGCTTACGAAGACGTAAGCCTCTCGGATCGAAGCCCGAAGCCGGCGTATCATGGTTTGAGGATTCAAACTAGTGATACGCCGTGCGAAATTTGAAATTACTCCTGTCTAACCCCAGTTAGACAGGCGTAATTGTTTTGTGAATCTGCCCCAATCTCCTTTAATCATATTGCTCCATAAACACCATTCTTAGAAGACAAATACTTTAGAGCAGTGGCCACAGGGTGAATCACTAAACAAATATGATAAAAACCCATATTTATTTCAATCTGTCACTGCTTGTTATTCTCTCAATTAGTTCCACAGTAAAATAGCACACACCACAAAATGTTACACTCACATGTTCACTTATTTTACTTCTTTACAGATTGCACATCGATATTGCAGCTAGGGTCTCACATATTACAACAGAGAACGTGTGGCTTATTTTACTTTATTACAGTACTATTCCATTATAAAAAAAAATGTATAGTGTTTTTCAAATTGGAATATTACTTAAGCCCTGTACACACGATCGGTTTGTCTGATGAAAATGGATCAATGGACCATTTTCATCGGACAAACCGATCGTGTGTGGGCCCCATCAGTTTGTTTTCAATTGGTGAAAAAAAATAGAACATGTTTTAAAATGTTCCTATGGAAAAAAAAACAATAGAAAAAAATGATTGTCTGTGTGGAAGTCCATCGGTCAAAAATCCACGCATGCTCAGAATCGAGTCGACGCATGCTCAGAAGCATTGAACTTCATTATTCTCAGCACCCCGTAGTGTTTTACGCCCCCCCCCCCTTTGGACATGGTCGGATTTTTGACCAATGGTGTGTAGGCAAGACTGATGAAAGTCAGCTTCATCGGATAGCTGACGAAAAAATCCATCGGATTAGATTCCATTAGATATCCGATCTTATTTACAGGGCTTAACTGTTGCCTGTATTTTCAAATTTATCTGATTTTGTTTTATTTGTGAACTTGCTTTAAAACTGTGCCAAGCAGGGGACAAATAGATTCATGTGCAGCTTATCTTTTACCCCAATGTTCGCTTCCCATGCTTTGCTTTGTATGGTTTTTCTGCATGTAATCTTCCGTCAGCCCTCTTCGTAGAGAGAGGAATTTGGTTCCACGTCAAAACTTTCTGCAAGAAGTAGGTAGAATTGCAGTGATGCCATCTAATCTCATTCCTAAACTCCAGAGACTAGCAGTCAGAGGCAGTAGCGCCTTATACATCATGCTGCATAAATAAAGCTGAGGTGGTATGCCCAGGGACACTCATATATTAGGATGTATTTCAGGAGACATTCAAGACAGTAGGCACATTTCTAAGAGTACTGCTAAGACACATTTAACAGTCCTGAATGTTTCTGTTAACATAGCAAATCTTCACTTCTAGAGTTTAGTTCAACTTGTTCTTACATTTTGTATTTTTTAAATGAGGAATTAATGTAATATCTGCTTGTTTTGCTATGGGTTTCTGTGATTTGTGCAAATTTAGAACACTTTGCACTACTTCATTTAATAAGCAGTCCTTAATAATAATATATTGTTATGTGCATAAATGCAGATTTAATACATAGATTGTTTGCATAGGTGGTACATAGTAAGTAATCATAGTAAATGTGTACAGGTATAAAACTTACTATTATATATTCAAGATATCAATAGTGGTATACTGCAACAGGCTGATTGTATAAAACCAATACATTTTAGGTTTACTATTATGTAAAAATTATAAACTTTTATTCTCTGCAGCATTTATGCAACATAGACATGTTAGGAACAATTTAATTATTAAATATGTGTAATTAAAACACACTTGTAGCGTTATTAATTGAAGAAGTCTTGTCTGTGAGGAATTTATAATTCAAATAAATCGAATGACCTTTACAGAGGAGAATTCATATGAACACTACCTCGAGAACCTTTTATCTGTATTGATCTTATCTACTGTATTTATTGGCGTATAACACTCACTTTTTTACCCTGAACATAGAGGGTAAACCGTGCCTGTGTGTTATAGGCAGGGGGCTGTGAAAAGTTTTTTTTCCTGAAACTTTCCTCTTAAAGTTTGGGTGCGTGTTATACGGCGATAAATCTGGTACTTATCGATTTCAGAAAAATTACTAAACATAGTATTGACTTGTAGCTGTCGGACTAACACAAGCGATGTCAGTGCGGTGATCTCATGCCTTTGTATTTAGACAGGGGGACTCCCACCCCAAACACAACAGACTGATCAGTGTTCACAGCCATTTGCTGTGAGTGCTGACCAGATGCTGGTTTTCCAGCAAGTCCCTCCTATGAAAGCTGGTCATTACACCAGCTTCTTTTGGATGGGTTGCTATGCACAATGATCAAATGTCACCCGGTTTCTATTGAACCAGTCAAAACTTGATGATATTTTGCCTGTGTGTACCCAGTCTTAATTTTAGTTGTTTCAAAATTCCATTCCAATTCTCAATAAAAAATCAATCATAGATGCAAAATTGTTCAGTGACAGACATTACATCATAGTTACCAAATCATTTCTGGATGTTTTCAATTGTAATAGTTATTATAATGGCATTTATTTTCTTCTTTGAAACAACATAATGGCCTGGTGTTGTACTTTATGTGGGTGTATAGTTCAGTCGGTGGCTTTCCTTTATAAATGGCAAAATGAATAGTCATAACAATAATGTGTTATCACAATTATCTCCACCACCTGTACATAGTATAGTTTATTGATTCAAGTTTTCTATTTTACAGCATCTTCCTGAATTATTTTGGGGATATATGTACATTCAACTAGAATCTACTTTACAGGGATTCCCAGTAGATTTGTCTTTAGCTACTAAACAGTATTTATGTGTCACCTCAAGACCTAGTTCCATATTGTCATCTTAGATTCATCTAACCGATCTCTCAGTGACATTCAGACACCTCATTAAATTTGAAACACTGAACTATAGCAGTTCCCAATGTTCATCTGAGTGTTAGAGCCTGAGGACAATGTTCAACCATTGTAAATTTTTGCAAGCAAAATGGTTATTATATAAGATCTGCATCCCTGACCCAATATTTATAATTAGAAATTGAAGTGCATATATAGCATATGTTGGGTTACTTTCTCTGTATGATTATAATTAACTGGGAATATATTTAGGGGACCCATGATGGATAATCTCCAAAGAACACGTGTTTAGTTTTTAATGAAGCTTAAAAACTATTTATGGGATACATTTCCTCTTTAATTATGACCATCACCCAGATGTTTTAGTATTCAGTTTACCCCTATCATTCATTCTAGTAAGTTAAGTAACATGTATATTTTTTTAATATTGTATATGTTTCATCAGAAAAAACTTTTGTTACTGATGAATTGTTTTTATTCGCTAAAAACATTAAAATCTTTTCTAATTTTCTAACAAGTGCCTGTAAAGTCAATTTTTCCACTCCAAATGTTCTAAATACTATAGGATGTGGCACTCTATTTATTAAGGGTGTTGATTGCCACCCAAGGGCACAGCAATCACAATCAAATAATCATCCAATGCAGCCATTTTTCATATGTTCAAAAAATAAGCAGCATATATGGCCATTCTATGTGTGTATGTGTAAACATATGTTATTGTTTGGATAATATGTTACTGGGTGGGTACTCTATGTGACTGGTGTTTTCAGAAAATATGTCAAGATTTAGCTCTTTTACAAGCATACCTCGGAACAATGTTTTCTTTGTCCTGCTCAACTTAGAATTTTCTACTGTCAAAGTCAACATCAAAACACATTAGACAAACCTTTGATTTGTGTCTTTTTCCTTCATAATGGACACAAAGTAAAAAGGGAGGGGTGTAAATGATTAATGCAGATTTCTTGGAAGAAAATATTGCAGGGTGCCGTCCGTTTGATTACAAGCTTAAGAATTAGTCAACATTTCCATAATTCTAAACCAATATACACCTGTTTCCCCACTGTGATGTGAAGGCACAACTTAATTTAACAGATGCCCCGCTGTGCTAAACCTCTCATTAAATACCAAGCTAGTTCTGTAATTTAAAGTTACAGAGCAACTGTTGTAAAAGGATTGTTTTTGTGTTATGGAATTAATAAGAAGTTAATGATGCCCTTTTGCAAAAAGTCTTCCATTTTCTACATCAAAAAGAGGAACACACAAATGATAGCTGTGTGATGCCTGCTTTTTTCAGGAAGCTACAGATGTTAACATTTATTGCTAGCATTAGTAATTCTGCCCAGTGCATGTAAAATATTTGCTAAGAAGCTATACAACTAGTTATAGTGTACCTAATAATGATGTTGATGCAACATGTATTCTAAGTCTGTATATCAGTTGTAACTAAGCAAATTAACCTTAATTAGGCAGCTTGTATCTGCATGGGTGGCTACATTTCTTTAAAGAAAAATATATTTTTTAAATGTTAGAGATTTTTTCAGGAACAAATCTTTTTTTAAGTCATAGAGATAGAGTTTTCAGATAGCCAGTCTGAGTTTAGCAGTCAACCCATTTTCACTCATTTCCTGCAATAAAAATGATGGCTATACCTTAGAAACTGAGCATCTTGAAAAAAAATGATTATTACACTGAAGAGATCAAATGATGTTGACTAGGAAATCAGTACTTTATCATATCATTGATACAATAGATTAATAAATTATAAAATAAGAAGATGTGGTCTTATTCTTTGCACATACCTCAGCCAAGTTTATTCAGGAGGTATATGTCACTTTTTAAGAACATTTTCAAAAGACAAGCTTGAAATGAAGGATTTTACAAAGCTAAATGTTCTCCCCTTTCAACAACATATATCTCCCATTGTACCAGATCTCACAGTTTGCTATCTTGACTGCCACTCTGAGATTATAAAATAACTGGATTTTCCAGTACAGGTTACTCAGAAGTGTTTCAATACAATCAATCTTTGTCAGCGTAAATTCATAAAGTAAAGACAATTCTGTAAATGATGGCTTTTTTAAAGCTATTTCTTTCTTCAGAATAATATAATGTCAGAATTTACTTTTATTATAACCAGCTGCCTCCAAATACATGCTGAAGATACCAACTTCTGTAGAGTTGTATATTTTTTTCATGCTAATTGTTCTCCAAATTCTAAAGGTTTTTGAGAGAGAAAGTGTGTCGGCTCTTTTCCTAAACAATAAATGCCAAGTGCCCTAGGGTTGCCATTGCACATGTCATTTAGAAACATATTGGGAGTTAGAAAATAGGACTGGCGAGGCTGAACATATTTCTTATATTTAAAAGACTTTCAACCTTTTTTATGCAAGCCACAAAATCCATTTAAAATAACATCAAAAGCTAAATACTTATAGAAACCATAGAGATAATATATAAATAAATATAAGATAAATTAATAAAATAACATATTAATCAACAGTCTTCACCCACGTATCCACAATTAAATCTGCATATTCAATTTTAAAATTTGTTTTTACTAAGCTTTCTAAATTAGGGGAAGTTGTGCTGACTTCAATTAACCAATAGTGTGAGAGCAAAATTAGTTTTACAATTTTTCTTGTCCAGGATTGGGTATTTTTTAAAAAGTAAAATTTAACGTTGGTTCACCTTACTTAAGGCTGCTTTCACACTGAGGCGCTTTGCAGACGTTATAGCACTAAAAATAGTGCCTACCAAGCGCCTTGAAAGAGCCTCTCCTTTCACTCCAATGTGAAATCCTGAGGACTTTCACACTGGAGCTGTGTGCTGGCATTTTTGAAGTGCTGTAGGAGCGGTGTATACACTGCTCCTAAAGCACCCCTGCCCATTGAGATCAATGGGCAGCAGTTAAAAGTGCCCCGCTAGTGGCCAAATAGACGCAAAAATGGCGGTAAGGCATCGCTTAAAATAGCAGAGCTTTACTGCCAACGCTCGGCGCTGCTCAGTGTGAAAGCAGCCTAACTAAAATCAGTGAACACTTTTTTTGCAAGTTAACATGCTCTTCTCATTTTGTAAATTAGGGTCATTATCAGTCAAAAGAATACCTTGGTGTGGTTGTTAAAGTGGTTGTAAAGCCAACCACACAACTTGCACCTACAGGTAAGCCTAGATTAATATCTCCTTAACCTACCTAAGGAGATATTTTCACAAAAACAGGCACTGATGTCTATGGCGCTTGCGCACCATAGACAGTGGTGCAGGCGCACTGAGCGTGCCGTTTTTGTGAATAGTAAATTCAGGGTTAATGACAAATTTTCACACGTGCGCGGGGTTCGGCCATTCCTGCCCGCATGCACGTGAATTACATCATCTCCGCTCCAGCCAATCACAGCGCCGGAGCGACGATAACAGAAAGAAGATTGTCAGAGATATGGCGTCAGAGGGCACAGAGGAGAACTTCGGGGGCTTCGATCTCAAGTAAGTTGATCATATTGAGCTAGTATGCTATGACTTTCTCTTGCATTTTTTTTTTAATTAATGAGGGTTTACTTCCTCTTTAAAGGTGTGCTTACAACGGAATTGAACATGTTTAGCAGTTTTGAGGGCATTGTTTGATAATATTTTTTTAAGGCACAGACATGATAAGGTGGATGTACAGTCAGCTAAATGTTAAAGAACTACAACAAACATCCAATATGACCTTCCGGTATATATAAATATGAAAGTCTACAAATCCAGCTACTTGAGCCAAAACCATTGAGTTCATTTGTTTGTCCTAACAATTAATAAAATCCCATTTGTGAGATCACGTAAATGTAGATGATTTTTAACATCTCTGATGCAGAGATTAGTACTAGTCTTTGTAAAGAGCAGACTGGATGTTAGTTTAGAAGTGGTTTATTAAGGTACCACATATAAAACCCACACATGATATGGATATATACCAGAAACATTATTTTAGATGGACCACTCAGCCCATATTTCCTTGGTGATTGGGGGTTTTGAAGTTCCTGGAGGTTTTGAGTTCCCACTTTTTTGTGCCATACATTTATTGTCTACAGTGACAAAGCAGAGTATGGCTGGATTACAGCCAATACTGATACACATTATCTAAACAGATAAAGTCACCTGGCTACAGGCCTAGATGAATGGTTCAGTTTATTTTCCTTTCTTACATTGGTTTCTTTTCCCACTCTTTTTTATTTTACCATTGCTGTTTTTTTTTTAAATTAATTTCCTTACCTGTTACCTGTTAACCAGGTAAGGAGGAGTAGGAAGACATTCTGAATTTCTTTATTTTTTAATTTTAAATAATTACTTTTAGTATTACTTAAGTGGCATTCATATCCTCTGTTACAATAGTGTCTGCATCAACAACATTTTCACAATACAGTGGCTTTTTTTAATGTTTTTTTTTTCCTGGAAGGACTGGTTCCATTCACCACTCAAATTGCAGGTTTTCTATTTTATTCCATAATTTCAGCTTTAGAAATATCTGAAAAAGTTGCTGTTGAGCTAGATGAAAGAGTCGGAGCCAATTGAACTGATAAACCTAAACTTCTTTATCAATCGGTTTAACTGTGCTATAAAACTATATTAATACAATGATTTAAAGCCCAAATCTGAGCTTCTACCCCCCCCCCTCCACACACACACACACTTCAGTGCTCCCAGCAGTATTTTTTTTTTTTTACTTTCCTTTTCTGGGTGGCCTCAGTCGAATCATGTGATGCTCAGGGTCTTTTTATTGTTTTGGGTTATCCTCAATAATGCAGAGAGTGCCACTGACTTAGTGACATCTGCATGTCACCTCCTCCCATGATCACCTTCGGGGCTTCTCCCAAGCTTCTCCCATCCTGTTGGACTCTCTACCACAATCTGTCTGACTGTTTGCTACTCTGTCCACTTTTAAGCGATCCCTGAAAGCCCTTCTCTTTAGAGAAGCCTATCCTGCCTTCATCTAAATGTACTTTTGTTTTTCTTCATCAGCTCTGTCCCTACAGTTTTTACCTTTTGTATCACTTGACCCTCCCTCTTAGGCTGTAAGCTCTAGCAGGCAGGACCCTCTTATTCCTCCTATCTGTAATTGTATTGTAAAAGTACTGTCTGCCTTATGCTGTAAAGCGCTGCACAAACCATATGGCACTTTATAAATTATGTATAATAATGCTAACATTCCTTAAAAGTGTGTACTGTTTTTTTCCCCTCCTAATATTTTTAATGTTGGACAGCACAGTTCTTTAGTCTGCAAAGTTCTGCAATGTTCTGACTCTTGCTTTTAACATACTTTTATGCTTTTACGCTACCCAATTATTGTAAGCAACACTTCGATTGTTCTTTTCTCACAAAAAACAAACAGCATATTCCTAGTTAACCTATGGCTATTGAAAGAGTTAAAAGTTTCCATGGGGGATATTTAGCTTAAAGAATATTTTACCAGCGACGGAATATAAAGTTGAAAGTTATTTTTATAGTTTTCTTTTCTTTCATGAAGATCATTGAAGTGCAGTGTGGCCTTGCTATTGCATTCTGATTTACTTTGATTTCCCTTACACTGTGGCATCATTATGTCTTTTTCAGTGCAACCTGCTGGCTTTATCTCCGTTTTTAGACAATCGTTTCCTTCGCTTCTGTGTCAAACTGGGCTTTTTTTTAAACACTTTTCTTGTTGATGCTTTAGTGCTATTAATCTTCAAGTATACCATGGAAAGATTGTGTCCTAAATACATTATTATACATTAAAATATTGTATTATTTAAAAATATATACTCTATTTATCATTTCTTCTATTTGTCAAACCACCTTTTTAACTATTCCTTACTCCAATTAGATTACGCCCTCTTATTATGTATCATAGTGGACCCATTAAGTTAGTTATGGTATTAATTATTTCCCTTATACCTCATTGTCTACATTCATTTTCAGTTATCTCGATAATTAGCCAATACTACTCATTATTTTCTAAAACTGCTGCTGTATATTTAGTTCACCTTACATTTTCTGAACAAGTAATAACATAAAATTTAAATGTTGGTTATAAGGAATGTTGGACAATATTAGTAATTTATTTAAATCATTCGTTCATGTATAGTGTAAAAGTGCATTGTACTCTTAAATAGGGAAGTAAACCTAAAATGTTTAGTAATAAGTGAAACAAAGTTAATATGCAAGCCAATCCTGTGAAAATTAATACTGGCTGTAAAACCCCTTGACCACTAGTACTAATGGTCACAATGCAGTAACATCAATTCACAGTGTTTCTCTTGGGTTCTCACTCTCCACCCCCATTTGGAATCCTAATCAATTTGGCATTATTGCAATAAAAATAAGACTACATTAGAGTAAAAATGTATAATTTAATAAATTAAAACACATAACAATCAAACTCACAATATGAAGTGCTAGATCAGCACCAAGTAGTGCGCTCTGTAAAGCTGTTCACAGAATGCATTACTTTGTGCTATTATAGCAGCATCAGAGTAATATGCTACAAAGTTAGAATTGTATACCGGGTTCACACTGGTATGACATGGGATCTGACTTTGGGAGCGCATGTCGCAGGATGTGTGTAAGGCCAGGTTCACACTGGTACGACAAACGCTTTGACATTGGGAGCTTATGTCGCATAACATGAATGTTACCTATGGGAGCCGTCTTAACTGGTCTGACACAAGTCGGTCCGACTTTAACCACTTGCCTACTGTGCACCTACACCCCCTTCCTGCCCAGACAACATTTTAGCTTCCGGGACTGCGTCGCTTTAACTGACAATTGCGCGGTCGTGCGATGTGGCTCCCAAACAAAATTGACGTCCTTTTTTTCCCGACAAATCGAGCTTTCTTTTGGTGGTATTTGATCGCCCGTGCGGTTTTTATTTTTTGCGCTATAAACAAAAAAAGAGCGATAATTTTGAAAAAATACACAATATTTTTTGGTTTTTGCTATAATAAATATCCAATTGAAAAAAAAAAAATTTTTTATCTCAGTTTAGGCCGATATGTATTCTTCTACATATTTTTGGTAAAAAAAATGAAAAAATAAAATCGCAATAACCGTATAGTGACTGGTTTGCGCAAAAGTTATATTGCCTACAAAATTGCCTAATCATGATTTTTTTATTTATTTATTTTTTACTAGGAATGGCGGCAATCTGCGATTTTTTTTTCGGGACTGGGACATTATAGCGGACACATCGGACACTTTTGACACATTTTTTTGGGCCATTTACATTTATACAGTGAACAATGCTATAAATATGCATTGATTACTGTATAAATGTAACTGGCAGGTAAGGGGTTAACCACTAGGGGGTGGGGAAGGGGTTAAATGTTTCTCCTAGATCGTGTTCTAACTGTAGGGGGAGGGGGGTGACTGGGGGAGGTGACCGATTGTGTCCCTATGTACAAGGGACACAGATCGGTCTCCTCTCTCCCTGACAGGGATGTGGAGCTCTGTGTTTACACACAGAGCTCCACGTCCCAGCTCAATTGTCGGCAATCGCATGTGCCCGGGCACACACACGGTGTTCTAAGTGACGCGTGCCCGTAGCAGCTTTAAATGACAGGACTACATATGACGTCCTGTCAGGACACTAGAGTATCCCACCCGCCGTCATTTGACGGCGGGTGGGTATCAAGTGGTTACAAATGCTCCCTGTCCTACTTTGGTCCAGCCCATTGAGTATCACTGAAGTTGTATCAAATCTTACCTGATCCGACTTTATCATGTGATTTGTGTTCTGATGATCTTGAGGGGGAACTCCATGCCAAATAAAAAAAATGGCATTGGGTTCACCCCAAAATCCATAGCAGACCCTTATCTGAGCACGCAGCCTGGCTGGTCAGGAAAGGGGTGGGGACGAGCGAGCAACCCCCCCTGAACAGTACCTGGCCATTGGTTGTCGGGGACTGCGGGCGTGGGACTTATCAGAATCTGGGAGCCCCCTTTAACAAGGGGGCCCAGATCCCGGCCCCCCACCCTATGTAAATGAGTATGTGGTACATTGTCCTTCTACCCATTTACCTAAAAAAACACAGGTTTTTAAAGTAATTTATTAGGCAGCTCCTGGGTTTTTTCCACCTTCTCCCCTCTCTGGCCTCTTCTCCACACTCTCTGGTTCTTCTCCTGCTGTCCGGTGTCTTCTGCCGGGTCTCTTTCGCTTTCTTCTGCTCTTTGTCCTGCTCTTTTGCTAGCTCTTGCTGGTCTCCCCTGTTGTCTTCTTCCCTCTGCTCTTCTTCCGATGTAGACTCAAAGCTACCTCACTTTGTAATGCTGTGTGTGTGGTGTGCAACGACTTATATTGACATGGGTGACCCCGCCTCTTATGATGTGGTACATGATGGGGCGGTGATGTCATAAGGGTTGGGGTCACCGGGTGACATCACCCAGTGTCCCCGCCCCATGCCAATATAAGTCGTTGCACACCGCACACACGGCATTGTTAAAGGGGGCTCCCAGATTCCGATAGACCCCCGCCTACAGACCCCGACAACCAATGGCCAGAGTTGCTGGGAAGAGGCCCTTGTCTTCATCAAAATGGGGACAAGGTGCTTTGGGGGGTGTAGTGCCCCCTGCCCCAAAGCACCCACCCCCTATGTTGAGGGCACGCAGCCTGTCAAGGTTCAGGAGGGGGCGTTTGCTCGTCCCCACCCCCTTTCCTGACCAGCTGGGCTGCACGCTCAGATAGGGGTCTGGTATGGATATCGGGTTTCCCTAAAAATACCAGAAAAAATATCATGACAGACTGAAGGGCCCGGTATGCTCTTAGAGGAGGAACCCATGCCATTTTTATTTTTTATTTTGTGTGGAGTTCTTCCTAAAGATTCATACCAGACACAGTGTCTGGTATTGTTGGATCTCTGTTCAGTGAAGTTATACGCATGTCAGACTTCAAGTCGCAGGGCAAAGTCGGATCAAAAGTAGTAAGGATTGTTTTGATTGGTCAAAGGACAAGTCGTACTATCTCAAAGTTAAAGCAAAATCTTATCTTGTTCATGTTAGTCTTATGGAGGTAGGATTGAAGTAGCACCGAGGTAGGACAGATGTAACAGGGCAAAGTAGGATGACAGTCATACAACAGTTGTGTGAACCAGCATGAACCCAGCCTGAGAGCTGTCTTAACTCTTCCAACACAAATTGGTCCAACTTTGAAAAAGATTCCCGTACTACTTTGGTCCAACTTTGGTCCTAATTCAGCCCATTGAATATTATTGAAGTCTGATCAAAGTTGGATCCTTGTCCTAGCCATCTGGCTTGTGACATCCAACTTGGTGATTACAGCAGCAGTAAAAGGAATTTATGTCACACTTGGATTGTTTTGCTTGGTCAAAGGATATGTGACTATTTCAAAGTCGGAGCAAAATCTTATCATTCAAGTCAGATGGAAGTAGGACCGAAGTAGGACTGATGATGGACCGATGTCGCAGGGCAAAGTAGGATGACATTTGTACAACTGTGTCATACCAGTGTGAATTCGGCCTTACAATTGGAAAAAACTGTGATCCTTGTTAGAATGATCCCTGAGGAAAGGACTGGTTGTGCAAAAGCTTCTGCCTATGTGCGGAAGGCTGATGTTCTTCTCCCGGATTGCCATTGTTGGACACAGTCACATGCTTGGAGCTCAGGGCCTGCTTTATTTATAAAAATAGAGCTCTTTTAAAAACATTATACTGCCACTTTGTTTTGTGAAATGTGAGTAACAGAGTCATACACATTTAGTAAAGGTACTGGTATATTCCATTTTAATACCACAATTATATTTTGCAAAGGTTTATTGAATCCCTCTGCTGAAAAAAAAATATTAATGTTTGATTTGTTAAAAAATAAGTTCATCATTTGGCATATATTTTACGTTCATGTTTTACATGTCAGGTCATGTTACCCACATTTTTATGCATTTGATGGATTTACACAAAGGAATCTAAAGCTGTGTACGCAAAACCATGAAGCAAAATAAAGACCTTCCTTGTTAAAAATCTGTACAAACTGTAGAAGTCAGCATCTATTGCCAAACACAGTCCGCTAGCTTTTAAGAACTAATCCTGATCAGGTCAGTGAACAGTAACCTATTGTACAATTTCTCTTAACATGCATTCATTTATACAGCTATAGGTTCACTAGTGTATGTCCTTGTTAAGAAATGTGTGACAAAACCCATGCAGTTGCAAAGGTCATTTGTAGCTTTGACCACACTAACTTCCCATAGCAGAAATTATACAAATACCTTTTGGCATAGGATGTTAAAACAATGTGATCTTACTTCTTTCCAGAAACTGAAATATATATAGCCTACATTTATTGTACTATTTCAGGTTTTAAAAATGGGAGTTTAAAGACAAAGTGCATACAAGCAATGGTAAGATGGCATGCATGGGTAATTTGGGTTGCTGTATTTCATAAGGCCAAACTAAACAAACAAAATAGTCTCAGAAAATCAGGATGCTTATTTTGGCAAACTGTTATAGACCTAGTCAGTTTTTTTTTAGTTCTAGAGCCTACTGCAAATGTTTATCTTGAAAAAGATGGCAGTGTTTTATATTCAAATCCTAACTGTTCTTCTGCTCTCAATTCTTTATTATTCATATAGAAAATACTTCAAAAAGTTACAAAACATTGGATTTTGATTCTAAGGAACTCCTCCTTCAATATTAGAAACACAACTCAGAGAGCTACGATGCTTGGCAGTTTTAAGTAAAACTTATTTCTCTCCTACCTAAATCTTACATCTGAGGCCGCGTACACACGATCAAATCTATCTGCTGGAAACGGTCTAACAGACCGTCTCAGCAGACAGATTCGATCGTGTGTACGGGTGAGCAGACGGATTTGTCCAGCAGACAGATTTTAAAGCCTGCTTTAAAATCTGTCTGTTGGGAACCCGTCGGACCGATATGTCTGCTGGTTAGTACGCTAACCAGCAGACATATCTGCCCGCACATGCGTCGAATGGATTCGACACATGCACGGAAGTGTTTTACTTCCTGGTGCGGTGACGTGGCGGCGTCAACGTCACCGCCACGTCACCACGCTGTCTGCCGGCGGGGATTTTGGTTTGATCGTGTGTACAGCGATCAAACCAAAACAGCCAGCAGACATATCTGTTCAAATCGGTCTGTCAGACCGATTTGAACAGATATATTTGGTCGTGTGTACGCGGCCTGAGTTTTAGAAATGGTTGTTGGCTTCTTCTTCTACCCTTATATTTTAATAGTACTTACCACTACTGTCAGTGAATAGTGAAAAAATATGAGCCTATAATGCATTTTACTTAAAATGGTTGTAAACCCTCCAATACAACTTTATCTCTTTGTAATCTAGATAGCAGAGGCAGCTGATCGCTGCCTGTGAAAGTGTACTTACTGTGTTTGTTTCGATAGAAATCGTCCTGCAAGTTTGAGTGACGTCAGGCGCGATTGCGCACTAGGCATTTTTATTAACAGCACACTATGTGTGCCGCTTCTCTCTGCGAATGACAAAGAGGGAAGCCTCGCGATGCTATACTCTCCTTCCTGGTTCTCCCCCTTGTGACAGAATAACTTGTCACACAGGGGAGTAAACCATAGCAGCACAAAGACTTCCAAACATCAAAATAGAGGCTTGGTTTAGACGCAATCGCGATCGTGCATGCGCAAGATTCAGACAGGGAAGGGAAGGAAGGGCGGAAATTACGTCCTTACAAGAGCCAGCAATCACTAGTAAAGATGGTGCTGCTGATACCCAAAAGAAGATAATGTTTACAAAAGCAAAAAAAGGTATTTCAAAACCTTGATTAAGCCCCTTTCAATGTGTAAGGCTTACAGATACATTGTTGGATCATAATAATAAAAAATATTAAAAAAAAGTCTGGGGTTTACTTCCTCTTTAAAGACTTTGCTAATGTGGGTTGTGCGTAAGTGGGTTGTGCGGACTAGGTCTCATTGTAGAAATATCAAAGGTACCTGAAATGCTACCACACATTTTAATACATATTGTAGGTATCCTTTGCATTCATGTTTTGCAGAATTAGATGCACTTAACCATTATGTAAAAAATTGTGCAGACACATTAAATAAACTATTAAGATCAAAGAAGCCCAATCATTCATTATAATTTTTTTTAGTTAAAGCTATATGAGTTCATCTTGGGACCACAACGAATAATTGTAAACCAGATTTTAGGGTTTGTATTCTTTGTTTTCTGTTTTCTGATATCCTATATTCTCTGGTTAGAATAGTCAGTGCCATTTAAATTTGCAACATACTATTTTTAATTTATAAATGTTTACTCTGCTTAATATTTGACCTGATATTTTTAATGATATTTAAGGTAACGTCAAATAGTGTAGTCTTTATTATCTCTAACTAGGAAGGTTTCACTGTGATTAGAAAAATCTGTATTTTTTCTGGAATTAATGCTGACTGATGAATGGTGAAAAGCTTCACACCCAGTGGCATTGCCTTTGTGCTTGCCTTTTCATCCAAATGCTTTCCTTGCATATCAAAGAAAGGTGCCAATTAAGACTGAATAATTTCAGAGCTCTAAGCAAGTCTCCTGCTCAGTGGTCATGTAATGCAATTAAAACAGGTAATAATAGATCCATAATTTTTGATATTAGTAAACTGTGAAATACTATATATGTGTGTGTGTATATATATATATATATATATATATATATATATATATATATACATATATATACATACCACACACACATTTAAAAAGAATCCATATGGTGAATGTTAATATACTATGTGTAATACCTCTCAGTAAGAAATCGAATTAATGCAAAATAGTTTTCATCATCAGTGATCTTTATATTGCTTCTCTAAATAACATTTACACCTAGGTTGGCTGCCAAGGTGATTAGAAGTAAACACCATTTGGTGGATCAAGCCGCCAACTTCTTAAAGCTCTTCAGGCACCAACATGGGTGATCTCCCTTATGTAATTATGTGGGTTCTATCCACAAACAAAATGCAGCAATCAGGAGCAGGCAAACACGTTTTTATCAAAAATTGCTAAACAATCATAACCCACTGTAATTTTAAATAAAGTACTTTAAAAATTGGTCCTATTTGTGGTCACCACTAAAAAGGTCTGAAGTAGGAACTGTGATACAAAGTAGGCTCTAAATGTATTTGTGCAACAAATAAAAACATGAGTTACTGCTTAAAGACTTATGGAACCGCCCGCCATCATTATACGGCGGAACTTTGAAGTGGAATATCATTGTTATAGCAGCCCTGGAGAAGATTGCATGCTCTCCCCTCTGTGGTATGGAGCTGAGTGAGGAGAAGATGGCTCCCACCCGTCTCCATACAATTGCAGGGCGGAAGCGACGTCAAAACATCACTTCCGCCCATAGCTCCTAAGGGTATATCTGTTTTTTGTATCTTTTAAAAACAACATTTATTTAAATTTTTTAATGCATCTTTTTGACCCCACGTCTCATATTTAAGAGGTCCTGTCATGCTTTTTTTCTATTATGAGGGATGTTTACATTCCTTGTAATAGGAATAAAAGTGAAACTTTAAAAAAAAAAAAGAACATTGTAAAAATTTTAAAGAAAGAGAAAAATATATAAGAAAAAATATGTTTTTGACTTGTCCCTTCTCCGATGAGCTTGCATGCAGAAACATACGTGAGTAGTGCCCGCATAAGAAAACGGTGTTTAAACCACACATGTGAGGTATCACCACATTCATTAGAGCAAGAGAAATAATTATAGCCCCAGACCTCCTCTATAAATCAAAACATGTAACCTGTAGATTTTTTTAAACTTTGCATTTGGAGATTTTTAAGAATAAAAGTTTGTCGCCATTCCACGAGCGAGCACAATTTTGAAACGTGACATGTTGGGAATGAATCTACTCAGAGTAACATCATCTTTCATAATATAAAAAAAATTGGGCTAACTTTACTGTTGTTTTATTGTTTAATTCAAAAACGTGTCTTTTTTTCAAACAAAGGGCGTTTGTAAGACCGCTGCACCAATATGGTGTCACAGAAAGTATTGCAATGACTGACATTTTATTCTCTAGGGTGTTAGAAAAAATATATAATGTTTGGGAGTTCTAAGTAATTTTCTAGCAAAAACAAAATAATTTTAACTTGTAAACAAAACGTTTTAAAAATAGGCCCGGTCTTAAAGTGGTTAATCTTATATTTATATAGAGTTACAAACCTATTAAAATGCCAGTATTGTACCATTACAGACACCTCCAGGTGTCTCCATGTCACTTAGACTTTTCCTGCTGCCATGCAAATTTAAACAAACCCTTCTGTTTACCAGAGTGGTAATTTAGAGCATCCAGAGCATTCCTCAGGAAAACATAAATGATGTGCAGGCAACAGGAAGTTCCTGCTTTGACACAGTACTGGCACATTTGAAAGATATTTCATCCCTTAAGATTTACTATAAATGCCATTACACTGCCAGTAACACTGCATTATAATATATGTAAAAGTAATATGTACAATGACTTTAGATTTTATTGTGACATTCTTTCCTACAATAATGCAAATAGGCTGTGGTGCATGGGTGAGGCGTACAGTGCACAGTATGTGATTGGATTGACCTAAATGTTATGGTTACTTTACAGTGTAATCTGGTACTGCATATCTTGTTTTGTGTGCTGACATTCCCAGTCAGATCTCAGATGAACCAAGAGATTAATATAACTGCTCTCTGATATGCTGTAGTAGGTCAAGTGCCCTTAGACTTAATAAATCAAGAATAACTTCTGGCTCCTCTTTATTCATATACTTTAATAGAACAATGTCTCTTACTCGAGAAGATATGAGGAAAAATAATTGCCTGGACATTGAAAACATGGTGTATCTAATTACAGAAAAAGATCAGAATGGGCTTCCATTGTTAAAGTTTAAGTGTGCAGAGGTCATGGATGATGGTGAATGATGAGAAAACAGCTGGACTTTGTATAATAACCAAATTCTCTTGAGAGCAATCGAGAAGCATCAGCAGGCCTTACAGAGATTGCATTTTAGAGAAGTAGTTTGACATTAAATGTAGATGTGCACATCTAGATTAAAATGAGAAGATAATCACATGCTAAGCAAATGGAGTTGTTCATGCCATTCAATGCAGACAAGAGGAAATTACTGCAAAGTTGGCGTACTATCTAGCTAGTACATTTTCTTTATTGGTGTTTTCATTATGAAAGCTGATCCATTATTTCCATGATGTAGATTGAAATAAGAACATGAGATGCTTAATGTATGTGTACAAAATGCATGTGCATCTCAAACTTATGGAAGCTCCTGCTTGAAACATTTGCCCAATGGCCAAGTCATTTTTGGCAGTTTACAGTATTGTGTTTAAAGTTAAAGTTACGGAATCAACAAGAATGGAAGAAATCTTTATTTTTTTTTAATAAACACACTTACTTCAATTCATGCATAGACATTTGTATTTGACCTGTTATATGATTTTATAAAAAAGCCAAATATGTCAAATGCAAGACATAAAGAATTTTTGGTAGCACACTATGGGGGGGGGGGGTTACTAAAACTAGTGCACACAGAAACTGGTGCAGCTAAGCATTGTAACCAATCATTAAACAGGCTGAAGTTTGAAGCTAATTGATTTCTATGCACAGCTGCATCAGGCTAGATGGTTTCCCATGGGTTTCTATGAGGTTTGTTTATTTAAGGCCCTGTACACACGATCAGACAGGTCCGATGAAACCCGACAGACCGTTTTCATCGGACCACGCTGAAGTAGTCTGTTGGTCTGATGTGCATACACACCATCGGACCAAAATCCCATCGGACCAGAACGTGGTGACGTAGAACACAACGACGTGATGAAAAAATGAAGTTCAATGCTTCCAAGCATGCGTCGGCTTGATTCTGAGCATGCGCAGGTTTTTGGTCTGATGATTTTGTGTACTAACCATCGAACCTGTCCAACGGACAGGTTTCCATCGGACAGGTTTTAAAGCATGTTTTAAAACTTAGGTCAGCTGGAAAACGGTCCGATATGCTGTACACGCGATCGAACATGTCCGCTGAAACTGGTCTGCGGACCAGTTTCAGTGGACATGTTCGATCGTGTGTACGTGGCCTGAGGCAAATAGTGTAGACTTCATTTTGTAAGAGAATTTTCACTTTGCAAAATAATCTTCCCTTAACTTAGTAAGGTAAGAGTGAGGTAAAGTTCTGTTGACTTCTATCATCCAATCATGTGCAAACAGAAATACTGTTTTTTTCTTACATGTAGAAAGTGAATTTTAATTGCCTTAATCACTTAAGGACTGGCTCACGTACAGTATATATACGTCGACACAATGGCTCCTGTGGGTAGATCGATGTATATATATGTCGCCTTTAAGAAGCAGCATTGTGGGCGTGCGTGCCCTCCGTGTGCTCTGTTAGTCCGACCACGAGATACCCACGATTGTCTCACAGAGAGGAAGAACGGGGAAATGCTAATGTAAACAAGCATTTCCCCATTCTTCCTAGTGACGGGACACTGATCACAGCTCCCTGTAATTGGGGCGGTGATTAGTGTCGTGACACACATAGCCCATCCCCCCTACAGTTAGAACACATCCGAATCCCTTCAGTGCCCCCTCCTGGTTAACCCCTTCACTGCCAGTTACATTTACACAATAACAAGTGCATATTTATAGCACTGATCGCTGTGTAAATGTGAATGGTCCTGAAATAACGCCAAAATTGTCAGTTGTGTCCGTCATAATGTCGCAGCCACGATAAAAATCGCTGGTTGCTGCTATTACTAGTAAAAAAAATGCCATAAAACTATCCCCTATTTTGTAAACGCTATAACTTTTGCGCAAACCAATCAATAAACGCTTATTGCAATTTTTTACCAAAAATATGTAGAAGAATACGTATTGGCCTAAACTGAGGAAAAAAATATTTTTTTATATATATTTTTTGGGGATATTTATTATAGTAAAAAGTAAAAGACATTGAATTTTTTTTCAAAATTGTCTTTCTATTTTTGTTTATAGCGCAAAAAATAAAAACCTGCAGAGGTGATCAAATACCACCAAAAGAAAGCTCTATTTGTGGGGGAAAAAAGGATGTAAATTTTGTTTGGGAGCCACGTCGCACGACCGCACAATTGTCAGTTAAATCGCAAAAAGTGCTCTGGTCTTTGGCCAGCCAAATGGTTCGGGGGTGGAGTGGTTAACTAAACTAAGGGGAAATTCCCTTCCAAAGTGAACTGCATATTTCCATTTACTAAATTAAACCCTATATACCAGATTCTTCTACTGTTCTTCTAACCACTTTAATTGCCAACTAATTGTTATGTGTAATGTGATCTATGCACACTAGGGATGAGGTTCAGGTTCATTAACACCTTGGGCTCTTGGTGGATCCCAGAGCTTCAAAATGTGTGGACCCTTCGAATTAATGTAGCAATGATCCACACCAAATTCTTTGTAACCACAATGCACTGCCTGGCCTTTGACCTTAGGTCAGTTGGCTTAGAAGGGTCATTAAGGGGTTTCTGGATTAGCCAGCCCCCTCACTATAAAATGACGAGCAGCCATATTGTCAATATGCTTTATCTGTTATAATGAAATCATAAGAGGTGCTGCATAAGGAGATATTAGTGAAGGGATTAGGCACGGGCAGGTCTGTTAAAGTAGATGTAAAACTTTAGTTACCGTATTTATCTGCGTATAACGCGCACTTTTTTCCTCTGAAAGCAGAGGATAAACAGTGCCTGCGCGTTATGCGCCGATATCATGTTTCACCAGCAGGGGGCGCGGATAGTCTGTGTTTTACAATGGTAAAACTAAGCTTGTAAATGTTTCTATAGCTCCGTTTTTTTCAGGCTTTTCTCCTCCTCCTCTGAGTGTAGCTTTGATTGGAGGAGGAGAGAAGTCACATGCCCATCAGAGGAGTGCAGTCATGTGACCTCAGGTCAGTGAAAAAAAAACTGAGCTATTGAGGTAAATGCAAGCTTTGTTTCGTTTTGCAATAGACACAGGAGAAGCAGTGTGGTAGGGGCTGACAGTGTTTTTTTTTTTTTTACTTATCTGTAGAGAATACTGCCAGCACTGTCCCAGGAGACTGGGAGTCTGCTGGGAGTGCAGGGGGGGTATAATAGATGGGGGGATGTATACTGGGGAAGGGGGAATGTATAATGGATGGGGGCTGTATACTGGGGAGGGGGGCTGTATAATGGATGGGGGGCTGTGTACTGGATGGGGGGATGTATAATGGATGGGGGGATGTATACTGGGGAGGGGGGCTGTATGTATAATGGATGGGGGGATGTATACTGGGGAGGGGGCTGTATAATGGATGGGGGGCTGTGTACTGGATGGGGGGATGTATAATGGAGGGGGATGTGTACTGGATGGGGGATGTATAATGGAGGGGGGGTGTGTACTAGATGGGGGGGATGTATAATGAAGGGGGATGTGAACTGGATGGGGAAGGCTGTGTACTGTAAAGGGTCCTGAGAAAACATTTTTTCCCTAAACTCCCCTCTTAAAATTGGGGTGCGTCTTATACGCCGGTGCGTGTTATACGCCGATAAATACGGTAATGTCATGTAGGTAGAACATTTTTGTGTATCTTATAGAATTGGGGGAGGGGGGGTTACCTTTTTTTCAACAGGCTGTTGTTGTTGTTTTTTAACAGGACATATATCCTAATGGTTATTTTATGAATTGAAAAGCAACCTGATTCTATTGTTGTTTTACAAACCATCCTTGAAACCCATTAGGTATATCCCCTGTCTTTCCTTTACTCACAAGGTTGCCCTTCTCATCCCCATCACTTCTGTGAGGTCACTTTATGTGTTGGGGCCTTTTAACCTGTAAAGAACTCTTTCTTTGCAAGGACAAGGTTGTTTTAAGGCACAGAGCCTCTGTTCATCCCAATCTGATTTCTTCCTTTTGCCTTAACTAGGATTATGTTTTACTATCTTTCTTTCCTGCTCCATAATACCCTAAGGAGATTTTTCTCCACAGTCTCAATTTGGTTTATACGGTTTGATCAGCTACAGCTTCCTGTTTGTTGTTGCTAACGGTCACAGCCTGCTCCTGGTTCCACTGTTGCCTGCTGGATGTCAAAGCTCATCATTCAATGGCTTCAAGTGCAAGGTTCCCCCCTTCCTAGTCAAACTACACTAAACCAGATCAGTTAGTGTTTTTTGGACTTTAGGTTTGGTTTTTGGATAGGCATATGTTTCTCAAATTTGCAAGGCTGTCACCCCTCAGTTGGACTGTTTTTGCATGTCCCTATGTACCTACTGTAAATACTTTTTCTGTAATGTACGATTAAGTAAATAGAATTTTTGACTTGCCATAAAATATTTCCTTGGCATGCATTACAGCTCACAAATGCCTTCCTTCTGTTTCCTATGCTCCACTCCTACTATTTCTGCAAAACATGCTGGAGGTGGGAGGGGTTGTACTGGGCTGTACTTACAGCTCTTGTTTTCCAGTCTCCAGTCTCCTTAGGACAGATGACTGCATCATATGTACAAGCCCTGTGAACCCAAAACTCTGTACACCCTCACCCTCTATCACCGCAAACACCCCCCCCCCATATTCCCATTTACTCTTTTATTTTTTATATCAAAGTTATAGCCCTTAAACACAGTTTAGCAAACAGTACATGAAAGTGGTTAGGTAGAATAGGCTGAAATGTGAAACATAAACAAGGTGGATGTCTTTTCACACTACAAATGTAGGTGTATCATCTCAGAGACACAAAAACACGTAAACGCAGGGCAGTTTTCTGGGAGGATTGAAGAGGGAAGAGAGCTTAGAAACAAGACATGTGGTTTGGTGACCTAAAAATAAAAGTGTTCCACCCTAGGAAAACTTTGTTAAAAACACAGCAAAGCAGTACTTAAACATATTCAGGTAGAATAGTGCAAATTGTGCGGGCACAAACAAGACAGGTGTGCTTTCTATAATAAAAATGACAGTATAGTGTTACAGACACACTTGTGGTCCTTTCTAATCCAGGCCTGATTAATTAAAAAAAAAGTCAGGCCGCGTACACACGATTGAGGAACCCGTCGGGCGAAACACATCGTTTTCCTCGTCGAGTTCCTTGTTCGGCTGTCGAGGAACTCGACGAGCCAATTTTCTCCATTCCTGTCGAGGAAAAAGAAGACATGCTCTCTTTTTGGCTCATCGAGTTCCTCGACAGTTTCCTCGATGAAAAACGTACACACGACCGGTTTCCTCGGCAGAAAACGTCTCCCAACAAGTTTCTTGCTGGATTCTGCCGAGGAAATCGGTCGTGTGTACGCGGCCTCAGTTTCAAATTCACAAATCCTCCTGTTGCTCTGAAGGCCTCCTCTGACATGGCACATGAAGCAGGGCAAGCCAGTAGTGTGAGCACACATTGGACCAACTCCAGCCAGTGGTGCATCCTAGACACCCTGGAGTTCATGGTATCATAGATTGTAAATGTTTTTGTTAGAGCCTTGGCTGTGTTTGCTTTTAGAGAGCAGTGACAGCTTTATGAGAAAAACTAAAAGGCATTAAATGATTTTAAAAAATGTAAATAAAAAAGTATTATTATTATTTTTTTAAATGTGTTAATAATGAAAATAGCAAAGAAAATCATAAACATGAAAAAAGCAGAGATGGTAATATGGGACTACCGAGTCAATTACCTGAATGAAAGAGCTGTTTTTAGCTGGGGGGGGGGGCATTTCTTTCCTCCAATTTTCCAATTGAGCAACTATGGAAAAATAAATCTGGTTTGGGAAGATTGTTACTGGACATGGTGGGGGGGTTTGGTTGATGGGATGTGATCCTTTACAGACTTTACATTGGGGAAAGGCAGTCAGACTATGGACATAGAATAGTATCCAGGATGCACAAATCGAGCGATGGGTAGTTTCACTTGAAGCTTGCCAGTGGATTCTGAATCATCATTTACTGTGTAATATTCGGATTCCATTATGCTAAATAGAAGATGACTTTTGCCCCTAGAAAAGGTGAGGTGAGGTCGGCAGTGGCAAAGTGACCACTGTATCAGGACAGGTGTAAAAACACTTTTTAAAGTGGGAGTTAACTCCCATGCATAATTTTTACCTACTGTATAGGTAAACCTATAATAAGGCTTACCTATAAGTACTGCAAATATCTCCTAAACATGCACTTATTTAGAAGAAACTTACTGTACATGCTGCCGGTTACACCCCTGATACATGTGCTCTGAAGAAACAGCCATCTGGGCCATTCCTTCAGAGTCCTGTGCCATAAGCGTCAGCTCCCACACCATAAGCGTCAGCTCCCACACACACATCATCGCGGCCCTGGGCAGTCACACAGCCAACGTCCGCTTACCAGGAAGAAAGATAGTTGAAGATGTAAGCCTTGTTAGCGGTGACAACTCGCTGGAATGGCTTAGTTCTAAGGTAAGTTTCACATAATGTGCTAATATGTGATGCATACTAGCACATTATGGCTTTACCTTGCAGGTTCCAGAAAAAACACACAGCGATTTACTACTGCTTTAAGGAGACAGGGACTCGCATGCACTGCAGTAGCCTGATACCTCCATCTGAGCAGTTCACACAAATCCCTGCCACCTTAAAAGTGTTCTCACACTGGGCCTCATAAAGTAGACACTTTGATGTGATGAAAGGCATGGGCATCAAATTGCGTGAGAAAGATCAAGAAGAGATAGAGAACCAAGGGACAACTGTGCATTGCCCTTATCTTCCCTTTAGCCTCAACCAAAAATCAAGATCCCCACCCTGGACTTCAATAGGATTCACTGCTAAGTTTGGGTTTCATAAATTCCAAATATAATTTGATAGCCTCTTTTCAAATCAAACCCAAGCAAAGCCTTTTTCTGTAGTATGATATCCTAGACTATCTAACTGGACTGTTTATAGAATTCTACCTCTGTCCACAGAACAATCAAATCCAAATAATTGAGCCTTCTTCATATTTAATGAACAACCTGCTATAAATGACTTAATTAAGCATTAATTAGTAGGTGGGAGATAAGATGACACCTGGGACAGTCTGCCTCATTTGCAAGATCTTACTTGGTGGTGTTATCGCACAACAGCACCTCACCTCTCAAGTGTCTGCTTGTTGTTATCATAGTGACAGAATAATTTGCTGTTTTGTCTTAAAAAGACTAAAATTAACACAGCAACATGTACAACTTAATTGGATTCCTCTCACTTCTAGCAATCAGTTGCTATGTTACATCTGGCAGAACTCACTACTACTACTACAAGTCTGATATCAAACTATAGAAAAAAATATATTTTTAAATGATAAAGAGGACCTGTTGAAAAGGTTTGGCAGAAAACCTCAGGAAACAGAGCTCAGGAAACGTGTCAAGTGTGACAACCTTCTCAAAGTTGACCTGCCAGTAAATATGCTACAATAGATTGTACAATTTGTGTACCTGCTGAGATATGCACAAATCCTTTATATGCAAACAAGCTCTCCTGGCAAATCTGATAGCCACTGCGATTAGTTATCAATGCATGTAGTTAACTGAGAGAGAAAGTCAAAGCAAAAGAGTTTTGTAAACCATGAAATTCCCATCCAACCCCCAGCATCCCTGTTATAAAGCATAGGTGGTGGTAGTTCCTGAAAGCTAGGGCACACGCCCTAGGGTCTGGAGACCCTAAAAGAACATGCCACTTTAATATCAATAACACCGGGTAGAGTAATATTCCACTAAAAGGGGTTGTAAAGACAAAAATATTAAATTAAAGTCTGACAGTAGCTGATAAAGTAAAAAGTAATGTTTTGCATTATAACTAGTTTGATACCTGTTGAAATCGAGCTGTTTTATTCACCTCTGTCTCTCCTGAATCATTATTCTCACTGACTTCCTGGTTTGCGGTACGCATTCATTCTTGCTACATCACGGCCTAATGGGAACTATGGTTCCTATTAGGCTTCGCCTCCATGCCTATGAGGGTTAAGAGCCTCTTCACGCAGGGCTGTAGTCATAGGGAAGGGGTGAGCACATTCTGCTTTCCACCATGCAGATGCTGGTGGAAAGCAAGAAGAGGAGAGACAGCAAATGGGATTTTCAAACCTGGATTACTGTATTTTGGAAGTCAAAAGGAAAAACGAGGTAAGTGATATTTAAATGCTCTAGCTTACAGCAATCAATTGATCTAATAAAAAACGAACCTTTAGTGTTCCTTTAATGATGTCTGCACCGTTGCAACATGACATATGTGTGCAGAGTTCTGGGTGGATGTACCATGGGATCTCTGCAGATTTTCTCAGCTAAATAAACTCCAAAGCTTCTTACCAAATAACACATTTCACTGAACTCCAGTATAAAAGACCGCTTACTATTGATCATCAACATTTGAGGACACTTAATACTGATCACCCATATAAGTAACCACTTTTCACTGATGCATTTTGCAAGCTATTCCACATACAGTTGCTGCAAAACAAGTGGGATTATATCCCCAGATCTCTAAGGTCGCGTACACACGATCAGTCCAAACCGATGAAAACAGACTGAAGTTCAGTTTCATCGGTCCAAACCGACCGTGTGTACAGCCCATCGATCTTTTGTCCTTCAGTCCAAAGTTTTAAAACTTGCTTTAAAATCGAACTGATGGATGCCTGACCATCGGTCAAAACCGATGGTTAGTATGCAAAAGCATCGGTTCAAAACCTGCGCATGCTCAGAATCAAGTCGACGCATGCTTGAAAGCATTGAACTTCATTTTTCACTGCACGTTGATGTGTTTTACGTCACCACGTTGGACTCGATCGGTTTTGAACTGATGGTGTGTACGCACATCAGACCATCAGGCCGCTTCAGAGGTGAACCAAAGAAAACGGTCCGTCGGACCATTGTCATCGGATGGACCGGTCATGTGTACGTGGCCTAAGACCAATTATAAAGTGACCTTAAACTGTATCAATAGATTGGACTTGTATTCAAAGGTGGAGGATTAATAATGTCAATCCACAATATATAAACTGTAAGATGATGATGCATAAATCTCCCGATCCTTACTGGAAAACTGTAGACAAGTTGATAATTGTATATTGCGGTGAACAGAGAACTGGAATGGGGGGGGGGCAGTGGTCCAGAGGAGATATGCAAAAGGGGAAGTAGCTATGTGTATAAAAAGACCAATGTGGTGGTGAGTAACTCACTAAAAACATTGATAGTTGACACAGTCCTCCTTGACCTCCCACTTACTGTACCAATAGAGTCCCTATGAAAACTCATTCCAAATTCTGTGATGAAATAATCAATATTGCGATGTGAAAAAATGGTCCATTCGAAGTAATGGTTGATATACAGTAATTATAAGCTTGATGTCAAGTCCATGGATCCAGTGTTCCAGGATGTATTCCTCCTTTATCTTTAGAAATGCCAACCTTTGCAAGGTATGTGAAACCATATTTATGTCGAAGGCATATCATCCAAAGATGGGCCGTGCTGGCCTGACCAGTTTCGCTTAGACCTTCTTGAATGAATGATACTATCTCCACTAGCTGGACAAGTGAGCTTTCTGCCCTCTACAATCTAGCCAATGAGAATCAACAATGTTCCGGGTGAGCAAGGGAGTGATTCCAGAAAATTAAAGTCTCTTCTCAGTGATTGTGTTGCTGATTCACCAATAGCAGAATCTTCCATATAACATTGCCTTTTATTTGGGTAGGCTAATTTAAACATGGTAGTGGCTGTCTGCATTTGATTGCATTTTATTATGAATGTAAAAATAGATCAATTCTCAGGCAAATAACATTCTTCTTGTAAAACCAGGTTTAATACCAGAAATTGCTCATTCATACCAGTACACTGAATATTTGTAATTGCTCACTCATAGCAGTGCACTGCTGAATGTGTAATAAACATCAAGCACATTAACAATTAATAATAGTGGGAACACGCACGCCAGTGTGTATGCTGTAATGTACTAAAATTGTGCAATAAATGTTTTCAGTGTTTCAGGGCAGCCATCAGAAATGTTGGGGCCTCTTACACAGCTTTAGGTCTGGCCCCCCCCCCTGGGCCTGACCACAAACATTCTTCAAGGCCCTCCCACTATCTGTCCCACCAAATCCACCCACTGGCCATCCCACCAACTCCTTTAGTGCACCCACGTTTATTTTAATACTCTTACAACCCAATATATCCTCCATCCCATGCCCCCTTCCTCCTCCAGTTCCATATCCTTCATCCCATGTTCTCCTCCATCCTATGTGCTCCTCTTCCTCTTCCAGTCCCTTCTCCCCATCCCATGTCCTCCTCCTCCCTCCCATATCCTCCTCCTCCATCCCATGTCCTCCTCCTCCATCCTATGTCCTGTTCCTTCTCCAGTCCCATCTCCTTCATCCCATGTGCTCCTCTTCCAGTCCCTTCTCCCCCATCCCATGTCCTTATTCTCCATCCCATATACTCATCCCATGAGCCCCCTCAGCACATAGCACTGGTGATCGAAGGAGGGGGGTTGAGACAGAGATCTCACAGTGCAGACGACATGGAGGGCAGAAAGGAGCTGTGGAGATTCTAATTACATACACCACAGCACAGTGTATGTATTTAGAAGCAATGACACTGCTGCTGTCCCCACAGTGGCAAGTAACCCCCCCCCACACACTTACCCTGGGTCCCCAGTCCTCCCCTGGTCAGAATGGAGGAGCCTGGGCTACATGGTCTAGGTGTGCTGTTATGATAAGCAGCCGACATCTGTCAGAGAGCATCACTGCGATACCGGAGAATATGCGGGGAAAGTAGCCAAAGAAGTAGCCCCTGCTCGGGCCCCTAAGGACACCAAGGCCCCTTACAGGTGTATGGGCTGTACCCCCATGATGGCGGCCCTGCCACCTATAAAGAGTCACCTCAGGCCTTCACTAACCCATGTAGCTTGACATTGGTCTTGGGGGGAATTTTTTTTTACAGTATTGTTTTAGACAAATTTTCTTTTTAGTAACTGGAGCGATTTGTTTTTCTTTCATACCTAATTCACAGTTTCAGCATAACAATTCCATGTGTTGACTGTACAGTGGACACATTGAAACTGCTCATGTAAGGACATAATTGTTAATTTTTATTTCCAGTCTGTGTACATTTCTACATCAGATGTAGCAGCACAGATGAGATGAAGTCACAGATGGGATTGCGCAATGTCATTTGACAGCCAATTAGAGCAATCTGACAGAAATGATAAATTAATCACCACAGACACACTCAGAATTCCCAGATAGAATTCCACACAGGTTGAACCAGTTTCTCAAAACTATTTTTAACAGAAATAGATTACATTACTTGGTCTTCTCTAAGAAGTATATCTTGTATTACATGTTACAAAGGTAACATGAAATACTTCAGTTTGCCTAGTTTATAATTTCTTTATAAATATTTAGTGTAATACCTATCCATTACATTCAGCCACTATGGATAATCAATACTAACTAGCAAATGATGTGTTTTCTTACATGGATTTATTTATTATGCATTTAAATAGCATATCCAGCATAACAGCCTAATTCACAGCTAAGATATGTACATGCATAGTGGTTTTACCTTTTAAATTACTTGTAAGTGTGACAGCCGCTTCTCCACCTCTCCCTCCCGTGGCTGTCATTTGAAATTGCCATGCAGGGAAATCGTTGCTTGCAGTGGTTTCTACCACTGCATCAATCTGTCAAGCTGTTTCTTGTGTCCTCCTCCTCCTCCACCCCCCTCCTGTGTGCTCCGACCCCCTGTCCTCCTTCCTCCTCCGACCTCCTGTGTACACCTTCTCTACCCCCCCTCATCCCCCTTCAGTTGGCTTCCCTCCTCTCTTCACATTTACTTACAGTGACATTTTCAGGAACAAAAACATTTAACCATGTAAAAGAAATGGTATAATATGTTCATGGAGCAGTTACAGTCAAACGTAGTAGAAAACTACCAAATGTAGAACCTAAACTGCTGCTTTGACATAAGCTTTGTCCTCTTACTTTAGGTGTCCACCTAGAGAAGGGTCTAAGGCCCTAAGAAAATTGTAAAATCAAGGATAATATATCTAGTACAGAAAGAGTGCTAGCTAGTGATCAAAATCACAAGATGTAAAGATTACAAAGAAGTTAGAGAAAAGAGCTCTTAAGTCTTTAGGAGGCACACAAAGATCTCTGTGACTCACCACCAATGTGACTATCTCCAATATGAGGATCCTGTATGACACTGGTGAATATCTACATCATTGAGTCCAGTATGACCTGGGAAAAGCAGGGAGGTTGTGCAGTGTGTATCAAACTTTAGGGTGATATGAGCAATGAGCCCAGATATAGCTGACAATTAGGTCCAGTTTAACATAGAGAAGCAGAATGGTTGCTGCAATACATTTCTGAATCTGAGGATTAGGTATGACATAATAATTGCTACTGGGTTAAAGCGCCAGAATCTGAGGGTCCAATATGACACCACCAGTAGCTGGTATTTCATAAAAGAGTACAGACAGAAGAGAGATATCCCCCACAGGTCACTAATCTAAGCTGAGCCTATACAGTACATGCAGAGATATAGCCACTAGATATTGGGGTTGTCTTAGTGTTCAACTTCCTAAAAGTAGGCTTTATACCAGGATGTAAAAGACAGAATAACCTGGTGAACGCCGAGTGAAAAATAATTATTCTTTTCATCGTGAAAATAAAAAAAGTGACTTTAAATACCGTGAATGCAGAGTCCCCTGCCAGAAAAATCGAAAATGGACAGGTTATCTACTGTACGTGTAACTTTAGGGAATCCATGGAAGTGATGCCTTGTACACACGATCTTAATTTCCGAGGAAATTTTTTTATCGGATATTCCGACCGTGTGTGTGTCCCATCTGAGTTTTTCCTTTTAAAATGCCGATGGACTTAGAAAGAGAACAACATTTCTAGAGGAAAATCCATTCGACAGAGAAAAAAAACATGCATGCTCAGAATCAAGTTGACGCATGCTCGGAAGCATTGAACTTTTCTCACCTCGTTGTAGTGTTGTACGTCACTGCGTTCTTGGCGGTCGGAATTTGGTGGTACAGTGTGTATGCAAGACAGCTCGAACGAAATTCCGTAGAAAACATCTGTCAAAGTTTATCCCAACGGAAATTCCAATTGTCTGTACAAGGCATTAACCTTACCTGATATCAGCAGCCAGTCAAGTAAATTTTATGCCAGCACCAGTCTAGAAAGCAATACACTTTGCAGGTGACTTGGCCTGTAGTGTATGTTTTCAAAGTAATAATTTACTAGTGACGCTGATTATACTGAGTGGCATACAGGCTGACTGTGAAGCTGTATTGATGATATAAAATATCATGTGTTTGTGTGTGGATAGATAGATAGATAGATAGATAGATAGATAGATAGATAGATAGATAGATAGATAGATAGATAGATAGATAGATAGATAGATAGATAGATAGATAGATAGATAGATAGATAGATAGATAGATAGATAGATTGTTAAATAACACAAAGTAAACACTTACTAAAAAACACGATCCCTTGAAATCAGCCTACATGAAGAACATTTTGTTTTCATCGTGAGTTATTTATCATGTAATGGAGTGCTAATTAAAATCTGTTTATAATATCTTCATAAAAAGAGATATCCTGCATTCAAATATTTGTGTAAGCTAAGGTACCTTTATCTAGTGTGGCCATACTCTACAATGGTTCAGGGCCATTGAACACTTTTTGTTTGTACCAAACACTCCAAAACAGTGGAGATGTGTTGGTCATAAAATTTGGAGCAGATGTGCTCAAGGAAGCATTACTGGGCCAACTAAACGTGCAAAGACTTCAAAGATTTTATGGTGAAGTGCAGGGGGCACATGTGAAAAGGCTTTTGGTCTCTGGGCAGGCCTAATATCATTTGGTTTACTCAACATTGGAAGTGTAGATGCATACTGAGAGGTGCAGGTCCCTTGAATAGGGACCCAGTTGTGGTTTCAGCTGATCTGTATTTATTTATTCATCGTATTTATTTACTGTAAAATATATATATTTGTACAGTAAATATATATATTTGAGACAAGAAGTTAAATCTTATTAATCTAGTTTAATTTCTTGTCTCAAACCTTTGGGGTACTTACCTTAGGGCTCTTTCACACGGAGCGGTCCATTTTGCGGTCCGCTCCGTGTGTCCGTCGGCTCAGCGGGGGGTCTCCGCTGAGCTGTCGGGCGGACAGGGCGGTCCCCGCACACTATGCAGGGACCGCCCTGTCTCTCCTCCGCTATCCCCTATGGGGAATCGGATGGAAACGGACCGTCTGTTCGTTTGCATCTGATCCGTTCCACCGGACGGAAGAAAAATAGGGTTTTCTTCCGATCCAGACGGACGCGGATCTTAGGCGGACGTTAGCGGATGCATCATCCGCTAACGGATCCGCTCCCATAGGGGCCCATTACAAGTCCGTTAACGGACTTGTAATTAGCGGACCGTTCGTCCGCTCGTGTGAAAGGGCCCTTATACTTTAGCAGCATGTGTAGATAGATAGATAGATAGATAGATAGATAGATAGATAGATAGATAGATAGATAGATAGATATACCATATATATATACA
Source organism: Rana kukunoris (assembly GCA_029574335.1). Lineage (NCBI taxonomy): Eukaryota > Metazoa > Chordata > Amphibia > Anura > Ranidae > Rana > Rana kukunoris. The sequence goes on from CM056051.1 coordinate 133,308,067, forward strand.
TACATATATATATATATATATATATAGATAATACATATATATAGATATATATAGATATATATATATAGATATATATAGATATATAGATATATATATATATATATATATATATATATATATATATAGATATATAGATATATAGATATATATATATATACAGGGCTCAAAATTTCAAGTCCTGAGCTACTAGCCAGGCCTCAAGAGTTACTCGCCACCAGTTGCCCCACCTAATTCATACACTGCCCTGCGCCTAATTGCACCCATAAGCACGTCCTCGTAGATTATCTCATAGAATGACACTGTTAAATGTTTTATGCAGAATCAAGTTACAAAATTAAATATTACCAACAACAACATTAACAAAATAGGACAGGGCACTAGGGGCAGACCAGAGAGACAGGGCACTGGAGGCAGACCAGAGGGACAGGGCACTAGAATTGGGTCTGTTCCCCATTCTCTTGCCGTCTCCTCTGCAACTCTCTCTCTCTCTCTCCCCTCTCCTATTCATCTCATCACCAGGAGCCTGTGTGTGCGGCTCCACGCTTGCATGTCCCCACTTTTTTCAGGCTGGCAATGAGGAGAGGAGGTCCCATGGCTTAATGAGAATTGTAAGGAGAGCACCTGTGTACTGCTCTGCCTGTGCGCGGCTTACCAGACTACTTTTCCCGAGCATGCACCTTTCCTCTTCGGCCACCAATCTCATCGGGACTCCAATCTGTGTAGACACAGATTGGAGGGAGATTGGTCATGCAGCCCTGTCATCACTCGCCCCCAGCTTAAATCCACTTGCCAAATGCTAGTAGGCGAGTGGAAATTTTGAAGGCTGTATATATATAGAGAGAGATAGATAGATAGATAGATAGATAGATAGATAGATAGATAGATAGATAGATAGATAGATAGATAGATAGATAGATAGATAGATAGATAGATAGAGATAGAGAGATAGATTGATAGATAGATATACAGTATATACAGAGCTTTTTTCTCAGAAAATAGGTGCAGGAACTCAACTACATTTCACAAACAGTAGAAGGGTCTTAAATGTGCATAAAATACCAGGATTGCATTACATACAGAGTGCAGAGTTCAGGGGGGTGTTACACACAGAGTGCAGAGCTGTTACTTGTAAACACAGAAACCAGACTTCTGTGTTTACAAGTGATTGTGGTGAGCAGGCACAAAAGGGTCTGAGCCAGAGGTGGTGGAAGTGAGTTCCCCCTGAAAAAAAGCCCTGAGCATATATATATATATATATATATATATATATATATATATATATATATATATATATATCCTATGCTGTACATCGAATTAGCCTTTTTCTGTTTTTGTTCCACACTTAATATACAGGGCACATAACATGTTCTTCACATACTAATGACCATTACTAGCATTCCACATAATTCAAATTGTTGGCATGAATTTTAAGCTCTACAAAGCTTATATTTTACATTTTCTCCACATTAAGTAAACAAAACTTTTGTTATCAATACTGTACAAGACATCAAAGCATGCTGAATCTTTGAAGTTACCACTGTTTTAATTAAACAATGACTTTGTTCAGATAAATACATATAATATTTAAATGCACAGAAACATTAAAAAAAATATTTTGCAACCAGAAAACAGCTTTCAAACATTCAACAATTGAACAATTATTTTTTCTTTGGGAATTTCACTTTAAACAGCTACTGTTTAATACATTGCCATCTTTCAGCCTAAATCATAATCCAGTATTGATGTAAGTTGAATAGTTTGTAGAGTATCAAGGAATCACATAATATTACACAGCCAGATGCTAGCCCTCTGTAACTGAAGTCATGGCAGTTCACAGGCCATAAAATATTTAAACAATAAGACAGGAAAAAAAAGAATCTATAATCGAGATGCACATGAAAGGAAATAGAAGGAAGAGGTACTGAAAATCTGTGTGTGGTACAGTGTTTTAAACCACCAAAATAGGTTGGTGTATCTGTATGGCATCATAAAACCTCAAATAAATCCTTTTGTATGACAAACACAAACTCATTTAATAAGGGTTGCTGTTCAAATCAGTTTTGTGAATGATATAAAACAGAAAGCTTTGTATTTCTAAGGGATCATACAGTGACAAACATTGGCCCAGATTTACAGAGAGTGGGCGCACATTTATGCCGGCGTAGCGCACACACAGTACGCTACGCCGGCGCAGCACAGAGAGGCATGCACTGTATTTAGCAAACTATTGCTCACCAAGATACGCCAGCGTAGTGTATTTTCGAAGGCGCAGGCCAGCGTAAGTGGAAGTGGGCATGACCCCATGCAAATGATAGTCCGAGCATGGTGCAGTGACGTAGCCGTGATGTGGATGCATGAAACAGCACCCTTATGTGCATGCTCACAACAGCGCCAGCACAACTGCCTAAGCTACGCCTGGTCACTACTTATGCCATGAACGTAATGTACGCCCAATACGCCAGCCTGTGTTCTCTGGGGCAGACCTTTGCATGTCTATTGCTGGGTTGCGCCTCATCTATGGGGAATAACTTTACACCGGACGTACAACTTACGCAAACATCGCATGCCTAATCAATGGGAGAAGCAACATGCGTCCAAACCATATTTGCGCCCACACTACGCCGGCGTAAGCAAGATACGTCGGGGTAGAATGGCCTGTTTTTGTTGGTTTTGTGGGTCTGGCGCACACATACGCCGAGCGCACATTTGCACTACGTCGGTGTAAAGTGATTTACGTTGGCGTAAGTGCTTTGTGAATCCGGGCCATTATGTACAACAAAGACAGTCACTTTCTAGTTGTTTTCTTAACTATATTCTTGTTATGTAATATTAGTGTAACAGAAGATGTATTATTATTTATAGTGCTATCATGAGCATCTGAAGCCCTATAAGTCTTTTCTAGTTCAATAATGAACTGGTTTCATGCTTACCTATAAACGTCCCCATTATGATGCTAACATACTTATATAAATGAATTAAAGCGGAGTTCCACCCAAAAATGGAACTTCCGCTTTTCAGAACCCTCCCCCCTCCAGTGTCACATTTGGCACCTTTCAGGGGGGAGGGGGTGCAGATACCTGTCTAAGACAGGTATTTGCACCCACTTCCGGGCACAGACTCCTGTGAGAGTCAAGCCACTTTGCCCCCCCCGGCGTCTCCTGGGAAACACACTGTTCCCAGGAGAAAGCAGGGATCAGTGATGGCGGGCCGCGTCACTCACGCATGCGCAGTAGGAAACCTGCAGTGAAGCCGCAATGCTTCACTTCCTGATTCCCTCACTAAGGATGGCGGCGGGGCATCCAAAAGACAAGATATTGCTCGGTCGCGCTGGACAGGTAAGTGTCCATTTTTTAAAAGTCAGCAGCTGTAGTATTTGTAGCTGCTGGCTTTTAAAAAAAAATTGGGTGGACCTCCACTTTAATGGAGAAGTGTGGGATTTAGAAAAACAAACATACATAATCACATCCATGCTGCAGCTTTCCTCCACTGGCTCTGATAGCTCAGTTCTTGGTCCACTGAGCAGAGAGCATTAAAAGTTGGTCTCCGAACTCTGCTCTCCTCCTCCAGCACTCACTGGATCACTGTGCTGGAGAAGGGCCACGAGAAGCTGGCTCAGGCTTTTAGCAATGTGCTGAGAGGCTGAGCCAGCTGATGGTCAGGATGGATGTTGATTTTGGGTCACTGGAGAGCACAATAGATGGACTCTTACGACTAGATATGTGCATTCCCGTTCGTACGAATGTTATTTTCGTACGAAAATGTTCATTTTCGTACCCGCGGGATAATGTGTACATACGAAAACGGTAAAGCACCAAAATACGAAAACGACGGGATAACGGATGAGCCGCATAACGAACGACCGCAAATACGAACAAACGATCCGACGGGAAAAAACGACAAAACGAAAATGACAAATTAACGAAAATGAAATCTGTATCAAGAGGTTTGCATTGTGTATTTTGTTTGAATCCGTTTTGTGTTCGTTTTCAGTTGTATGTTCATTGTTCAATGACATCTATAACAAAAGAATTTCATTATGTATATTGAATGAATTCCTTTTTCTGTTTTCTGTGTATTCAAAATACTGAAGGCAAATTTTTTGTTATAGGTGTCATATCAACATACGAAAATAACAAAAGAAACGTGTTCAAATGCAAATCTTTTGTTTATGGTTTTTTTAATGGCCAGAGAGTTAGGCTGGCCATACATGATACAATTTTCTGTGCAATTTTCTTTAGATTTACCTTCAACTATGTAGTGCAAGGGCCTGCCTGATTGCATACAATTGAAAGTGTTGTTTAGTTTGACCTCATATATGTTTTTTGGTAAATCTAAAAGAAAATTGTACAAGAAAATTGAACATGTATGGCCAGCCTCAGTGACTGAAAGCAGCTTCTCTTTTGTGCAGAATAGTGAGTACACTTGTACAGTAAAGCCTAATAAACTTTTCTGTGGATTTTCATCTGAAGGGAGATCAGTTGGCCAGACTTCTGAACCCAAAAATGGTTTTCTGATGCAGTTTAAAAACGAACACATTTTCTGATAACGATCGGAAAACGATCGTTTTTATGTTTGTTGTTAAAATTGTGTGACCAAGTGTATGGGGCTTAACAATAGTATTGTTAAGCCCCATACACTTGGTCAGACAATTTTAACTGTACAAGTGTACTCACTATTCTGCACAAAAGAGAAGCTGCTTTCAGTCACTGAGGCTGGCCATACATGTTCAATTTTCTTGTACAATTTTCTTTTAGATTTACCAAAAACCATATATGAGGTCAAACTAAACAACACTTTCAATTGTATGCAATCAGGCAGGCCCTTGCACTACATAGTTGAAGGTAAATCTAAAGAAAATTGCACAGAAAATTGTATCATGTATGGCCAGCCTAACTCTCTGGCCATTCAAAAAAAACATAAACAAAAGATTTGCATTTAAACCCGTTTCTTTTGTTATTTTCGTATGTTGATATGACACCTATAACAAAAAATGTTCCTTCAGTATTTTGAATACACAGAAAACAGAAAAAGGAATTAATTCATAATACATAATGAAATTCTTTTGTTATAGATGTCATTGAACAATGAACATACAACTGACACTGATGCAAATTGACGAAAATTCACGATAATTATTGTCTAACAAGAAACGAACATGAATTAAACAGAATAACGAATCATCCCGCATGTACGAAAATAAAACGGTAACGGAAATACGAAACGATCGGAATACGAAAAAATCACGTCGTACGACAAACGAACGGGAACGAACGGGAAAACGGGCGTCTTACGAAAAATGAACGTAAACGAACAGACGGGACCATACGAAACGGAACAAAAAAAAAAATATTTTTTTTCTGCGCACATGTCTACTTACGACCCACAAGAGAAGTATGGACAAAAAACGTTGGTCATATTTTGCTTTTAATTATCTGAGACATGTGGTAGTTTCAGATCTAATCCAGCAATATCCCATTCTCTGGAACTCTCTACACCAGTATGTCCAGTCAACTTCCACCATGTCTGCCTTTAGGTGATCCTTGAAAACGAATTCATTCAGGGAAGCTTACTCCACCTCAAAACTGTACTTGAGTTACCTCCATCAGATCATCCCCTGCAGCTATCCCCTTTTGTACCACCTCCCTATTACTTTTGATTGTAAGCTTCATGAGCAGGGCCCTCCTATTCCTTCTGTACTGAACTGTATTGTAATTGTTCTGTCCCCCTTTATATTGTACAGAGCTGCACAAACTGGTGGTGCTATATACAGTCTGCATAATATTATTACTAATAATAATTTAGTTAAAGCGTCATTAAACCCAAACTATAGAAAACTCTCATTACATGCTATATAACAGAGTATGCATACTCACAAAGGCACTAAAGCATTTGTTTTGTGTAGAGAGCATAATACCTGGTTGCGTCCCCACTGCAGGTTGAGATTGTGTAGACTAGATGGTGTCCTCTATGGAGCATGCTTAATTTCGGTTCTCTTCTAAGCTCTTCATTACCTAGTTTTTCTTATCTGTGCACTCCCCTCTCTCCTCCTAAATGTTTTCCTATTGCTGTATGGGTGTGGAATATAGTGTGCTGATTGAATACATTCACTAAGAAACTCACAAAAATGCTTAATTTTAATATAAAACACTTCTATTAATGTATCAGCATCTGAGACAAACTACAAAGTGCTATCTAGGTGGTACCTAGTGCCAGCAAGAATAGCAACATTCTCACAAAACCACTCAGAGTTATGTTTCAGAGGTTGCACAGAGAACGGAACATATTTTCATACTTGGTGGTCATGTCCAAAGGTCCAATCATTTTAGTCGGAAATTTTTCAATTAGCACATACTCTGACCGATAAAAGAATACCATTAGATCCCAAAATGGCCTTGCTTAACCTAAAACCCAGCATTTTGTCGCATATACAATTTAATCTGATTAGGCAGCTTTTTACGGCAGTGAAGCAGACCATAGCGAAGGCATGGAAAACCCCGATTTTATCAGTAAATGAAACAATTAACAGAATGAATAACGCGATGACATACGCCAAAATGACGGCAATAGAAAATTACATGATCACCAAGTTTGAACAAGTATGGACGCCTTGGGTTACATATACGACACTGAATGCCTTTAATAAAGATGTTATGATGCCATGGTAGCCCACCCATCGAAGTGGCAGTGAACCCTCTTGCCGGTTGTTGGGATCTCCCGGCCCAGTCCTGCAGACTACCCTTCCCTAACCCTCCCCTTTCTTGTTTTTCTTTTCTTTTTCTTTCATTATGATGTTGCAATCTTTACTCTATTTAGGATTCTTTAAGTTTTTAAGACCAGAAAGAAACCCATTGGATGCCATGCTGCACAGACACTTCAGCAGATATTTATTTTATAGTTCACAAGACACTGAGGCGCGAGTAGAACACATAAGGGCACGCCTCCCTCGACTCATTCTTCAACATAATATTGCATTCCAATCTGGTATCGTTACATAGTTCGCCATATAAGAAACTTCACGAGGATTGTTAACTCATGTTAGAATTCCTTTTAACATTGTAATGTTTTCTTCTTTCTCTTGTTTATTCTTTTTTGTATAACGCTTACATTATTTTCTAAATAACGATATATTTGACAAGGAATTTTAATATAAAACAGTTTTAAATATATCAAATGTATTGTTATTACATGTAGAGTAAAAACAAAGAGCCTTGGATGCAGATGCCATCTTAACAAAATGAAAGTTAGTGTCAATCATCTTTGACTCCGCCTACACCCTGTAAATGCACAGGAAATACACATTTGATGTTCAATAACAATTTATCAGGAACTGTATAACAGTTATTAGATATTTATAATCTAATTTGAATTGCTCCTCTGAAACATTTTTTTAGTCATGTGACTGTCACAGCACCAATCGGGGGCTGGCCAGACACAGACACATATTGTAGAGAGCATATAGTAGCAGAGTAATAGAAGCTCTTCCCAAAGATCGTTCCCTACAGATGCAAAAGAACATAGAAAGATTATGTGACCACACAACAGTGCTGTATGTATAAAAAAATACAGCGGCATGAAATATATGATTTATGTGAATACATTATGGCAAATAACACTTCTCTGTTTAGTATCACTTTAAGTGGTTTAAAGACAAATTCCTGGTTACTAAAAGCTTGCTACTACAAAATCTATTTGTATGATTGCCATATTTCCTCATGTTTGAAGTCTCCCTATGGTTGCTTACATAGCATGGAGGGATTTCTTCTCACTTCATGTTTTGGACATGGGACAGGAAGTGAATGGAAACCTCCCAAATGGGGACCCCTGGCAGAGGTTTTAACTAGAGGTGCACCGAAATGGAAATTTCAGAACCGAAACAAAACAGAAATAAAAAAAAATGTCAGGCCGAAACCGAAACTGAAAATTACTTTTCTTTTTTTTTAATATATAATTGTATGTTAAAACACCATCTCCACAATCACCTCCTGTCCCCACCACCCCCTGCCACCATCACCTCTTGCTTGCTCTTGCCGCCATCACCTCCTGCCCCCACCACCTCCTGCCAGCTCTTGCCACCATCACCTCCTGCCAGCTCCTGCCGTCATTACCTCCTGCTCCCACCACCACCACCTCCTGCCAGCTCTTGCCGTCATCACCTCCTGCTCTCACCACCACCTCCTGCACCCACCACCCCCACCTCCTGCCACAATCGGCTCTTGCCACCATCACCTCCTGCCCCACCACCTCCTGCCAGCATTACCTTCTGCCACCATCACCTCATCCACCTCCTGCCACGGTGCCACCATTACCTTTTCCACCATCACCTCCTGCCCCCACCACCTCCTGCCAGCATTACCTTCTGCCACAATCACCTCACCCACCTCATGCCACAGTGCCAGCATAACCTTGTTCCACCATCACCTCATGCCCCACCACCTCCTGCCACCATCACCTACTGCCACCACCAGCTTATTTATTATCTTAAGGCTCAGGGCTGGGCTGGGCTGTGCTGGGCTCAGGGCTGTGCTGGGCTCTAGGCTGTGCTGGCCTGGGCTGTTATGGCTCTGTCCTCTGCCTCTGCCTATGGCGAGTGCACTGCACGAGCTAACGAGTGTTACTGCCAAACTGTCCCTCCTGAGTCCTCCTGACTCAATCGGCTATTCAAAAATGGGGCCAAGTGGCGCCATTACGTAATTGCGCATTTGCCGCCCGACCGATGGGATACAAGCTTTCCCGAGCCCCAAGCCGGTCAGGCTTGGGAAAGCTTGTATCCGCTCGGCCGGGCGGCGCATGCGCACATACGTAATGGCGCCACCCGGCGCCATTTTTGAATAGCCGATCGAGCCAGGAGGACTCAGGGGGGACAGTTTGACAGTCAAGCGGCCATCTTTTTTATAGGCACCCGATTCCCATATCGGCAATTTTTAAGCTGTTGCTTAAATGCAAAGGAAAAACAGGAGAACAGGGACAATATAGGCAGTGGTCAAACCAGACAAGTAAAGTAGGAGGGTATAGTTAAAATACAAAATGTTATTTGATATAAAATCTAATGGCAAGCATCAAAGACAAAATTGAATTCAAATCAAAGTCAAACATAGGTAGTCTATATCTGTACATAATACAGGACTGATGTCTCGAACATACGGTTGATCTGAGGTCAAACCACAGACAATTATATAGAAGATGCCAACATGTTTCAGAATGCAATAAATTCCTTCTTCGGGGATGATCAAAACAGACTGTATTTTCCGGTGGCTACTGTACCTTTTATCAAAATCACAACGTGGTCCATTAGGTACTTCCACAGTGTCCCTTACATTTGTTGTATCCCAAAATGAGTGATGCATCACAATGGCAGGTGAGGTGGTGTCCTTGATCCAGGACAAGCTACACGTAAGGGGAAGAGGGATGGTAGTGATGCCGCCAAAAGAAGGTGCTCACAAGGATCGCTAAAGTGGAGACACATCTAAAAGGTGTATGCTGATCCAGGGGGCTAAGAAGTACAAAATGCTGCATGTGTTTAGGTTTTTAATTTATATTTAAAGCTCACACAAATATCACTGCAGGTTTAGACTCTAGTGATCTTTGTTCTGCTGATATTATGATGACATTGCTTGTTGTTTACAAAATAGGGCTCAGTATAACGTTTAATTTAAAATGATTTGGAGACTTAATATAATGTCTAATATAGAATGATTTGGGGTGTAATACAGTATAATAGCTAATATAAAATGATTTGATGATTTAATATAATATCTAATATAAAATCATTTGAGGTAAAACAGCATTGCACAACATGTTTTTGACCTTCTCTATAGCTATGGCGGGATTTCATGATTCATGATTTCGAGTTAGTTCAAAAAAGGTAATAGTGCAGGCGCCTACATTAGTTTCTTACTCTCTGTAAAACAACTTATGATGCAAAAAGATTGGGGTTTATCTTATTAATTAACTATTAAACAGTTTAGGCTGCCCATACACAAAGCTTATTGTGTGGCATGTTCTCCACACATGTTATCTCTGCAACATCAATAAGAAGCAAAGTAAGTGTTTGTAAATTATGTTCTCTTATGGTGATTGGTCACTCCCTATACAAGTGATATTGTTGTATGACTACGCCAAATTTGGTCATAATGGGCGATAGTCTTTTTCTCTCAACAGCTCAATCCTCTATGTTCAACTACAACTATAATTAACTTAGGACATGGAGTTTAGCACCTTGTGTGAACTTAGTAGCAATAAATAAGTGTTACCTAAACCCACAACAGTAAAAATCAGTCTGTATATGCAGTAAAGCATGCTTGTTATACTCACTGTGGAACCTAATGCTGGCCATACACTCCACGAAAAACGAACGTTCGGTCGTGAGCGCAAACAATAGTGCCATCATGTAATGACCGATAAATTGTTCAGTGGACATGGTTCGTTTTTTTACATATAACAAGGACATGGTTCTTTTTTTACATATACCTAGTGCAGAAAGTTCGGATGGGAAACACATTAACCTTACGATTTATTGTTCGTTCTGCAGAAAATTTCCATTAACTGTTCAAAAAACAATAGATCTTTCTTAACGACCGAATGTCGGCAGAATTTTCGTATAGTGTATGGCCAGCATTAGGGTTTAACCACTTACCTACTGTGCACCTACACCCCCTTCCTGCCCAGACAAAATTTAAGCTTCCGGCACTGCGTCGCTTTAGCTGACAATTGCGCGGTCGTGCGACGTGGCTCCCAAACAAAATTGGCGTCCTTTTTTCCCCACAAATAGAGCTTTCTTTTGGTGGTATTTGATCACCTCTGCGGTTTTTATTTTTTGCGCTATAAACAAAAATAGAGCGTCAATTTTTAAAAAAAATCAATATTTTTTCCTTTTTGCTATAATAAATAACCCCAAAAAATATATAAAAAAATATTTTTTCCCTCAGTTTAGGCCGATACATATTCTTCTACATATTTTTGGTAAAAAAAATGCAATAAGCGTTTATCGATTGGTTTGCGCAAAATTTATAGCGTTTACAAAATAGGGGATAGTTTATTTAATTTTTTTTTTTTTTTTTTTACTATTAATGGCGGCGATCTGCGATTTTTTTATTGGGACTGCGACGTTATGGCGGACATTTCGGACACTTTTCTGATATTTTTGGGACCATTTACATTTATACAGTGAAAAATGCTATAAATATGCATTGATTACTGTATAAATGTGACTGGCAGTGAAGGGGTTAACTACTAGGGGGCGGGGAAGGGGTTAAATGTATGTCCTAGCCAGTGTTCTAACTGTAGGGGGAGGGGGGGTGACTGGTGGAGGTGACCGATTGTGTCCCTATGTACAAGGGGCACAATCGCTCTCCTCTCTCCCTGACAGGGACGTGCAGCTCTGTGTTTACACACAGAGCTGCACGTCCCAGCTCAGTTACTGAGCAATCACGTGTGCCCGGCGGCGATCGTTGCCACCGGGCACTCGCACGGGATCCCCGCGGAGCGGCGGGTGCGCTCGCGCGCCGCCGGCGACGCGCGCACGCCCGCCCGCGGCTTTAAAGGGACATCACGTCATATGACGTGATGTCAGAACAATGGAGTCGTCTGCCCGCCGTCATTTGACGGTGGGCAGATGACAAGTGGTTAAAGAGTGAGTGAGTGAGTGAGGAAATTATATAGCGCAGCACATGCAAAATAAATCGCCTATGGGCGCTCTTTAATCCCCTGCATTGTGTAAAAAGGCTGTTTTATTCTCTCTTCTCTTATTCTCCCTTTTCTTCCACTGTCCCCAATACATCTCCTGATAGAACAGAGACTTGGAGGAACACATGCTCAGTTTGGTGTGTATTGCTAGAGAGTTTTTTTTGAGAGGGTGCATGTGATCAGCATAGGGCCAATCAGCACTGTCCAAACAGAAAGTCAGGGGTCATGCAGCCTCATATGACAGATAGAGGAGCAATAAAACTCCTCTTACAAGCTTTAACCAGTGTTCGCTCAGACATTGATAGAAGTCACAAGACTTCTGCTTATGAAAAAAGGTAGTTTATATTTACAAAATTAATTGCATTTCCATGTTCTTTTTGAGATCAGATATAGTGAATGCAGGGTCCTGGGTTTAGTAACACTTTAACCGATTGCCGACCGCCGCACGCAGATATACGTCTGCAGCATGGCATGGACAGGCAAAATGAGGTAGATAAGTCCCCTTTAAGAAGCGGCATTGTGGATGCCCGTCGTGAGCTCTGTGACTCTGACCGCGGGTCCTGTGGACTCGATGTCCGCGGGTCCCGCGATCGTGTCACAGTAAGGAAGAAAGGGGAAAAGCTGATGTAAACAAGCATTTGTCCAGTCTTCATAGTAACAGGACTGTGATCACCGCTTCCTGTAATCGGAACTGGTGATCACTGTCTTGTCACACACAGCACATCCCCCCTACAGTTAGAATCACTCCCTAGGGCACACTTAACCCCTTAAGCACCACCTAGTGGTTAGCCCTTCACTGCCAGTGTAATTTTCACAGTAATCAGTGCATTTTTATAGCACTGATCACTGTAAAATGACAATGACAATGGTCCCAAAAATGTGTCAAAGGTGTCCTATGTGTCTGCCACAAAGTCACAGTCACAATAAAAATTGCAGATCACCGCCATTACTAGTAAACAAATAATAAGAATAAAAATGCCATAATTAAATCCCCTATTTTGTAGGTGCTGTAACTTTTGCGCAAACCAATCAATATACGCTTATTGCAATTTTTTTACCAAAAATTTGTAGAAGAATACATATTGGCCTAAACTGAGCAATAAAACATTTTTTTTATATATTTTTGGGGGATTTTTATTATAGAAAAATTGTAAAAAATATAGAATTTTTTTTAAAACTGTCTCTCTATTTTTGTTTAGAGTGCAAAAAAAAACCGCAGAGGTGATCAAATACCATCGAAAGAAATCTCTATTTGTGGGGGGAAAAGTAAGAACTTTGCTTGGGAGCCATCTCGCACACGTGCAATTGTCAGTTAAAGCGACCACAGTGCCTGGTCTTTGACCAGCAAAATGGTCCGGGGCTTAAGTGGTTAAGCAGCAAAAAATTATGTCCTTTCCCATTGCAGTAACCTACAGTGATATTCATGTGACAGCATAAGTTTCTGTAGGAGATAAAAAATAAATAAATAAATAAAAATAAAATATAAAAATATGAACATTTTGTTGCAAAATAACAAAGACTTAGACAGTAAAAGATGCAATGCTTATAATGGAATAATACTCAACGATTAGACAATGAGGCGTCCTGCAAACGCCAGAAATGGTGTTATAACACCAAATAAAGGAAACATCATACATCCATCTTATTGCACATGTAACCAAGCCTTGCAAAACAGCTAATGTACTAGGAGTTACTAAGAGCTATACAATCTTTTAGTTTTGTGAATTGTGAGGGCTAACTAAATTTTAGGACTAGTATGGGACAACCAACCTTTATTTCAGATATTTTAGTATGCTCTAACTTTCAGATGCTTATTCCAGAAAATGAACCATATCCTCTCTTTTGTTTCAGATGCATCATCCTATTCAGATGAAACCTGCAGATAGTGAAAAGTCAAATGGTAAGATAAACTTTTTAAATAATAAGACACTATTGTCATTGTGACCACTGTTTTATTAAATGGTTTACCATTTGTGCAGCAAATGTATAAATTACACTATGCTAGATGTTATAATCTTGAGGTGAAACAAAATGGCAGTCCAAAATAAATAACGGCATTATACCGTTTTTCAGAATCAACTATCAGCAATGTGCTTGCCTTTACTGTGAATTATAACATAGTCAGCAATATTTTTTTAACTGTAGCTGTATGTAGCTATTTAAAAGTTGTCTTGTGATGTCTGGGTTTGATTGTGACTTCATATATAATGCAGGCACAATTCTCCGGGTCTTTAAATGTATCTGGTCTGTGTCGCAGACATTCCAGATAGCAGATCCAACATATACATTTTTTTATCAGCTGGTATAAAACAGAACTAGACAGAATAGATATTTTTGTAGGACTTCTGAGATTTTTGCGTAAAATCAACCAACTAGAATCCAGTGCAAAGTTGGTCATGAAAACAAACATCAGATCTTCAGGCAACATCCCTGCTATATCTTTGCTTGGGATGTAATTCATAACTTCTAGTAGGCTTTAAATACACATACTGGATTTCCCTGAAGAGCATTTTTTATCATTTTGGTCCTACCAGCAATTCAGTGGTATCAGTCGGCATTGAAGGGACATTTGCCTCACTTCCCAGCACATCTTCACATGCAAACTTTGTGCAGGGGAGCCTGTGTTCTCAGTTTAAGGGTTTAATTAATACACAGACATGGCATAGTATAGCCATTAATCAAAATTATGTAATTACCAACATCCGGTCTATATTATTCCATCTCTACATATTAGTTAAACTCATATTTTTTCTCATTAGCAAATATCAAAAGGAACACAAACGTATTTTCTAGTTTATCTGAATGGAGTTGTTTACATGGCCAATCTACAATGTGTGTGCAATATATAGATCTATCTATCTATCTATCTATCTATCTATCTATCTATCTATCTATCTATCTATCTATCTATCTATCTATCTATCTATCTATCTATCTATCCATCCATCCATCCATCCATCCATCCATCCATCCATCCATCCATCCATCCATCCATCTATCTATCTATCTATCTATCTATCTATCTATCTATCTATCTATCTATCTATCTATCTATCTATCTATCTATCTATCTATCTATCTATCTATCTATCTATCTATCTATCTACATATGTATAGATATGTATAGATATGTATAGATATGTATAGATATGTATAGATATGTATAGATATATACAGTATAATAGTGTAGTGATCCTAAAATGTTTAGCTACCCTTAATAAGTTCTCTTCTTCTCTTCTACCTTTACATACAATTCAAACACATAAAAATTATTGCAATCAATTCCAAAAGTGCATTGTGCAATAAACCATAAAATTCAAGTGCATGGTCCTTTGATCTCTAGCTCTAGCTCTCCGATATGTTGGTATGATAATATGTGGGTTTTCTTTCATTAGGAGCTCTAACCGAACTTGTAAAAGTGGTTGTTAAGAGAGAAGGTTTTTAATGCATTCTATGTATTGGGATAAAAAGCCTTCTGTGTGCAGCAGCCCCCCTGATACTTACCTGAGCCTAGATTCAGCGATGTTTCACAGGAGACTAATTTGTTGAGACAGCAGTGAAGTGTCAATGAGGAGAGGGTGAAGGGGCATGTCTGAATGGACACAGGGAGCTGTGACTCAGCGTGAGTGCCCGGATGCCCCCATAGGAAGCTGCTTGATGTTAGGGCATTTAACAGGAGGGAGAGGCCAGGAGCGCCAAATAGGGAACCGAGAAGAGGAGAATCTGGGCTGCTCTGTGTAAAACCACTGCACAGAGTAGGTAAGTATAACATGTTTATTATTTTTAAGACTTTAGTATCACTTTAAATAAGCCGGATAGTGGGAGCAACTAAGGAGCAGGAGCCTCATTACACAGAACCTACATGGGAGGAAAACTAACGGAGCTTTAACTGGCCTTGCCTAAAAAAAAAGGTGGGTCCACTAAAGGAGTGGAGCCTCCATGCAAAAGGAGCACAGAGGTTGTTTCACAGTGGAGATGGATTTATTCCCTGGCCGCAAGATTTTGCTTGAGAACAAATTTAGGAAGTGTGAAGCACAACTGATTTTTTATTGACTGTATATAAGCACATGTAGCTGTTCAATTGTGTGTTCTGCCACAGTTGCTGAATTTGCACTAGCACTTTGTTTTTTCAAGTATAATGTATTGGCAATCTACATAAAGGGTTCTTAACCACTTGACCACTGGGCACTTAAACACCCTTCCTAACCAGACCAATTTTCAGCTTTCGGTGCTCTCACAATTTGAATGACAATTACTCAGTCATACAACATTCTACCCATTTGAAATTTGTGTCCTTTTTTTCACACAAATAGAGCTTTCTTTTGGTGGTATTTGATCACCTCTGGGTTTTTTATTTTTTGCGCTATAAAAGAAAAACGACTGAAAATTCTGTAAAAAAAAAAAAAAAAAAATCTTGTTTCTGTCATATTAGCAGGTTATTTCTCACACACAGCATATGCATACCACAAATTACACCCGCAAAAACACATTCTGCTATTCCTCCCGAGTATGGCGATACCCCATGTGTGAGACTTTTACACAGCGTGGCCACATACAGAGGCCCAATATGCAGGGAACGCCATCAGGCGTTCTGGAACACCCAGGCCAATTCTGACATTTCTCTCCTACATGGAAAAATCATCATTTATTTGCTAGAAAATTACATAGAACCCCAAAACATTATATATGCTTTTTTAGCAAAGACCCTAGAGAATACAATGGCGGCCATTACAACTTTTTATCTCACACGGTATTTTCGTAGAAATTTTTTGAACGCGTGTTTTTAAAAAAAAACTGATTTGTGCTAAAAAAAAAAAAACAGTAAAGTTAGCCCAATTTTTTTTCATAATGTGAAAGATGACGTTACGCCGAGTAAATAGATACCCAACATGTCACACTTCAAAATTGCGCACAATCGTGGAATGGCGCCAAACTTCGCTACCTAAAAATCCCCATAGGCGATAGTATTTGGGTATTGCAGAGTATTTGGGTATTTCAGGGTATCGCACAGGGTATTGCGGTACTGAGGTATTGGGGTATTGGGGTACTGGAGTATTGGGGCACTGGAGTACTGCAGAGTATTGGGGTACTGGAGTACTGCAGAGTATTGGGGTACTGGAGTACTGCAGAGTATTGGGGTACTGGGGTATTGCAGAGTATTGGGGTATTGCAGAGTATTGGGTTACTGGGGTATTGCAGAGTATTGGGGTACTGGGGTATTGCAGAGTATTGGGGTACTGCAGAGTATTGGGGTACTGCAGAGTATTGGGGTATTGGGGTACTGGGGTACTGGGGTATTGCAGAGTATTGGGGTACTGGGGTATTGCAGCGTATTGGGGTACTGGGGTATTGTGGGGTACTGGGGTATTGTGGGGTACTGGGGTATTGTGGGGTACAGGGGTAATGCAGGGTACTGGGGTATTGTGGGGTACTGGGGTAATGCAGGGTACTGGGGTAATGCAGGGTACTGGGGGATTGCAGAGTATTGGGGGATTGCAGAGCTGGGATGTTTTGAGGGATGGCTGGATCTGTGACTGCATTTGTCACAGATCCAGCCACAGCTCAGCTGCTGACACCCGAACGGTACAGAGAGCAGAGGGAGGAGAGGGAGGAACCGGCGTCATCAAATGACGCCGGTTTGTTTACAAGTGATCGCGCCGTCATTTGACGGCGCGATCACGTGGTAAACGGCCGCTATCAGCGGCAATTTACCGTGATCCGTGATGCGCCGGGTCTTCTAGACCCGGCGATCACGGACACTTTCGCGAGCGCGTCCCAGGGGACGCGCAATCGCGAAAGTGAAGGACGACGTCCCAGGGACGGTGTGTCAAAACTACTCGACCGCGCTGTAGCAGTATTTTCGCTATAGCGCGGTCGGCAAGTGGTTAAAGGGACTGTGCACTTTATTAATTTAATGGTTTATTACACATTGCAGTTTGGAGTTGAATGCACATTTTTTTTATTTTAAGTGTATGCAAAGGTAGATGAGAACTTAATAAGGTGGTTAGATTTTTTAGGAGAACTACACAATTTTTTATATTAATTAATTAAGTTATATTTGTGGTGATTTCACAGAATTGTGATGCATGGTGAAATGATTACAAATTCTAAAATATTTATAATATATTTTTTAAAAGCATATTACTTGGCAATGTGTTTAAATCAAGGATGTTTGTTGATGTGAAGTAAGTCAATTATACTAATAGTCAAATAGTCCTAATTTGTTTCATTTTTCAAAAAAAGTAAAGTGTATTTATAGCAATTGTATTGTTTTGGATAGAGTTATATTTGCTGTCTGTGTCTTGCTAGGGGGCGCAATTTATTTTACTTCCTGTCTTGGAGATGCAGAAGGGGGTGAGATAGTGTGTAGGAGGCTAAATGTGGGTGCAATGCTCTGCAGGCTACTGACAAACGCACTATGGCCATGCGGTCTCCTAAAATAAAGAGAGGCGAAGGACCTACGGGGCTGGCTGGGTGGGCTAGGCCTCCTCACTCCCTCATAGGGGGAGTCCCTCTGCCCCATTGGGGTCCCGTTGGGCCCCAGTTGGGCTCCCAAGAGGAGCAGGTAGGGTGGGGTGAGTGGGAGGCCCCCCTCACACCCGCCATTGCCACCAGGGGCATGGAGAAGGATGGGGGGAGGGTCTGCCTACTCCCAACTCCTGCAATCCGGCTCCTCTCTCTCGAGTTCACGCACAAAAATACACTTAAAAAAAAAAAAAAAAAAAGTTATTAAACCTGCATGTAAAGTAAGGCACCTGTAAGGCCGCGTACACACGATCGAACATGTCCGCTGAAATTGGTCCGCCGACCAGTTTCAGCAGACATATCCGATCGTGTGTACGACCTAGCGGACAGGTTTTTCCAGCGGACAAATTTCAAAGCATGCTTTGAAATTTGTCCGCTGGAAACCTGTCTGTCGGACATGTCCGCTGGTTAGTACGCCTAACCAGCGGACATAAATCTCCCACATGCGTTGAATGGAAGTATTTTACTTCCTGGATTGGTGACGTGGCGGCGTCAACGTCACCACCACGTCACCACGTTATCCGTCCGAGGGGATTTTGGTCCGATGGTGTGTACACGCCATCAGACCAAATATCCGAGGAGACATGGACATGTCCGCTGGAAATGGTCATGGTTTCAGCGGACATGTCTCCTCGTCTGTAAGCAGCCTTAGATGTACTACAGGGGAAAAAAAACTATTTCCTTTAAATTACATTTGTTGCGGCTTTGTGTTGATGCTTTTTTCTGTAAACCAATTGACCAGATGAGACAGTAAGATTAGTTCAGCTGACACATAGGGAGGGATTTATTAAAACTGGAGCTAAATCTGGTGAAGCTCTGCATAGAAACCAATCTGATTCCAGGTTTAAGGCCCCATACACACTATTCGATTTTCTGCAGATTGTTGTCTTCAGATTTGCCAAAACCATATACTATGAGCTAAAACCCTAATGCCGCGTACACACGACCGTTTTTCATGATGAGAATTATTATTTTTTTTTTTAAACGACAGTGTGTGGGCTCCAGAGCATTTTTCTCATTGTGAAAAATGGGCATTAAAAATTTAGAACACGCTCTAATTTTTTTGCGTCGTTTTTCACGTCGTCGTTTTTCACGTCGTCGTTTTTCACGTCGTCGTTTTTCACGTCATGAAAAGCGGCCGTGTAGAGGCTTTAACGAAGGGAAACAACGTGCATGCTCAGAAGCAAGTTATGAGACGGGAGATCTGGTGAAACTAGAGTTTGTAATAGAGATAGCCCATTCGTCACGCAGACTGTAACAGACTGAAAAGCACGAAGACTGAAAAGCGCGAATCATCTCTCACCAAACTTTTACTAACACGAAATCAGCAAAAGCAGCCCAAAGGGTGGCGCCATCCAAATGGAACTTCCCCTTTATAGTGCCGTTGTACGTGCTTTGCTTAAGCATTATTTTTTTTACGATCATGTGTATGCAAGGCAGGCTTTTTCCCATGACATTCAAAACGGTCGTGTGTACGCGGCATTAGAGTTTCAATTTGTATGCAATCAGGCAGGCCCTTGCACTACATGGTTTTAGTAAATCTGAAAGCAAAAATCTGAAGAAAATCTAATAGTGTGTATGGAGCTTTAATGTCAAATCCTAATTGAGCATATGGTGCCCTTGTGGAAAGATATAATTATTAACTGTAGTGAAAATACATATAACTATGAATATACAGTATAAAGCTTACCTTTTAATAATTTTATCTAAAAATACTTAAGAAAAATACTTTATATTACTTTTACCTACCAGGACACACATGACATACTTTAAGAATTCAATTCATTTTGTCAGAGCTCTTGAGTGAATATATGCATCAGAGCATATAAACAGATGTGCATCCTTGAAAGGGAACCATCATTTGTACCGCACTGTTCACATCACTGTTACCCAGACTAGGTTATCAATGATGAATATGATCTTTAAAGAGGAGCAAAACCAATTGAAAACCAAATTAAACCAAATAATAGGTTCACTGCTCTTTTCCATGATCTGCAATTATAGCAATCTCAAACCCTGGTTCCCTTCCTTTAGCATTGACAGTTCAGATTTGTGCCTTGATCTCTCTTATCACAATCTTCTCTGTTGCTTTTTTCAAGTTTACATCCCTTCTCTTCAGTCATTGGGTGGCCATTGATGGCGTAAAACCTGTGCATACACAAAATAGTTGCATCGCCTTGGCATCCATCTTAATTTCTACATGCCTACACATGCTTCACAGGTGGTTTGCACTATTAAAATTTGCTAGAAGAAAGATAAAAAAAAAAAATTCTATCATGTTTGTTAATGGACACAGCTCTTCTCATTCTTGACCATAGCACCACCCACAGAAGCAGAACACTAGGCAGAAAATAACACTGAATTGCTATGGGAACTCCTAGCTGCTGTGGACCCCCTTCCTGCTATAGGCAAGCCAGTTGTATATAAGTTGTATATAACAATGAGTGACACTATAGGAAGGGAAATGTTAATTACAGGCTCTTCTCACTTAATGACCAGGTTCCTTTCCAACAACTTGTTTGGTCATTAAACGAGGAGCCACAAGTATTCAATATTTTAAACATTCTTAACTACTGTACTGTACTGTATTGTGAAAAAAGGTCTAAACACAAAACTTCAGCGCAATATTGTTGTTTTAATTTGCATAAGTACAGAACACAAACAAAAATTCTGTACTGTACTGCACGTCGTTCAGGTGGGGAGAGCTTGTCGTATGTCCGAGCGGTCGTGAAACAGATAAGTCGTTAAATAAGGAATATTTGTATTCCATTACTACACCTTGTTTAGTGTGGATCAGCAAACCTAATACTCACTAAATATAAAGAAAAATTTGGGAAAGGTCCCTGGGAAAGCAGGTCCTTTATGCAACCCCAAATGGTAATGTTATTAAAAATATTCTTAATTGGGGACTTAAAAATTTGAAAATAACACAATAATGCAATTTACATCTCCACCTGACACTAAAAATTACAATGCTGTCAATTCTAAAAAAACAGCGCACGGCTCGGGACTTTGAAATTACTTAATATAAATACTGTATATGATCACCATAGTACAACAAACAGCATCACTGCCCAAGCTCAAATCAGAGCATATATACAGTATATGTGTTAAAATGCATATGTCAATGAAATGTGATAGCATCAGGTGTCAAAGTGATAGATTTCTCTATAAGCTCATCAATGGATAAACTACAAGCAGCAATATGATAGTGAACGTATAAGCCAAAAGAGCATAAACTGTAGTAAAATGGAGGCATAAGGGCAGGCGTATTGATACTCAAAGACACTTACAATCATAGGTGACAGAGTGTTTAAACAACCACGCACAGTAATAGCAGCCTAATTAATAAGGGGAATATCCATTCATCCCTAAAGGTAGCTGGAGTTAAATCTTAGCACTTGTTAAACAAGATAGCTCAGTTCCGTAGCCACAACAGTGGCTTTGAAATGAAATTTCAGAGGTATCATATAAATGTGCTGGCTGCAGCACTGGTCACCCTCACAGCTAATTTAGCCACTTTTAACAGCAAAAAGATCAATATAACCCATACATTCCTTAAATCAAGACTTCTGTTCTGCTGTTAGCCTTCTGTTAGCATGTTCATGCTCTTTAGTTGGAGTGCTTTTGGACATCCCTATGTGCCTTCATACTCACCCTGTGTCTTATAGTATATGATTACGGTAATAGGATTGTTGACAAACTATTAAATCATTTTCTTGGAGCACAATTATAGACACAGATCCCTCTTCTCTGTTCTTATGATTCACTTTTGCTTGCTAACCAAACTGAGGAATGCTGAAGGTAGAAAGGGTTATACTGGGCTGTCCCTACCAGCTTTGCTTTGCCAGTGTCCAGTCTACTGAAGGCAGTAGCGTGTACCAGTGTTCCCTGATACACTCTAATTAAGAACTTTACGGCAAGTCAAAAATCCTATTTTCTTGCAGACAGGGGCTTTTATGACTATATTTGTTCCAGGTCAGGTCCGTGGCTCACTAAATAGGTTTTTAAAACCACACCTCCAAAAGCAGAGAGGATGAAATAAAAAATATAACACATTCCTGGCTGATAATAAATAAACCCCCTAACCCCACGAGTTAGAGGAGATGATCAGACATATATTTAAGCCATGATTCTGACAATGGGTAGAAGAAAAGGCACAGGTATTTAACCCATTCTTCTCTAATCTAAGATGAGGAAAAGCCCCTCTACCTGGTGGAAGGGTTGGTGAAGAGAACCCACCACACAATTTAAAAAGAGCAGCAGTAAGTTGGCACATGCATCCCTGCAAGTGCCACTTTAGATACCTCCTTTCACTCCTTGGCATAGTTAGTACTGAAATAGCACTTTTAATTGAATTGAACTCAATGATTTTTACAAGGACCACAAGTTCTCCAGTGGGAAATAAGAAAAAAGTTAATTAGAGCACGTTTCACAGAATAATGCTTAGTGAAGCAAGGATGTCAAATTCCAAGAACCACACTCTGAAAGATTTGGGAATATAGACCAGAAATGGGATTTTAATGCAAAATATTGATTTTAATCAAGAACTCTGTGTTGAAGAGTGCACATCTGGTCAAATAACGATTAGGTGGCATGCTGTGTATAAAAGCAATATATGCTAACTCATTTTATATCACAATGTGATAATGACCTGGCTGGCAAAGAATTTCTATTTTGTCATGTAGTTAACAAGTTTGATAAAATAGAATTAGTACAAGGCTAACTAGGCTGGGTCATAATGTCATTCACCTAATGTTTACTGCCTGGTACTTTTTGAGATATAATTGACAATACTGTACACAATGATAAAACAAGTCTGGAATGTAATTTTTTTATGTGTAGAAAATTAATACCTGAAATAGAAATGTATAGAATTAAACCAAGAGAGTGGGAAAAAAACATAATATGAATGAGTTTACAATCTAAGAGATAAGGAAACAATAGATTCTAGATAGGTAATTTAAAATGGAAAAAGTTAACCTATTCACCTGAAACCTTGCACATAAATGTACACATGTGAATGGTAATTTGAGTACAGAGCTTACAGTCTAATGCCATGTACACACAACCGTTATTCATGTCATGAAAAAAATGACGTTTTTCTCGACGTTCTTTGTTGTGATTCTTCTCAAGCCTGCCTTGCATACACTTGTTCGTGAAAAAAAAATGCTTGAACAAAGCGCAGTGACGTAAAAAACGTTCAACGGCACTATAAAGCGGAAGTTTCATTTGAATGACGCCACCCTTTGGGCTGCTTTTGCTAATTTCCCAGTCTCATAACTTGCTTCTGAGCGTTACTTCTGTCTCATAACTTGCTTCCCCCCGTTAAAGAGTACACATGACCGTTTTTCACGACGTGAAAAAGAACGACATGAAAAACGACGAGAAAAAATAGAGCGGATTCTAAAAAAAAATCGGCCATTTTTCTCGTCGAGAAAAATGCTCTGGAGCATACACACGCCCATTTTTCACGACCAATTAAAAAATTACATGTTCTCGTCATGAAAAATGGTCGTGTGTACGCGGCATTAAAGCCCCATACACACGAGTCGAATGCTGGGCGGCATCAGTGGCTCAACAAGAACCTGCCGACATTTGGCCCATGTGCATGTCAGTAGGTCAGACACATGTAGGGATGAGCCCGATGTTCAAGTCGAATGTAAGTTCAACTTGAACATTGGGTGTTCGCCTGTTCGCAGAGTAGCGAACATTATGCAGTGTTAGCGGTAAATTCGAAAACCACGGAACACTGTTTAAAAGTCTATGGGAGATTAACATGAAAAATCAAAAGTGCTAATTTTAAAGGCTTATATGCATGGTGTTTGGGGACCTGGGTCCTGCCCCAGGGGACATGTATCAATGCAAAAAAAAGTTTGAAAAATAGAATTTTTTTGGGAGCAGTGATTTTAATAATGCTTAAAGTAAAACGTTAAAAGTGAAATATTCCTTTACATTTCGTGCCTGGGGGTGTCTATAGTATGCCTGTAAAATGGTGGATTTTTCCAGTGTTTAGAACAGTCCCACAGCAAAATTACTTTTTTAAAGGGAAAAAAGTCATTTAAAACTGATTGCGGCTGTCATGAATTGTCGGGTCTCGTCAATACAGATAAAACAGCAATTTAAAAAAAAAAAAAAAAAAAGCTGTAGGGGTCCCCCATCACTGGGAGGCCCCGCCCTCAGCTATATAGCACCTGTCACTAAACATTTTACATCACTGAACACAACCCCTGGGCAAGGGTTTTGGGGATGAGGCCCTTGTCCCCATCAACATGGGGACAAGGTGCTTCGGGGTCAGACCCCAAAGCATCCTCCCCATGTTGAGGGCATGTGGCCTGGTATGGTTCAGGAGGGGGGAGGCTCTTTTCCTGTGGCCTGCCAGGTTGCATAAAGGGTATTTTATGGATTTTTGGAGGAACCCCTACGCCATTTTATTTTTAATTTTGATGCAGGGTTCCCCTAAAAACCATACCCGACCCGAAGAGTCTGGTATGGATTTTGTGGGGGTCCCCTACACCAGCCCTCAAATTTTCCACTCGCCTACTAGCATTTGGCGAGTGGATTTAAGCTGGGGGCGAGTAATGCCAGGGCTGCATGACCAATCTCCCTGCAATCTGTGCCTACACTTAGAGTCCTGATGAGATTGGCGGCCGAAGAGGAAAGGTGCATGCTCGGGAAAAGTAGTCTGATGAGCCGCGCACAGGCAGAGCAGTACACAGGTGCTCTCCTTACAATTCTCATTAAGCCATGGGACCTAACAGTATGACCTCTCTCAGCCTGCCCCCTCCCCCCGGCCCTGACCAATGTAGCTGGAGAGCAGAAAGTAATGAGTGAGGTGGAGGATTGCGAAAATTACCACTCCGGTGCAGCGGAAACCCAGTTCTAGTGCCACGTCCCTCTGGTCTGCCCCCAGAGCCCTGTCCCTCTGGTCTGCCCCCAGAGCCCTGTCCCTCTGGTCTGCCCCCAGAGCCCTTTCCCTCTGGTCTGCCCCCAGAGCCCTGTCCCATTTTGTTAAAGTTGTTGTTGGTAATATTTAATTTTGCAACTTGATTCTGCATAAAACATTTTCATTCCATGAGATAATCTACGAGGGTGTGTTTACAGGTGCAATTAGGCGCAGGGCAGTGTATGAATTAGGTGGGGCAACTGGTGGTGAGTAACTCTTGAGGCCTGGCTGGAAGCCAGGACTTGAAATTTTGAGCCCTGCCCTACACCATTTTTTTTTATGGCGCTGGGTTCCCTTAATATCCATACCAGACCTAAAGGGCCTTGTATGGAATTTGGGGAGACCCCCACACATTTTTTTATTCAGGGTTCCCTTAATATTCATACCAGACCCAAAGGGCCTGATAATATACTGGGGGTAACCAATGCCATTTTTTCAATGAGTTTTATCTGTATTGCAGAGACCCAACAATTTATTATAGCCACGAGTAGTTTTAAATGACTTTAATTCCTTAGAATTAAATAATTCCTAAAAATTTAATTTTGCTGCAGGACTGTTCTAAACATGGGAAAAATTTGACACTTTACAGGCATACTATCGACACCTCCCAGGCATGAAGTTTAAAGGAATATTTCCAACTTTTATCACTTCTCCTAAAAAAAACAAATCACTTTTAAATCTTTTTTTGCATTGATACATGTCCCCTGGGGCAGGACCCAGGTTCCAAAAACACTTTTTATGACAATACCTTGCATATAAGCCTTTAAAATTAGCACTTTTGTTTTTTCATGTTTGTGTCCCATGGACTTTAAAGGTGTTCACGTGTTCGAACAATTTTTTGCCTGTTCGCAAGTTCTGGTGTAAACCGAACCGGGGGGGGGGGGTGTTCGTCTCATCCCTAATGACATGTTAACAAACTTGCCATTTATCGGCATTCCTTTCCTCACGTATCATCACAGCGTGAGGAGAAGAGAGACAGTAACTGGCATGTGTGACAGGGAATATTTACACATATAATCAGGGCACTAATCAACAGTGTCCTGATTATCAGTGCAGTCACAACATCATCTATCACTGCCCATAAGTACTGCATATCAGTGCAACCTCATCAGTGACTTCTCATCAGTGCCTATCAGTGCAGGCTCATCCGCGCACATCAGTGAAGGAGAAAAATGACTTATTTGCAAAAGTCTTTTTTTTTACTTTTTGGTCTTTTTTCGTTTGTTTAGCAACATTTTTTAAACCCAGTGATGATTAAATACCACCGAAAGAAAGCTGATAATGATAAAATTGTATATCATTCAAAGTGCGACAGCATCGAAAGCTTAAAATTGGCCCAAGTAGAAAGGAGGGGAAAGTGTGCTGTATTTAAGTGGTTAAATAACACCTCAACCTTGTAGGTTATGGGTAGCCACCCAAACAATAGTGTGCAGAGAATGCCAGCAATATTTTTTTTTTCTAATGGAAAGAAATCTTTCTAGCAACCTTAACTATCTTTTCTAAAACTGGATGACAAATTCTGCTATACTAATCAGGAAAACTCACAGATTTGTTAGCTGGTAATTAAATGCCATATGTTCACATTAACACATAGGAAAGTTGTTAATTAATGCAGCCAATGTTTGATCCATGAGTAAATACCTAAAATCGCAGAAAGGAGTGCTAAAATATGTACTACTGGAAGAATTCTCCTGAATTAGAAAATGCAATTAAATGAATAATTTCCATTGCTAATAGATACAATCTAGACCCCTACTCCCATGTACAAATTACATATTAAATATGGACGAAGCTTAGCGCCCTTACGTCCTGATCACACCTTGTGTTGTGTAATTACATTAACCAAAATGTGTACAATAGGACCCATTCTGAAAAGTACCTAAGAAATGAATAGTCTGCGTTGACAGCTTAGCTTACAATCATACTCATGTTTCAGATAGCAGTTGAAATTTGCATTGTAAAGGGCGGCTGCAAGTGAGCATACAAAGAAGACCGTTAGTTACCTTTAGTGATTATAAGAAGTAACCAGTCATAAAGCTGCTTCACTTGATTGTTTGGTATTGCCAGGATGTGCATTATTATCCTGTTTTAAAAAAAATAAAAAAATAAACAAACCCTTTTTCAAATCCATTGAAAAGATTCCCCTAACTCATTTAGAAAGCAGAAGACATGTTGCAAATGCCTATATCTCAAAAAACATGTTTACAGCAGTTTTAACCCAATGCAAGTAGAGATTATCTGTTTTTGTTTTAAGAAAATTGTTAATTTTTGTGTACAACTAAATAAAACTTGAACACACTTGAATTTGGAGAAAATTCCAAGTTGCATATTTGCTCATTCTTAAAGTCAAACTATACTAAAATATCTAGGGCTAGATCCACAAAAAATTACGGCGGCGTATCTCCAGATACGCCAATATAATTTCAAATTTGCCTGGCGTATCTTTGTTTTGTATCCACAAAACAAGATACACCGGAATTACGCTAAGATACGACTGACGTAAGTCTCTTACGCCGTCGTATCTTAGTTGCATATTTACGCTGGACGATAGGGGCGCTTCCGTTGTTTTTCCACGTAAAATATGCAAATGAGCTAGATACGCTGATCCACGAATGTACGTACGCCCGGCGCAGTGTTTTTACGTCATTTGCGTAAGCGTATGTCCGGTGTAAAGTTACCCCTGCTGTATAGAGGCATACGTAATGTTAAGTATGGACGTTGGGCCAGCGCCGAATTTTCCGTCGTTTGCGTAAACCGTTCGCGAATAGGGATTTGCATAAGTTACGTTCACGTCATTTTCATTGACGTTTTGCGACGTGATTTGGAGCATGCGCACTGGGATACGTCCTCGGCCGGGGCATGCGCAGTTAAAAAACAAAAACGTCAAAAACGTGCGGTCACGATTCTTTTACATAAAACATGCCCACCTAATCCACATTTGAATGGCGCGGGCTTACGTCGGCCCATTTACTAAGTAACTTAGGACGCAAGTCCTTTGTGGATACGGAACTTGCCTTCCTAACTTACGGCGGCGTAGCGTAAACAAGATAGGCTACGCCGGCACAAAGTTACGCCGCTGTTTGTGGATCTGGCCCCTAAAGTTTAGCACAGTTTAATGTGACATGGCAATCGGAAAAAATTTAGAATTCCTCTGATATCCTGGTATCCTCTGATATCCTGGTATCTTCTGATATTTTGTCCATTCCTGCTTTTACTCATCAGGACACACTGTTTGAAAAACAAGGTCATTTGAATCTAGATCCACTTTAACATTTCTAAAATACTGATTCTATATGCAGTTATATATTGCTGTTGAATTGTGAATTTGTAAAGTCACATTTTTTTTTTTTTTTTTTAATAAAAACATGTTAAACGTACCTGCTTTGTGCAATGGTACTGACCCCAACCTGCTATTCTGAGATCCATCACCGGCGCACCTCCTATTTCCAGTGTGCCAACATAGGAAGTTAAATAAGTCAAATAAACTTACTTTTTTAAAACCTAATCTGTAAGTAGTTAGACGCTCCATAAGCATGCACATTTGTTGCCCAGGCCTGTGTCTCCCATGAAATTGGTTTTGGGGCCATACTCTGAATGTCTTCCAGGCTGCTTTGCTATAGTAGCTAGTTCTTTACCAGTGCCATGGTACGTGCATCACATAAATCCAAGCTCCCCTAGGTCAGCTTCCTAGCAAAAAAACAAACATCTTAGGAGCGTTAATACAACAGCGCAAACTAAACTAGCAAGTGTATGCCCTTTTAATGTTTAAAAATGTATGAAAACATTATAGTTCACTGGCAAATGAAATAGAAAGTGTAAAATAATTACAAGGGTCTTTTTAAAATGTGGATCTAAGCAAATCTACTTTGTGGGAAAGGGTTGATATTTACAAGCTGACCATCATTTTGTAAGTTAGAAAGGGATCCTATCTCCCAGCTTTGCACAGTGACATTTTTGCCAATTCCTCTTTGCAAAACAGCTTGTCAGATTGGATGGAGAGTGTCTGTGAACAGCAATTTTCAAGTCTTGCCACAAATTCTCAATTGGATTTAGGTCTAGACTTTGACTGGGCCATTCTAATACATGAATATGATTTGATCTAAACCATTCCATTGTAGCTTTGGCTATATATTTAGGGTAGTTTTTCTGCTGGAAGGTGAACCTCCACCCCAGTCTCAAGTATTTTTTAGACGCTAACAGGTGCTCTTCTAAGATTGCCTTGCAATTGGTTCCATCCATCTGACCATCAACTCTGACCAGCTTTCCTGTCCCTGTAACAGCATCCCCACAATGTGGTGCTGCCACTGCCATGCTTTGCGGTGGGGATGGTGTGTTCAGGGTGATGTGCAGTGATAGTTCTCCACCACAAATAGCATTTTGCTTCAAAAAGTTTAATTTTGGTTTTATCTGTGGAGGACTAATAGCTGTCCTGTGGACAGATTCTCCAGCCTGAGCTGTGGATGTCTGCATCAACTCCAGAGTTACCATGGGCCTCTTGGCTGCTTCTCTGATTAATGCTCTCCTTGGCCAGCCTGTCAGTTTAAGTGGATGGTTATATCTTGTTAGGTGTGCAGTTGTGCCATACGCTTTCCATTTTCAGATGATGGATCAAATTGTGCCCCGTGAGATGTTAAAAGCTTGGGATATTTTTTTTATAACCTAACCCTGCTTTAAATTTTTCCACAACTGTATGCCTGACCTGTCTGGTGTGTTCCTTGGCCTTCATGATGCTGTTTGTTCACTAAGGTTCTCTAAAAAACCTCTGAGGGCTTCACAGAACAGCAGTGTTGATACTGAGATTAAATTACACACAGGTGGACTCTATTTACTAATTAGGTGACTTCTGAAGGCAATTAGTTCCACTAGATTTTGGTTAGGGGTATCAGAATAAAGGGGGTTGACTATGGCTGACTACAAATGCACGCCACACTTTTCAGATATTTATTTGTAAAAAAATTAGAAAACCATTTATCATATTCCTTCCACTTCACAATTATGTGCCACTTTGTGTTGGTCTATCATATAAAATCCCAATAAAATACATTTACGTTTTTGGTTGTAGCATGACAAAATGTGGAAAATTTCAAGGGGTATGAATACTACATGCACTGTATGTGTCAATATATGTGTCAAAAGAAATTTAAAGGCAACATGTAACAGGCAACTGTAACATATGTCCAACAATTAACTATTGCTGACCTCTCTGGCGCCAATCCTTCGACACACAGACCGAAAGCAGTATGCAGTGAAGAACTTCTGGCACTTCACATACTTGTATTGTGTTGCAAACTCAAAGCAAGCCTCTCAATTCGGATAAAAGCACTATATTTTTGGGAAAAACAAATACAACCATAAACTAGCTGCATAGAAAATGTAAAGTGTTTTGTTTTGGACTGAAATTACATGCAAGGTGTCTTTGTTCACATGGAAGCAGAAGAACACTTAAAGCAGTGTTTTTGTGTTTTTATGGGCAGAATTCGCTCCATGCTGAGAAAAGTCATAGAAGATAATAATCAGCTGTAGTCAGAAACTTGTACAAAGCCACAAAATGTGAACCATTTGACCATTCATTTGGTTCAGTAGACTGTGCATTTGATAAATTCTTGGCAAGCCTTGTTTTAAATTATTTTGGTACCATACTTTAACTCCTAAGTAGTTTATTATTATTATTATTATTCATGATTTATATAGTGCCAACAGTTTACGCAGCCCTTTGCAATGTAGAGGGGGCAGCACAATTAGGCCGCGTACACACGATCAGACATGTCCGATGAAACTTGTCCGACGGACCGTTTTCATCGCACCACGCTGAAGTGGTCTGTTGGCCTGATGTGCGTACACACCATCGGACCAAAATCCCATCGGACCACAACGCGGTGACGTAGAACACAACGACGTGATGAAAAAACAAAGTTCAATGCTTCCAAGCATGCGTCGGCTTGATTCTGAGCATGCGCAGGTTTTTGGTCCGATGATTTTGTGTACTAACCATCGAACCTGTCCGACGGACAGGTTTCCAGCGGACAGGTTTTCAAGCATGTTTTGAAACTTTGGTCCGCTGGAAAACGATCCGATAGGCCGTACACACTGGTCTGCGGACCAGTTTCAGCAGACATGTTCGATCGTGTGTACGCGGCCTTACAGTACAGTTTAATGCAGAAGGTACAGGAGGGCCCTGCTTGTAGAGCTTACATTCTAAATGGAGGGAGGGTGGTACAAAAGGTAATAGCTGCATAGAATGATTTGATGGGGGTGGCTCAGGGACAGTTGTTAGGTGGGTGTGGGATAGCCTTTCCTAAATAAACACGTTTTCAGGGATCTTCTAGAGGTGGACAGGATAGGGGCTGATCGAACATACCAGGGCAGGGCATTCCAGAGGATGGGAGAGGCTCTGGAGAAGTCCTGAAGGCGAGCATGAGAGGAGGTAACACGGGAGGTAAGGAGCGCAGGGGACGATTTGGGCGATATCTGTAGATGAGGTTGGTGATGTAGATGGGGGTGATGTTGTGAATGGCCTTTTATGTTGTGGTTGTGGTTACATTTTACATAGTGGGCTAGGGGAAGCCAGTGAAGGGATTGGCAGAGAGATGCAGCAGTCACAGATCGGTTAGTGAGGTGTATTAGTCTAGCAGCAGCATTCATAATAGACTGAAGCAGGGATAGCCTGTGTAAGGGTAGGCCATTAAGGAGAGAGTTGCAGTAGTCAAGGCGGGATGATAGATGACTAAAATATTTGTCTTTGTCACATTTAAACTAAAGTCACCAATACTTACCTTTCCATGGTCCCTCGCCAGCGCTGGCATCTTCTCCTGTGTCCTGGATTTCAGCCATCTTTATTGGCCAGTGCAAGATGACGTCACTTCTTCGCAGTCATTCTGGCACACAGTGATCAAGCCAGCCACTGTAAGCTTAACTGCACATGCGCAAGTCAGTTTACATTTCGGGATCGCTGTGAGCAGGGAGGTGGGTGTAGTTTAGTGTAGAAGAGACATTGCATATCTCTCATACAATAAAAAGCCTGCCTGTTCACGGTATGTAACAGTGGGACTTTAGTTTTGCTTTAAGGCCATATGTGTATACTGCCAAAGATAAAAGTGATCCGCACAACCGATGCTGCTCTAAAATCGTGCTTTTATTAGGAAAACCACAGTGTACAAGTCACATATATACAGTAGTACTTTGACGCATTTCAGCCTACATGAATTTAATCTTTAATAAAGCAATGTACTATATCTGTGACTTATACACTGTGGTTTTCCTAATAAAAGCATGATTTTAGAGCAGCATTGGTTCTGCGGATCACTTTTATGAACAATTAACTTTGGTCTGCGACTGCAGATCAAGCACCCGTGAGTTCTACTAATGGTGGATTGTATGGGTAGCAGCATTGGACTTTTCACTAACATTATGTGTATGCATTTGTCTGGCACACAATATATTTAGCTTCTCTTTCAGTACCATGGACAGCTATGCAACTTCATCCTCGTTGCCTCTTGAGGCCTAGGCTAAAAAGATTTCTTATTAATTGCCTTAAATTAAAACGTTAATGCTCATTGCTTGTTGAGTCACACAATTAAGGGCTCAGTTACACTTGAATTTTTTAATTTATTATTAGCAGGAAAATTAACCCCTTGATAAGAAATGTGAGGTATAATGGAATCTGTGACTTAAAATAGCCAATTATATGCAGCAGAATGTCCTCTATAAATATTGGATATTTGGATTTGATATTTGAAGTAAACATACATCTACTTCATATCATCTTACTGAATCATCAGCTTTTTTTTTTACAATTTAATGAACAGATGAATCTTATGTTTTTTGATCACTTATCATCTCCACTACAGAAGTGCAGTAAAACACAAAGGAATTTGGCAATCAAGTCATCCAATTTGTAAAACCCTGTCCAAAAAAATCCAGAAACATATTTGAACTGGTTCAGCATGCACATACCGATACAACAGTAGTATTTTATATTACAGATACTTCTCATTTAACGACTTACCTGTTTAGCGACCACTCTGACTTACGACTATCTCTCCCCACTTAAACGCCATGCTATACATCATTGTATGGTACAGTACAGTACATAATTTTAATTTGTTTTCTGTACTTATGCAAATTAAAACACCTTTTTCTCACAATGTAGTACAGTACAGTAGTTAAGAATGCTTAAAATATTGGGTACTTGTGGCTCCTCGTTTAACGACCAATTTGTTTAAAGGGGTTGTAAAGGTTTGTTTTTTATTTTCTAAATATCGTCTTTTTCGCACCATAAGAGCATAAGACGCACCTAGGTTTTTGAGGAGGAAACCAAGAAAAAAAATATTCTGACCCATACAGAAGACTGGCAAATAAAATGTACTTTAGCCAGTAGTATTCCTATAATAAATAAAGATACACCAGTGATTATGTGAGTATAATCTGATGAGGCCATACAGTGTATATCTATATCAGGATGTCTCCCATGTTCCTATGGATATATAGGACAGTATGTACACACCCCTGTCAAAATATAAGCAAAGTTATTGAACTAGTAAAAAAAGGGAGAAACAATGTAGTTAGCCGTGTCTCGTTCCATCTATCTAAGCACCTAGCACGATCTCCACATAAAAATCCTCCCATAATGTACATACCACATATTTCAGCACTATACCACACACGCCGCTTCTCCATCTCATTGCTCATGCCATTTATTCTGCCAGTTGGCCCTGCCTCCCTCTGCCACCATTGGCTTGCAGCAGCCGGGGAGGAGGCGTTCCCAGAAACGTCATGAGTATGGGCGCGATTGGTGACAAAGGACTCTTGCGTCACCCCACATTGGGCTAGCAGCGCCGTGATTAGAGGAAATGCGGCATTGCCTTGGGCGGGCTGTCTTTTGGTTAGCTGGAGTGAGAGAGGGCGGCCCGAGTAGGTGGTGTGTCCTGTGTGTGTGCCCGGAGTGAACGCGCGGCGACTCCTGCTCAATCTTCGCTCCATAAAACGCAGGGGCACTTTTCTCCATTTTTTGGCGGGGGAAAAGTGCATCTTATGGAGGGAAAAATATGGTAGGTTCCTTTAAGCTAGTGCATTGTTGGTTTGCTTACCCTTTCCTTCGATTTCCCTTCTAAATGTTTTTTTCTTTGTTTTCTTTGTCTGAATATCTCACTTCCTGTTCCTCCTCAGTAAGGTGTTCAGTAAGCTGTTCTGGTTGACTATCCGACACTCGGATGATGGTGGAAAGCTTACTGAGGAGAAACAGGAAATTCAGACAAAGAAAACAAAGAAAAAAAACATTTAGAAGGGAAATCGAAGGAAAATGTAAGTGAACCAACAATGCACTAGCTTAACCACTTAAGAACTGGACCAATATGCTGCCAAATGACCCAAGGGGTTTTTGCGATTCGGCACTGCGTTACTTTAACAGACAATTGCACGGTCGTGCGACGTGGGTCCCAAACAAAATTTGCGTCCTTTTCTTCCCACAAATAGAGCTTTCTTTTGGTGGTATTTGATCGCCTCTGTGATTTTTATTTTTTGCGCTATATACAAAAATAGAGCGACATTTTTGAAAAAAAAATTAATATTTTTTACTTTTTGATATAAGAAAAATCAATAAACTAAATTTTAGTCAAACATTTAGGCCAAAATTTATTTAGCCACATGTCTTTAGTAAAACATTTTTTTTTTAGCTACCTAGCGGGAACAGCGACACTAATACATCGATCAGAAAAATGATCACTTAGTGATGCTGGCAATAGGGAGTGAAAGGGTTAACTAGGGCGGTGATCAAGGGGTTAAAACTTTATCAGGGGGGTACGGGGGCTACCCAGGACCTAACACTAACTGACTGTCACACTGCCTGTCACACTGACACTAAATACAGTAATCATACATGTATGATTACTGCATTCAGTGACACTGTGACAGGGGGAGGGGGGCGATCGGGGGGGTTAAATGTGCCTATATGTAGTGTGTGTCAGTGTAGTGTTAGTGCAGACTTACTTGTGTTGTGATCTCTCCTCAGCGGTGGTTGAAAAAAATGCCGAGGGAGAGATCACATCGCTTCCACCTACACAGGAGGAGGAAGTGACAGGGCGGGGGGGCGCGTGCATTGGCTGAGAGCGATCCGGTGGCGGTGGACAAAAACGAATAGCCGCCCCTTCATCCCGGATCGCTCGTACAGCCGTGCGGACCGCCGCATGTACCGGGGGGGGGGGGGGGGGGGGGCGATCAGACCCCCGACCCACCTCAAGGCACCAACGTATATATACGTTGATGTGCCTGTCGGTGCCATTGTGCCAACGTAAATGTACATGCGGCGGTCCTTAAGTGGTTAAAGGAACCTATTTAGAAAATAAAAAACAAACCTTTACAACCCCTTTAACCTGTTGAGATCCGCGCTATAGCCGAATGACGGCTTTAGCGCGGATCTAAATTGCCAACAAGCCATCAATTGACGGCCTGTCACTAGCACGTTCCCCGCACGCGCTCCAGAGCGCGCCGCGGGGAAATTCTGTGTTGGCCGCGTCCCTTGGACACAGCTAATCACAGATCGATGCGATCTGTGCGGCGAATGAGAGATGATCTCATATGTAAACATATGAGATTATCTCTCATTGCCATTTTACACAGAGACAGCGTCCTGTCTCTGGAGAGGAGGAGACCGATCTGTGTTCCTTGTACATAGGGACACAGATCAGTCACCCCCCCAGTCACCCCCCCCCACAGTTAGAACACTATGTAGGGAATACATTTAACCCCTTCCTCACCCCCTAGTGTTAACCCCTTCAATGCCAGTCACATTTATACAGTAATTAGTGCATATTTATAGCACAGATCGCAGTATAAATGTGAATGGCGTCAAAAATGTGTCAAAAGTGTCCGATGTGTCCGCCATAACGTCGCAGTCCCAATAAAAATCGCAGATCGCCGCCATTTCTAGTAAAAAAAAATAAAAATAGTTCTGTCCCCTATTTTGTAGACGCTATAACTTTTGCGCAAACCAGTCGCTTATTGCGATTTTTTTTTTCCAAAAATATGTAGAAGAATATGTATCGCCCTAAACTGAGAAAAAAAATGTGTTTTTTTTTTAAATTGGGATATTTATTATAGTAAAAAATATTGTATTTTTTTTTCAAAATTGTCGCCCTTTCGCAAGTAATAAAAACCGCACAGGCGATCAAATACCACCAAAAGAAAGCTCTACTTGTGGGGAAAAAAAGGACGACCAAGCAATTGTCAGTTAAAGCGACGCAGTGCCGGAAGCTGAAATTTCACCTGGGCAGGAGGGGGGGTATATGTGCCCAGTAAGCAAGTAGTTAATGACCTGGTCGTTGAAACGGAACCTGGTCGTTAATTGAGACGTACCTGTATAGCATACATCTTGATATGTTACAAGGTTTGATGGTTTCTTGATCTGTCTAAAACAAACTTGCAGATGCATTCAAGTGGGATGTTGACAAACACCCACAAGCTAGATTGTAACCATGTACATATTATATTCGTTTATCTGACTTTGTTATAACAAATTCATTTTTGGCATCTAAGGGAGTTCGCTTTTTTAATGAAGAAAAAAAAGATCTTTCAGTAGATAAAAAACACAAAAAAAATTAAAATACAACAACTCTGCTAAAATAATTTGCACAATAATAAAAATAAATATGTGTGCTGAAAAGTCTCGCGGGGGAAATTTCTGACTTCGTAGCAGTACTTCAAAACTAGCTCTGACAGCCTGCTCATTAACAATGAATTGAATTTGCATGCCATTTAGAGAATGGAAGGAATAAAATCATAAAAGGAAATTCAGACGACTATAAGCATTATAAAAACAAACAGAAAAAAAAATAAGATTTCAGTTAGAGTTAACTGTGCATAAATCGGTAGCTACCAGTTCAGTAATACAGTATAAGGACATGCAATACTAGCACTGATTCACTAAACACACAGTATGTACTTCTGGTAGGGGTCTGCTGTCAATGTTCAGCTGTGGTGGCCTAGATTCTAGTAACTGCTATCACCACAGTGAAAAATAACCCACTGATAGCTCAAGAGCATCTGTTTTATCTCCAATCTATTCAAGATCATTACCAATCAAAGGATTAGCTCTTTGAACACAATGTGTACTTCCTATTTGAAGCATTTTTCAAGACATGGTGTTTAATCACCTTAGGAAAAATGATCATCTAAAACAAGTAAGGGAGAGTGAAAACTGGATATCATACATAACTTTTAACTACTTGCTGACCAGGCCATTTGTGGAACTTTTTGTTTACAAGTTTATATTAGTATTTTTTGCTAGAGAAAACTGAGTACTGTCCATGATACTTTTTTTTATTTGCACTAACATACAATTTTTCAGGACAAGCTTTCGGGGTGTTACCTCTTCTTCAAGGTCCAAGCAGTACACATGTACTGCTTTAGCCTTCCTTGAAGAAGGGGTAACACCCCGAAAGCTTGTCCTGAAAAATTGTAGGATTCAGAGCATGCATGTTTTTTTGTGCATTGGAATTGCATGCAGACGATTGGAATTTCCAACAAGAACTTTTCCTGTCAGAAAAATTGAGAACCAGCTCCGACAGAAAAAGTCAGATGGAGCCTACACACGTCGTAATTTCCGACCAAAAGCTCCCCAATCAAACTTTTCTTATTGGAATGTCCGATCGTGTGTCTATAGTATGTCTTTGCTCTTGAGCTCTTAAGGTTGTGCACTCATTACAACAGCATGCCATTTATTTATTTTTTTGTCTATTTATATTATTTTATGTAATGGAAAATACAACAGAAGGAGTTGAAGATCCACAATGTGGTTCTAGTTGATGGCAATCCCAATAGATACAAAAAAGCAAGAAGATTGCTTATTATGTGAGATGCTACATGTACCTAAAATGTCATTTTTTGACAACCCCTTTGATGTTCTATAATGTGATGACCAAAATCACTTGAGAATAATGAGGATATTACAGCTCAGGCCATTTTTAGCATTGCCAGTTAAACATGCAATCAGATCACATAAAACAATAAGAGGTGTTTAGTGATTTAAAAAGTTAAATTCAGTTTTCCATTTCATATATTTGCATTGTTTTCCATGTTATTACTAACCACATCTTATAGTATAATCAGTAGTTGAAGATTTTCATATAACAGTACAATCAACAAAAATTATTGAACCTTTAACCTAAAAGAAAAGACATGGGTAAAAGTGATTTAGCATATCCTTTTAGATACCTCTTATGATTCGGTAAATTAGCCTTGAAGACTGTTTGGATCTAATGATATATCCTTTCACAAGGTGCACCATTATAGTCCTTAAGGATGCAGTTTGATAGTGCATGCATAGGTAAATGTGATATGATGCGAACAAATTTTTTCATGTGTAGCCCACTTACATTAAGCAATACATTTCACTGCACATTAAGCCTATACATCATGTGATTTCTTTTTTTTTTTTTTTTAGTTTGGCAAGTAAAGAAAAAGGGAATTCTGGTTGATTCATTTGATCCAGACCATTAGCCAAGAAAAATTATGCCAGTTCAAACCTCAAAGGAGTTTTTGACAAAGAAAAAAAGTACTGAAGTTTAAGGCTACAAACTGCATCCATCCTATTAACACTATTGTAATTTGTCATCTGCGTAGCTAGT
Source organism: Rana kukunoris (assembly GCA_029574335.1). NCBI lineage: Eukaryota > Metazoa > Chordata > Amphibia > Anura > Ranidae > Rana > Rana kukunoris. The sequence continues at coordinate 133,346,839 of CM056051.1, forward strand.
TCATGCAGTGCAAGCACCATGACAAGCACGTTAAAGTGCTGAATTTGTATCCCACAGTTTAGTTTCAGACAGAAACCTAATGATGCAATTACTGTAAGAAATCAAGAAGCCTTGTATACCCATAAGCTCCTGGGCACGTAGTAAACAGTTACTACAATTTCCTACTTTCTGATGTTTAAAATGATGCATTAGCAACAAGTAACATAGACATAGTGATTTCAATGGCCCCATTTTGTTGTGAACATTGCAAATCTTTTTTCCTATTGATATACTGTACTTGCAGTCAGCAGCAATACTAATGCCGCTTACACACAGACGTTTTGCGGGTTCTTAAAAATTACGTTTTTTTGTAACCACTTAAGACCCGGACCTTTAGGCAGCTAAAGGACCCAGCCAGGTTTTGCGATTCTGCACTGCGTCATTTTAACGCTGTGCGACGTGGCTCCCAAACAAAATTCGCGTACTTTTTTCCCACAAATAGAGCTTTCTTTTTGTGGTATTTGATCACCTCTACGGGTTTTTTTTTATTTGCGCTATAAACAAAAATAGAGTGACAATTTTGAAAAAAATTCTATATTTTTTATTTTTTCCTATAATAAATATCCCCCAAAAATATATAAATAAAATGTTTTTGTCAGTTTAGGCCAATACGTATTCTTCTACCTATTTTTGGTAAAAAAAAAAACAATACGCATTTATCGATTGGTTTGCTCAAAATTTATACCGTTTACAAAATGGGGGATAGTTTTATTGCATTTTTATTAATTATTATTTTTTTACTACTAATGGCAGCGATCGGCGATTTTATGACACTTCGGACAATTTTAACACATTTTTGGGACCATTGTCATTTTCACAGCAAAAAATGCATTAAAAATGCATTGTTTACTGTGAAAATTACAATTACAGTTTGGGAGTTAACCACAAGGAGGCGCTGAAGGGGTTAAGTGTGACCTCATCTGTGTTTCTAACTGTAGGGGGTGTGGCTGTAGGTGTGACGTCATTGATTGTGTTTCCCTATATAAGGGAACACATGATCAATGACGGCGCCACAGTGAAGAACGGGGAAGCTGTGTTTACACACAGCTCTCCCCGTTTGTCAGGAGAGGTTATAGTTCAGTACTGTGTGACTGCACAGAGGAAACCAAACAAAGAGATAGTGAAGTTAAGAGGTGTTTATTTACAAAATAAGTGGGGACAACCAGTGAGAAACAGCAAACAGTATATACAAACAAAAGGGGATACCCTATTCATAAATCAAGACAGGCCAAGGTCATACACATGGGATGTCAGCAGATAGGTGAGGATGGGGACGGAACAGAGCAGGGAGAGGATGGATGGACAAGCTGCAGGGTAAGACTCCAGGGAAGACAAGAACCAGGATACAGGGCGGAAGAGTCCAGGCAGGGATCAGGATCAAGGATCACGGAACAGGGTCAAGGCTCAGAATCAGGATCCAAAAGACAGGGTCAGGATACAGGCTCAGGTCAGGAAGGAATGACGATACCAGGGCGAGCTCTGCTTGAGCTCCTCGGGTATAAATAGAGCTGCTGATTAAGTTCATGTTACAGCTGAGCGCAAGAAAGGTTGTGTGCTCCAAACTGTCAGGATCCATCCGCTGGTGGAGGCCAGTACTGCGTCCCAAAGGTGATATACCAGCAGGGGGAAGTTCCCCTGACAGCTCCGAACTGCCAGGAGACCCCTGCTGGTGGGACGCAGCACTGCAAGACAGAACATAAATAGCACCAGTGGATGGAACCTTTCCTGACAGTACCCCCCCTCAAAGGAGCGGCCTCTGGGCGCTCCAACCAGCTGTTGCTGGGGAAGGCTCATGGTGTCAAGCCGGGCAGTGGATAAAGTCTCTGGGCCATCAAGCTGGGCAGCGGACGAAGGCTCTGGGTCATCGAGCTGGGCAGCGGACAGAGGCTCCGGGTCATCAAGCTGGGCAGCAGACAGAGGATCCGGGTCATCGAGCTGGGCAGCAGACAGAGGCTCCGGGTCATCGAGCTGGGCAGCAGACAGAGGCTCTGGGTCATCGAGCTGGGCAGCAGACAGAGGCTCCGGGTCATCAAGCTGGGCAGCAGACAGAGGCTCCGGGTCATCGAGCTGGGCAGCAGACAGAGGCTCTGGGTCATCGAGCTGGGAAGCAGACATAGGCTCCGGGTCATCGAGCTGGGCAGCAGACAGAGGCTCCGGGTCATCGAGCTGGGCAGCAGACAGAGGCTCCGGGTCATCGAGCTGGGCAGCAGACAGAGGCTCCGGGTCATCGAGCTGGGCAGCAGACAGAGGCTCCGTGTCATCGAGCTGGGTAGCAGACAGAGGCTCCGTGTCATCGAGCTGGGCAGCAGACAGAGGCTCCGGGTCATCGAGCTGGGCAGCAGACAGAGGCTCCGGGTCATCGAGCTGGGCAGCAGACAGAGGCTCCGGGTCATCGAGATGGGCAGCAGACAGAGGCTCCGGGTCATAGAGCTGGGCAGCAGACAGAGGCTCCTGGTCATTGAGCTGGCAAGCTGGCACAGGAACGTCAGGCTGGCAGACTGGCACAGGAACAGCAGGCTGGCAGACTGGCACAGGAACAGCAGGCTGTCAGACTGGCACAGGAACAGCAGGCTGGCAGACTGGCACAGGAACAGCAGGCTAGCAAACTGGCACAGGAACAGCAGGCCGGCAAACTGGCACGGGAACAGCAGACTGGCAAACTGGCACAGGAACAGCAGGCTGGCAAACTGGCACAGGAACGGCAGGCTGGCAAACTGGCACAGGAACAGCAGGCTGGCAGGCTGGCACAGGAACGGCAGGCTGGCAGGCTGGCACAGGAACAAGCAGCACTGGGACGGGCTGAACAGGTGGCACTGGGACAGGTTGAGCAGAGGGCACTGGGACAGGCTGGGTAACTGGCACGATGGTATGGGTTGGGAAGTCCTTCCGTTTCTTTTTAGACTTAGACACTGCGGGTTTGTTAACAGAGGCGATGAATGAAGAAGATGGAATTAAGTAGGAGGAGGGGTTGGAATATGGCAGAGACACAGGGATGGTGACTGGAGGAGGTCTTTGTGAAGTTGTTACAGGTGGATTATAGGCAGGGTAGGTACAATTAGTAGAAATTGGGTAGTAATATTTGGTAGGGTGCGGAATTAACTGGGCGAAAGCTGAGGTTGTCATTGGCGATGGGCGGATAGATCCTTGGGAAGGTAGGGGGTTATTAGCAGGGCTGGAACAGACTGGTTTGGCTGGAATCAGGAGATCTGACCATGCCTGCAGCACAGGTCGAACAAAAGCAGGTTCACACACACCTTGTCTAATCAGACACTGCACAGAACTAATACACTCAGATAACTTTTGCTGGGGACAAGAAAAATAATACTCATCAAAAGACGCCGGATCATCATCTAATAACCACACCAGGGATTCAACTTGGTCATGACTGAAGGGGGGAGAGAAATCGTCCCTACCTACAGGAATAGATGACAGGGCAGGCTTTACACACAACCGAATTAATGGCTGAACATCATTAAAAGTCATGTAACCCTGATCCACACAGAAATGAGCTGATCGGATAGTTTCCAGTAGCTGGTCACTAGTCCAACCCCCCAAAACCTGGTGACAATACCCCTCATCCTCTTCAGCCAGCAGAGAATAATAAAGGATGTCATCGTAATTCATGTTTAGAGCAAAGCACTACACCAGGATGGTTCCCTAATGCAGTCACGTCTGATCAAGAGTGGCCCTGGTATACTGTCGGGAGAGGTTATAGATCAGTACTGTGTGACTGCACAGAGGAAACCAAACAAAGAGATAGTGAAGTGAAGAGGTGTTTATTTACAAAATAAGTGGGGACAACCAGTGAGAAACAGCAAACAGTATATACAAACAAAAGGGGATACCGTATTCATAAATCAAGCCAGGCCGAGGTCATACACATGGGATGTCAGCAGATAGGTGAGGATGGGGACGGAACAGAGCAGGGAGAGGATGGATGGACAAGGTGCGGGGTAAGACTCCAGGGAAGACAGGAACCAGGATACAGGGCGGAAGAGTCCAGGCAGGGATTAGGTATAAATAGAGCTGCTGATTAAGTTCATGTTACAGCTGAGCGCAAGAAAGGTTGTGTGCTCCAAACTGTCAGGATCCATCCGCTGGTGGAGGCCAGTACTGCATCCCAAAGGTGATATACCAGCAGGGAGAAGTTCCCCTGACAGTTTCGAACTGCCAGGAGACCCCTGCTGGTGGGACGCAGCACTGCAAGACAGAACATAAATAGCACCAGCGGATGGAACCTTTCCTGACACCGTTCTTCAGCTCCAGGGACCTATCGCGGGACTCCAGTGGCGATCTGGTCCCGCGGTCACAGAGCTTCAGGCCCACGGCTGGGCACTTAAAGAGGACGTACCTGTATGTGCTTGTGCCCAGCCGTGCCATTCTGCCAACGTATATGTGTAGGAGGCAGTCCTTAAGTGGTTAAAATGATGCATTAGCAACAAGTAACATAGAAATAGTGATTTCAATGGCCCCATTTTGTTGTGAGCATTGCAAATCTTCTTTCCTATTGATATACTGTACTTACTAAGTCAGCAGCAATACTAAGGCCGCGTACACACGACCGTTTTTCGGGTTCTAAAAAATTACTTTTTTTATGTCATTAAAAACGATCGCGTGTGGGCTTCAGAGCGTATCGGGTTCTGAAAAATGGGCAATGTTTTTTTCGAACATGTTCTATTTTTTCACAACGTTTTTAGCGTTGTCGTTTTTCGGATTGTAAAAAATGGACGTGTCTGGGCTTTAATGACGTGAAAATTCTGCGCATGCTCAGGAGCAAGTTATGAGACGGGAGCGCTTGTTCTGGTAAAACTACCGTTCGTAATGGACTTAAGCACATTCATCACGCTGTAACAGACAGAAAAGCGCAAATCGTCTTTTACTAACACAAAATCAGCTAAAGCAGCCCAAAGGGTGGCGTCATTCGAATGGAACTTCCCCTTAATAGTGCCGTCGTATGTGTTGTACGTCACCGGGCTTTGCTAGAGCATTTTTTTTCACGATTGTTTGTAAAGCAAGACCATTTTAATGATCAAGTTGAAAAAACGTTTTTTCTAGAGCCTGAAAACGTCTTTTTTTACAACCCGAAAAATGATCGTGTGTACGCGGCATAACTGCTGGCACACTTCTATGATGTAGTTTCAAGGGCTAAATAAGAACTTCAAGAACACATACAAATCAGTTTTAAATACACAAAAGTTATTTACTCGAGTATAAGCCAAGTTTTTCAGCCCTTTTTTTGGGCTGAAAGTGACCCATTTGGCTTATACTCGAGTTAGTGTACCGTGACAGAGACAGTGGCCAGGCAGTGTTAAAAAGTAGCGCTCCTCCATGTCGTGTTCCGTTATGGACGCCTTGATAGATGAGAGGACGTCCAAGATAGGTGGAACACTGAACACAGTGTCTGCTGGGAAACTGAGTGTTCCGCCTATCACGGAACAGGACATGGAGGAGTGTGACTTTTTAACACTGCCCGACCGCCGTCTGATTCTGCATGTCACGGACTATCACGGAACAGGTCTCAGGTACACGGCAAAGTGATTCTGCAATGGGCACAGTGAGATCTGTCTGCAATGGGCACGGTGAGGTCTGGCTGCAATGGGCACAGTGAGGTCTGGCTGCAATGGGCACAGTGAGGTCTGGCTACAATAGGCACAGTGAGGCGTGCAAATGGGCATTTTTGACCCTCTTTTTCACTTATAGTAGCTGCTGCATTCTCACCCTAGGCTTATACTCGAGTCAATACGTTTTCCCATTTTTTTTTTTTGTGGTAAAAGTAGGTGCCTCGGCTTATACTCGGTTTATCTTATACTCGAGTATATACGGTATCTATGGCTGCTAAGAACCGAATAAGCTAGGAGGAAAAATAATTAAAATCAAAATGTGTCCTAGTAGGAGTAGGAAAGGAAAGCTGTCTCACGTAGCATGCTGTTGTGACCTCACGCACATTGCTTAACCACTTCAATACCAGGCACTTTCCCCACTTCCTTTCCAGGCCAATTTTCAGCTTTCAGCGCTGTCGCATTTTAAATGTTATGCGGTCATGCATCACTGTACTCAAACAAAATGTTTATCATTTTGTTCCCAAAAATAGAGATTTCTTTTGGTGGCATTTTAGCACCACTTGGGTTTTTATTTGTTGCTAAACACATAAAAAAAAGACCAAACATTTTGGAAAAAAAAGTATTTGTTTCTGTTACAAAATTGTGTAAATAAGTACGTATTCTCCTTCACTGATGGGCACTGATGAGGTGGCACTGATGGGCACTGATGATGAGGCACTAATATGCAACACTGATGGGCACTTATAGGCTGCAATGATATGCAGCATTAATGGGCATTGATAGGCGGCACTTATGGGCACTCATAGGTGGCACTGATGTGCACTGATAGGTAACCCTATTGGGCACTAATAGGTAACCCTAATGGGCACTGAAAGGCTGCACTGATGGGCAGTGACACACCGCATTACTGATCTTGGAAAAGAGCCTCTGACGTAGGCTCTTTACCATGTGATCAGCTGTGTCCAATCAGGGCACATATGTGGGCAGGCCACCGTGTCCTGCTGCTGTGTCTTTTGACACAGACAGCAGGACTCCTCCCCGCCCCAGTTTCCCTCATTAATAGATTTGATTGACAGCAACAGAAGCCAGTGGCTATCAATCTATCCAATCAGGACCCAAGACACCGGCTGGAGCTGGTGTACTCGTTCCCATCGCTGGAAAGACTGGGTTCAGGTAAGTAAAAGGAGGACTCTGGGGGGCAGCTGCATCACAGAAGGTTTTTCACCTTAATGCATAGAATGCATTAGGGTGAAAAACCTTGAGGGTTTACAGCCCCTTTAAATTACTAAATCCATTGTATGACAGCCAGGCAACTACCATTTTCATAAGTGTTCTGCAATGCTAGCATATTTCTCAATCTAGGTCCCCTTAAATTCACTTTTTAAGTTTTCTTTAATCGGCTTGTAACATTTAAACGTAACTGCGTGGGCTTGAGCAAGCTATAATTGTTCCTGCTATTGTTGATTGTAGAAACGCCCCTTTCGTTTTACAGCTCGATTTTTGTGACAACTGTCATGTTTTGCATATGAGCAAATACTTATTATACATTGAAAAATTCAATTTTAAAGGTTACATTTTAAATGGTGTTAGTGGATAGTAATTGGTAACACATGATAGGTAGCATTTGTGCTTGTAAAATACCACATAAGCCATCATTCGCTTTATCTGCAGGTAGCTGTGTGCTGTACTTTCATGTTCCCCACATAATTTCACCTAAGAATGGCTGCACAAATGCCTCAGCTGTATACTTTGGTTTTGAAAAATGCTGCAATTATTGTGGCTATTAATATCTCGGCTATAACCTCCTGTGACTCTGGGAACAAAGCTTGTTCTGTGATACCAGATAGAGTGTATCATAAGGTCATATTTGATATGTGTCTAAAGTTTCAAAGTGTGTGTAACTCCATTCCTGAGATTGCTATGAAAGTATTCACAATTATCCATGATGTTCTTCCTTCCAGCTAAATTGGGATCCTAACAAAGACAGAATGATAGCTGTTGCTGCCAGCAGGCACTACTGCTAAAGAGAATGGCTGCAATTAAAACGAAAAAGCTTTTCCTTTGGTCATAGGAGAAAACAGTAAATCTTTGCTAAATCAATGAGCATTTCCAGGGGCTTTTCTACCATGATAACAATACAAGGAAATATATTTCGATATAAAACGCAAAATGGTAAAAATGCCTGTCTCTGAGGTAGGAATTTAACCACAGAGCAAGCATTAATGTAATGAGTATACACTGTCATGCTTATATAATTTTATTCTCAGTATACCTATCATAGCAACTACAGATAAAGGTTCTGGTCACAGTTGAGGTGAAGTATTACTTGCTGCTTCATCTATTACTGAAAAAAAGCTGGTCAAACACACGAAAATATCTCTAGAAAGTAGTGCTGTTACTGATCAAAATTCTTGTGTTCAATTAATCGTTTTTTTTTTTTTTGTTATCGATTAATCAACTAATTTTGATTAACCACTTGAGGCCCGCGCTACCGTCGGATGACGGCAACAGCGCGGGCCTGAATAGCCAACATGCCGTCATTTGACGGCATGTCATTCTGGCGTTCCCAGCGCGCGCTGTAGAGCGCGCTGCGGGGAAGCCCTGTGTTGTCCGTGTCCCTTGGACACGGCCAATCACAGATCGCGGCAAACGGCCAATCAGAGCGGCCGTTTGCGATGCGATCCGTGGGCGAATGAGAGATGATCTCTCATAGATCATCTCTCATTGCCGACTCACACAGAGACAATGTCCTGTCTCTGGAGGGGAGGAGCCCGATCTGTGTTCCTTCCTACATATGGACACAGATCGGTCACCCCCCCCTCCCCCTACAGTTAGAACACACCTAGCATACACATTTAACCCCTTCCTCACCCCCTAGTGTTAACCCCTTCAATGCCAGTCACATTTATACAGTAATTAGTGCATATTTATAGCACTGATCGCAGAATAAATGTGAATGGCGCCAAAAATGTGTCAAAAGTGTCCGATGTGTCCGCCATAACGTCGCAGTACCAATAAAAATCGCAGATCGCCGCCATTTCTAGTAAAAAAAATATAATAAAAAATAATAATTCTCTCCCCTATTTTGTAAGCGCTATAACTTTTGCGCAAACCAGTCGCTTATTGCGATTTTTTTTTTTTTTTTTACCAAAAATATGTAGAAGAATACGTATCGCCCTAAGCTGAGAAAAAAAAAATTTTTTTCTTTAATTGGGATATTTATTATAGCAACAAGTAAAAAATATTGTATTTTTCTTCAAAATTGTCGCTCTTTTTTGTTTATAGCGCAAAAAAAAAAAAATCGCACAGGCGATCAAATACCACCAAAAGAAAGCTCTACTTGTGGGGAAAAAAGGACGTAAATTTTGTTTGGGAGCCACGTCGCACGACCGCGCAATTGTCAGTTAAAGCGACGCAGTGCCGGAAGCTGAAATTTTACCTGGGCAGGAGGGGGGTGTAAGTGCCCAGTATGCAAGTGGTTAATTATAACGCACATACAGATCCAACTACTTTTAGCTGATCTCCTTGCAGGCTGATTCCCAGTGCAGCTACCAACCACTGGAAAAATGGATAGCAGGATACAAAAAACACAAAAAGGCAGCGCTCAATGGGAATAGCATTAAAACTTTTATAGTCTTCAAGTATTGCACTGGAGATAAAATTGATGTAGCTACATAGACTGTAAAAATGGTACGAGTAATACCAAACGGTAGCAAAAGCAGTCATAAAAACATGTAGCTAAGTATGATACTGGTATAAAAATGTGTACAACGATACCACTGCTGAATCCAGATGAGGAGAGGTTAACATCAGTCTGTCGGCATGTAGCTGTCCCGTGAAGGGAACTATCACAACTCCCAGTGGATGGTTGTAGAATCCCAGGTTGATAGAGGGAAGTGATAGAGGGAAGTGTAACAGCCCTTGTGTGTGGCAGATAGTAAGGTCCCGCCGGCATGCAGATATGAAGGCACAGCAAAGGAGCCCTTCAGATGGACACAGCAAGCCCCGCCGGTGTCCGTGACGATACCGGATCTCCGACGGAACTCCATGAAGGCCCGGAATCCGGCGGAGAGGTAAGTACCAATCAAAAAAAATTTGATCGATCCAAAAAATGTGGATCGATCAAAAAAATTAGAGATTAATCGATGAATTAATAGTTAATTTCCACAGCCCTACTAGAAAGGATTTTTTTTTTTCGTTTCATTTTTTTTTTTTTTTACAATTGTGACAACTTATTAGGAATGCTAATTCAAACATCTCTTAAAAAAACAAACAGAGCTTATGTGAGTTTATACAGTCTTAACTTAGTACATCTGTGCTGTTTTACTTCTACATGTATATATGCCCTTAGCTTTCCCTAATTTATCTGAACCTGATTCTGCTTTAGCATTAAAGATATGGGTCAGAAATAAATTAGATGTGAAAAATGTTAAGCTCCTCAGTTGCCTTGCCTGATTCTCTTGAATGTACATAAGACTGTAAAGTAACAGAACCCTGTTTTTAAAGTATACCTAAGCAAAACTTTCTTTATTAGGAAAGCACTAACACCACTTACCAATGTAGGAGGAGTCCTCTCCTATGCCGCGTATACATGATCGGAATTTCCTACAAGAAACGTTCAATGTAAGCTTTTGGTCAGTGTAGGCCCCATCGGACATTTTCTGTCGGAATTTCCAGGAACAAATGTTTGAGAGCTAGTTCTCAAATTTTCCGAAGGCAAAAGTTCTTGTCGGGAATTTGTCTGTATGCAATTTTGATGCGCAAAAATCCTACGCATGCTCGGAATCATTGAACTTCAATTTTCTCGGCTCGCCGTAGTGTTGTACATCACCGCGTTCTTGAAGGTCGGAATTTCTGACAACATTTGTGTAACCGTGTGTATGCAACACAAATTTGAGCCAACATTCTGTCAGAAAACAATCCACGGTTTTCTTGTTGGAAATTACGATCATTAGACAGTTGTTATCAGACCGCAAAAAAAAAAAAACGGGCCCGGGCATCGCATACTAGCACAAAACAGACTGACCTTCAAGCTGTCACCATTGCAGGCACTTCCATCTTCCCCCAGTCTTCTTTCTGGGTTCAGGGGCTTTCGGTTTCTGGTTGACCGAACCAGCGATGATGTCACGTCCGCGCTTGTGCACGGGAGTCACTGTTTACGGCTTGGCTCTGAACAGCATGGGTATGCAGTTCCTTCAGAGCGAATGCTCCAGCGACGTCACCAGCTGCATCCAAATATATTTATGCTACTTATAGGTAAACCTTATTATAGGCTTACCTATAGGTAAAAGTCAGAGATGGGAGTTCACGCCCACTTTAAGATTTTGGATTTACCCATCACTTTCTTTCCCAGTGAAATTGGTGATTAAGAGAATTAGAGATACTGAATCTCCCAAACAGGGATACAGAGCAATAAACCTTTTAATCCCCCACCAAAAAAATTGCCATTAGTTTAACTTTAAGAAGAATGTAACATGTAATGTTTTTTTGATGCTCTTAGGCACTTGAAAGCAGCAAGGCAGTTGGGCTATTTTACCAATGGAGTTCACAAAGGAAGTTCTGTGGAAAGCAAATTGCTGTTTATTTATATGTTCTGCATGATTGGATTTTCAAAGTGAACAAGAATTTGCTTTTCACTTAACTGGATAATTGAAGTGAATTTATATGTGTATTGCAAGTAGCCTCAAAAGGTCATTAAGCATCTCCTAAATGTAAAATACATAAGTTCACTGTTGGTCTACAGTAAGTGTTAAATACACCTTTAGGAGCATGTTACATGTTACATACATATTTAACAAGTAACATGCTCTTATCCACCCACCTACCGCCACCTGCACTCCACACTCTGTGTCAACAGCAGGTGGGGGATCTTCTCCATGTTCTGACGCAATTTAAAAACAGTGTGGCTAGGCTCTCCGTGCCCGGAACGTGAAGTACAGCATGATGTTCCCGGCCCGCCTGCGTGTGGTGGATGGCGAGACCGTTAGGTTCTTCACCGTGCCCGAGGACGCTGCTAGATGGCTTGATACCCTGCCCCGTGGCTGAACTGACTATCCTGGTAACTGCGTGAGTACTGCCTTGTTTGATTGTTTACCCTGGTTGCCACCGGTCCTATCCCCTTTCTGCCTGCTGTTCTCCTGCCCGGGGTCCTGGGACTGCTGTGTGCCCCCTGGCGGAGTGTGGCCTTGCCTGTCCCTCCTGTGAGGTGTCCCCCCTGTCTGAACACTGCTCTCCCCGTCCGGGGATGGGGGGTTGTTTGTTTTTTTTTTTTGTTTTTTTTTTAGGCCTGCCGTTTACCTCCTTCCCCTGGTGACACCTCCTGCTGGACATCTGCCTTTGGTGCTTCGGATTCCAATGGGGTTCGGGGAGCCCTGACCCTAGCTTTTGGGGGGTGGGGGGCTGTGATTGGCTGCATATCCTGACGGGACCCCTGGAGGTTATTTTATGTTACTGTTCACTGCCCGGGCAACAGCATTGTACTACTCCTGACCCTGGGGCGGCTCGGCCGGGATGGACTCTACCACGCAGGGCAGTCGCGGATCCGGTTTATCTGAGGACTGCTATTGGCAACTACCGGTTAAGGACCGTGCCCCTGGCTCCGCCAGGAGACTGTTTTATCTTTTCCTTTTGAGTCCCGCTCTGTTGGCGGCATCTCTGCTGACGACCTGTGCACCTAGTGCTCAGACTGCACTTGCCTACTTGACTAATGTTCATGACCCTATGTGGTTAACAACCACTACTGTTGAAGGGATCCAGGTGCATTCTGGTTCTGATGAATGTACAGGGAGGGGGGGAGTTGGGGAAGCTGCCCAGGCAGAGGAGAGGGCGCAGTCATTGGAGGCGCAGTTTGTGGCCACGGGAGAGGAACGACAGAGGATGGACTTAATGGTGGCGGTTCGGGAGGTCCAGCTTCTTAGAATGGCGGCTGCCAAGAAACAACTCCTTTACCAATCCCAAAGGGTATTCGAACAGGGTGAGAAGACGGGACGTCTACTGGCTTGGCTTTCCAGAGACTCCGCCAATTCTGTCCCTATCGCTCACATTTGCCGGGGGCCTGGCGAACTGGTGTCTGACCCCCGGGAAATTAATGCCTGCTTCGCGGCCTACTACGAGGAGTTGTACTCCTCCCGAGTGGACTACACTTTTGAGGAGCTGGGCTCTTTTCTGGGTGGGCTGGACTTCCCTGTCTTGTCGGAGGAGGCCCGCCGGGCCTTGGACGCCACGATCACCCTGAAAGAAATTCAGGTGGCAGTGGCCTCCCTACAGGCGGGGAAAACTCCTGGTGATGATGGTTTGCCAGCAGAGTTCTTCAGAACGCATGGGGCTTCCCTGCTGCCGCGGTTTAGGGGGGCACTGCTGGCCTCTCTTGAGGGGCACGCGCTGCCCCCTTCTATGCAGCGGGCTGTTGTGGTGGTGATCCCAAAGCCGGGGAAGGACCCTTCCCTATGCTCGTCCTATCGTCCGATCTCTCTTTTAAACGTTGACGCGAAGATACTCGCTAAGGTACTGGCGACTCGCCTGAATGCGGTGATACTTTCTTTGATTCATGGGGACCAGACTGGCTTCATGCCGGGTAAGGGGACGGACATCAACTTGCGGAGGCTCTTTACAGTTATTGACCGGGCGGCCGGGGGGGGAGGGGGAGGAAGTGGTGGCCTCCTTGGACGCTGAGAAGGCCTTTGACTCGGTGGAGTGGGAATACCTGTGGGCGGTTCTTCGGAGGTTTGGCCTGGGTCCACGGTTCATATCCTGGATTCGGTTGCTGTATGCCAACCCAACCGCTAGAGTTCGCACAAATGGTGTCCTCTCCGCGCCTTTCCCACTCCACCGGGGTACGAGGCAGGGGTGCCCCCTCTCCCCGGCACTATTTGCCCTAGCCATCGAGCCTCTGGCGATGTTGCTCCGATCCTCTCCGGAAGTTGTCGGTATACAGGTTGGCCCCATTGTTGAGAAGGTGTCCATGTATGCGGACGACACTCTCCTTTACCTTAATGACCCCCGTAGTTCCCTGTCAGCCGCCTTACTCCTTATTGATGTCTTTGGTAGGTTCTCGGGTATAAGGGTTAATTGGGACAAGTCGGTCCTCTTCTCTCTGCGCGGCTCCCCCCCTCCTTCTCCCCTGCCGGCCCCCCTTCAGTGGGTGGACGATTTTAAATACCTGGGCATTCGGGTCCGGCGACGCCTCCACGACTATGTTGAGTCTAATGTGCAACCCATTTTTCAGCAGTTCCTCCTAAAGTGTGCGACCTGGAAGACCCTGCCCCTCACGCCGGTTGGTAGAGTCAACTTAGTTAAGATGACCTTCCTCCCCAAGTTTCTATACGTGTTCAGGCACACACCGATAGGTATCCCCAGGGCCTTTTTTTCTAAGCTGGATCGGGTGGTCGGCTCGTTTATCTGGCAGGCCACGGTCCCGCGGGTGGGTAGGCCGATACTGCAGCTCCCCTTGTTGGAGGGAGGTCTGGCCCTCCCTAACTTTCAGAAATACTACTGGGCGGCCGTCCTGGTGTCGGTCCGATGGTGGTTTGCGCAGGACTGTGCCAACCCGGCAACTACCCTCGAGGCAGCGATTTTGGGGTCTTATACCGAATTGAGTAATTTGGTATATCGCGGGGTCAGGGCTAGCCCACTAATTACTACGCCTATGAAGACAACGGTGACGGTGTGGGGACAGGTTTCGAGGCTTCTGGTTCAGCCCGGAACCTTCTCCCCCCACGTCCCCTTGTGGGGGAACCCATCTTTGCCTCACCTGAGGACTGTGCCGGACCCGCAGTTGTGGGCAAGATACGGGGTCAAAACACTCCGAGATATCATGCCGGAGGGTCGCTTGCTCACTTTTGCGTCCTTGAAAGGTAAGTTTGGGCTACCTCCCTGGATGTTTTTTCGATTCCTCCAGCTCCGCCATGCGGTCCGAGCGCAGTTCCCGGACCCTATTCAGGTAGAGCCCCACTCGGTGGAGCGAGTCCTCTCCTCACGCTTCACAGATAGAACGCTTTCGTCTATCTATTTTAGACTGACCTGTGCGACGGGCCCTGGGGCTTCGCGGGCTTTTTCGGCCTGGCAAAGAGATCTGCCGGCCCTCACGACTGAGGACTGGTCCGAGGGTATGCAGCAGTGCATCCCCCTTATGATTTCGGCGAGGGAACGATTTATACAATTGAAGTTCATCCACAGGGTTTACTATACGCCACAGAGGCTGGCGGTGATTTACCACACCTCTGAGGATAAATGCCCTAGGTGTAGGTCAGAAGTGGGAAATTTTATACATATGGTTTGGCTCTGCCCACGGATTCAGGTATTTTGGGAGCAAGTGGTAGCTGATATGACCTCGATTTGTGGCATGGCTGTTGCGTTGGACCCCTTGATAATGCTGCTAGGGATCACTGATAACCTGCCCACCACGACCCACAAAAAACTGTTTATTTTCTACTCTGCCTTTTATGCCAGAAAGGCGATCCTGCTCCAGTGGAAGGCTTCAGAGCCCCCTGGGCTGTCCCTTTGGCGTAAGCTGATCAATGACACTCTGCCCCTATACAAGCTAACATACATGGGGCGTAACTGCCCTCAGAAGTTCGAAAAAATTTGGGCGGCATGGGTGGCGGGCCGACGCCTAACGGTTTGACATGACCTGTTACTTGCTAGTCCTTCGCCCCCTTGGCGGGGGCGGAGGACCCTTTCAGCTCCCCCCTCCCTCTCTTCCCCTCCCCTCCTCCTCCTAATTGATGGATGATTTATGGTACCGGGGGTGCTGTGCTTCCTCCCCCTCCCTCCCTACTCCTCTTCCCCTCCCCCCCTGCCCTTCTCCCTCTTAAATTTACATTTTTAAATTTAAATTTACAATTACTTATTAGGAACGCTGGTTGTGTGTCTAGCCTGTACTTCCCAATGTGAATACCTCTGGATGTCTTGATGCTCTGAGCTGTACTACCTGTACTGTATAAGCCTGTAATCGTGTGACGATTTCAATAAATATTCCTTCTGTTAAAAAAAAAAAAAACAGTGTGGCTGAGCGGCACTCTTCCCACATGGCCATGTCACTCATTCACAGTTTCCTGTGAATGAATAGATTACAAGTACCGTCAGTCATTGCGGCTTGTAGTTCTCAATGAACTGCAAGGGTGCTGGTGGGCGTCCTCATAGTTCATTGATTCTTCCTGCCATTCAGTAACTGCCTGTCCATATTGGGAGTACAGGCAGACAGTGTACTGGGAGTCTTCAGGATCCAGGTACTTTACACGCAATCCGTTGATAGCAGGTACAATGCTTTACAGAATGTAAAGCAAATATTAAACACATTTTTAACTGCATTTATTTTTTCTATTTTTTTTTACAAAAAGTGAATTTATCCTTGACCCATTCTGCTCTGTTAAATAAAAGTCACACTATTGTAATACAATTTTAAACAGCAGACTTTGTTGATTATATTTTTGGGTTAATTTATGGGGGTGCACAAATGTTGTAATTGATGATGTAATTGTTCTATTGGAAACATTTTACTGTTTATTTCCAATAATATGTTAACAAATTTTCTACCAAATTTAAGCCCTATCTGCCCTTCCAAATATGTATAATATGTTAATCTAAATTATACAATAGACTGAACTGAGACATTGCCAAAGCAAGAAAAAAAAAAATATTATATCTGAAAAAAAGGCCCGGGGACACAAGGAGTTACATTTTGCATGTTTTTCAAGGGTTATAAGAAATTTGAAGTAAAGGGAAATCTTTCCAGTCAAGCACAGACAGCAAAATGAGGCCTCACAGTAGTTCTAGCCTTAGTACATGCTTCTTTTTTTACAGGTAATAGCATGCAAATATGTTTTAGCCTTATCAAAGCTGAACAGACAAAAAAGTACACAACTATACAGTAACTCCACCCATATTTCAGTGGCTACAAATCAGCAAGCCATTTTTGAGGACTCACTGTCCACCCCTGTGTGCATTGATTTATGTACTTTAACATCTAAGTAAAGCCACTTTTTTTAAATGTATGCCTAGTTATAAGTTGTTGTATTAATGTTGTTGTTTGAATTTATTTACTAAAATGCAGCTTGTCCCAGCCTTAAATATAGCAACTTTTCTTTCTAAGTCTGATATGAATGTATTGGGAAGAACAGCAGCTTCTTATCACGCTGTGAGCTGTAGTAGCATCACAGAAAAAAATAAAAAGGAAGAAAGAAAATAAATGCGAAATAAAGAGTAAGCATTTGCCTTCCTGGGACCTGTGTAAAGCACAAAGCTAGGCTCACATGATCGCAGCTGGTTTTGATGTGGTAATGAAGCATTGATCACAGGAATAAAAAGATGAAATGGCCTTTGCTCATTCATTATTTTTTATCTTCTAGCTGTGGAAGACAGAAAATTGTTCATAGGCATGGTTTCGAAGAAGTGTAACGAGAACGATATCAGGGTGATGTTTTCTCCATTTGGTCAAATAGAAGAATGCAGAATCCTACGGGGACCTGACGGACTGAGTCGAGGTGAGTGTGCCATCTGTAAAGAACCTATCGTTAATAGTTAATTAGAGCAGTATGTCACATACAGCAGATGGGATGTGCCAGAGGTCAATCATGATGGCTTCCCATGCCATGTAGTTACCCACATTTACTTTCCACAAAGATGGAAAGAAGTAATCACTTTTATTTGTAAAGTCAAAGGGGGTCTCTATGAGAAGCATGACTTGGTGAGTTATCTATTACAATACAACATGGACACAATAAAGCAATTTATATTCAGTCACATGCTTGTAAAGACATTGCAGCTCTTTAAAGGAGTTTTCCATTTATGACTGCAACACTTCCAATATTACCAGCACTTACCATTTTCACAAGGCAGTTTAATTCATTGCTTTCAAACATTTTGGGGATTTTCAGGCATTGATTTCAGCTTCTATACCCTTCTCTAAATTAACCCTTGTTGTGTAAGGCTATCTGGAAGTCATAATTGTAAATATTTTTAACAGCTGTGTCAAGAGAAATGTTAGCCACCAATCTCAGGCCTTACTTTCTTACAAATGTGAAAACAAAAGGTTGTTGTTTTTTTTTTTTGATAGGAAGGAAAGCGTTGCGTCTCTTTTAAATTGAATGTTTGAATGCATCATTAGGCATTATTGCATTAATAGTTATATTCCTAAAGCCATTTAGGAAATGGGGGCTAGTAAGCTACTCTTTCTTATCCCTATAAAAAAAAAGTCAATTAAAGTGTATGTAAATCCTAACAATGAACTTCTCTTATTTGCTCTCTTTTGGTCTAGTAAATATAAAATTGCAAGCATTCAATTCATGCAGAAAATACCTGTTGATCCTGTCAGATGTCTTGTGACTGGATCACTTATTTTGCTCTCTGATCTTGCTACATTCTTATCAATTAAATTGTCCACAGTTTTTGTGTGCTTCAAAGCACTTATATTATGCAGAAGAAAAGAGGAGATGTGTTTTGCAGTTCTGTCCAGCATTACAATGTGGCCCTTCATAAACAGACAGTGTATATTGTCACTCTATAACATAACGTGTGTTACTGGAAGGATCTCCGGATAAAAATCAAAGGGAAAGAGGGCAAGAAAGGCAAAAACAAAACACCTTTTCAGCACATAAAGAGTATGTGTGTTCTTCTAAAATACCTTCTATAATGATATGTCCATTGAAGGCCACTGGTTTCTTTTCAAGTTACTTTTAGGTCTCGTACACACGACCGAGGAACTCATCAGAAAAGACACATCATTTTCCTTGACGAGTTCCTTGTTAGGCTTGTCGAGAAACTTGACAAGCTGTCTTTGCGTACACACTGTCAAGACCAAATCTCCTCGTTCTTAAACGCGGTGACTTCAACACATACAACAGCAGGGGAAGTTTGATTCCACTGGCACAACCCTTGGGGCTGCTTTTGCTAATCTCATGTTACTGCGTGTTAGGTAAAAGTTTGGTAAGAGACATTTGCACTTTTCAGTCTGTTACAGCGTGACAAATGTGTTATTTCCATTACAAACGCTACTTTTACCGAAGGTGCGCGGGTTTCCGAACATACACATCAATGTGTTTCTCATCAAAAAACAGCCCGACGAGGAACAAGACGAGGAAATTGCAACTTGAGAACTTGCTGTCTTTTTTCCTCATCGAGTTCCTCGACAGTTTTGTCGATGAAAAGCATACACACGACCGGTTTCCTCAGCAAAAGAGTTCTCCCACCAAGTTTCTTGATGGATTCTGTCGAGTTTCTCGGTCTTGTGTACGAGGCCTGAGAGGCATATTTATAAAGCAGTGCATGCATTTTTCACCAAATATTCACAGTTGGTAAATCAATAACTGCTGCTTTATAAGTATGCACACATTCATATATGGCCCTCCTCATGTTCCTCTTTGCTGAATATGTTTGTCTCACATTTCCACTTTCATGTTTTCTTTCCTTTCACCGTAATTATTTTGAAACACTAGTAAAGATACAAAGAAATAAGGTACAATAATCCTAGCTTCCAACTTTGCATCAATAACAATAAGAGCAGCACAGTAATTAAGCTATGCTGTGGGAGCGCAACTTTTCTAAGAATGGCAAAAACGGTATTGCAAACTAACAAACAGTACACGCAGGGCAGTGAGTTACTATGGCATAATACAACATGTATTGAATAGTAGTAAATAATAAAGGTGAGGATCTCTGAGAACTTGAAGTTTATATTTTAGTAATAATGGGGCTCTAGGTCCTAAAGGAGGTGGAAACAGAAGTGAAAGGTGAGGTGAAGTTAGGAGACTGGAACACTCCTCGTGTCTGCCTATGTTTTCTTTGTATACCATTAAATAGCTTGTTTCATTTCTTTATGAAGTAGTAGCTCCCAACATTTACTTCATCAGCCACCCTCTTCTATGTTTTTTAACTAAGCCACTAACTTTCTGGCATAGAACTCCAAACAAAACATTTGCTGCATATTGTTGAAAAAGCGTGTAGCTTCTCCCTACTACACAACTGTTACAAACATGCATCTGGTCTCTGCTCACCTGCTGCTGTCACAGCCCCTATCCACTATGTATCTACTTTTAGTATACCTTCTTCCCTTTCCTCACTTGTTACATCCACCTCCCCAAAAAAACACAGCTCATGTTCAGACAGTTCTACAGTTGACATGTGCTTACCTTAAGCCTAAGGGTCAAGCACCTGCCTGAACCAAAGTTTACTCCACTCACTGCCAATGTTTCCTAACCCTTTTGAAGTAGTAAGCTTCTCCTTTCCCATACTTGCAACTCAATCTAATAACCTTATCAAGTATGCCAAAAATTGACTTGACAAGCTGTACCCAGCTGCCCTCCAACACAACTGTCAAAATAACCACTTATTGGCCATGAAAAAGGATCTAGAGGATTAAAAACACCCTTGTAGTTCCAGTTTTGTCATATTAGTTCAGCAGAACCCAGCTTGTCCTGAAAGTAAAAAAAAACACATCACACGTGACATTACAGCACAGAGCCATGACTGATGTTTAACACACAGCTAGCCGCCACCAATTATTGTGAATAAACACATTGGGTACACAGTCAAACTGTAAAATACTTCTGTATCCACCCATGAATGGATTGGTGTTTAAAACTCTTTAGGAAGAGTTCCAACAAAGTATAGCAGCCAGCTTTGAACTCACTTTCCAGTCCAGGCTGTTTGCCAGTGCAAACTCTTGCTTGTTTGGTTTCTTCAGCACAACAGTTCTTGCAGGGAGATGCCAGACCTGGAGACACAATACTGATTTGGGCAGAAACCGGTTTCCTGGACAGATGCAGTCAAAGCTTAACCCTAGAAAATAATAACAATTATGAGAACAATTAAAAAGGGTGTTATTTATTTAAATGAGTACAGGATATCTGCCTTTGAGCCATCTGAGCACTTTTGTTGATGGAGATAACTCTGGTGAGGAGAAGGGTTTCAATGTTTTTTTACTGAGCATTGCTCATGGTATTAGGAAAAGCCACCGAGGTTAAGTTGTCTGTAGAACTTCATGGGATATTCCTGCCTCAGACACTTATAAATATCAACTATGGTACTCTGTAATACGTTGTAATAAAATCTGTATAAAATTGGCTTCTTATGATATAGTCCAGTGGCAGGCAGCCCTGGGGACACATGCATGCTGAGTTGGCTGATTGGGACTGATCTATGATCAGATGTCTATATGAACTAAGGCTGATCTGAGGTCTGAAGTGTATAGATTAGGGTTAATTAAAGGTCTAAAGGGTATGCACATGGGCTGATCTGAGGCACGAAGCGTATGGATTTAGGCTGATCTGAGGTCTGAAGTGCATGGCTGTCATTAGATCTGAGTTCTAAATTGCATACTTAAGCTGAATACACACTATGCATTTTTCTGTCGATTTTATCCTTCAGATTTACCAAAACCATAAAATATGTGTCCAAACCTTAAGACCGCGTACACACGAAGACCGCGTAAATTCAGATGTCAGATAAGCCCCAGTGCATGCAGTGTGAGCACCAATGCATGCCTTTCAGACCTCAGATCAGCCCCCATGCATGCATACACTTTAGATCTCAGGTTACCCCCCCTGTAAGACCACATACACACTATACAACTTTTGTTGTCTGATTTCCTTTAGATTTACCAAAATTATGTAGTGCAAGGGCCATGACTGATTGCATACTATTTGAAACTCTTAGGCCTCGTACACACGAGGGAATTTATCCGCTGAAAATGGTCCGACGGACCATTTCAGCCGAAAAATCCGCTCATCTGTAGGGGCAAACGGACAGTTTTGGACGGATTCCTCAGTTTGGACCAGTTTAAGGCCAGTTTAAGGCCAGTTTCATTGGTCCAAACCGATCGTGTGTACGGCCCATCGGACCGTCGACCGTCGGACCAATGTTTTAAAACTTGCTTTAAAATCGGACCGATGGACACCTGACCATCGGGCCAAACCGATGGTTAGTACGTCTCCGCGTTCTGACCCGATCGGATTTTGGACTGATGGTGTGTACGCACATCAGACCATCAGGCCACTTCAGCGGTGAACCGATGAAAACGGTTCTAAGGCCTTGTACACACAATGTAATTTATCCGATGGAAACAGTCCGACGGACCGTTTCCATCGGATATGTCCCCCGGGCTGTTTGATCCGGTGGCTGTACACACCATCGGATCAAGTTCCCCGCCGGCGGACAGCGCGGTGACGCAGCGGTGACGTTGACGCCGCCACGTCACCGACACGTCACCGCACCAGGAAGTAAAACACTTCCACGCGCATGCGTCGGATCCATTCACAGGATACGACGCATGCATATGCGGGCAGATATGTCCGCAGGTTAGGCATACTAACCAGCGGACATATCCGACGGGCAGCTCTCCGGTGAAAAAATTTCAAAGCATGCTTTGAAACTTTTCCGCCGGAGGAATCCGTCCAAAACTGTCCGTTTGCCCCTACAGATGAGCGGATTTTTTGGCTGAAATGGTCCATCGGACCATTTTCAGCGGATAAATTCCCTCGTGTGTACGAGGCCTAAGAGTTTCAAATTGTATGCAATCAGTCATGGCCCTTGCACTACATAATTTTGGTAAATCTAAAGGAAATCAGACAACAAATGTTGTATAGTGTGTATGTGGTCTTACAGGGGGGTAACCTGAGATCTAAAGTGTATGCATGCATGGGGGCTGATCTGAGGTCTGAAAGGCATGCATTGGTGCTCACACTGCATGCACTGGGGCTTATCTGACATCTGAATGTGCAAAAGTTGTGGCTGATCTGAAGTCTGCAGTGTGTCGTTTGGTGAGTAGCTAGACAGCATAGCTCCAATTAAAAAGACTTTAATTGTACACAAAAATAAGAACCACATGCATTGACTTATATAATATATATATATACTTTAAATACCATAGAATAGAAAATCAAGATTGGCAAATCCCTTTGAATTGTTTATAGAGCAACAATAGAGCAATCATTTTTCTTTTAAATATAAGCTTTATTGAAGAAAAAAAAGAATCTCTTGAGGACATAAAGAGTGCCATATTTTCACTTGTGAATTGTTTGTGGTCAGTCAACGATTTCAGTTTTGTTTGAGAGTTCATGGTTTATGCATTTACTAGCAATACTCAAAGTATACAGTTGATTGCAGTTTTCTACAATTTGTGAAATGCCTGAAGAGTTTTGTAAAAGCATTTGATTTGAGGTAATGTAAGACATAAGAGATGAGGTTTGATGGTAATGGCTTTTTCAATGTGGCAACAACTGATTACTGTCCATGCTAAAGTATATTGCATATAAAGACATGACACATGTTGCTATATATTTCTTGGGATCCCAATCCACATATACAGTATTTAATTTAATATAAATTACCAATGGTGTACCAGTAAAAATAACAATACAAGCTAAATTGATTGTGATCCTTAGCACCTGTTCTTGAGCTTGTTTAACACAATCCCACACAGAAAAGATCATGTTGACTGTACATGGTGATACCTTTAATTGGACCGACCTAATAGTTTAAAGATGAAGAACAGAGCTTTCAAATCCCCATTGAGTTCTCCTTTCATTTGTGGATTACACAGATAAAATGAAAACAATATGGACACATTTTTCATTTTCCCTTGAGAGGATCAGTTCCAGGCACATTCAGCAATTTACTGGAATGTGGGATGACTTGCATCCAAGGAAAAAAAAAATATTTCACTGAAATATACATTGTGCAAGTGGAATGTGAACAACTATAACGTGTTTCTTTGTGAAACCATACATCTATATATATTGTTTTGTATGTGAGCAGAAACAAAACTTATAATGTCCATTAAATGACCATGAATTACTCAAAGTACTCACTTTTTTTGCCAGCGGTTTAGACATTAATGGCTGTGTGTTGAGTTATTTTGAGGGGGCAACAAATGTACACTCTTAGGCCGCGTACACACGATCGAACATGTCTGCTGAAACTGGTCCACAGACCAGTTTCAGTGGACATGTTCGATCGTGTGTACGCCCTATCGGACCGTTTTCCAGCGGACCAAAGTTTCAAAACATGCTTGAAAACATGTCCGCTGGAAACCTGTTCGTCGGACAGGTTCGATGGTTAGTATACAAAATCATCGGACCAAAATCCCGCGCATTCTCAGAATCAAGTCGACACATGCTTGGAAGCATTGAACTTCCTTTTTTATCACGTCGTTGTGTTCTACGTCACCGCGTTCTGGTCCGAGGGGATTTTGGTTCGATGGTGTGTACGCACATCAGACCAACAGACCACTTCAGCCTGGTCCAATGAAAACGGTCCGTCAGACAAGTTTCATCGGACATGTCTGATCGTGTGTATGCGGCCTTATACAAGCTGTACACTCCCTATTTTACATTGCAGCAAAGTGTCATTTTTTCAGCGTTGTCACATGGAAAGATACAATAACATATTTACAAAAATGTGAGGGGTATACTCACTTTTGTGAGACACTATATGCGACTAACTGTGAGGTTCTCTCAAATATCCTTAAAGTGATTCTACAATGAAAACCACAAAGTATACACCACCACCCCAGGTGTAAATTAGAAAATCACTCCCTAATTTGTCCATGTATGCTGAATACAATCCATAATAAAAACAATCACAGCACAAAGAGGGCAGCTCCACTGAGAAAAAGGAATGGATTTCTGAAATTACAGTAAAAAAAAATACACCAAGTGCAGTATTAGAAAACAACTTTAATAAGAGGGTCAAATATGCACATGACTTCACGATAAGAGCACTTGTCAATGCAGTAGCATCTACCGAGGGATATTCTACACACACACAGAGGATCTGTTGGTAGCACTTTACAGTAAGGACGGAGGAGCAAGAGAACTTCACATCAGCTGATATAGGAAACCATCAGAAACCATAGCGCAACCGGAAGTGATGTCAAGCAGGCGGACAGTCTGTTGCCTACAATTTAACTACCAGTTTCTTTAATTTTTAATTATAATAAAGACTTTTTATACTTACATGCTCTGTGCAATGGTTTTGCAAAAAGCAGTCCTGACCCTCCTTTAGAGCCACTTTAACCACTTGCTGACCATCCGCCGCAGTTTTACCGAGGCAGAATGGCACGGCTGGGCGAAGCGACGTTACCTTAAGTCGCTTCGTCTTGTGGCCACTAGGCGAGCACGTGATCACTTGTGACAGAGCAAGAACCAGGATCTGTGTGTTTAAACACACAGATGCCGTATCTCTTAGGGGAAAAGAGACTGTCCGTGTGTTTATACAAAGTGTGAAAAGCAATCTGTCATCTCCCCTGGTAAGCCCCATCCCCCTTCAGTGGGAACACAGTTAACTCCTTGAACGCCCCCTAGTGTTAACCCCTTCACTGTCAGTGACATTTATACAGTAATCAGTGCATTTTTAGAGCACTCATCGTTGTATAAATGTCCCAAAAATGGTACCTAAAATGTGTCAAAAATGTCCGATGTGTCCGCCGCAATATCGCAGTACCAATAAAAATCACTGATTACTCCCATTACTAGTAAAAATAATAATAATAATACAAATGCCATAAAACTATCCCGTATTTTGTAGACACTATAACTTTTGCACAAACCAATCAATATACGCTTATTGCGATTTTTTACCAAAAATATGTAGAAGAATACATAGTGGCCTAAACTGAGAAAAAAATGTTTTTTTTTTTTTTTAATTTGTGGGATATTTATCATAGCAAAAAGTAAAAGATATTGAGGGTTATTTACGAAAGGAAAATCTACTTTGCACTACAAGAGCTAACTACAAGTGAAAAGTGTAGTGGAAGTGCAGTCGCTGTAGATCCGTCATGAAAGGAAAATAAAAAACAGCATTTTAGCTTGCACATAATTGGATGATAAAATCAGCAGAGCTTCCCCTCATTTCAGATCTACCCCCCGGATTTACAGCGACTGCACTTTCAAGTGTACTTTCAGTGCAATTTCAAATGCACTTTGCTCTTGCAAAGGGGTCAAGTCCTGGGGAAAAAAAGTGTGGGAACTCACACCCAAGATCCATTCCCCCCACCAAAAAAAATAAAAAATTATACGCTCATATGCATAATTACTAAACCGCATGTTTTTTTGTTTGTTTTTTTCGATCCACTGTACCTTAGTAATCCTTTATGTTACTGGCAGTTTCCTGTATATGGATTCATCGGGTAGTATGCGGGTATTCCGTCACTTCCTCGATGCCGCAATGTCTCCTGGGAGCTTTTGTCACTGTTCCCAGGAGACATTGCGGAGGTCTGCCGTGAGTTATTGTGGGATTTAGAAAGAAGCAAGATTACTAAGGTTTGCCTGCCCCTGACAGTGACTCGAGCTGGGCATTGCCACTTAGTGAAGGATTGGCTCAGGCGGCTCAGCTGCTCTAGTCCTGCAAAGGGAACTGGGTTCCTGCTGTGAAAAAAGTGCAGGAACTCTGTTCCTACGCGTTCCCGCAGGACTTGAGCCCTTCTCTTGCAGTGCAAAGTGAATTTGCCTTTCGTAAATAACCCCCATTTGTTATTTTTTTCAAAATTGTCGCTCTTATTTTGATTATAGCGCAAAAAATAAAAACCGCAAAGGAGATCAAATGCCATTAAAAGAAAGTACTGTCTGTGGGAAAAAGAGGACACAAATTGTGTTTGGGTACAGCGTAGCACAACCGCCCAATTGTCAGTTAAAGTGACGGAGTGCCAAATTGTAAAAAGTGCTCTGGTCAGGAAGGGGGTAAAATCTTCCGGGGCTGAAGCGGTTAAAGAAAAATAGAGCAATTTGAATATTAAAAAATGATGTAGGACATAATGATTAAAGAAAAATAAAGTCTTACAATGGGTAAATAATGTCATGTGATGATACAGTATTTGGACAGCTATGCAGTGCTAAATGTTTGCTTAAGAAAATTATAATTGAAATAAGGTAGTGAATAGTTAAAATAAAGCTGACTATACATGAGCAGAACAAATGAAAATTTGAACAAAAATCAAAACCTTCTTTCAATTTAACATTTGATGGCCCATATATTGTATCAACAAATTTCCGCTATACTTCAGCATTTTTCCATTTGTTTTCAACATTAAACATTGTTTTTTCCATACATTTCTACTACTACCCCTACTGCTCATGTGCGTTTCACTTAAAATGTTTTTTTCACTATTGACCTACAAACAAAATTGTTGATTAAAAAAAAAAAAAAAAATCCATCATTTGAATTTGTTAATTTTCAATCTTGAAACAGAAATCAACTGTTGCAGTAAACACCCTAACCATACGAAAATTAAGTGACCAGTCTACCAACTCAATGGGGGTTATTTACGAAAGGCAAGTCCACTTTGCACTACAAGTGCAAACTACAAGTGCAAAGTGCACTTAAAATTGCACTGAAAGTGCACTTGGAAGTGCAGTCGCTATAGATCTAAGGGGGACATGCAAGGGAAATAAAAAACAGCATTTTAGCCTGTGCATGATTGGATAAGAAAATCAGCAGAGCTTCCCCTCATTTCAGATCTACCCCTCAGATTTACAGTGACTGCACTTCCAAGTGCACTTTCAGTGCAATTTCAAGTGCACTTTGCACTTGTAGTTTGCACTTGTAGTGCAAAGTGAATTTGCCTTTTGTAAATAACCCCAAATGTTTCATTCGATTTTCTATCCATCTATGGCCAGTTTAAGTCATACAGCTTAGAAAAAATGACTGCATTAACTTGTTTTAACAGTATTGAAGCCAAACTACATTTTACTATGGGAAGATTGATTCCTTAACTGACAAATTAAAAATTCAATCCAGCAAGTTAAAAGACAAAAAAAAGACAAGGCACAGGAAAATAGAATGCTTATCTATAAAAGATGCAGAGTGACCTTTGAAACTGGATGGTCAGAACCATACATTCTGATGTAGTCTAGAATCAAATAGGAAACTAACAATTACCTGCATTGTAAAGCAGGATCAATCATTTCTGGCATTTCCATAAATTGGTGAAAATCAGCACTGCATAATTACCTGACATTTCTTTATGCGGGTAGCTCCACTCTACAGATGTTGTTACATACTGTGCTATCTAAAGGCTTAAATGCTGAAAAGGAAATGCTCTTCGCTACTTGAAATTATACTTATTACTGACGCTATAATTATAAAGAGTTGGCAAAGTAACAGCATATGCTCTCCTATACATTTTCTATTATGCTTTAGAAAAAGAGAATGTTAAAGCAAATACGCATAGTTTCATAAAGCTAGCACAAGTGAGCTCACTATACCCTACGGCAGGCATCTCCAAACTACGGCCCTCCAGCTGCTGTGGAACTACACTTCCCATGAGGCATTGTAAAACTCTGACATTCGTAGACATGACTAGGCATGATGGGAATTGTAGTTCCTGAACACCTGGAGGGCCATAGTTTGGAGACTCCTGCCCTACGGGGTAGATTTACTAAAACTGGTACACTCTGGTGAAGTTGTGTATGGCAGTAAATCAGCTTTCTAACCTCAGCTTGTCCAAATTAAGCTTTGGCATTAAAACCTGGAAGCTGATTGGTTTTAATGCAGAAGGGAGCCTGATTTTGCACTCTCCAGCTTTAGTAAACAAACTCCATTGCGACGACTGCCATTGCGAGGGGCTTTTTTCCCAAGCCTAGTGTCTCACTGTGGCTTAGCCTATAACTGTATTATTTGTCTTAACCACTTCCATACTAGGCACTTATGCACCTTCCCGCCCAGACCAATTTTCAACTTTCAGAGCTCTCACACTTTGAATGGCAATTATTCAGTCATGCTACACTATATCCAAACCAAATTTGTATCCTTTTATTCTCACAAATAGATCTTTCTTTTGGTGGTATTTAATCGCCACTGGGTTTTTTATTTTTTGCGCTATAAGCAAAAAAACAGCGAAAATTTGAAAAAAAACACACTTTTTTTTAGTTTATATTGTGAAATTTTGCAAATAAGTGATTTTTCTTCATAAATTTGTGCCAAAATTAATACTGCTACATATCTTTTGTAAAAATAACCCAAATTAGTGTATATTATTTGGTCTTTGTGAAAGTTATAGAGTCTACAAACTATGGTGCCAATCACTGAAAATTGATCACATCTGATCACACCTAATGTACTGAAGGCCAATCTCATTTCTTGAGACAATAACAAGCCAGGAAAGTATAAATACCCCCAACATTACCCCTTTTTGGAAAGTAGACAGTCCAAGGTATTTATTAAGAGGCATGGTGAGTTTTTTGAAGTTGTATTTTTTTACCCACAATTCTTAGGAAAATTAAGATTATTTTTTTTTTTTTTTTTTTACATAAACTGGTCATATTAACAGGTTATTTCTCTCACACAGCATATGCATAATTGCAACTACACCCCAAAATACATTCTGCTACTCCTCCTGAGTATGGCAATACCAACTGTGTGGGACTTTTACACAGCCTGGCCACATACAGAGGCCCAACATTGAAGTAACTCTTTCAGGCGTTCTACAAGCAAAAATTGCACAAATCCTTTCTCAACCACCTATTACACTTTTGAAGGCCCTGGAGCATTAGGACAATGGAATTGTCCACAAAATGACCCCATTTTGGAAAGCACACACCCCAACGTATAATCTATGAAGCATTATGAGTCTTTTGAATGGTTCATTTTTTTCCAAAAGGTTTTGGAAAATGTGGAAAAAAAATGAAAATGCTTTTTTTTTACACAAAGTTGTCCATTTATAAGATATTTCTAACACATAGCATATACATAGCAAACATGACACCCCAAAATGCATTCCGCTACTCCTCCCGAGTATGGCAATACCAAATGTGTGGGACTTTTACACAGCCTGGCCCCATACAGAGGCCCAACATTGAAGTAGCACTTTCAGGCGTTCTACAAGCATAAATTGCACAAATCCTTTCTCAACCACCTATTACACTTTTGAAGGCCCTGGAGCACCAGGACAATGGAATTGTCCACAAAATGACCCCATTTTGGAAAGCACACACCCCAACGTATAATCTATGAAGCATTATGAGTCTTTTGAGCGGTTCATTTTTTTCCAGAAGGTTTTGGAAAATGTGGAAAAAAAATGAAAATGCATTTTTTTGACACAAAGTTGTCCATTTATAAGATATTTCTAACACATAGCATATACATAGCAAACATGACACCCCAAAATGCATTCCACTACTCCTCCTGAGTATGGCAATACCAAATGTGTGGGACTTTTACACTGCCTGGCCCCATACAGAGGCCTAACATTGAAGTAGCACTTTCAGGCGTTCTACAAGCATAAATTGCACAAATCCTTTCTCAACCACCTATTACACTTTTGAAGGCCCTGGAGCACCAGGACAATGGAATTGTCCACAAAATGACCCCATTTTGGAAAGCACACACCCCAACGTATAATCTATGAAGCATTATGAGTCTTTTAAGCGGTTCATTTTTTTCCAGAAGGTTTTGGAAAATGTGGAAAAAAAATGAAAATGCATTTTTTTTACACAAAGTTGTCCATTTATAAGATATTTCTAACACATAGCATATACATAGCAAACATGACACCCCAAAATGCATTCCGCTACTCCTCCTGAGTATGGCAATACCAAATGTGTGGGACTTTTACACTGCCTGGACCCATACAGAGGCCTAACATTGAAGTAGCACTTTCAGGCATTCTACAAGCATAAATTGCACAAATCCTTTCTCAACCACCTATTACACTTTTGAAGGCCCTGGAGCACCAGGACAATGGAATTGTCCACAAAATGACCCCATTTTGGAAAGCACACACCCCAACGTATAATCTATGAAGCATTATGAGTCTTTTTAGCGGTTCATTTTTTTCCAGAAGGTTTTGGAAAATGTGGAAAAAAAATGAAAATGCATTTTTTTTACACAAAGTTGTCCATTTATAAGATATTTCTAACACATAGCATATACATAGCAAACATGACACCCCAAAATGCATTCCGCTACTTCTCCTGAGTATGGCGATACCAAATGTGTGGGACTTTTACACAGCCTGGCCACATACAGAGGCCTAACATTGAAGTAGCACTTTCAGGCGTTCTTCAAGCATAAATTGCACATATCATTTTCTAAAACCGATCACATTTTTGAAGGCCCTTCATATATCTAACACATAGCATACACATACCAAATAACAAAAGATTACCTGTTTGTTTTAGTAGTGCAGTGGTCCACAGAGGAGAGCATCGGTCCAGGCAGCAGGCAGGGATGAGGTCAGCGACAACAAAAGCAATCATTCAGGCAGCAGGCAGGAATACTGTCCATAGTTCGTACAGGCAGAGATACTGTCAGCACAGCCAGAGTACAGCCAAAGCACAGGTCCAGGTAGCAGGCAGAGGTGTCTTAGCAGAAATATTGTGAAAAGTCAGTAGAGGTAGCAGGCAGATATATGATCAACACAGCCAAAGTATTGGTCCAAGCAGCAGGAAGAAACATGGTCCATAATGTCATGGGTCAATACAGGCAGTAATATGGTCAGCACAGCCAAAGTATTGGTCCAGGCAGCAGGAAGGACCATTAAGCTTAGGGCCAGGGGGACAGGGGTAGAGGCTTCTCCCACCCAAATCGCTTTGAAGCCTCTGGGCAACCAGACCCTGTTCTGGGAGAACAGAAAACGAAAAACTGGTTTTCTCTACACAGAACGGTTTTCTGAAGCCCCTCACATATGTGAGACCCCTGTGTACTAAAAGTAAATGGCCAAAAGATCAGTCCAAGTGGCAGGCAAAAACATGGTAGATTAACAGGCCAAGGTCGGTGCACATGGAAGTCAGAAATGTGGTTTAAATCGGCAGGCAGAGGCATCGTTGGTAAACAGGCTGAGGTTGGTACACATGGAGGTCAGAAACGTAGTTTGAATCGGCAAGCAAAGACATTGTCGGTAAACAGGCTGAGGTTGGTACACATGGAGGTCGGAAATGTAGTTTAAATTGGCAAGCAAATACATCGTCGGTAAACAGGCCAGGGTTAGTTAATTAACATGGTAGCAGGCAAATGGGGAAATGGCAGTCTGTTAACAAGGGGAACTAATATTGGATGGATGTATGATACTTTTTGAAGCACTGTCCCATGCACAGGCCAGGTTGGGAGGGACAATCGGGACAGTAACAGGTGGTGTCTCTTCTTACTCCTGCTTTGCTGCATACACGGCATTTTTTTTGGCGTCTTTTTCCAGATTCTGAGGGGGGGATGCTAAAGGGAAAGTGTCGCTCGTGAAGACGACTCACACAATCAGAGCGAATGCTTCCTGGGATGGGATCTTGTTGATAAATGAGGGCTTCAATGATATCTTCGATATACTTGAGGTAGGAGATTTGTGGGTTTTCAGTTGGCGGATTGTCTTTTTGGTAGCATACAAACGAATTAAAAAGGGCCATGTGAAACAGATGAAACGCAACCTTCTTGTGCCAAAAATAGGACTTTCTTGTTGATAAGTAGGGCTGTAGCATTTGGTCATTTAAATCCACCCCCCCCCCCATGTACAAATTGTAATCGTTAACACATTCAGGCTTGGCAATATGTCTGCCTCTTTTTTGGATCTCCACCATGGTGTCATTGTGGATGGTAGAGAGGATGTGGACATCTTTCTTGTCCCTCCACTTCATGGCCAACACCTCCTCGTTCCTCATGAATGACGACTCTCCAGATTTCAAGTTTTTGGTCAACAAATTTTGTGGGAATCCCTTCCGTTTTTTTTTGAAGGTACCGCAGGCCAGGGTTTGCTTGCTGTAAAGTTGACGAAAAAGGGGCAGGCTGGTATAATAATTATCAACATATAAATGGTAGCCTTTTCCGAACAGGGGGTATGCCAACTCCCAGACAATTTTTCCACTGGTTCCAAGATATGTTGGGCAATCACGGGGCTGGAGCTGGGAGTCTTTGCCTTCATAGATCCTGAATGTGAACACATATCCAGTGGCTCGATCGCATAATTTATTTAATTTTAACCCATACCTGGCTCTCTTGTTTGGGATGTACTGCTTGAAGTGCAGTCGGCCAGTGAAATGTATAAGGGACTCGTCAACACAAATGTTTTGGTCTGGGATGAAAACTTCTGCAAATCGCTGGGAAAAGGCATCGATTAGGGGGCGTATTTTGTATAATTTGTCGTAGTCGGGATGATTTTGGGGAGGGCACTGTGAATTGTCATTAAAGTGGATAAAACGCATTATCATGTCGTATCTTGTCCTAGACATGACAGAGGAAAATATAGGCATGTGTTGGATGGGGCGTGTAGACCAATATGAATGGACTTCGTTCTTCTTTGTAATCCCCATATTGAACATAAGACCCAAAAAATTTTTAAATTCTTCCAATGTTAGATGCCGCCAGTGGAACATGCGGGCGTAGGAAGAATTGGGGTTGGCGGCAATATATTGGGATGCATATAGATTGGTTTGATCCACTATATTCTGCATAAAATCTTCTGGGAAAAATAAACAAAAATAATCAAATTGAGAAAAATTCGTAGTGTCGGGCTGCACACCTGGCTGTGCGGTGAAAGGGGGGATGATAGCGGATCCTGAGTTAGCAGGCAACCATAAGGGGTTTGCCAGGGCATCGGGAAGGTAGGACTGGGGCAGGATTCTTCGGGTTGGGCGTGGATTTCCATTACTAGTACTGGGCTCCTCTTCCTGGCGTATGGCGCTGCTGGTGCTGGGCAGATCTCCTGATCTTGGTCCTGATCTTGGTCCCAATCGCATTCTTTTGGGAGGGACGGTTTCCTCCGGGGACTCGGACTCTGAGCCACTATCCTCCACTGGCTCATATTCCGAATCAGAATCGGATAATGGGGGCTCCTCGCTGTGCTCATCATCGGACATGGTGGACATAATGACATATGCCTCCTCGAGTGTGAAAAGCTTTTGGGACATTATGGCAGTATGTCAGTACTTATTGGTGGGCCTGCGTAATAGTACTGCTGGTGGTGGTGGTGGCGGCCTATGTGGTGGTACCGATGAAGGTATTGGTGTCAGGAATGTGTGGTGGTGGTGGTACCGATGGCGGTGGTGGTACGGTGGTGGTAGTACCGATGGCGGTATGGGTGGTGATACCGATGGCGGTATGGGTGGTGGTACCGATGGCAGTGGTACTGATGGCAGTACTAGTAGCCTGTGTGGCGGTACTGATGGAGGTATTAGTGGCAGGAATGTGTGGTGGTACCTGTGGTGGTGGTACCGGTGGCGGTACAGGTGGTGGTGGTACCGGTGGCGGTACGGGTGGTGGTGGTACCGGTGGCGGTACGGGTGGTGGTGGTACCGATGGCGGTACGGGTGGTGGTGGTACCGATGGCGGTAAGGGTGGTGGTAGTAGCGATGACGGTACGGGTGATGGCGGTACAGGTGGTGGTGGTACCGATTGCGGTATGGGTGGTGGTGGCGGTACGGGTGGCGGCGGTACCGATGACGGTACGGGTGGCAGCGGTACCAATAGCGGTACAGGTGGTGGTACCGATTGCGGTATGGGTGGTGGTGGCAGTACGGGTGGCGGCGGTACCGATGACGGTACGGGTGGCAGCGGTACCGATGGCGGTACTGATGGTGGTATGGGTGGTGGCGGTACGGGTGGCAGTGGTACCGATGGTGGTACGGGTAGCGGCGGTACCGATGGCGGTACGGGTGGCGGTGTTACAGATGATTTACAGATGGGCTGATTTACAGATGGGCTGATTTATAGGGCTGTGTGACAGGTCCTCTTTATTGGTGGGGGGGGGGGTAGGGTGGCTGTGTTGTATACAGTATATATGCAGACAAACTACTGCAGACAAACTACACTGATCTCACTTACTGATCCCTGCTCTCTCCTCACAAATCGGTGTGTGAGGAGATAGCAGGGATCAGATAGTAACTGCCTGCTTTGTTTACACTTGTGACCGGCTGTGATTGGACACAGACGGTCATGTGGTAAACAGCCAATTTCATTGGCTGTTTACCCTGATCGGGGAAGCGCTGTGTCCAAGGGACACGCGCCTGCAACGATCCCCGCCCTGCAAGCCTCTGGCGGCGCGCACGGAGCGCGCCGCCGAATTTGTTTTGAGATGTGATCAGCTGTGTCTTTGACACAGCCGATCACGTGGTAAACAGCCAATGAAATTGGCTGTTTACCGTGATCGGGGAAGCGCTGTGTTCGAGGGACACACGCCGTCCTCGATCGCCGTGCTGCGCGCACCTGCGGACACGCGCTGGGCAATCTCGTAAAAGCCGTTCCTAAACGGCCAGTCACAAATCTGTAACCACTTCCCGGACGTATATTTGTCATAGACCGGGCGGGAAGTGGTTAAACATCTATCTTATTGAGTACCATTTGAAAAGTAGGTTCAACTATAGACAGGCAGAGTTGGTTAACGAATAGATTGCCTGCACTCCTTAAAAGGATCATGCTCTGCGCCACCACCACCGCCTATTTAATAATATTTTAATAATACATAAAATATACCTGTTTTCAATACAGAAAGTCTATAAACTACCTGTTGTCAAAAACATCTTCCTAAGATTAGTGTAATGTATATAAAGTTCCTCATCTCAGTTTAATTTTCCTACTTTTGGATGTCATATTGATTTCTAAAATATTTTAATGCACTTTTAATATAAACAATATCAGGATGTTTTAAGCCCAAAAATTATTTTTTTTAGCATGAGGTGGGGCTGTGCCTACACTTCATGGGTCAACTGTTAGTTTTGTCTAGGGGTTAGGAGAAAGCCGATTCTCACCCAATCCTTCATTCCACCAGAAAATAGCGCTACTCCACGGTCCAGCGGTGGACTATTCCTGGCATCCGCACATTCAGAGAAGGTCTATTGAGCCTGCTTTGGGCCTGATGAGGAGCAGTCCATAATTCAAGACTTGAGCTGGGAGGATTAGATATGTAAATCACTAGTTGGGCTTTAATTTAGCAAAAACTAATATATTTACGTCATTAGATAAAACCGAGTAAATAAATACATCTTAGTAAGAAGAGATACAACGTAAAAATAGGATTCTGGATGGAATAAGTTAATAAATGTATTCTTTGCTACTACAGGATATCCCATTTATAAACAAATTCCCTCCAGCATTCTCTAGAATTGTTATCTTTTTACTCTTCTTCAAGGATATATTTATCACCAATGTAATATCGCTTATTTCCATCTAGTGGCCAAAATCTGTCAGACACAGTACTCACGTGATCCTGCCAATGCGCATGTACTGAATGACTTAATAGTACATCACTCAGCCTCCATCTGCAGTCTGCTCACAGTACTGTGGGCAGATGGCAAGTGGTTAATTTTAGTCAAGTCCATCTAGATCTGCTTTTCCATCCAACACTATCCTGTCTCCAGATGGACAATGCGGCTGTTCAAAGGTGTTTTCATTGCTCCTCAGTCAAAATTGGAAACACACTAAGCCAAGAAATTTGTTACGGGCCGGATCACCAAGCAATATATTTGATTTTGATTTTTGGGGTTATATCACTTTAAGAGCATTCCATTTTGGCTTATTGTCACAACAGCTGGTTAGTTCACATAGAATGAAGGTACACTGAACCATCAAAATGTTAGTAGGCCTAAGGGTCCTTTCAGACATGCGGATCCCGTAGGGACCGCCCTGTCAGATCGTCACTCTCTCCTATGGGGGATGAACACGGACCATAGCGGGCCATAGGAATACATGTATGACATGGATGAAAACGTGGACATACAGGCCACATGTCTGAAAGGGGCCTAATAGTGATCTGCGTAACAAGAACCTTGTGAGACCTTGATGTACTATTTACAGATGTGTATTAAACAAAAGCACATGTCCATTTTTTCCCTTTTTTTTAATTTCAATATGCAACATTCCTTAATTTAGTAGAAAACATCTTTGCAAACTTTTTTTGGTTTCCATACATTGATATTCAGATTTTTTTTTCAACTAAGACCATTCCTCCTTTAAATCACAAACATAGTCATAATCACATTTATCTCTGTAACAATTTTGTTTATTATGATTGGTAACAAAAATTAAACATCAGTATAATTCTAAAATGCCATTATATGAGTATCATTTTATTGATATTTTATTTTAATTTTTCTTTCAGGTAAAGGGAAACAAAATGCAAATTCCATCTGTCATATGTTGGATATGATTGCTTAAAGAATGATTAGCCTCTCTGAGTTTAACATTGGGAGTGTACACATATGACAGCATCAGACATAGGCAGGCGCAATACTCCTTGTATTGATAACACATGCAAAGAACACTTTCCACTCTCTCAACGCTTGCAATTCTGTAGTGCTGACAGCGCTTAGAGACAGGAGTGTGTACCTAGCTTCAACATAACTGCACAAGTGCAGGATCAGTAAAATGTGTCAATGGAGTAACAGCTCTGATTCTGCTGGGTAGGTTAGGTGGATTGCCAGTGCACCCAAGATGCTGACTCCCAGCAGCAGTTTGAAGTAGTTTAGCTAACTTTTCAGGTAACGCAGGCCTTTCAGACACAGAAGCAAAATGTCATAACTAAGGAACAGGATATAAACACAACTTTCAGAAATATAATATGTTGTTTACCAGAATGATGTGGAGACAGGATATTTTTAAGGTGACCTATCGACTTCCCCCAATTAAAGTTTTGGATTAGATATTATGACTGGTTTCCCAAAGGGTTTTGCCATTATATATAAATATATAGTGGGGGAGATTTACTAAAACTGGTGCATGCAGAATCTGGTGTAACTGTGTATAGCAGGTGTTTCCAAACTGGGGCCTAAGGACCAGATGTGGCCCTTTGCTATCCTTTATATGGCTCTTGGGGCAATATTCCCCCCAATGATATGAGACACTATTTCTCCCACTGACACCAAAAATGGAGCATTATTTCTTCTACTGATACCAATAATAGAATACTATTCCTCCTATCAATAGGGGCACTACTCCTCCTATTGAACCACCAACCCTGAGGCCATATTTATTCTCAATGATGCCAGGCCCGGGACATTTTTTGCATCCGCTGGGCACAATCCAGCTCTGAAGGCCATTAAACTGGCCTTTTGTTTGAAAGGTTTGGAGATCCCTGCTGTATAGTAACCAATCAGCTTCTAAGTTCAGAGTGTTCAATTAAGCTTATTCAATAAAACCTAGAAGCTGATTGATTACTAGTTGTATCAGATTCTGTGTGCTCCAATTTCAGTATATCTCCCCTAGTTTCTCTAATAAAACAGTGTGCAATGGCTAAGGTTTTCAGTATTCCTCATACTTAAAACCAGCTTGCTTGGTTTTTTAGGAAGGTCAATTAGGCTTATGACTGAGATCTCAAGTTAGATCTCAAGTTAGAGATCTTAAGTTAGAGATCTCAAGTTAGACAGGGAGACTGTCCTGTTTCAGTATTATATCACAGTAAGTAAGCTTTAGCCCAGGTTCACACTGGGCTGCAGGAGTAAAGCCGTGCGAGTTCAGCTAATCTCACACAATTTCACTCCTGCTGGTCAGTCCCTATTTCGGCCGCGATTATCTGTGTAGGTTTCTGCACAGATGTCAATGTAAATCATGGGCTGAAATTGCAAAATTGGTGCAGCATCGCAGACGCGGCGTCACACCGATTAGGACGGTGCCATTGCCGGCAATTGTCGGGCAAATGCCGCCGATTTGGCAATGCGATGTGACATGTCAAATCGCACCAGTGTGAACCAGGGCTTTAGGAGAAACATGAAGATATGAACATGGGATTATAAAAGTTGTCTAGTAAGGAACATGTTTGAAATCAGGCAGTGGGGTCCATTTACTAAAGACGACTGTGAACTTGCAGTTTCACTCTGCAAGGGCATTTGTTTTCTTGGGATTAAACAAAACTGTTAATTTGACTCTTTTCTTGCCAGTTATCTTACATAGTATGATTAGTAGCAAGCATTCTACAAAAACACCACAGTATATGTAGCAGATCTAGACAAAATCAATAACAAGATTATCAAATAGAATTTGGGAGGTGTAGTGTATTTTATTTGACTTTCAAAAGAAATGACTGATCTGTACATGAAGAAGACATACATTTGTAAAGTCCTTGCTTGTTCGCTCTTTGGCATAAAATACTCTTTATTGTTCTGATAGCACTTTGACTCTTTTTCTAAGCTAATTGCTACATCTCTGTGACTTCCATCTAGCACACTACAGCTGAAAATTGTAGTAAATGCATAAACTGTGGCTTATTGATTTCTGTTGACATTTTACATGTCTCTTATGCATTCTTAACCTCTGTTTAGTAATTGCTAGTACAGAACACACTCATGGATAATAAGATCAAATTAGGTAACTAAAAGGATTCCTTAGCAACAAAGTGCCGTATTATTAAAGAAT
The DNA here is from genome assembly GCA_029574335.1 of Rana kukunoris. Lineage (NCBI taxonomy): Eukaryota > Metazoa > Chordata > Amphibia > Anura > Ranidae > Rana > Rana kukunoris. Next base: position 133,385,691 of record CM056051.1, read on the forward strand.
GCATATGTGTATGTACCACTATAAGATAATGATCTTCACATTCAAATGAGTAGTTTGAAAATAGAACTTCTAAGTGCTATATACTGTGCAAAATTAAATCCCTCATTTCTTTTCATATTATGAAAAAAAAAAAATATATATATATATATATATATATATATATATATATATATATAGTTTATCTAGCTTATAACACTTATCTTTTTAATTTCTGATATGTTGTTTCAACCAGTAAAAGTTTTAATGTATTTTTTATCAAACCTGGGGTTTTAAAAAATAAATCTGTTTCTACAGGCATGTTGAATCTTGTAATATAAAGCATTGGCACAGTTGTAGGTACTAGATAGAATATGTGCAGATTGCATGTTAGGGATTTGAATATCAATAGTTTCAAAGATAAGAAAAGGGACAGCATCTCTGGGAAGCATTATCGCAAGTATTGTCACAAGTGAATACTTGTGTATATACCAAGCCCCCTAGCATTTTATGAATGAATATTTTATTGCTGAGGATCTCAAGATAATTCCAGCTCTCAAAAATTGTTTGTAAAGATGTATTAGGCTTTCTTTATATAAAGAGAAATTGCAATATTTTATTAGTTTGAAAAGGGCACTGTCTGTTTGCTCAGTTTGAAATGAAGGCTTTACATTTTAATAGTTAAAGTGAACCTGTGCTTTGTCCATGCAAGGGCTAAGCAACAGATTAATTTTACTAGAAATCATCTAAAGCAACTACTACCTCTTTTGAAATGTAGCTCCCTTACACACTACACTAATAAATATAAAGAAAAATAAAAGAAAAAAAAGTGTATTTCATTGCAAAAGTTAGCAAACACTAAAGGCCCATACACACGATCTGACTTTTTGACAACAATCCTCAGACAGACCTGTTTTTGCAGACAATCTGACTGTGTGTACGCTCCATCGGACAAACTTTTCCACTTTTTCATCGGAAAAATGTCCGCTGTGTAAACAGACAAGCTGCCTCTTCTGGGGTTGTGCACCCAGGCCACTGATGAGGTGGAGTTCCACCCACTGGCTGTTTTGTGGCTAGGCTCCTGTAGCCTCCCGGAATATGTGGCAGGAGTTTCCCAGGGGGCTGTTAGGGCAAGACATGTAATTCTGGCACAGGCTAGAATGGTGGTAGGGGATAGGACCACCAGAAATATATGAAAAGAAAACATGGGAAGTTTCAAATGGGAAATAAAAATCCCTCATTAGTGATCTGGTTGGCAAAAAATGGCTTGACCTCATCACCAGTGGTTACAAAATTTAAAATTAAAGTACAGAAATTTATTAAAAAGTCAAATATCTGTAAAAGACAAGACAACATAAAACCATATAGAAATCAGCAATTAAAGTGTATTGGTATAATAACTGTTGCTAATAAAACTATTTAGATCCCAATCAACATTAATGTGGATTAATGCTGTTAATGTTTTAGAGAAATTACTTTATGGCATTTTACTTTTTGTTCCTTTCTATTATATCTGAGGAGAGTGGCACAGTTTATTGGACTGGTACATGAGTGTGAGACGTAGTGTTTATAGAGAGTTGCAGCGAATCCGGAGGGATTTAATTAATTGGTTAAAGCACATTTGATCTTTTATTAATAGAGAGATCAAATATTTTTGGTAAGGAGTTGGCACTGTTGGTGGTCCAGTCTCCCAGGTGCACTACATGTTGATATATTCACAATTTTATGTTTTGTTTGTGATTTAAGAATAGAGATTTATAAAAATTGATATACGAATTTGGTGGTTTTTGATATTTGTAAAAGATTATCTTTTTGAGTACTATCCCAAAAATCTCAGATGCTTGGAACCAGGGTAGCCTTTCCAGGGCTTACAAACTCGAGTTTTGCACTCAGCCTTTTCCTCCTCTTTATACTTCCCAACATGCCCCTTCCCCATCACAGTGAGTGAATTCAGTTGCTGCTTCTAGCAGCTCCTATTTTAATGGGTCAATAATCTTGTTTCAGCACGAGAATGCTTTCAAGGTTTCTACTCAAGGTTCCTCAAAAGAGGAGTTTGGTTGTTTCTTGATCTGAAGACTCTCACATTTTTCCTGGGGGTTCAAAAGTTTTTCATTGAAAATGCCAGGTATGTCCTTGCCTTCCTCCTTCCAGGGGATTTTCTGGTATCATGGACATCCTGGGTGATTATCTATGCATTCCTTTCTTTCTTCCTCATCTGCTATCCGCTATCTGCATTTTCCAATAAGGTGATCAGCATTAGAAATTTGTCACCCTTACTTTTACCCTGTCCATGGCTCCCCAGGTCTTCATCAAGGTGCTTGCCCTGGTTTTGGGATCTGCTCCACACTCAAGTGATTCATGTTGTGGGCTACCTGGATAATCTCCTGCTACAGGACCAGTCCTCCCTGTCTGCCAATATCCAACAGGTGGTAAAGGATCTGCAGAGCTTTGGCTGGATACCTAACCTGAAAAAGTAATCGCTGGACCCATCTAACAGATTTGAAGTACCTGGGTCTGACCCTGTACAAGGCCTTATCCAGAACCTTTCTGCTTTGGGATAAACTGCTGTCCATTTCTTCTCATACCAGGGTTGTCCTGACCCAGAGGAAAACATTGATTCTTACTTGCATGAGGGTCTTGGGTCTCATGGTTACCTCCTACAATGCTCCATCATACACTCAGTTAGACCCCAGATCTTTTCAACTCAACATGTTGGCTGCATAAAGCAAATAGACTTTGTCCTTGGACCACACCATGTATCTTACCACGAATCCTATACTCTCTCTAATGTGGTGGATTTCTAGCCCAGTGCTAAAGTAAAGGAAGCCCTTTCTTCCATGGTCATGGAAGGTTTTCATGACTGATGGCAGCCTGTTAGGCTAAGGAGCAGTCCTGAACACCCTAACAATGCACGTGACTTGGTTGCTGAAGAAAGCTTATGTTCAATTCAACATTCTAGATTTCAGGGTGTTTTTGTTGTCCTTCAACACTGGACTCATCTATTGTGAGGTCACCCGGTAAGATCCTGTTGGACAATGCCCTAGCCATGGCCAACATCAGTTATCAAGGAGGCACTAAGCATCACTCTGCTCTAAATTAATCAGATTTGATCCACTTTTTGGAAGAACTTTATGTTCTGGTCCTGTCCACTTATACAGGCTTGAAAAATTGACAGTTTCAACAATCACGCGGACAGGTCTGTAACCAGATCCAGGTAGCTTCCATTAGTTCAACCTGGTCCACACATTTACACCTCTCTGGATTCTCCTTTTCCAGGAAGCAAGGCATTTAAGTAATCTTCACCATGCCAAATTGCCCCAGTAGGACTTGGTACTCAGACATACTCAAACTTCTGGCAGACACTCTCTGGGCAATTTATGTTTTAAGAGTCAGTGTTCTATCCTGCTTCACAGTTGCTGGCTTTAGCAGCATGGCAGTCTCTGAGTTGGCTTTATCCTTTAAGGAGCTTTTCTTAGTGTTGCAAAAGGAAAAAATTGTCCTGAAGCTGTCCTGAAACATCTTAAAGTGTATGTTCACCTTTACATAAAAATCTGTAAGGACAACATACACAGGTCCCCCTCCTCCACCCCCCCCCCCGGTCCCACAGACCTGTACCTTCCAAATTTCCAATTCTACGCCTCGGTATATCCACACCAGGAGCCCGGGGCTTGGAAATCCTCTCTCCAGTCTTGTGTCTGCTCCATAGCTGAGAGGCTATGCGGCTGCTGATTGGTCAGTGCCAAATCTACCAGATTTGTTAGTGCTACCTGGGATTTTGAACATCAAGCATCTGTTTCTCAGAACTTCAATGTCATCCAGGCTTCTCTTCACAGGTATATTAAGCTATGTTAATTTCAGATGTTACAGGCTGTTCTCCTAGCCTGTCTAGCTTTTCTGATCAATTTATAACATGGTGTTGTTGCTGCATTGCCCACCCCTGAGTGTTATGTCCCAGTCATATTGACAACAAGAAAAATAGATTTTTTGCCTGGCTTACCAGTAAAATGTGTTTCCTGGAGTACAGTACAGGACAATGCAGCCATCCCCCTTCCCTTTGCTTGCTAAAAACCTCAGGATAGCTGGAAGTGGGAGGGGTTATATTGGGGTATGTCTCTGAAGTTTCTTTTTCTGCTAGTATCCTATCACCTGAAGGTACCTGCATACAACCCAGCTGTAATGATTTGGTTGCCTATGCCCTGTATTATACTTCAGGAAATTTATTTAAGTGGTAAGTCAAATTATCTATATTTATTTTTACTTTATTAGTCTTGTGCACCCTAAAGTAACTGTAATTTGGCCTTTAGACCACCATACAGGCAACTTTAGATGTATTTTAAGTTTTAACGTGCTATAATCTTATTTTCTAGAATTAAGCTCACAGTTAAGCCCATAAAGATTACGTCTTATCAATTAGGCCTGCAATTTCTAAGAGTAATTCAGTTTAACATGTCTAGCATAGAGTAATTAAACCTGTGTGTTATTTGTTTATTTATTGCCATTTGTGTCCTGTACTGCAGATATAACAGGAAGTAAGAAAAAATGTCCTCTTAGACAGCTGTCACTGGAAAAAGTGACCTCATTAAAAGACAGATGCGGCTCTAGGCTTTGTGAGGCCTTAGGCAAAACTTAACATGGGGCCCCACTCACGCACATGATAAGAAAAATAATTTTCCCCACAACCCTGGCCGGTGGTTGTGGGGGTCTGCAGGCAGGGGGCTTAGCAGAATCTAAAAGCCCCCTTTAACAAGGTGGCCTCCAGATCCTGCTCTTTAATAGCTAAGGGGCGGGGGCCACCCGGTGATGTCACCGGGTGAACCCGCACCCTTGTGACATCATTGACTGAGGGCATGCTGAGTCATTGATGTCACAAGAAGTGGGGTCACCGATATTCACTGTTTGTTAGGGTGGCTCTGTTCCTGAGTAGGTGCTCTTAACACTGCCTGAGCACAGCAGTGTTAAGGTCCTCTGTTCCTCAAAACTGGGGTAAAGCATTGGGTAAGTTAGGCAGCAGTGAGGCCCCGGTGAGTGCGAGGCTTTAGGCGACCGCCTAATTTGCCTAATTAAAGAGCCGCCTTTGTTAAAAGATTAGTGGAGACACGATGAGAAATAGAAATCAGATAGGGATTCTAACTCTCCACAAATTATATATAAAACGTAAAAAAAATACATTAAAAAAATTGACTTTTTTAATACATCTTTACTAGGCTACAAAAGATGCCAACCCAGCTGGCATCTGATCCCATTATTACAGCATTACAGCTCATGGCAGAGATGTATAGAATGGCCATAGAAGATTTAAATCCCAAAGTCTGTATATTGGGGAGAGTTTGGAACTAGTATTAATTGTAGCCTGTATTCTCACTCGATAGATCCCTTCACTTACTGTATTCATACCATGCATATTGCTCTTTTTTTTCCTGCGTTAGAGATTTCACTGTTAGGGGTGGACAGGAAGTGAGGAGAAAGCTCTCCAATAGAGACACAGACACCAATGAAAACCCAGTAAATGTTTTAACCATTTACCACTCTAACCAAAGGGTTTTTTGTTCCTGTATTTGAGTTTACAAGTATTTCTCAATTTTCTTTATATATATATATATAATTTAGGTAAAGCTTTTAAGTGCACTTTACATACTGTAGCACCCATTTCTCTTGTCAGGAACAGACTGAATAATTGATATTCAGAGAAAACAGATTGTATGTTTTGTTAAAGTAAACCTGTTCCAAACCTGGGAAAATCAATATGTACATATTGTGAAAAGATGTTCAGAGGTAACCTTTACTGATAAATCTATTCCAAAATGATTAGTAGATCCAAAGCTAAATGCAACTGGATGTACTGTATATACACAATCCTGTAAATGCCATTGACCCAATCCCTTATATACCATATACCTGGAGCATTATTATTGGTTGGGCATAGCACTATTATATCAGGGGTCTAATAGCAATGCTCAAGAGGCAGGAGGGCCAAGCCTGATTTACAGAAGTTGTTTTGACGGCCAAAGCCTACATAACCTCCCTGTCTGTTGTTTATTTTTCATGCTGTTTTCACTGAAAGGAACCTCTTTTTATGTATTTTATTTATCATATGCTCAGTTTGACTTTGCATATTTGAGAAGGACTTACTTAAACATCTCCTTTGTTACTGATAAAGCATATTATGTCTCCAGTAATGTACATTACATGTCAATATGTATGTAATGTGTAGTGAAAAAACTGAACCTAACCTGGCATATTTACAACTAACAGAGGATATATGCAATGGGTCTGCTTTGCTAAAGCTTATGTGCTTACACCATCACATTATTTGTGTGTTAGCAAGTACATTTTATCCTTGCCTATTTTATTGTGTACTCACAATGAACATGTACACAGGTTCAAGAATGAACATGCTAAATAGTTTGCTTGTATATTCCATTGTTCTAACATACTCCAGGGTAAGGAGTGTCACACCTAAAATTGTAATAATTTATTTTTTTTCTAATATTTTTAAATCTACCCAAGCTTTGTTGAGACATTTATATAAACATCTCTTGTAGAACCAAAATATATCAAAAGTACACACTTGCTCTGGGAAAATATCAGTCCCTCTGAGCTGACCTATTGCTTTGCTTGGTTCCCTTAATTTCCCTTTTTTAGGCTTATATACATTCATTGTCACCTGGTGTTTCTTCTGGTAGCACAGTTCCTAGTGTAGATTGACAACAATTACTCACTGTACTGTATCTCTGGAGGAGCAGTGCTGTTATCCTAGGACAGAACGGGTGTGATTTACTAAAACTGAAGCATCAAGAATCTGGTGCTAATGAGAATGGTAGCCAATTAGCTTCTAGATTCAGCTTATTCAATTAAGCTTTGACAATAGAACACAGAAGCTGTTGGGACTCTATGCAGCGTTGCACCAGATTTTGCACTTTTAAATTTTAGTAAATCTCCCCTAACATGTTTTAAGATTACAGAACACTTCCCCTTCTCGTCATCTCAATAACAGGCTGAACATGTTCTGCAAGACACAAAGGTAACCTGGACAAGGCTTATAACACTGCTTTAGATAACAGTGCAGTATGCACAGGTAACTTTTTGCATTTATTAAACAGATATAACAAAACGTAAGTATATGGTATACTTAATGGTGTCTTAAACAGACCAAAAGGGAACAAATAAGAGAAGTTCATTGCTGGGATTTATGTACACTTTGTCTAACAAGCTGGTCACATTGTGCATCTATGAGACCCAAAGGCACAACATTTGCAATTCTGGATGTAAATCTTATATGGCAAACTAAATCTATACCATACACTAGATAGATATATGCTATGTGTGTGTACATCCGAACACTCATGCAAGAGCACTTTTCAGGTGTACCATAGTGATGTATTCCTGTTTTTGCTTATTTCCTTTAGTAAGCCAGGTCTGATATGTAAAACAATGTGTACTGCTTTATTACAGTAAAATAAAGATTATCAACTATATTCAAAGTAAATATATCTCAAACAAAATGCAGCAACAAGCTGGTCTTTCTCCATTTAAGAAAAATAAAACAAGTCCCTGTATTTGACAAATAATGTAAATGGTATACATGAACAGTGGGATTGGCTCGTCAGTCTGACTGATGTCAGAAATGGTCTGTAGATAAATTACAATAAAGCTAGAAAATAACTGCAGTATTGAATAAAAAAGTATAGCATATAAAGAAAAATATATACAAAATATGTGTAAATTTAAAGAGTCAAAGCAAAAATGGCATTGATATTACGTTAGAATTCCAAAAAAGTTACTACAAATAAAAACATAATACACTCAATTAAAAATGCTTTACACTTAAATACAAGGCTTTAGTTTATAAATGTCAAAGTACATTGAACTATATTGAGGCTAATGCCCATATTAAAAAAAGAGCCATAGTAAGATAATTTAGTGATGCAACCATAGTGATACTTAAAAGGTTGAAGTGCAACAGTAAGTAAATACATAACTCTCACCAGAACAGAGGCAGCAGATAGTTATGATAGATAAGTAATGAGAGGGTCTAGGATGAGGCGCTGACAACACAAAGGACAGAATTATTTCAAATATAACAGGCACAGCCTACTTTATTAGCCAGTAGTAATAAAAGGCAGTACCCACTTTGCCATCCGTAAAACTGGCTATAAGTACATTAAGCGCTATTCCTACTAGTACACAATCTGTATATCTATCTATCTATCTATCTATCTATCTATCTATCTATCTATCTATCTATCTATCTATCTATCTATGTATATATATCTATATATATAAATAGATATATATATATATAATACTGTGCAAAAGTTTTAGGCAGGCAGGTGTGAAAAAATGCTGTAAATTAAGAATGATTTTAGGAATATAAGTGATAACAGTTTCTTCTTATTAATGAACAAAATGGAAAATAAATGAACAGAAGAGAAAAACAAATTAAATGAATATTTGGTGTGACCAACGTGTGCCTTCAAAACAGCATCAATTCTTCTAGGTACACTTGCACACAGTTTTTAAAGGAACTCAGCAGGTAGGGTACTTCCAAACATCTTGTAAGTCTAAAGATGTAAGCTGCCAGGCTGCCTCATATCCTTCATTTTTTCATGTAAACTTAGACAGGCTCGATGATGTTGAGATCAGGTTTCTGTGGGGGCCAAACCATCAATTTCTTTGTCCTGCTCCAGAAAACATTTGGAGCCAATGACAATCCTCCCTAATGGTATGGCAGGTAGACATGTGCACACTGAAATATTTTGTTTCGGAATTTCGGTTTGGTCCGAAAAATACATTTATTTAGTTACTCCCGAAATTCGATTTTTTATATTTTGTTTTTGTTAAAAAAAGGCATTAGTCTGAAAATCCAAATTAATTAAGGTCGAATCTGTCAATTGAAGGCTTATGGTGTCTGTCAGATGTTCTAAGAAGATTTGAAGATTTGACGTTATCGTACATTTCCAGTCAAATGCTCCAACCACAAGCTATAGACGAGTTCTAATGTTGTTTCACTAGTGATAATTATAAATATTATTGTTACTAGTCAAACAACATTAGAATTTGTCTATAGCCTATGGGCAGAGCATTTGACCATAAATGTCCGCAAGCGGCGATCGGCTGTTTTTAGCTGCTTCCTCAAATCTTCATGTGTCTATATTATCAAATCTTTTCTCTCTATGTCAAATAATCTTGGACTAATAGTTAGGTTAGGCACATTCATCCACAGGTTCGATAGACACAGATCGCTATTGCCACCGTCATGTTGAATCTTCTATCTATCTATATCAAACTATTGTCACATTGATACAAAAATATAATGGATACGAAAATAAAGCATTTTTTTATTTTGTATCTTTCGGATTCTGCGCTTTCTTTATCGTTTATTAAAACAAACATGAAAATCCCTGAAATTCGGACAATACTAATGCACATGTTTAATGGCATGTTCGATAAGTTGCTCCTTGTATTTTTCAGCTTTAAAGACACCATTAATTCTGACCAAATCTCTAACTCAATTTACAGAAATGCAGCCACTTGCAACTTGCAATGAACCTGCACCATGTTTCACTGTTGCTGCAGACATTTACTATTGTATTGCTCTCCAGCCATTTTTCTGCACCCCATTTTCTATGTTTTCTTGCATAGGACATGGAAAAAGGCTAAGTCACTCAACTATGCGTGAAAATCTAGGAACAGCGGCACAGAAATTGGCACCAGGTGTTCTGGACTGATGAGTCAAATTTGAAATATTTGAGGTAGCCTACATCCACAGATGGCCTGTGGTTAGATATTTGGAATGACCTACCTGCTGAGTTCTATAAAAAAAAAACTGTGTGCAGGTGTACCTAACCAAATTGAGGAATAAGAATTGTGTGCAAGTGTACCTAGAAGAGTTAATGCTGCTTTGAAGGCAAAGGGGTTGATTTACCATAAACTGGAGAGCACAAAATCTGGCACAGCTCTGCATAGAAAGCAATCAGCTTGCAGTTTTTTTTTTTTTATGTCAAAGCTTAATTGAACAAGCTAAAGGTAGAAGCTGATTGTCTTACTATGCACAGCTGCACCCGATTTTGTAATCTCCAGTTTTAGTAAAGCAACCCCAAAGGGTCGTCACACCAACATTTTGATTTGATTTGGATTCCTCTTCTGTTCATTTACTTTCCATTTTGTTAATTGATAAAAATAAACCATTAACACTTCTATTTCTAAAAGCATTCAACATTTTTAGCATTTTGTCACACCTGCCAAGGGTGCTGTACTTATGCACTGTGCAGTACCTAAACCTCAAAACCTTCTAGTTATTTTCATGTCGATGTAGGGTTTTAGAGCTGGTACTTATATGCTTTTTGTGTTAGGAGAGTAGAAGTACAGAGATTGCATAAAATGTTTTGCCACAACACGGCACAGGTTATGCATACACATTGCTGACATCTGTAGTATAGTAATGGCAATTGTGGTACACCATGACCTTCTTTGTAGTTATTTTCTACTTCCTTGCTAACTGCAGCTATGACTTGATAATCTCATCAGCTGTGTAAAAAGAAGTATAAAGAAGAAATTGTTTTTTTTTAGGAGCCCAGCTGATTGACATGGCTTATCCTACCAAACCTTTAGTTGTTGGAGCATCTTGCAGATAGATAAATGAATAAATTGGTTCACTGTGCATGCTAGCCACTAGGGCAGCTGATAAACATGCAATGCCAAGAAAAGAATTTTGTGCATTAGCTCTGAAATGACAATATGCTGGAACCGCTCAGTGTTTAGATTTGCTTCATTTGGAAATCTTTTAAGTAGTAATAATAATGTTTTGAGGAAATTGAGTGGAACACTAAATTATTCTCTGAAACCCGATTTCTAACTGTGCAAGGCTAAAGAAGCTGAAAATCAATGTACTTTTAAAGTCATTAGAGAGCAAGAGTCAAACATGTCTGTGTTGCTGTGCCGAAGCTTTTAGTGAGCCATAGTATTATTACAAAATCAGCCAGAATCTGCATTAATTTCACAGTCTTTTTCTTCAAGATACCCAAGGGTGCTTGATGAATAAAATGGAAATTTCAAAAGGCTGTGTTTTTATTAGTTAAGGGGGCAATGAGCCTTGAAAGTGCTGCATTTGACCCACACAGTAGCCGATGCTGGCATGGGTAGCGATGAGGGATTATATATTCTAAGCACTAAAATGCTTTGTTTGAAGGTATACATACAAATAAAGGCTGGAGTCATTTAAGACTAATTTAAAATCTATAAACAAGTATTACAGCAAGTACAGTTCATTAAGTGTAAGACTTGATGTTCATTTTTCATTATCTGTGCAATTGTGTGCATCACTTTGTGTATATTGGTCTGATAGATGTTTAAAATGCACTAGATATTTGCAGTTTTGTAAAAAGGTTGCCTAGTTGTAAAGCATACATCTAGGTCAGCTGTTTGCCTTAGATGGTGCCCCTGGATGGTTGGCATAAGATTGTATTCTTTATCTGCCTCCAGGTTCCTCAGTTGCTCTAGAACCTTTTAGCATATGATGGATGATGGAGAGCAGTGCAGGGTTGTAACATCTGTATTCTTACATTATTTCCCTCATTCTGCACTTCTTGTGCTTCTTCTATCTCCCCCTATCTAAGCTCAGTTTTAAAGACCGTAAAATAGACTTCAAGAGGCTGAAACCAAGTCAAATTCCAAAGTAGCAGAAATGGACTTACTGTAGAAGGCCTAGCCTAACCAGCAAAAGAAAGTGTAGACTGAACAAAAAGGGTTCTATTTTTATCTGCATATCACCTACAATTTTATGTAAACAAAATTAACATGGAGGAAAGAAAAATCTATGTTTATAGCAAGATTTGAAATGTATCTTGCAACTGGTTTCTCAAAGGCTTCTTTAAATAAGAACATTGTGCCATTGTAAGAATATTTTAATTATTGACAACATTTAATAAGTTTTGTTGGGCTATACTTCCAATAAAGTCAGCAATTGATACAAAAGGCTGCTTAAACCCTTGGTTTTGGTGATTAACATTGAATTTTAATTAATGATGTGTGGCCTTCAAACATATTTGTTCGAAGGCCACACACCATATTTGTGTAAAATAAAAAACATTTACATGTAATGAAAAGTTACAAACAAGTTTCTAATGCGTCTATTATAAAAAATCAATACACACCCGTCAGCAAAAGAAATATGTAAATATTTTGCAAAACACATAGAACTCAATATTGAAAATCAAAAGAATTTTTAATTTTCAGCCAAAAAGTTAAAAGCTGTGCTCTAAAATAAGGATTTCTCTCAAGTGCTAAGTGGCTAAAAAGCATTACCGGTAGTTTGAAAGTGAGAGCTATAAAGACAAAAATTACTTCTTCATTTTAAATGATCTGCCAAAACAATAATGCCATACGGTTACGTATTATATGTCAATTATATAAGTTATTTCAGTTTGATAAGAATTATACACCATATGGTGCATTATATTCAGTTCATATATAAAGTAGAGCAAATACAGACTGAGATTTCAAATTGAAATACAAATTTCATAAAGGTTTTTAGTGCAAAAGATAAAATATTTGCAAGCACTAGAGGTTCATTTTGCATTATTTGGCAAAATTATTTTCCCAGACTTTGTTATGTTTTAAGTTAAAGTGAAAGGGTAAGGCACCATGTAGACTCTAACCCCCACCTTTTCCTTTTTACATATTCTCATTTACATCGCTTTCCAACCACTCTGCTCAGCTGCTAGAAGAAGAAAAAGCTGTCATTTATAAGCTATGAGTTGTTCAAATCATAGTTCACACCAAAATATTGATTGTTCCTATTTGAAAGAGCTGGAATTTGGGTATTAAAATAGTGCTATCAAATGAAGTGAGTCAAATGCTTCATCCATACCCCTAAGTGCTAGGTATTTTGTTTGCTTCCAGCAGCTGAACAGAACATTAAAGGAGCTAAGGAAAGTTAAGTATATTTTGTGGCAAAGGTGTGGGGTTAGGGGTAATGGGGGGAAAAAACAACCTGTAGCAAAACACACATTTGCTCCAAACCTGAATTCTATGTTTCATCTACCAGTTTTTTTAAGTATAGTGTAGTGTAGTTTATCCAAGCCCATATTTCAAATTATGACCAAAGATTTTAATTGGAACAGCCAGAGTACATAGATCTTTCTTTCACCTGCTTTAAGTGTAGGATGTGTGACCAAGAAGAATTATATTATGCAAGCAGCTAAGAGGGAAGAATCATGGGCCAGATTAAAGATGTCTTAAAAACAGCACATTCTTGTCAATCGGCTAATATAGAAAACAGGGCAGTTCAAGCACTATGTTTTTGCTGTTTGTAAAGATAAATATATCAGCTTATGGATTAAGCCACATCTTTTATTGTTATTTGGGACATACACTTTTTATGTGTGGTTTTCATTTTTCCCTGGACCCCAGATTTAAATATACATACATACATACATACATACATGAAGGGCAATCTCAAAACTCCAGTTGTGGTGAAACTACAAATCCATCACAGGATATGTACTTCACCACAGCTGTAGTGCTGAAGTTGCCAAGCCCAACTGTAAATGTTTTCACTGGCTAAAGCACTTAGCAACATTGTAAAAAGCTAACTATGTTACTGGAGAGGATGCCAATATGCTTGCAAAGGCACTGTAGCTAATTCAATCAACTATGGAAAAAAAATGTAATACTTTAAAATTAATATGAAAGCTAATTCTTGAAATTAATTACAGTTATAAGAATCATATATAAAGTCAATGTGTAAGATTATGTAAATGCATGTATTAATTTGGTGTAACATCACTAAACCATGATATATAATCCCTGAAAATATTATTTTTAAAACATTCAAAACCTAGTAAAAAAAACTGCCATGTTATGAAATTCATATTTATTGTTTTGTAGCTATGAATTGTTTGAGCAAACACGTCTGAAAATATGAGATATGCTGTTTTTTCAATAAGACATTGCAAAAAGGGGCAAAGATGTGCAATGGGCAGTATCCCAAAACAACTAGACAAAAAGTGTCTCTTAACTGATCTCACTGCAGAAAGGTAGAATTAAATTGGATGTTTTTATTCCACCCTGCACTTTGCACTGCCTTATTGTATAAACTAGGTGATGATATCCAAAAATTATAAATACAAACGCCATATGCTTTATTGTACTGTATTTACATCAGACAGTTATGGTTCCCTTGCTGCCTATATAAATAGTCATAATAATTATGGGAAAATAAGAAAAAAAGTAAAAGCTTATACAGTGCTTGTAACTGATTATCTGTAGATCTCTCTCTCTATATATAAATATGTGTATCCACCAATGGCTGAAAAGAACACTTCCCCATTTTGTTTTTTGTTTTTGTTCTTTCTTTCTTCTATGATCGGATTAGCAAGTCAGCACTGTAAGTACCAAACCACTAAAAAGTTCCAGGAGTTGTTACTTTCATGTACTACTGAGAACAGTGTCGTCTTGTGGCCGTTCTCGTAGACTGTGTTGGTTTAACAAGCGTCCAACCCTTTTGTCTTGTTGTTTTTTTTGTCTTTCCTGCCCCCTGTCCCCTTGTCCCCACAGGCTGTGCGTTTGTTACATTTTCTACAAGGGCAATGGCACAGAATGCAATCAAAGCCATGCACCAGTCTCAGACCATGGAGGTACTGTATCATCTGCCCTTTCTTTGTTTTCTTTGTGCAAATTATTGGATAAAACAAAAGTCGTTCTTTATGTACAGACTGTTAACATGAAAATCACAGATCCAAAAACCCAACATTAGCTTATCATCACACCATGTATTGGCTTTCCACAGCTGGTTATAAGGCTTCCTAGTTTTCTACACTGCACATCTTAGGCTCATTAAACTTAATCACAAAGCACATCATATCATAGTTTATTTCAGCTGCAATGCATCCTAACATAGTTTGTACATTTATTTCAACGAGAATACAGCTGAATGCATGATGTGTAGCCAAGAAATACATTATGAAAGCCCACTACAAACACTTTCAAGTAGTCCCAAATGTAATAATCTTCTAGGGTTCATCTTCTAGGGTATGTGTATCTATGGAGGGACTTGGTCTGTGTTTAAGTTGGGAAGCTGAATGGAGGCAAACGCTCCATTAAATTACTAAATTGTTTAAAGAAATGCAGAAAAACATTTACAAAAAAAGGAGGAGGAACAACAAGATTCCTTTACAAACCTAAATATGTGTCATTGTATTAAAAATATACTGTGCAGCTGACTGCATTTTTTATTACCAGCTATTTCAGGTCAAGAGACAACTCATAGAGGATAGTCTGGGCTAGATTACCTACAATCTATGTCTATGGGGACAGGCAGATGGCCATTGATTGGTGGTTTTCAGGAGATACATAATATATGTAGTATAGTATTATTACTGTTCCTGAAACAAGCATCTAGAAGGGCAGCCTATGACAGTATTTTATATAGTAGTAAATAAGTCCTTCAGCCCATTTGTCCACATTCTATTCCTTGTTCAGCATGCATGCTTAAAGAAATGCATTATTTTTGAACAATCTATTTTTGTAGTGTCTTCTGCAGTTTCTTATAGGACACAAGAGAAGCAACAGATAACCGTATCCTATATACACATACCCTAACTAGGAATTTGGCATTAAGTATAACATTTTACAACACAAAAGTATCTCCCAACAGTGCAGTTCAATTAAACAGAAAATACACATGAACATGTCACGGCAATGCCATTAAAAGATAGCATCTCCCTTATGCATTATCCTAACAAACCATATTTAAAGGCAGAAAAGTGTAGTGATCAATGTCAATATTCTTTATTACCTATTTGGTCATTTTACATTAGTACTGGTTTTTGGGATATCACTTGTGTCCAGTAGGAGGTGACAAACATTGTTTGTTCTTTGTGAAAAACAAAGACAATGTGAAATATTGTGTTTATATGTATATCCCAAAGATTAACTCACCCCAACAACTCCCTTGGCAACATATAGAATCAATTGGACACAATTGAGGTACCAAAGCCTGTACAGGTATAACAAAGTAATACATTGTAGTGTACATTGTTACTGTCCTTCTTACTAAACAAGCCATGCCATTAGATATAATTTAATCCCACAAATACCTAACATGTGGCATACTGATCCGGAGCTATATATTACTCTTAATTTCCATAGCCAGCTCTTTTATTTCACATAAATGGGCCTTCAAAAGACAATATGGCTGATTAATATCACCACTCTCTGTCAGATAACCTTGCAATTACCAGACTTTAGGTCACCATGGTTCAACAGACCTAAATCAACAGCCAGCAGGCAGTTTCTCCAGAGAGTTTCCTATTTTAAATCACCAGTGACACCTAGTCCTGACTTGTAGTCACACAGCAAACCAGCCTTTACATGGTAAACTACATTTTTTTATCTCCTGGCTGAATAGTTGTTGCCTTAACACTATAATTATAAAAAAAAAATTGATTTCCTATCTTTTAATCCAGCATTCTTTTCCAAAAAAAAAGAAAGACAATTGCATCAATTCATAGCAATAAAATAAAATCATTCTACAAAATAGAGATAAAACAAGGATTATAAATTATAATGAAATAAAATTGCAACTTAGAAATATAACTCTTCAGGCAAATTTTATGCCAGAATAAAATAAAATAAAAATCCAAACATCTGTGATCTAACCTGCTCATTGTTTGTCAGTGATCTAAATGTTCCCAGTTTGTGTGGCATGGCATTTAGGCCTAGAGGAACCTGAATTGTGCTGTTGATTTAAAAGATGAAAAAATGTCTACATATGAAATGTCGCATTGCTACAATACCACCTGTGTTTGTTGCACAATTATCTCAAACATTAAAAAGAAAGGTTCGTTTTGATACAGAGCACTGACTTCTGAAATTACAGCTTGGCCTGCTGTGGTCTTGCAATTATATCTTTGAAATCCTACACAGAAAATTGGTTCCCACTTTATCAAAGTGATATTTAACCTGTCTAAGCTATCTTTTTATTTTTTTTAACTACTTCAGTGAAAGGAACATGCAGAAATAGATTTCATAGATGGAAAGAAAAAAAGCATGCAGTATATTAACATATGTTCTTGCAGAGTATATTAATAAGTACAGTGAATTTTAGCATGCACTACACACTATAATTTCCAACCATATGTATGTTTGCTAAAACGTATATTTGGCAGGCACGCTGTGTACATAATACATAATGGTGAATACATCAGTTGTATAGATGTGTTGCATTTATGTAGTATATACCTTTGGTTGGGCTATTTAGGTTGATTTTATAGTAGGCTTTTCTTTTATTACTTTAGAGTAAGTAAGGTTACAGTTACTTCTCTCAGGCTACAGTCCTGAAACTCTTTAAATGAGTCTGTTGTTAATCAAATGATTGTACATAATTAGGATGGAGATAGCTTTTTCGTAGGATGGGCAAATAGTTAAGGATGCAATTCAGTAGAAGCTAATGGTATCATGACATCACTAGCTTTAAGTGAACTTATATGCATTCAAAAGTTAATAATGGTATATTACTGAAAAAAAAAATTAACTACAATCACTAGTAGATTCAAATAGGATATTATTAATAGTATTAACAATACGATCGGGTTAACTCAGCTGCTAATATATAGTTACCAATAAGAATTTTATATTGGAATAAAAAGTGTCTTAAGCACTAGTTAATAGTGAAATTGAATGGATGAGATAAACTAAAGTTCAACGGGGCCAACTGCTGCTCAAATCTAAATGTGCTAACGACAAATAGTGGATTGAATAAGTGTGAGTGACGAGCGCAATAGAATGCACTGAACAAGGAACAATAAATGAATATTAAATTAAATAATAAAACAATAATGCAAACAAACTGCAAAGATCCAATGTGCAAAAATATCTCAAGTGAATAAATGTGAAAATGGGTTTACAATAGGTTAAACCGTGCATTAAAAATTAACACTAAATGTAAAAAAAAAACAAATGCAACATCCAGTGTTAAAACTTCCAAATAAAAGTCCAACCCAAACAGCCGTCAAATTCTGGTAATCAGATGGTAACACAGCTGTAACTTCCTAAGTGGAGGGCTCACAGAGCGCTTACCTCTCCCTTATGGGAAAAATGCCTGAAGTAACTTCCAACCAGTTTGATGAAGGCTGCAACGTCCAGGCAGATGTAATATGAATCCTGGTCTTCAGAAACATGGAGGCTCGCCATATATTGCAGACATCAGCAGAAAACAAAAAAGGCTTCCATGGTGAAGTAAGTCAAACAAGGGGGAATTTATTACAGACTAAAAATGCTTACAAGCATATAATATCACACGCAGGATATTTTTTAATATGTAGATCAGTGCACATAAGATACTAATTGTGTATGATCACTATATGGTTGATTACTATGCCATAATGTTATGACTTATTCTCCAATATATCGGATCGAAAGTATGGTGGTTTATATAACTTTCCATTCCTCCTTGGTCCGATGTCAGCCAAAATTATTTATCCTAATATTTGTATTCCTGCCCATTTGCTTTCCCAAAATGGCTGCGGGGTCATGTGCAAACATTTGTTTTCAATATGACCGCCGTTCTATTTCCGCCTGCTAGTATATATAAGACAGCAATCTCTAGCCTATCAAAATCCTCTGATGAAGTCACGTGCCGTGATGTAACGCGTAAGGAATGATAGCCAGATGTGACCGGAGGTGACGCGGAGCCCTGTCCGACTGGAATTCACTGTTATCTTGCGTGTGATATTATATGCTTGTAAGCATTTTTAGTCTGTAAAAAAAAAACTCTGGTTTGACTTACTTCACCATGGAAGCCTTTTTTGTTTTCTGCTGATGTGTGCAATATACGCCCAACCTCCATGTTTCTGAAGACCAGGATTCATATTACATCTGCCAAGATGCTGCAGCCTTCATCAAACTGGTTGGAAGTTACTTCAGGCATTTTTCCCATAAGGGAGAGGTAAGCGCTCTGTGAGCCCACCACTTACGAAGTTACAGCTGTGTTACCATCTGATTACCAGCATTTGATGGCTGTTTGGATTGGACTTTTTTTTGGAAGTTTTAACACTGGATGTTGCATTTGTTAATTTTTACATTAAGTGTTGATTTCTAATGCACGGTTTAACCCATTTTAAACCCATTTTCGTATTTTTGCACATTGGATATTTGCAGTTTGTTTGCATTATTGTTTTATTATTTAATTTAATATTTATTATTGTTCCTTGTTCAGTGCATTCTATTGCGCTCATCACTCACACTTATTCAATCCAATAATTTGATATTGATCTAAAAAAAGGGGGAAATATATCACTTAATAAATACACATGTTTATTTACATTCAGGTATATTAACTTTTAGCTGCATATTTTTTAGGGACAGTAAATGCGATATTCTTCAAACATTCATTGCAGGTGAATCAGAGGCTGTGTACACAGGATCTAACATGTCCGCTGAAACTGGTCTGCAGACCAGTTTCAGCGGACATATACGATCGTGTGTACGGCCTAGCGGACAGGTTTCCAGTGGACAAAAGTTTTAAAACATGCTTTAAAACTTGTCCGCTGGAAACCTGTCCGTCGGACATGTCCGCTGGTTAGTACACCTAACCAGCGGACCGAAATCCCCCGCATGCGTTGAATGGATTCGACGCATGCGTGGAAGCATTTTACTTCTTGTCTTGCGGACGTTGCGGCATCAATTTACCGCCACGTCACCGCTCTGTCTGTCCGCTGGGAGATTGGTTTGATCGTGTGTACACACCATCAGACCAAAAGATCCCCGGAGACATGTCCGATGAAAACGGTCCGAAGACCGTTTTCATCGGACATGTCTCCTCGTGTGTACGCAGCCAGACACCAATTTAAAACACATGCATCAGGAAGATACACTTGCAATAAATGTGTGACGAGTGTCACAATTACTGCTTTAAAATGTATATCTCTAATGTATATTGCCAAACTAAATGACAAGAAGTGTAAGGAAATAAAATGTCATGCCAGTGCATCTAAAGCGGAGATCTGCCGAAAAAAAAAAAGCCAGCAGCTACAAATACTGCAGCTGCTGACTTGGACACTTACCTGTCCAGCGCGTGCCTCAGTCTTCTGCGCATGTGCGAGTCACGCTGCGCAATCAAAATGGTCCCTTCTGTCTTCTATCTCCAGCGGGGGGGAGACAGGAAGTGGGGTAGATTATCCGCAGATTCTGCGGCTATCTATGCCCCGAAGTGGGTGCAAATACCTATATATTATACAGGTATCTGCACCCCCTCCCCCCTGAAAGGTGCCAAATGTGACACCGGAGGGGGGAAGGGATCCGAAAGACAGAGGTTCACTTTTTGTGTGAACCTCTGCTTTAAATATAGAGGCATAAATAAAACATCATATCCGTGCACTCATAATTAGCACCCTCACACTATAGTAAACTCAAACAACCAAAATGGCATTGCATTGACATATTCTTATATACACCTTCAAATTACTCTCATACCATCTACACTTGCATACAAAGGGACCAAATAAAAAATTAACAACCAAGTATTTAGTCTGTGATTATGTCATGGTCTTTCAGAATTTTGCACAAAAAACATTAATATTGAAGCTTCCATTACTGGTTGATTTCAGCATGCATCTATACTGTGTTCTGTATACTGTATTATGTGTATAATAATTTTCTATGGCTATGATATTGTGACGTTTTGTGCTGTGTTTTGAAATCAAAACTTGTCAATAGACTTGATTTTTTTTTTTATCTTGCTTTCTTCTTTTGTATGTTTGTTTATTTGTTTGCAATGCTAGTCTATCCCACAGCATGTTGGGTACTAAATCTTCATTATGGCACCATGTTGTGACCCATTAATCTGTGGCTTTGTTAAATGAGAGGTGAAAAGCACAGTGCATGAAAAATGTCATAATTTAATTGTTTTCAGTTTTTCAGATGTAATGAGATTGGCAAACTAAATCTATCTTCTTTTAGTGAACAGAAAATTTGAACTTTGGTTGAAAATCTTCAACTTGTAATCAAAATATTTTTCTTCCAGGACCATGCCTGTATGACAGTATAGTATAGCAATATGTTAACCAAGATACATTACAATTATGCCATAATTGTATATCCAAATAATAAAAATAACCATATATAAAATAATAACAATACCATTAGAATGTATCTGCATACAGTTTAAACTAATTAAATAATTACATTATTATGTAGTTTTCTTTAGGGAAAATTTTATAATTGTATGTAGTTAGCTGATTCCCCCACTTAAACTTAAATTACAGTTGTTAAAAACAATAAATATGATGTTTGTAAAACACAAAAAAAAAAAAAAAAATTACTTCATATTTATTTTTTTCCACCTTGCTCAAATTTAGAAAGTAGAGTATTGATCAATAGTAAATGTCTTCTGAAGCCCAGCTCACATGGAACTCAAACTCCAAACTCCAAAAGTACTTTTGTTTAGTTTTGTATTAAATTGTAAGGAATTAAAACCACTGTCAAATTTTTACTGATGTATGTGTCCCTGGTAGGAGGATTTTACCCACTAAAATATACAGCATATAACTTTTATTAGGAGAGTGTGAAGGGCTGAAACCTCTCTGTCCCAACAGGGACACTAACAGCCTTAAGGCTGGGTTCACACTAGAGATCACAGCGGCTCACAGCAGGAGGTCCGGTGCCTCTCCATTCACCATTTCAAGTCCGATTTCAGCCCAAATTTTGAGCTGAATTCAGACCTGAAGCAGGCCAAAAGATGCTCAGGGCTCCTTTGCAATTCATACTAGAGCCGCTGCGGAGATGAGTGAACTGGCTCCATAGAGAGACGGTCACAATCTCTTGCTATACAAATTGGATGCAGGGAAATCCACATCAAATTCTCAATAGTGTGAACCTAGCCTAAAACCTAAGAGGAAATACCCTTCTTTAATCTCTCCAAAGCAAAAAATAAATAAAACATTTTAGCTGGAGTTCCATTTAAAGGAAAGCTGGCTGAGCAATTGGCCTTTGATTGTTTTAGATAACATTGGCCTAATTTAAATCTGACATTGGCTAAATAGAGAACAATTACTATATTTTAGGAGTTGAATCTTTCTGGACACAAAATGCCTTCATGTGTTTGTGGTCATTGGCTGACAGTTGTAGTGGGGTCCTATACAGTTTTTCTTTCCCAACATGGCATGACAAAAACAGTCAGAACATAACATTAGCGCTACACCTACTTACCTGTGAGCAATATGTAATTCAGTATTCATAGCTACCTAATGCTGTCCATTGACACTGTGTAAAATACACTCTTCTAAGGAAGATTGTTTAGATTCAGTTTTCATTTTTATTGTTATTTTTATTACAGCAACTGCTTGAAGTTTACCTTTTGGTTTGATGTTTAAAAAGAGTGAGATGAAATACGAGAGGTATTTTGTATAGCGGCTTGAATTACTAAAAGAAAACCCACAAGATCAGAGAGAAATTGCTCTGAAAATTACCCATGCAATGCAGGTTCACATGAGCATGTGGATGTATGCACAAAGTGACTGCAGTCCCCTCATGCCTCGTACACACGGTCGGACTTTTGACCATTCAAAAGTCCGCCGTGACCCTGTCGGAAGTTCGACGGACAGAAAGAGAACAGGTTCTCTATCTAAGGTCCGACGGACTTCCGACAAAAAAAGTCAATCAAAGTCTACACACGGCCAGATTTTCCGAGAAAAATGCCTGTTTGACTTTTGTTCTCGGAAAGTCCGTACGAGGCATTAGGGACTGTGTACTTGGGCTTCAATGGGCAAGTTCAGCATGCTGTTGATATCAGCTTGCGATGCTTTTGAGATCTTTCAAAATGTATTCCGGGTACAATTGACCTGCATTTAAGCTGTAGTTGACCTGCACTTGATGTTCACATACATTCATGTTTAATGAATAATATACATTGAAGTCTTAATTTGCAGTGTGCATAAAACACCACAATAATGCCGCTTTTGTGCAATATTTTCCAAAAATGTGCACTAAGGAATATACCAGTATCTGCACATCATGAACTATAATATTTACACTTTTTTTCGGACCGTTTTCATCAGACAACTCTGAACTTGTCTGATGGTCCGATCAGACCAGAACGCGGTGACGTAGAACACAACGATGTGCTGAAAAAATGAAGTTCAATGCTTCCAAGCATGCGTCGACTTGATTCTGAGCATGCATGGGTTTTTGGTCCGATACAGGTGTCCATCAGACAGGTTTTAAAGCATGTTTTAAAACTTTGGTCTGACGGACAATGGTCTGATGGGCCGTACACACCATCGACTGGTCCGATGAAACTGGTCTGCAGACCAGTTTCATCAGACCGGACTGATTCGAGTACAGGGCCTTAGAGGTTCAGAGGAGCTAGTATAATTTAAAAGTACACTTCAGTCCAGGCTGAAAGCAAAGCCTTAACAATAAAGAACACAGTTTACTACCCAGACTTTGTTTTTCATCAAGGTACAAGTGTATACAGTATATGAGGCCACGTATTGCTTAAAATCACATTACTGACAGTGATCAAGTACAAGTACAGGTCAGGAGTTTATAATTCTCCAACAGCACAGAATGATAAAACTCAAGGTAGTATACAATGGACTTCCTGAAAAGCTAATAGCATTGGATTAACCTCTTCCCTTTTGACACATAGTAGCAGACACTATGAAGAGCTGCAGCAGTAGGACCTGAGCTGCCAATGACAGCTTCAGTCCCCACTTAATACTGGGAAAAAATTTGCATTGTTCTTAATGATGTTAGCTCTAATGATCACATAAAAACTAAAGGTCCATTCACAAAAGGAACCTGCAGTCTGGAGATGGCAGTGTGCTTGTCATGTACAATTACAGTATATAAAAATTGTATCTAAAATTAAAGCATATTTGTTTACATTTTTGTCCAATTTTCAAAACAGATCTGGATTTTTATTTAATCAGTGTCCAAAATATATGACCTGAACCCTTCTGTTACCATGTTTAAAAAATTATTTTAGGCTTGAAGATTACTTGAGACACCCAAAGAATTATATATATATATTTTAAAACAGAGACCTTAAAGAATAAAACATTGTTAGTGCCAGGTTTTTATGTCACACAATATTTGCTCAATGGCTTATCACAGGGCTCAAAATTTCAAGTCCTGAGCTACTAGTCAGGCCTTAAGGGTTACTTGCCGCCAGTGCCCCACCCAATCCCTTCCCTACCCTGCCTCGCCCATCCCTGTCCAGACCCTGAACACTCCCTCATAAATTATCTCATGAAATTACACTTAAATGTTTTATGCAAAATTAATTTTCTAAAAAAAAAATATTAACAACAACTTTATCAGTGCAGCCTCACCTGTGCCCCCAACGCAGCCTCACTTGTGCCTATCACTGCAGCCTCACATGTGCCCATCATTGCAGCCACACTGTGCCCACCATTGCAGCCTCACTGTGCCCACTATTGCAGCCAAACTGTGCCCACTGTTGCAGTCTCACTGTGCCCACTATTGCAGCTTCACTATGCCGATTGCAGCAACACTGAACCTATTGCAGCAACACTGTGCCCATTGCAGCAACACTCTGCCCATTGTAACCTCACTGTGCCCACTATTGCAGCCTCACTGTGCCCACTATTGCAGCCTCACTTTTCCCACTATTGCAGTCTCACTGTGCAGCCACATTGTACCCATTTCAACTTCACTGTGCCCATTGCAGCCACTCTGTTACCATTGCAGCCTCAGTGTGCCCACTATTTCAGCCTCACTGTGCCCACTATTGCAGCCTCAATGTGCCTATTGCAGTCACACTGTGCCCATTGCAGCCACACTGGGCCCATTGCAGCCACACTGTGCACATTGTAGTCTCAATGTGCTCATTGCAGCCACACTGTGCCCATTGCGGCCTCTCTGTGCCCATTGCAGCCTTGCCTGGGCATAGGAAGAGGAGAGCCACGGGATAGCACACTGTTACAGCTTACATTATAATTGTCTCCATTGACACAGCCCAGCCTCCTCCTGACCTGCGCCTGTGATAGACAGAACGCATCCCAGCATTGAAGCGGTGTTCTGTCTATCACAGACGCAGGTTAGGAGGAGGCGGGGCTGTGTCGAGCAGAGCGGAGACAATTATAATGTAAGCTGTAACAGCATGCTATTCTGCAGCTCTCCTCTTCCACCTTGCTCTCTTCCCCCCAGGGCGATCGTTGGGAGAACGGCTCCCGATCAACCCCACCAGCAGTGCTCACCCCCCCTCTCCCAGGCAGCCCAGCTCGCAAGTCCTCATTTTCCACTTGCAAAATGTGAGTAGGCGAGTGGAAAATTTGAGGGCTGGTTTATCAATTGCAAAATTTCAGTAAAAAATACACTAAAGTAAATTTTATGACACACAATATATTACCCAATTAGTAAAATATTAAAGATGAGGGTACACTCAGTAAATAGATATCCCACATGTCAAACCTTATTATTTGCGTGTTCCAATAAAATGGTGACAAACTTCAGTACCCTAAAGTTTCTATAGTTTCCAACACTTTAAAAACCCCTACAGGTCATACGTTTTGAGTTAATCAAGAATAATTGGCCTATAAGTATTGCCCTCACTCCAGTGTGTCCAGCATTATGTAATGTGTGTACTGCAAAGTTTTCATGAGTAGTACCCCCAATGCATGTGTTTACATTCATATGTGCATGTATGTGACAGTGGGGCGGGGTATAATATTTTTGGGGGGGGGTTTACGTTTTTTGGGTGCAACTTTAACTCTTGACACTTTTTTACTAAAACTTTCTTTTTCAGCACATAGGGGACAAAAAGTCCTTTATGATAGATTCCCTTTAATGTCTACCCTGCCCTCCCCTGAAACTAATGGAGCAAAGACCATGCTTCAGTAGCTTCTTCCCCCACCAGACCAGCCAGAGAAAGTGACACGGGAAACCAGAAGTCACACGTTGCCTCCATGTTCTTAGTATTTTGACAGCCAGCCCCAATGATTGGATGCAGCTGCTTTTTGTCCAAAAAAATTCTAATGCTGCGTACACACGAACATTTTTCGGGTTGTAAAAAATGTGTGTTGTTTTTAACGACGTGAAAAACCCGTGCATCCTCAGAAGCAAGTTATGAGACAGGAGCGCTCATTCTGGTAAAACTACCGTTCGTAATGGAGTAACAGATAGAAAAGCGTGAATCGTCTTTTTCTAACATGAAATCAGCTAAAGCAGCCCTAAGGGTGGTGCCATCCGAAATGGAACTTCCCCTTTATAGTGCTGTCATACGTGTTGTACGTCACTGCGCTTTGCTAGAGCATTTTTTTTTTTTAACGATCGTGTGTAGGCAAGGCCGTTTTAATGATGAAGTTGAAAAAAAGTCGTTTTTTCCAGAGCCTGAAAAATTTTGTTTTTTTACAACCCGAAAAAATGATCGTGTGTACGTGGCATAACAGTCACTTTTGACAAAAGTTGAACCAACCAAGTGCTGGGCCACCTATTGAGTAAAATTCAGCTTGTTCCTTAGGAACTGGCGCAAATTTGCATAGTGTGCAGCAAACTTTAGAAAAACCATCAATAAACCGACTGTCACTGAGTTTATGAACCCAATCGGAAATTCACATAATATATTAAGCAAATAAAATATAATCTATATAAATCTAATGTAATAAAAATTAGGAATAGATTTAAAATAAATAGTGCCATATAAGGGATACTTCCCATTTAGGTGCACAAATCCAATCATTTATTTCAAAATGTTGTTTCGTTTTTTCAAGAACTTTCTGCCTGATATCCATTGGAGATCAGGAACTACACAGTCTGGCTAACAGGGAATTAATTAAATGTGTTTACTTGTGGCATTTTTGTAATGTGAGGCACTAATTAGTATTGATAATTGCAGTGTTAATACAGAACTTGTAACCCCTTGGAGTCTAGCCATTTCCCATTAAAAGCGCTTTGTGTCCAAAGCACGTCTGAAAAGTACTTAGCCTGTCATTTATTCTGGTGGCAGGTTTGCTTCTTCAGATAATGAGGCACATTCAACAGACTCTCATTTTTAATTTATTTTATTAATGATTAACCCTTAGAGTTTCTATTATAACACAAGAAACCATTACCTGTATGGTCTGTGTCCAGGGGCGTCTCTAGGGGGGGGGCCAGAGGGGGCCCTGACCCCCCCAACATTATGCTGTGCCCCACCATGTGCCCCCCCAAAAAAACAATTTTTTTTTTTTTTGCTTTTCTTTTTTTTTTTTCCTCGGGCCGCCCCTGGAGTAACAGTCTCTCCTGAGAGGAATAGCGTCCCCAGTCAGCTCTGCGGGGCATTCCTCCCCTCCCTCTGCTCGCTGACACTGCATATTGCAAGCGTTCACACAACCACAGCCGCACCGATCTGCTCCTTCCCCTGCATCCTCATTGGCACGGAGAAGAGTGAGTTGCAGAAAGGACTCCATGAGCACTGTGGGGGAGGGGGGGCCCAAGCCTTCATCTCAGTTACTGAAAAAAACAGACTGATTTCTCCCGTCCTTAGGACAGGAGAACCAGCCTGTAAATTCCGAGAGTGGTGACTGCAAGCTGAGCCGAGTGTCAATCTATGTCCAGCCACCTCCCCCCCCCACTCTCCTTACATACGAGCAGGGAGGAATACAGCTCCTCTTCCTCCTTTCTGTCCCGCCCACACTATCTCGGTGTGCTGTATCTAAAGAGAGGGGATGTGTGTTCAGGAAACATTAAAATCAGCAGCATGTGTGTGAATGATGCCTGAGATTCTAGCCTGGACCGTGGGTAAGTGTGTGCACTGCAGACTGCAGTACACTGTAATCACTGAACTGCATTATCTCCATCCCTTCTCCCCCCCATCTGTCTCCCTCCCCTCTCCTGTTCTTTCAAGACATTCACAATTTACTTTCTGTAACTGTCACCACCGTTTACGATATTCCATTCCATCGCCTCATGACAGCTTATCCGACAGTCCGACAGACATCAGACACGACCCATTTCATTTTCCAGAATAACCGAGACAACACAAGCTCTGGTACTGGTTCAAAAATGAATGAATTATTCCTTTAATGGTAACTTAGCTTTCTTATATGCAGTACAAGCATGTTACAGTTAATCACAGGGACAAAGACACACTCCACCCACACATCACACAATGAGGGGCTTTATACACATTCTTTTAGATAATGACATTCCGATGAGTTAATTACTACTCATTACCCAGACGGTCTGGCTCCGCATTTAGAGGGGTTAATTACTACAGCTTGACAAGTCACATTCCACATCTTAACAGTGTCATTAGCATACACAATAAACAGGTCTTAGGAGCAGACCTAATTAGCACAATGGACACAAAACAGTATTAGCATTACACAATGGAATGTCTAGGAGCAGACTCAATTAACACCTCAAAAGCATGTGTCCCCACATTGAATGAAAACACTCTATTGACCTGTCGGAGTCAGACTTTAACAACTTGTAATATTTAAAGATAGCCTGCAAAACATGAATTATCAGTAATTTCCCATCCCATGTAATTTATCATTTCTCAGTCACCCTATGCCCAAAAGGGGCACAGGATGACCCTAGACCCAAAAGTCATTAGTGATGCTGCCACTCGAGTACCCCCCATCCTTCAAAAGTCTCTGGGTGTCACGGGCCATTCTGTTACACTTTCACTTTCCGTTAGGCAGGTAATATACAGTGCAAATTTCTTTCCTACATCCACAGATTGCAGGAAAGAAACTTGCATGATTCCCCCATCAACACAGACAGTGCTGACGGGAATATCCCTCCTGCCCAGCAATTGTATTCTCCCGACAAACAGTGATTCTCACTAGTGGCTATACAGCAACCACTAGTGATAATCATAAGATAATCTGCTCATTAATGGTTCAAATCTCAGCCAGTTCCTGCTGAACCAGCTGAGATTTAAACTGTCTATGGCTGGTCTTAGCTCTTAGGCAGCCCATACATTGATCACTTTTTTTCATTCAACTATTGGGTTGAATGAAAAAAAAAATGATCCAATTCCCCCATATACACATTATAGGTGGATGGGGGAATCCTCCCAGTGTGGACCAGTGCTGGAATAACCAGAGTTGCTGTCCTGTCCCGGCTATTCACAGCGCTGGTCTCTGTCTCCTAGGCAGCGGCGGCAGCACATTGGAACCCAGAGCTGGTTACTTTATGGGGCTGATGTACAGGAGGGCCAGCACAATTTGTTGTTAGAGATGGGCTGGGCATGTTCAAAAATCCACATGCCAGAGCCTGCCAGGAAGCCCACACTGCACAGCGCTAATCACAGGCAGTGAGAGATTTCCCGGTCCGCAGCTCTGCACAGATCAGGAAATGTCTCACTGCCTGTGATTAGCACTGTGGAGTGTTGGCTTCCTGGGATTGGGCATGTGGGATTTCAAGCACACCCAAGCCCATCTCTATTGGTTGTAGACAGTTGAGCTCCCTGCAGGTTGCTTAGCAGCAGTGGAGCCTTCTCTGACATGCTGATCGGGATGCAATCCAGGTGATGCTCCCAGTCAAATCCTAGTGTTAAATATCAGAGATTTTATTGATCAAAGCCCACACTTTACAAGCATAGAGCCCACACTTTACAGGCATAGAGCCCACACTTTACAGGCATAGAGCCCACACGGCTGCGGAACATACGTTTGATTTTTATATATATATATATATATATATATATATATATATATATATATATATATATATATATATATATATATATATATATATATATGTGTGTGGTTGTACTTTTGATGCTAATAAATACTGTATTTATTAGATCTGACTGGGAGCATTACCTGGATCACATCCCGATCAGCATGTCAACAGAGAAGGTGACCAGCTGGGGGCTCAGCTCTCTATAACTATTAGTGCCAGCCTTCCCCTGCATGCATCCGTAATGTCACCAGCACTAGGTCCTAATGGACTGCCGCCGCTGCCAAGGAGACAGATGCCAGACCATCGCTGTCAATAGCAGGGACAGGACAGCTGGGGAACCCCACAGTGGCAGAACACCAGGGCTCGGTGGCAAGACAACCTTTGCAACCCTGAAAGTTCTCCCATTGCTTTGGACCCTTATATTTTCTTGGTGTGCTGGTGACACATAGCTCTTGTTTTCTGCCACCCTGGGGGGCCCTAATATAGTAGGAAGGGAGCTCACTGCAGAACATGTAAAAGGGCCCGTTGTGTGATCGTAGTAAAGGGCCCCAGGAGATATATATATATATATATATATAATTGCATTTTATAGTTGCCCCCCCCTACTTTTGTCCCCCTGTCCCCCTGTCTGTCCCCCTATGTGCCCCCCCCTAAATATAAAAGCTGGAGACGCCACTGTCTGTGTCTCAAGCAGACTACCAAATTAGTGATTGTTTATTTAAAGCTTAATGTTCAAAATATAGGGGGGATAAAAAAAAAAAGTAATTGTTTTATTCTTTTTAAATACTCCCTTTCCCCAAAAAAATACATATATACACACAGATATACACGCGCACACACACACACACTTGCTATTGTGGTAAGTGGAGGACTCTTTTTTAGAGATCACACTGCTCTTCACAATTCCTTTTTTGTACAGACTCCTCCCCAACCATGTTTTGTGGTTATTACTGTTAAAATCTGAATATGTTATATAATCTAGTTCATGTTCAGAGTTACTATTGTGTGATTCTTCATATATACATATATAGACAGAGAAAGCAAAGGAGAATCAAAAAAATACAGACACGAATAAAAAAATTATTATTATATTATTAATGAAAAGGAAGTTTATAATAATTAGCAAAGTGACAGTGGGACATTTGCTTTCGAAAGAGATCCCATTTGAAATCTTTGCACACATATAATATGAAGAGAAATTCAGCCAATTCAGTCATTATAGTCTATAGTGTAATATGATTGCAGAATATTTTTTCTCAACCCTACATGACCTAATGGTTTGGTCATAGTTGCCACAGTCAAGTTATTTTACAAAATATGCTTGCAAAATTAATAGAAAAAAATGATATATATATATATATATATATATATATATATATATATATATATATATATAAAACCATAGAAACACGTATGTCTTACTGCCTTAGATAACTAGATGTTAAGCACATTTTAAAATATCAATGCATTTACTACATTAAGTTTTGTGGTTGCAAAGAGGTCCTTTATGCTTGCTGTGATAATGCCGCTGTGACATTTTCCATTATATAAAATCTTGTAGGTATAGTTCTTCTATACCTTACAGGTAAATTTTTCTTTATTCCTCCTCATTTTCCCTCATTCAACAGCAAAGAACACTCTCTTTTATTGATATAATTTTTATAATGGCTTTTCCTTTAGAAATTCATAAACTAGTGAAAAATTGAGCAGGCACAGACGATGAATAAGATAGGTATATGATGAAGAAATTGGTTTATGCATTGCATTGAAAAAAAAAAAAACGCCTGCAAATGGAATGTCAGGTCACAGTCAAGATTTCAAGGCAAACTGCATTGTATTTCATTTTTATGAATTCAGAGTTGTTTTGCTTTTTACTAAAACATCTCCATCTTTCTGTTATCAAACCATAAGATAAACCTCCTTTTATAACTGATGGTGCTACATAATTGGTGTTTTTCATACAAGCTAACATACTGCATATGAGATCATTCACAGCAGGCTACTCACATATATCTTTACTATAATTCTTTAGTGCCAATTACATTTCAATTGTCAAGTGTCAAGTAAAATGTATTTATGATTTATGATACTGGCACAATCTACACCTGCTACTTACTCCTTTTGTAAGTATAAAACTGTTGCAAGATTCCAGATACCCATGTAAAGATATTGAGCCTCACTCATTGTACTAAATGCACATTTATTATAGAAGGCCTCCATTAAGACTAATTTTTTTAGTGCTGGGGTTATTGTAAAAGGTTAAACCAAAAAAATCAAATGACTTACCTTTGCAACCTTGGAGTAAAGATTTTGCTCTATAAAGTAATCTAGTGATCTTTCTTCTTTGCTGCTTACACCGCTGCTGCCTGTTGGAATTTGGTATGGGCCCCACTGACAGACCTTCAACTTACCAACTGGCTTCAGAAGTGTTTTCATCAATGGACGAACATTGCAAAAGAAAACTCATGGTTGTAGCTTTAAATAATGACTGTAGAGGCAACGCTACTTTCATTAGCCTTTTAACACATCTCTTGACTGAAACACAAGAGT